>CM062831.1:7524010-8179698 GCA_031772345.1 Himalopsyche anomala
CCGGATATAGATTACTTCGCACACCGAATACTCCGAACATTTAAATATTTTTAATGGAAAAATCATTGTTTTATTGTAATGTGGAATGTTTTATGGCAATTATGCCAAATATTTTTCAAAATGAAAACAAGAAACGTATTTAATTTTCATGTATATAAGCAGTTTATAATTTTATTCGTATTTTGGCTTATTAATTTTGAAAATTGTGTTGTATTATAATTGTGCTGATATTTTTGATTATATTAAAAGGAAATACCATGCATATAAACATTTAAAATTGCAAATTAATATACACAGTACTTTAAACATAATTTTATTATCTTATTGATACACATATTATACATATTTTACATTCACTTGACAAATGCAAAAATGTATACATATATCAAATTTTAAACATATTATGTGTTTATAATTTTTTTTATTACAATGACTTTAATAAATAATTTTGGCAATTATTATTATTGAAAGAAATGAAAGTATAGTTGAAGTTATTCTTAGATCTATTTATTACTCTGTTTTTTGATGATTAATATTATATTCCCCCCACCCACTCATCCTATCTTATGAACGGGGCGTATCGAGAGCGATTAGGTTACCACTAGTCCTGTCCAAGCCCTATCCTTATATCCCTACTCTCTTTGGAAAAAGAGAGATTGGACAACTGAGTAACAAGCAGTTCTCGTTTAAACACTTATGTTGAGATAAACTGATGGCCATAGACTAGTATACTTAGGACTGTGACTTTTTCTTTAAATTTGCAATACTTCTTTGTGAATTAATGTTATACAATGACAAATGTAGGTATTATAGCTTTAAGATAGATTTTTCGTGTTATTTTTTTTTAACTTTATAAAGCATCAAAAAAATAGTTTAATGTAATGGTTTGGTATTCAATATAAGTTTTTATTTCAGAGTTAAAGTCAATTAATGTTAATGTTGAGGGTTTTAATACATGTTTTCGTGTTATAAAAACGTCATAATCTCATGACAGTAGTGCTTTTAAAAAATAGTTTATTCTTAAATAGAAACTCACGATATAAGAGATAATACATATTTATTATTGCTGAATATAAACATTTGTTTTGGATTAAATGCACATAGTGCTAAAAGGTCTTTTGTTTACAAAATAAAAATGTTATTATTTTACAATCATTTCGTGCGAAAATATTGTGGATCTGTTAATGGCTACCGACCTTTTTTATACTTTAACGTCAGCAGATTAATACCTGAAGGGGGAAACTTAAACTATTAAGTACGTTTGATCCACTCCGAAGAAAAAATGCGTTAAGAGTACTCGAAAAAAATGCTTTATTTATTTATTTAACATTGCCTAAGATTGACAAATTATAAATTTAAGACTTTTACAATGAATAAAAAAAACATTACATATTTTCATATTAAAAGCAGTAGTAAAAAATGGCAAGAAAGCCTACTTATAAAAGCACAAATTCTCCAAAAAGAAAGCTCGCCACGTTGTTATTCACTAGAATCAAATAAAAAAATTGTTTTTACTCACAAAGTTGGCATTTACTTAAATCATAGTTCTGACGATGGCGAAAGCCGAAATAGCACAAAAAGTGTTCTTGACGATTGTTCTTCGAGATTCTTTCTTGACGTTATGCACTCGAAGGTGTAATAAGCCAACTTAAAAGAATTGTTTCAATTTCAGTAGTAAGTTATTTTTTATTGACTGAGGGTTTTTCGTATATTTTGATTATTTTTACTAATAGTAATACTACGCACAATAATATAAGAACATTTTTTGATATTGGGGTCAACCTAAAAAGAATATTAATAATTATTAAGGAAGAATTTTTATTTATTTTCAAAACGCACAATTAAAAAGTGTGAATGAGCTGATTTATTATTACTTTTGATATATGTATATTTTTAGTAACTATTACTTTTGATTTTAATTGATCGAGTGAAAGAATCGAAATGCCGAAATGCTTTCACTTGAGAAATATTTTTTTGCAACAAATAATAAAAATATATGTTTGCAAAAATTTACGGAAAAATGTCTTCTGACGAAATTAAAAGAACTTAAAAATATTTAATGGTTAATATTTTGAAATAATATATATGAAAAATTGTGTACGGCGTTACTAATCAAAGGGTTAAGATTACAGCATGTAATTTTACCTCTGGCTTTTTGGCCATTCTCACAGACCGTCCTGAACGTGGGTTTTCGAAAACCCTAAAATAGTTAAGATATGATTGGCAAATAAACAACACGTTTTGCTTAGACTTTTAAATATTAGTGTATAAATAAACCGATAAAATAGAATGGCCAGTCTCTGTAATTTAGTAGTAAGAGTTTTACTCTAGCGGTCATGTGGGTCTGGGTTCAAGTCCCGACATTGTCAATATGTTAAAGATCTCTTTAAAAATTTTGTTCATGAGATTATGACGTTTTTATAACACCAAAGCATGTATTAAAACCCTCAACATTAACATTAATTGACTTTAACTCTGAAATAAAAACTTATATTGAATACCAAACCATTACATTAAACTATTTTTTTGATGCTTCATAAAGTTAAAAAAAAATAACACGAAAAATCTATCTTAAAGCTATAATACCTACATTTGTCATTGTATAACATTAATTCACTAAGAAGTATTGCAAATTTAAAGAAAAAGTCACAGTCCTAAGTATACTAGTCTATGGCCATCAGTTTATCTCAACATAAGTGTTTAAACGAGAACTGCTTGTTACTCAGTTGTCCAATCTCTCTTTTTCCAAAGAGAGTAGGGATATAAGGATAGGGCTTGGACAGGACTAGTGGTAACCTAATCGCTCTCGATACGCCCCGTTCATAAGATAGGATGGGTGGGTGGGGGGAATATAATATTAATCATCAAAAAACAGAGTAATAAATAGATCTAAGAATAACTTCAACTATACTTTCATTTCTTTCAATAATAATAATTGCCAAAATTATTTATTAAAGTCATTGTAATAAAAAAAATTATAAACACATAATATGTTTAAAATTTGATATATGTATACATTTTTGCATTTGTCAAGTGAATGTAAAATATGTATAATATGTGTATCAATAAGATAATAAAATTATGTTTAAAGTACTGTGTATATTAATTTGCAATTTTAAATGTTTATATGCATGGTATTTCCTTTTAATATAATCAAAAATATCAGCACAATTATAATACAACACAATTTTCAAAATTAATAAGCCAAAATACGAATAAAATTATAAACTGCTTATATACATGAAAATTAAATACGTTTCTTGTTTTCATTTTGAAAAATATTTGGCATAATTGCCATAAAACATTCCACATTACAATAAAACAATGATTTTTCCATTAAAAATATTTAAATGTTCGGAGTATTCGGTGTGCGAAGTAATCTATATCCGGAAGGTTCTGTGTGCGGAAGATTCCGAGTCCGAAAGAATCGGTGTTCGGGGTATTCTTGGCCGGAGAGTTCGTGTTCGGGCTATTCCTGTTCGGAGTGTTCGTGTTCGGAAAAGTAATGTTCGGTAGAATCCGTTCACCGAAAAGAGTCAAGGCACCACTCTGCCACCTTTTTGACTTGTAACTTAACTTTCAAGTATATACATATATTCAAAATACTGTTCATAAAATTTAAAAGCATTATATCAAAATTGATCTACTTACCCGACGGATTTTACAAAAAAAAAATGTACACATGTAACGTGAAGAAATACCACCCGTCTTTCTAGGATCTAAGCGTCGATCATGCTCAAACTTGGAAATGTGTTTTATTTTTGATTTAATTGTTAAAACTTGTGGTATTTTAATTTCGGAAGGATTTAAAAAAAAATAGGGAAGAAATCAATGACCGACCTGGTACCTATTCATTTACCACTACACCACTGGTTAATATTAGTATTGATATACATCTAAAAAGGTTTACAATACTTATTTTATTTTCTTCGAATGGTTTATATCAGTGTTTCTCAACCTTTTTGGGAGCGTGGCCTCTTTTGAGTGCTTTTATTTTTCTGTGGCCCCCATACCATTGTTTAGTCTTCCCATGAAAATTATAATTTCAAAAACCCACCTTTTTATAGCTCTTCCGAGATTTTCGAATGTAGAATGCCAGTAATTTATTTTATTTACGGATTTACAAAAAATAGCTGTGCGACGTCCGCCATTATGCTCTTCCCTGTATCGTTTTATCAAAACCCGTGGCCCCACTAAGCTGTGTTGTGGCTCCCCAAAACAAAAATAAATCTCTGTGCCCCCTTAGAACATGCTGTGACCCACTGGAGGGGACACATGGCCCACCGCTGAGAAACCCTGGTTTATATTCATTTAAATACCGAAATACTGGGATTTATCTTAATGGTATTGCAGTCCCTCAGCCATACCACATAGAGCAATATTTCACGTTAAATAAATAATTTTAAGAAAGTTGAAATTTAAAAGACAAAGGCTTCACATGGTTTTGAAATAATTTCTCTAAATATTTCTTTTTCACATACCCGCTTGTAAATATTCACATCGCAATGATATTACAGTTTAAAGAAAATTCTTAATAATTTATCAGTTTCTCACGAAGGGCACACGTGTAAAGGATTTTAAGTTCTCTTCATACGTAAGTCTTTCCACATTGGCACATTTCGTCTGGCACATACTAATATTATAGAAATATGACAAAAAATACTTTAAATTCACAAAAGATGAGTGATTTATATAACATACAAATAATATCGGAATATTTTTTGTGAACAATGTCTGTTGAATTATTGGGAAACTCAAAATAAATAAATGGTAAGATGTGATTAAAAAAATCTATCTATAGTTCACATTTTACAATTTAATAACACAGTAGAACATCGATATAACAGACAAAATATATTTTTTTAACAGAAATTTGCATGTATTTTTTCAATTTTAATCCTACAAAAAGAAAAACTAATGTCGACAATATTATTTTATACTGTGGTTAAATTCAACACCTTTTCTACTCTCTTTGGAAAAAGAGAAGTTGAGCAACTGAGTAACAAGCAGTTCTCGTAGAAAAACTTTTGTTGAGATACCTTCATTAGGAGGCCGTATTCTCCACATTGGGAGCGGACATGGATTTAAAAAATAAAAATACAACCAATAATAAATTATAGTAATCATTTTTCATAGAAACACTGTTGAGATAAACTCCATTAGGAGTCCATATGCTCTATATTGGGAGCGGACATGGTAAAAAAAAAACAACAACAACAATCGGGTCCATGGCGCAACGGTGAGCATTGTTGGCCTCTGTGCCGAATCTCACGGGTTCGAGTCCCAGTACGAACAGCATTCTTTTAATCGTTTTCTGTTCGAAGGGCATGGTTGATTGTGATTTGTAAAACTCTCTCCATCCCTTTTGATCCTTTCTAACTGGGCGTAGCAAGAGCGATTAGTTAACCACTAATCCTGCCATAGCCTTATCTTTCTATCCCTACTCCTTTTTTTTGAAAAAGACATGTTGAGCGACTGAGTTACAAACAGTTCTAGTAGAAAAACTTTTGTTGAGATACCTTCATAAGGAGACCATATGCTCCACATTGGGAGAGGACATGGATTTAAAAAATAAAAATACAACCAATAATAAATTATAGTAATCATTTTTCATAATTTACACTACAAACTCTTCTGGCCTGGTAAGTAGTGCCACATGGTTAATTCTACGATAAGATAAACCAGTCACATTTTACCCAAGAACATTGTGATTTTTGGGTAATACCAAAAACACTGTATCCAATTGTTGTTATATTTACACATTTTTTTCTTGCAGTTTTAATTATCTATTTTAATCTTTATCAACCTTTAAGCGCCCGTGGACTTTTTGCTAAATATTTGCATTTATTATTATACATTTAAGCTAAGGAATTGAAACGATAAAAATTAAACAAAACTTAAAAAAATTAAACGATAAAAAATACAGAATTTTAAATTTCAAAAAAATAATTGCAAAAAAAGAGAATTTTTTAGGTATGGAAAAAAATCTGTATCCCCGTTGAAATATGTTGTATGGTGTGGATAAAGGTGATTTATTACGGTCCGCCTAACACAACGCATATTCCAAGAGTCGACCTTGTATCGCATATGCTTATATTACTCAATATGACAAAAATATTGAAAATATACATCGAAACTGAAAATAAAATTATGCATCGGTATCTCAAAGTCATCATTTATGTAAGCTAATATTCATATTTTGAATACTATTATCATAAATCAGTGTAATCCAATAGCGAAATGTACCATAATCACTGGTCCCGTACGGGACCGCCGAGCGTTTAAAGGTTAAGAATAAATTCATGTTTCAATGCGACTGTTTATTTTTATACATCTGCATATTTAATGCACGCCATTTGAACCTCATTCTTTTATAAACATATAGCAACTGAACATATAAATTGTAATTTATTGTGAAGGAATGAAGTCTACCTACTAAAATCAACTATGATAATTATTTAATTCTAGTGTTGTGTTGACTGACACATTGTTCAGTTCTCATAATATTTTATACAAGCAATTAAGATAGGGTCAATTACAGGTAAGCCATCCCAGCGACAAAAACGATAGCACTACAATATGTAAATTATTTTCAAAGGGACAGTTCGTATCGTCAATGTGTGAATAATATACATATTACAGTAATATTGACAAACTCAGTAAGACATAAAATAATTAAAAAACCATTAGTCCAGATACAGAAACTAATTGACCACTTAAACGAAAAGTATTGAATGACAGATTCCACGCAGATGTTTAATTTAATATGCATTCAATTAAAAAAAACACTATATTGTACTAATAACACATTTAATTAGTATAATCAGGACCGGTTTCACTTTTCATCTGATAAGAATATACATTGTATACAGTGGTGTAGTGGTAAATAAATAGGTACCTAGTCGGTCATTGATTTCTTCCTTTTTTTTCATTCGTCCGAAGTTAAAAAAACCACAAGTCTTTATAATTAAATCAATAAAAAATCGCGCAATTATTTATATTAAAAAAAACTGTACTCACTTCTTGTACGATGCATTTGATGATAAAAATACAAAAACTTTCAAAAGGTAGCAGCCCGACCTGGCCCTACTACCCCACTGATTGTATACTGATAAACCATTTTTTTTACTTGAACCAGGGGTGTGCTGGAGGGGGCGCGGGGGGGGGGGCTCGCGCGAGCCCCTTGTTAAATTTCAGTGCGGCCGGCGAGCCCCTTGTTAAGATAAGAAAATCATTAGTCTTAGATCAAATCAGCACCTAACTGCAATTTCTGTAGATGGTTAAAATTTATTATGAAACAAGACTTAGTAGCCCCTTAATTTTTTCATTCAGCGTTGTGGGCTTCAGTACCGGACCTCATGGGTTCGAGTTAATCACTAATCCTGTCTTAGTCTTATCATTCTATCCCTACTAGTCTCTTTGGAAAAGAGAGGTTGAGCGACTAAGTAACAAACAGTTCTCGTAGAAAAAAAACCTTTTTTTGAGATACTTTCATTAGGAGGCCATATGCTCCACATTGGGAGCGAAAATGGATACAAATAAATGGATAAGATTTACCGAGCCCCTTGTTAAGATATTGGCAGAACGTTTAAAAAATACCTGTTTACAAATAAAATTAAAAAAAATATCCACAACATTAGTTACTAAATAAAAATAGATTAAAGAATATGGTTCGATGTCGGAAGTGATAATAAAACATTTTTTTTTTAATATTTTATATTCGCAAAAGTATACTTAAGGATAAATTATTATGTAGACAGAAAATTGCGTGTGTCGCGTAATATTTATTGCTATAGTTTTTACTACTTACAACTCATTCACGGATTTACTGAACGTATTTTTTTTTGAATAGCTTGGAACTTCTAGTTATAGATTTGTAAAACTGTCGTTTTTTTTGCGTGACCAATACGAAATTGAATGTTTTTAGTTAGCAGACGTAAGCCGTAAATATTGTCGAAAAATAGTGGTATAAAAAATGATAGAGTGTATTTATTATAGATATCTATGTTATTTTTTTCTGTGAGCAAAGCTCTGTTGGAAATTTGATACATTTATCTTCTAATACATACATACTTCAAACTTTGTTTAAAAGACATTTTAGTTTAACTTACTGACAATGTTTTAATATGGAAAAATCTTTGAATAAAACCTGAACTTTTAAGTTATTTATTAATGTAATATTTTCGGGTTTTCAACTGGTTTACAAAGGAATGATCCGTTTCTCGTGTATGTTCTAAGATTCGTTATTCTTTTGCCTGATCGTGTAAAATATATAAAGGTACACTATTATTTTATCGAGTTGTCTATCTCAATGGATTCGGTTACGGGCTCGAATCCCAGTGCGTACAGTTTTTATACATTGATTTATGAATTTATGTCCAAAGGGATGTTTCTTTCCTTCCCAGCCATCCTATTTGACATACGGAAATAGCAAGAGTGATCAACTAACCACTAGTCTTGTCGTAATTCTAACCTTCTCTCCCTACTGTCTTTGATTAACTGTAACAAGCAGTTCTCGTAGAAACACTTCTGTTGAGATAAACTACGCGAGGAGTCTGTATGCTCTACATTGGGAGTGGGCATGGCTAACATTATATCATATTATATTAGTTTGTTATTATTGTCTAATGACTAATAATCGATTAGATTTTTTTTTACTTAATAATCAATTCACCAGGTATTTAAGAAAAAAGCAATTTAAAGAATACAATTAACAAAATCTTCGATAAAAATCTCTTAAACAACCACGGTAAAAATCTCAAATGATAAATGGTCTAACTGCTGTCTGTAATAGTGGAAATAGACAATCTCTTTCCTAGTGACTGTTTGTTCTTCGAGATGATGGTATGAAACTTGTCTCAAATAAATTCATGGAAAACCTAAGGGGTAATGGTATATGAATTTGATTATGAAATTTATATACGTTTTAAACTATTTTTAATGAAGACAGACAAGGACTAGCATGTCCATTCTTTTCCTTCCCTGGATTATGTGCACATAAAAAGCTGTTGATGACCATTCATAGTACGTGGGCTTACGGAGAAAATATATGATATTGGTATGACTTGAGAGAAAGAGAAGCCTAGCGAGAATATACTGTACAATTAGCTTAAAGCAAGTGTGCGTGACCAATGAAATATATAATAATACACAGCAACATGACAAGATAGATACTGTTTTTTTTAATCAAGAATATGTTTTAGAGATAAAATAATAAAAAAGCACTGATTTATTTGGATTTAAACTAGCATAATAAATTCATAATGTTTTAAAGTGACGAATATTAACCTTAATTGGATGAAAGTTATTAAATCTTTACTAATATAAAACAAATAATACGTAAAAAACGATGCTGAGAAACAAGAAGCTATAAATAAAGAAACATGTGTAATCAATCTGGTTACTAATTGAAAAATACCAGTTTGTTTTACAAACGTAATAAAAGTTTTTGAAAGATTTTTATTCGACACCAATCTACATTCCAATAAATTATCATTAAGTTTATCAGTAATTTACTACTATATTATAACAGTTAAGACTTTTTAAAAAATAACTTGAAGTATATTATAAAAACTAAGTTCTGTGTAATTAATTGCTCTCTGGATACGTTTTACTAAATTCACCCTGTAAGATGGTTTTGAAGGTGAAACTTTTTCCGTAAGTTTGAGACGTAAGAGATTTAGTATAATATTTCCTGATTATTTTTTCGTTTCCAGTGTGGATCGACTTGTCGCTCTCACTATGGCCTGTTTTTAGGATCGAATGGGTGGACGAGAATCATGAAATCACAGGCATCTATTATTTTGAACATAAACTCACGAATTGATAAGTAAACTTATTAAAGTGTTTGTAAAGGGTTTCAAATCCGTGCACCTTGCAACCTTAGACGACGACATATTCCATATAATCTTTCGACAAAAAGCTTTCGTTTCTACTGGCATACAAAATATATTTCTTTGTTAATTAAATTGTGCTCTAAAACACGAAATAATTAATTAAAATTTCAACTAAATCTCAAACGACTAGTTGGTTACATTTTAAATAAACCTTTGCACTATTTAGCTGTAGAAAGACAAAAGGATTTAATTAATTAATACACACGTTCAACAAATGAATAAGTTTTAGATTAGACCCAATACATATTTTTTGATGATTTTGTGTCAAAGTTTATTATATACACACAACGTTGAAGTGCACAAAAACTGGTGTCCTATTTACTCAATCTAATATTAATTTAAGAAATTGATCAGGAAAAACATTTAAGTAAGTCATTTTTTCATGTCGGGATTTAAAGACGACGATGACGTGTATTAAGTTGTATACAATACATTGAAATTATCTGTAGATAACGTTCTTTTGCCTTTCTAAAGACGAATGTTTGTGATGGTAATTATAGTGATACAAATTCAAGATGGATAGCGTTTGTAAAAGCAATTTTTATAATTTGAGTACATAATTCATAATTCGCATTAATTATTTTGACTAACGTGAAAATCAACTCAACAAAGAAAAAGCTTCTAGCGTTTATTTAAAAAAAATTAAATATACGTTGTGACGAATTAAAAAAATATTTTGAAATTGCGCAATTAACAACACACATTATTTACGATGTGATTTCGCAATGCCTGAAATAGAAAATAAAATCGAATTTCCTCCTGAGTGTGTAGACATTTTTTTCCAGTCTGAATTTTCTAGCAACGTTGGTTTTTGTTAAATTGTGTTGGAATCCATCCAACTATTGATGTAGTACTAGTTTGTCGATTTTGGCAGACTCTCCACACTAATCTTCGATGCTTTAGTAGAGTTCCACAAATGGATGTATTTTTAAGTGTGATATAGATCTGTACAACAATGCTCAGGGGTATGTTAGTTCTTTGTGCTTTTAATCAAATTACCAATTGTTCGAATGGGTATAGACTTACATACTAAAAAAAATGTCAGTAGTAATTGATTTTTTATTCACCATTTACTAAAATGAATGATTCGAATATATAGTAAATAGGGCAAATCAGGCAGTTTGCGGAATCGAACTATAGGCTGGACCAGGCGTGGGGAACCCGCGGCCTTTTGGCTACTCTGGTGCGGCCCTCTGGCCAATTCTGTAATTCAGTAAATTTTTGTGAATTCGTAAATTCCTGTGTACGGCCAAAGATTCCCTAGTCAATGTTTACTGCGGCCTTATGTCGAATCAGAAAAATGAATGTGGCCTTTAGATAAGAAAAGGTTACCCACCCCTTGACTGGACTGTTGCATCTATAGTAAATTACAAGACATTCAAATATTTCATAACGTTATGTGAAAGCCAATATGATCTAGATTCGTAAAAACTATTGCATTCGCGTACATAACACTTATTTTAAGCGATCTGAAATACTCAACACAATAACGAGTATTTCAGACCATCCAAAATAAGTACAGTCAATCCTCCTTTTATGCAGTAGATGCGGTCCACAAAATATCGCATAAAAAAAATCGCACAGAAAAACACTTGACTTCCATACAAAAAGTGGGGATGTGTTCCATGACTTTTAAAATCCGTATAACTTTGAAACAGCGAGCAACGATACATGATCTCGATGTAATATTTAACATTTTTATACATCGTAAATAAAGTACATTTTTTAAAAATTTGGATTTCTAAAAAACTGCATAACTTCGAAATCGCATAAAAACAGGATTGCCTGTATATGCGTGTGGGAATAGCACTGCACGGGTGAGCTGGAAGGGACTCGGAGGTGCTCGAGCCAGCTCCATAATAAGGATTGATATTCTTCGATTAAATCAGTATTTAATTAATTTTTCTGACAAATATACTATTATCTACGACGGTTTGAACATGGAGCGAAAAGAATCGTATGTAGTTAATCATTTATTTCTGCGTCAATCGTAGAACTCTTCACTCTTGCAATTTGAAGTAGGTAAGTACATTTTTAATTTAAAGATATTAGTAAGATTAGTAAGTACAATTAGTAAGACTTTTTCTTTATTCATTATTTCTTAAAATTAAGTAAGAGTGATAAGAAAACCCGCCCTTTCCTAAAATAAGGTGACCAGGTTTTGAAAATGTCAAAGGAGGACACTTCAGGATTTGCGGACAAATTTACGGATTTCCCCAAATAATCAGTGTGAGACATTTTTTTTAGCTCTTCCGGGGATTTCAAATCCTAAATCCCAGAAATTTTCGACAATTTTCCCCAGAGGAGGACACAATTTTTGAGGACGACAAACTTTCCAAAAGGAGGATGTCTGGTCACCTAACCTAAAAAGACTTTGAAAACCTTTAAAATCAAGCAAGACCCTTGTTAGCCTGCCGCTGCTGCACACTTCAGATCATGCAACGAACTCGTGCAGAAATTTTCTTGGATATTCCTGTCAATAATTTGGAACAAAAATAACGGTTTTACACTGCGGAAATCATCATGTATAAAGAGCGTACAATTGTGGCTATACGTACAACGTTGAGTACATTGTGGAATATTTCTCTACTATCTTTCGAAGAGTGTACACTGTACACTAAATAACAACAAACTACTTAATGGTGCTTTTACTGATCATCAAGCGTCTAGCGAGGAATATTTGTAATTAAAACGTAAGACCCTTTAGATATTGTGTACACAAACTCAATACAAAGTAAAATATTCTCAGTATGTTATCCAAAATACACATAGAAAATTAACATTCTCTCTTCAAATATGTAAGTAAATATTTGCAAATTATGTTGTTATTAGTTCTAAGGAATTTTTACTGGTTAATATTAATTTAAAAAAACGTGTTTGAGATTTTTAGATAAACTGAGACGGTTCTGTTACGATATGTTATAGGGAATTAACCGGATTTCATTGAAGAAAACTTGTTCTGTATGAGAAATACTTGGTGTGAAATTCAAATAAAAAATACACACATACGCAGAGGCCAATGATAGTTACTTAGTGGTTCGTTTGTATGAATAAGAAATACCAGGCTCAAATCCACTTGCGGTTTCGTTCAGTTGACTGATGTATGTAATAATTTATAAACAATTTTTTTTCGTACTTTGATTGCGAAATTATTAATCGATGGATTCGGCAGTAACTCTGTGAAAGCTCATTTTTGACACAAATTAAATTGTATGATAAATTTGCTATTACATAGGCTGTGTAGAAAATTGTGGCATGTGTCATTTGTTTCAACACGAGTAGATAAAACTCTGCGGATTCTCAGTACAGTGAAACCCTCAATTACACTACCCCGAATATTCGCCGCAAATCCTTCAATTGCACGGTCGCATTTCATTGTTGTTATTAAGAGACGGTCGTCTGTGCCGTGCATACAGACAAATGTAGGCTATCGTCTCCACGCATAGCTGGGCGAGTGTCTGTGTGCGGGATATTTACTACTACAAAAACTAAATATTTCGTCCATATTTTTTTTTTTTGCAAAACTAATTGAAATCTTAGTTTTGCGTTTTCCGCGGAAAAAAACCAAATCTCTAATTTTGTAACACTACCCCCAATTACACGGTCCCGACTATAGTATAAATGGGGGTTTTACTGTATACGGATACGCAGGATACTTATCACTCTGAGTAAATCACATTTTATTTATATCCTTATATTTTTTTAAGCACAGCAGAGCTTGGGAAAAAGATCTTATGCATGGGGAGTTCATTCGTTCCCTTTCTTGATCGTTATTGCGTTATGAAAGGCGGCCATGAAACAACGGCTGTATAAACATCACAGATAGTGGTGGGATAATCAACGACCATCATGTGTGTCTCGCCTATCTGAGAACCATCATCAGACAAAGTATCGGTAGTGTTTGTACCTCACCTCCTCCTTGTGTCCAGTAGAATTTCTAATGTCCATGTTTCAATTTCCTAATAGATTATTCATTTGAAAAATATACGTCTATAAATTCTGATTTTTGGTACGGTGATTCTTCCGTACACGAATTCATCGCACAACAATACTCCACACACCGATTATTCGTGATGTTATGTTGATGGTAACTAAGTCAACTGAGTAAGCTCGTTCACCTGAAATATTTCAACATCCTAAGTTATATTGTTGAAAACTGTTAAAGCTCTCCCCAGTGGCATCCCCATTGGAGAGTTGTTTCTACACCTTGGCAGAACAAACAATTCATGTCTAGGATTTCTCAAAAAATGATCACGAACATTAAGTATCACATTCTAAAGAATGGACGAATTCTCATTTCGGCATCATATAAGCCGAAAGAAATATATGGCCAGTTACATTTTTCTTTGAACGTTCAAACTTAAAATATTAGCATGACTAAGAGAAAGTTAGTTGTATAAAGCCATGGGTAATATCCATACACCCTTCGATAAATATGTCCCTAAAAAATTCTTCTGGATCTTCTCCACCATAAGAGTATATTTCGAAACTCTCAGGATTTAAAACATTTTAGATTAATTAAGATTACAATTTTTATTCCTGAAAAGTCTTTGGTGTTACGGATGATTAAGACCAAAATTTGCAATGATTTTTTGCAATTAGTCTTACTGTGGTTAATAAATGTTAGTTTGCTCTCAAATTATACGCTAAGATGTTTATTTGACTGATGAAATTCGCAAGAGAATTCGGTCAATCATTGTATAAAAGAAGCATAAAAATCTTAAGTTGATGCCAAGACAGGTAGTCTGTTTATAGGAAAAAAAACATCTGATATCTAATATTATTCAGTATTAAATATTACTGAATAGAATAACACAAAATAAAAATAAATTATAGTGTTGTTGGAGTGCCACTCTATTTCTCTTGCAGGTATGAAGCCGCAGCACGCGCTTTAAAAAAAAGCTCGTCGATATAATACAAAATATTTTACCCAACAAGCTATTAAAGCAAAGCTCGGATGGTCGGCTGAGTCCCTTAGGTTCACTGGGTACCTCATGACTTATCAATTACCCCGTTCAAGGTCAATCCAAGCCGAAATAATGATAATTGACTTAGGAATAACCGGTTATAGACCGGTCGCTTCAGCACGAGATTCTGTGAATAAATTGACTGGACGAACCGACCGTCGATAGACGCTTTTGACTATTATTATTGATACACCAACGGCTGGATTTGTTTTATAACACAATATTTTAGATATTTCTACGGATTCGGCAGATACTTACACCTTTGAAGTATATGGTGACCTTATATTCTAATACGGTTAACTAAAACATTATAGAGTATGATTTTATTTACTTAGCATTATAGTATCTACTTTCACGGTTTATTTTTTATTTAACAGCTTAACGATCGCGGACGCGTATTTGAATCTTTGAAAAACAAAAGTTGCCAGCCGGCGGACTCATATATGCGTATAGGCAAAGTATCTGGAAGCTAAGAAAATTAAATTTGTTGAAGATATCTTAATTTTTTTACAAATTATAGAGAATTTAGTAAAATTACAATTTTTGTACATTTTTCGCAAAATTACCCGGCTGCCAGGTGAAATTAAAAAAAAAAGTGGTTAATAGTAAAAATATGAAGAATTATAAATATAAGGCGAAAAATATCAAAGTATTTTAGCTCGACAGATACAGTAAAACTTGGTTATTACGAGGAAGATGAGACCGACTTAATTTGCTCGTTTGTAAGCATTAATCGTTATATCAGAGAATAGGTATTTTGAAATGTTTGTAAACATATTGATCACATGAAGACATGAAATATCACATAACACAAAAAGTAGCAATTCAAACAAAAATACACAATTAGAATTTATTTACACACCCGTTACGCATATATTACATTTTTCCGTCAGCCCACTTTTAATATAATATTTGAAATTGATGTTTCTTTCATTGTTTTCACTCTCATTGTTCTTAAATTTCCCTTCAAAGAAATTAGCCCATTAAAAGACTGGTCAAAGCTTTCAAAATTTCAGCCATATCCGTCGATAACTTTTCAATATTGTCGGCGAAAACACCAATTAGGTACTTAGACACTTAACTAGTGTCACAAACGAAATCTGATCCCTGCGGCATCGGTCTATTTATCTACTCTGTCAGATTTTATTGCTTAAGATCGAAAATGTTGTTTTGAAGCGATCGACACATTAACAGTTTTAATAAAAATGTTAACGATATTTTTGCTCGGTATGCCCGAGAAGTAGCTCCTTATAAAAGTGAATAAATGTATGGAGAAAACCATAAACTAATATGTCAACGAATGTTTCCTCATTACATCCGAGATCTCGCTTTTTCCGTGATCGTTTCAACCGAATTCGACTGTATTTTTTTTTACGTATGGTTGAAAGTTATTTCGGGTTATGCCCGCAGCAGTACTATAAAATAGTTAGAATAGTATAATAATAGATGTATCGGGGGCATTACCCGAAATAGACATCAACCACATATAAAATAGTATCTGTATATAAAAAAAATATATATACTTTATATGGCAATTAAGATTTGTATAGAAATGTAATTACATTCAAATTTGTGTATTTAACACTATACGAGAGCCTGGAAATGGTGTGGACTTTTATATATATTTGAAAATGCAGTACTTACTTTCCTACGTCTAATATATGTAATATACCTATAACGTTTTTATTATTTACGTACAAAGCTTACAAAAAATGTATAGTGGCAATTGATGACTGAAACAGATGATATAGTTTTTTAAATACATATTTTTTGTACGTCGTTTTAAAATTTTAAGCGATTATCTAAATAATCGTACACATTCCTTTTATAGCGGGTAAGTTTTAAGCGGGTACTAGTTTTAAGAAGTTAAATAATTCAGTATACCTGTATCTTTAGTTGTCGACGTGAAACCCAAAAAACGGGCGAATGGTTATAAGTATATAATTAAGTTAATACCTATTTTTGTAGAACACAGTCCCTCTGCTCTAATGCAAGGGTTCAATCGTTTTTATCTCAACAATATTATACAACAGCTATAAATGATTAGCTATATTTCGTTTTAATTAGAATAATATGGCGTTTGACAGATATAATGCTGCATTTTACATGAATATTAAAACCATAAAATTTCAACAGTTCGTTTTTTATGAAGATTCTATTTGTATCAAAATACATACATAGATTTCTTTAATGTTTTTTTTCTTTGCGTATCTTTTCAGACCCTAAAAACGAAAGATTCTATTCCTTTCTTTTATAGAAGATTACAATTATTTGCACCCTCTCAGGAATGAGAGATCATTTTTACAAATACCGTTTGTTAAATAGTTATGTTAAATAAAATATACATCTAAAGCGGTAAAGAGTCATGATTCGAGAATGATCAAAACTCAAAAAATCCACGTCACATTCAATGTAAATTGTTTTATTGTGTTCAGTTTTCTGCTAATAACAATGTCTGATAATTATGTTTCCAATAGCTTTTTAAAAGCAAAACAACCGGACTTAAAATATATATATTCCAATTTTTTAGATCTTATTTTGAATCTGTCGAAAAAGATATATAATATTAATTAGTAAGACAATATCAAATTTAATAGATAACAAAATACAAATTTCTTTTATTTTTAATTGTGGAGTATGGTTACATGTTGTTGAATTTAATTAATTTAACAATAACAGTAAATCACATAAAAATACTAATGTATAAAGTATGAAGTAATTCTGATTTTTTGAATTTTATCCTGAAACGCGTATAACAAATGTGTTATAAATGTTTGAATTGTAATTCTGTTTGATGTTGCGTAATTGGGGCCAAAAATTCTTAGAGGATAATGTCCTTTATGAATGGCCTTCGTGTTTCTTGTACAAAAATTCCTCGATAGATAAAATCAATTTAGAATAGCGAATTTACAGTTAGACAAAGCAAAAAATCGTTCGGTCGAATATTATGTAAATCGAAAACCAAACGAGTTTTAAATTAATGACATATTTCACTTAGATAGATGGACAATACATAATAATTTGAATAATATAACGTATTATACTGAATCAAGCAAGTGTGGGCATTTCTAAAGATTAGTTCGTTAAACTTTTAAATATATACACATACATAATTGTATACATTCAGCTGCAATAATATTACAACGATTATGCAATATGGATATTTTAAATTTGCAACAAACAGGAATGAACTTCTGATCGGAAATAGTTAGAATTCTTCATAGCTTTTTTTTACATTGCGACGTCATAGAGCAAAGATATTGTACGTAACATTTTTGTCGAAATTAAACATACAAAAATGTTCGTCTGTACATATTATATTTATATCTTATTGTATAATCAAGACAATATTTGAGAAGATATTTTCTCATTCAAATACATAACATTTTAAATTATAATTATAATATTCTTAGCGATTATATGAAATATTTTAATATAAAATAAAAATAACTTTGATTATTCCACGTATTGTGTTACAAAATGTGACACGTGTGACATCCTCAGACAACTACTTTCATCATTCATACTAAAGCAAACATTTGCAAAAGTAGTTGTCTGAGGATGCCTCTGAAAGAGGCGAAACACGTGTCACATTTTGTAACACAATACGTGGAATAATCAAAGTTATTTTTATTTTATATTAAAATGAACTTCCACAAAGTTACCGCCGAATCCATCGAAAGTATTAGAAATATTTTAAATCTGCTAATATCTGCTAGTTGTATTGATATTGAGAGGTTCCGGAAATGATATGAGTCTTTTAATGATAGATTAGATTAAGACATATTTATATTTTAATGACAGAGTTTTGTATAAAATATCGTTTGGTTGTATTTTTTCGCTTTTTTTTATAATACCGGTATTGATAAATTCCTCTGGTATGTATATTCATATTAGAGATTTAAAAAAATGTATCGAATAAAAAAACCGGCTATGTTATAAATAGTTATAATGGTGTAGGAAATTGGGTCAAAACACACACTATGGCACGTGGTGACCTATTATTTTTGGTCTTGTTGATTAATTGCTGCTCCAATATCCTGATTCCGTTATCTACAGTTTATTTGCGAAATCATAACAAACAAAGAATAAAACTTGTTGGCCGAACTCGGAAGCGATCAAACGGCCGATCGACTTAGTTAGAAATCCATTCAAAAATAATAAAGCATATCCATTTGATCGATCGTTCGATTGTCTGTTGTTTTTTTAGTAAATATATTATTAAATTAGGTACTTAATCCACAAAGGTTAAATGGAATGTTAAAAATACATAAAAATAGTTGGAACCGGTTTTTTCCCATTTAAGCAATATTTTACGTCGAAGGTATATGTGTATTTTTTAAATGAAGGATATTCAATTGATCATGAAAAGTTAATCTCTGGTAATTATCAATCAAAATTTACCGGATTCCGAAGAGTGATTCAAAATAATTTGTTTGCCGTGATGTGTTATATAATATTTCTTTAACGAATCTTTATTTTTTTTACTTAAAACTACTACATATTTAAATTTTTTGTTGTGGTTCACGTCTGTTATATTCATCAAGAATTTGGTTTTTAAAATCTAAGTTTTTCACACATATGTAGGTTGTTTTAAATAGTGATCTGGGTATAAATATGTTTCTTGGTGCTGTGTTGATTATTATGATATCGTTCTCTCAGTTACTTGTGACACATTATATTTGTGATTAATACCTCGTTTGCTACTTACTAAGTGTATTGTTTTCTAGTTTCAATATAGAAAATCATAAAAAAATACAGGTTTATTTTTATTACTCTTTTAAAGCAAATGGTTTTTTTGATTCATCTACTTCATTGAGATGGGGTTTATTTAGTAAATAAAAACATACGTGTTATCAAGCATATATTTTAACATTTGCTCTCCATTATTTTCCGCCATTTTTATAATTTTAGAACTCGTAAATATCAAAAGTTCTATTATAAAACTGATATCGTTTTCCCCCATTTTTCGTTTCATCAGCTTTTACCGGACCTTGGTAAAACGATATATCGAGGGTAATCTGTAGACGTGTAATATACCATTAAATACTTTCACGTAGTTATGAATAGAGCTATTGCTTCATTCACAATATTATTCACGCTTATTAATCAATGAATGATGTTGTCGTCGTTGACGGATTTTCATTCATTAATTTTGACTTGTGTTAATGATGGCATCACTTTTACTTTTTAATAACAGAGCACAACCCTGAAGTAAATTTAGGTCATCAACCTGCGCTTTTTAAACTATGGGAAGTGTATAAAAAGAAGCATTCCAAGGATATGGGAAGTATAGAAAAAATCTGCGTCCCTGGTTGTTCCCATAGTGTTTATTCCAGTGATTAACAAACTGTTAATATTTTAGTCGAATTAGGTATAAAGTGAAATATTTATCCAGGACCGTAAAGTTGGGGTCGGAGTCGGAAAAATTGAAGAC
Organism: Himalopsyche anomala; assembly: GCA_031772345.1. NCBI lineage: Eukaryota > Metazoa > Arthropoda > Insecta > Trichoptera > Rhyacophilidae > Himalopsyche > Himalopsyche anomala. The sequence goes on from CM062831.1 coordinate 7,544,311, forward strand.
AAATAAAAGAAGCCAAAGATATTGAAAAATGATTAATCTATTCATCATATGATAAAATGTAGTAATTTAATAATTATTTGGATTGTATACATATATTTGAGTCAAATGGAAATATTATTTTTTTTACCCTACGCTAAAAATGTGTGCGAGGAAAGAGATTGTTAACGTTTTATTTTATTATAATATGGATTCATTTATATCTGAAAAAAGGTATTTTGTTGATGGAAAAATTATGACAAAATATATGTAATTCATTTGTTACAAATAATTATTACTCCAAAAATGCTAATTTTGCGATAAAATATATTACAAATTCGTATCAATTAGAATCAATACCAGCATAATATATGTAGAAATTGATTGTTTTTAACGTTAGTTTATGATATACGCTATATTTTTTACGATTTGTTTAATCTGACGATGCTTTTCAACGAATCAAACACGAGCACGTATCCATAAAGTAACCGTTGAATCTACATAAAAAAAAATGTTGAAACATTTACATACCCTGTTGTATCCGTTGTCAGCGGAACCCACTTTGAGAAGCACCATAGGATTTATTACATGATCCATTTATTACCCAATTAATGAGACTCTGCGGTAGGCAATCTGTATAAAAGAATAATTCACATGTGTTTAATTGAATACCAAATTATCATTAAAACAGTGTTTGCTTCTTTGTTCCTCAAACGAATTAGCATGTTAACTATATACATCATGATCATTGTATACATTTTAGAAACCATTTAGTTAGGCTAACTTAAACACGTTATTAATTAGATTATTACAACAGTGCTAGAAATGTGATTGATGCAATATTAGAAATTCAAAGAACAACAGAAGAAGTGACATAGCCCATTTCATGTATCTTTTTTTTTAACCATGTCCGCTCCCAATGTGAAGCATATGGACTCCTAATCGAGTTTATCTCAACAGAAGTGTTTCTACGAGAACTGCTTGTTACTCAGTTGCTCAACCTATCTTTTTCCAAAGAGAGTAGGGATAGAAGGATAGGGTTAGGACAGGATTAGTGGTAAGCTAATCGCTCTATATACGCCTCGTTCATATGATAGGATGGGTGAGAGTGGGGAATTAAAAACATCACATACATCCATGCCTTTGAACAGAAATTCACAAATCGATTGAAAAATCAATTTATAAAACTGTCCGTACCGGGATTTGAACCCGGGCCCTCCGTAGCCGAAGCCAACAGGTGACTAATATATATCTTGTACTGTTTTTTTTTATTATTATTCTGCGTTACAAACGGTAAGTGTGGAGTGCGTAGTAACGTCGTTGAAAATGTGTGTTTTTTTTATATACCCACGTCCTCCTTATACTAACAGATTTTTTCTACGAGAACAACTACTCAGTTGCTCAATCTATCTTTTTTTTAAGAGAGTATGAATAAGAACACTGGGACACTAAGAATACTGGGCAAGACTCGTGGATGGCTAATCACTCTCACTACACCCGATGCTCCTAAGACAAGAGGTTAGCTCCGCGGAAATTTCAAAGGCTGCGCGGAGCGATTAAATATTATAGTAAAAATAATAAAACATTTTTAGTACTTTTTACACATTAAATTTATTTGATCAGGACCGGTTCGGTCATCGCGAGCATTATCAACTGATATATTACTTATATATTAACCGGTCCTGATCAAATAAATTTTATGTGGAAAAAGTACTAAAAATGTTTTATTATTTTTATTATAATGCCATTCCACCAAGTATTGACAGTGAACACCTTAAAAGTGATTAAATATTAATTGACCAACTGTATTGTAGTGCGCGCCAACCAGGAAGGAGTGCGCGGGGGGTTCCCAATTGATGCGCGACCGCGCGCGCGCGCAGCTTAGAGGGAACGTTGACTACACCCCGTTATTTTAGGATTAGACTAGTGGGGGGACATTTTTAGACATCACAAACATCCATGCCTTCAAATCGATAGAAAAAATACTGTTCGTACTGGGATTCGAATCCGTGAGGTCCGGCATGGAAGCCAACGACGTTGACCACTATGCCGTACACCCTCTGTTATATTATTAGAAATAGTGTTAATTTTCTGGGTAAAATGAATATTCTACCATCTGAAAAAACTTTATGCACCATATACCCTCTTCCATATTTATATCATAGCGTATACCCTCTGGGTAAAAAAGATTATTCTATTAACTTAAATAAGGTACGCGCCGTATACCCACTACGATATCTATAGAAAATATGTTTACCCTCTGGACAAATTAAAATATTTTACTATCAGAATATAGGGTGTGCATTGTTGACCCTCTGTTATATTCATGTAAAAGCGTATGCGCTTTGGTTCAATATTTTTTCCATCTGAAAAAGGGTATACTCCGTATACCCTCTGCCATATTAATAGAAATAGCGCATATCCTCTGATTAAATAAATATATTATACTCTCGCTGTTTGCATAAACCTTCTGTTTAAGAATACTTCAATCGATTGAAAATGCTCGTGATGAGTGAAACTGGTCCTGGTCATATAATAAATAATTGTGGAACTCCTGTCCACCAATTATTGACAGTGAAATCTTTAAAAGTGATTAAAATGACTTTAACATTGTATTTCTTAAATCTTAATCGTATAAAAAAATGACAGATGAAGTTTCACAGTCAATTGTGTTTTATTTTTTCGCCAAAGCTTCATTTATTGTAGTCACGCGGCAATTTTGCAAGTTATTTAATTTATCGTTAATCTAAAATAATGCAGATAGTCAATTGAATAAGCACATCGGAAGACATTAAATCCAAGTACAGGTGTTTTTCAATGCATAATCACGCTTTTTCCAGCCTTCGAAATTTGCAATTGTACAATCGCCTTGAAACAAAAAAGCTAGACGTTTTATTACCTTGTATCTTCAGACAAAGTACAATATTATTTGAGTCCGTCACGGCTTGATAGTTCAACCATTTAACGCGTTACAAAGATTCCTTTATTTTGTTGCTAGACAGAAAAAAAATGACCAGATGTGAAGCGGTACTAAAAAATTGCAACACTTCTTGAAAACCGAAGTACTAATGGTATCAATAAATTTCACACCGTGTTCGTAAAGTGATTATTTTGTTCCATGGTATTTAATTTATTTCTCATGTCGTGTAAAATTATTGTTGTTTATTGATTGTAATCAACGCAATAAATAATAAAGATTTACATTATTATGTACATCTATTATTATTACAAAAAATAATTTAATCCTATTTTGATTCGGCATTTCAAGTTATTGTCTTTTTAGTATCGTTTTTTTCGATCGATTTATCATTTTCTGTTCGCAGATATGACTGTTTATTATGTCTTAAATTTCCTTCTTATCCGTTCACCCCTAAATTGACGGAGTAAAGATAGAGTTTAGAAAACTACTAGTGCTTTCCTAGCCCAATTCCAAATCTTCAAATTTTTTTTTGATCGATTAATCAATTTCTTAAATGTCTTCAATTTCATTTCATCCTTATAATAATAAATTAACGAGATAAAGATAACGCTTAGAAAACCACTAGTCCTAGACTAGCTCAATCTTTATTTAAAAAAAAATCTAGATCCCAATCTTCAATAAAGAGTAGTTGAGCAACTTAGTAACAAGCAGTTCCTGTAAAAAAACCCTTTTACTTGTCAATCGGATCGTATATGAATTAAAATTTTCCAAAAATGTTTAAAATTTTATTTAAGTCATTAGACTTCCATTTTTTTCGTCATTTATTAACCGTTTGAATACCGTGCAAATAAATCATTAATATGTCCCAGAGATACTGCGTGTTTTTGAGAAAAATAATTTTGTCTAATATACACTCGAACTCGATATTTTAAAAACCTATATTGACTCAGATGGAACTACACATATTCATCAAAATATTGCTTATATTCTATTAGAATACCAAGTATTTGATTTTTTAAATGTCTTGGACATCCGTGTTCGCTTGCATATGTTCCGGACACCGGTGTCCGCTTGGTATTCAAATGGTTAATATGCTTTTCAAATTTCTTACAAAAACGGTTGGATCCGAAGGAGATTCATAACTTTTTAACATTTATAAACATTTTCAAAGCGAAGAAGAAAATACTGAAGCTTAAAATTCTTGCGATTGGTCTTACTTTCTTATTTTTTAAATTTAAATAAATACGGGTGCAAAGTTTGTTGTTATAGTTAAAATGCTAGGTTGAGTTTTTGAAAGTCACATACCTTCTTTTGACTTCTTTTTTTTATGGATACGTAAGTTGTCTGATTAATAAACATGGTCGGCATGCTCTTGTAGCCTGGCTGCAAGAACTGACGTTCAAAAGTTTTCGGGTTCAAGAATTTCGGGTTCAAATGTCAAAATTAAATGATGATTTTTTATATTCTACATTCGGTGTCTCGAACACGGGTGCTGGTGATACTTTTATTGAAATTGTCTTTCAGTTTATGATTTATGATTAATAAATAAATGGTGAATTGGGTATAATTTTTAAATTTCTTATACGCGTTAAAATTAAATTTATTTGAAAAGAAACGTAAAATCTTTGTATAAAATCTTTTTTGATCGAAAAACTCAACTGGAAACTTATCTGAAAATAGCTTCAGAAAGTAAAAGAAGTCCGAATGCCGACTCGAACAGCAACATAATTATATTAAGATATTTAAAATAGACTATTAACTTCTGATTGCTAGGCATGCATTTTAATAACTAAAATTAATTTAAAAAAAACTTGATGTAGATTAAAAGTAGATGAAAATATACTTTATTTGTAAACACCCTATTGATTTCACTAATATGCTTCATTGAACTTAGCATTCAATACTGAATAAAAAAGTCATTGATTTACTTTGCACAACGTAAACGATAGTTTATTTCTAATTAATTGCTAAGCCATGGGTCCTTGGACATAAAAAAATGTGATACTTAAAAAAAAGTCATTGAAATTTTTAACCGAATTATATTTCATTTTTGGGTTATTTGTATACAGTGTTGTTACTGAAGCTTAACAATCTTCATTCGTCAAGAATAAATAAAAATACACCTATCATTGCATAGTAAAAATCAATGTATTTTTATTCACCAGTTTAAACACATCGACTGTGGAACGTTTTTAGCGCCTCCTGTAAAATTTGATATGTGTGGGTTACGTCCTTTTTCCTTTCCACATTCGATATGTATGTACATGTACAAGCTCTTTGCAATATCAACCCATAATCGACAAAAGAACTGAAAGAAGAATTCGGTAAATTGCGTTTTAAGACAATAATTGTTCAATATCGCATTGACACAAATTTGTAAAAAAAGTAGGGACAAAAGTTATTTCATTCGCTTAATCTTTTTGGGGCCTGTGCATTTTTTAGTGTTCGACTTGTTATAGTTTGTTCCACGTGGGGTCCGGTTGAGAAATGCTGATCTAGAGAACTGAAAGTAGTCAGAAATTTTTATCATAATATCAGGAAAGGCATCGATCATATACATATTACTATTTACTAACAGCACTTAAGTAATTTCTTCGTCGATAAAATTTACAAATTTGCCGATTACGATTTTCTGCCTATTGCATATCGATATGTAGTAATAACATAAGGGCTTCAACCAGCGGTGGGCTGCCAATACGTTAAAAAGGAGCTCGCTTAATCTCGTAGCAATTTTTAGTATTCTGAAGAAGGAGTGAATTTTTTATAGCTCCTATGCAATTGTATGCAATACTTAAATAAGCAATCGATTGTTACTTAATACACGTAAACTGTGTAACAATATACAATTTACAGTAAACTTATCAATGTAAATAGCTAAAAATATACTAATGTGTCTACTAACGTTGTCGTAGATAATATTTATATAAATTAGAAAATGCAGTTATATACTAATTTGATCTGAGAATATCATTTTCTTACAAGTTAACAAGGGGCTCGCCGGCCCCAGTAAAATCTAACAAGGGGATCGCGCGAGCCCCTCCGAGCCCCCTCCAGCCTACCCCTGGCTTCAACGCGGATATTCTCAGAGTAATGTTATTCTTGCGATAAGCACCGAATTACACTACCAATTTGCAAGCTTTTTTAGGTATACTTTATATTGTTTATTATCAACGAAGCGTGGCCTTCTATTTTGTAGTGTATGGTTTTTTAAATTGTACACGTGTGGTCTAGTTTCATAATTGAGTATCTGTCAGATAAAAATGGTAGTTTGAATAAAAAAAACGTATCTACAAATACATCAAGTTCACTTTCAAGCTGATGAAAATTTAGTAATGATAAAGAAAAGATATAATATGATGTAAGTATACAAAAAAATAAGAAAATATTAATTACTATTACATGTAATATTATTCACACCTGTGAAAACCTGATCTCTGACGCATTCAGTTTCCTTGAAAGATTACTATCGTCGAAAGATGTTTGGCTAATTTACTTGTATGTTAATTTAGGACCTTTGCTTACCTTATATTTGATTTTGAAATATATCTGATTGGTACCTCTGGACGCGGTGAGAACTGACGTTTTTATGATCCCATCTAGGAGGACATTGCCAAAGCGAGGCTAACTCGGTACACCGAATAATTTTGACATCTTGGCACGCACTAAACACAAGGCCAAACTGTCCCCACTTCGACAAAGGCCCACAATTTCAGGAACCTACTTCTCCATGGCAACTAAAATATGAAATAGGAATATATTATCAGTTACCATCAAACTGTCGATCAAGCCGCTTCGAGTGGCAGTGCTGCTCAAAGTTTTTTGTTTCATCCGTGAACAAAAGAAATTTTGAAAATTGTATTTTGATGTCAATGCTTAGTGGAAAGATATTATATTCAAAAAATAAAACATTCTTTTATACTAATTCCACATTTAATGAATAAATGAACTGGACCCCTTCATGGAGAAAAATTTGATCACGGACCCCCAAGTGAAATAACACCCCCAAATTAATTTTGACCGGCCTCGGACCCCCTGTGGGTCTCATCGACCCCTGGGGGTCTGTAGGAACCACTTTGGGAACCACTGTTCTAATATGGCACATATGGATTCCGAACAGAGTTTATCTCAACAAAAGTTTTTATACGAGAACTACTTGTTAATTCGATACTCAATCACTCATTTTTTTCAGCGTTCGGATTCATTAGGGATCGGATTTTTAGACATCACAAGCACTCATGCCTTGGAAAAGAAATTGTCAGAAAATGCCAGTTGTCGACTGAAAAATGAGATTGCACATACTAGGATTTAAGCCCGTGAGCAGTGTGACTGACAACGTTGACCACTCAACCACAGACCAGATAATATAATATATGCTTAGAATAATATAACCCCCTCGAGTTGAGAATTTATTTTTTTCTAAAATCTTGCCACAATCGGAAGACAGAAAGAAAATCTATTGAAAAAATAATTTGTCAACTTCATTATATGTATGAATTATGTTAAATAAATGTAATTTTGACTAAAATAAGGAAGTATTTATTTACTCGTATAAGGAAAACAATATATGAATGTTAAAATAATATTAAACAACTTCATAGAATGACTAAAAAAAACATTTGGATTTTGCCAAAAAAAAATGGTCAGTAACTTATAATACAGGCGGTCAGTAAATATTGCATAAGCGGTCAGTATTATTTTTGTTGTAAGTATTAAATACTGACCGTTTTGTGTTGATTGCTGACCACTTGTGTTCGATACTGACCATTTTCAAACAATAGCCTAAGCACATAAAAAGATAGATGCTGACTTCATACACACATCCGACCGCTACCTTAACATAATGAAATACTATAGGTAGTATAATAAAAAAAAATGTCAAATAATGTTAAATCTGGTAGTAAGATAGGATAAATATTTTGGTTTCTCAATTTATACCGTATATATTTACGTTAAAAAGTTGAACCACGGATTTATCACTTGACCGTGAATATTAAATTTGAATGTTGGAACACCATTATTTATAATAAAGTCATTATTAATATCTTTGCTATACAATAAATAGCGATATATTATCAAAAGGTTGCATAGATTGTATATTTTAAAATTAATTCTAAATTAAGTAAGTATATAAAATGTTATAATAAGGCCCAGGTGAAGGGAGCCAAGTAGTATTTTAGAAAAAAAATTAGAGGCGTTGTAATATTCTACACGACTTAAAGTATCGTAAAAGTGAAGTAACCTAACTCAGTTAATACACATTGCAATAGTGTTATCTGCGTAAAATAAAAATATACAATCCACCGAAACACCAAGTAAAGACGTGCTGTGTCCAAGAAAAAAGTTTTACACTTTACTAGTTGGCTCACTTCACCTCTCGAGGGCCCAATATTGAAATACAACTGTTGATATACGATTACCTTGTAAATCTACAATGTATTTTTTTTTTTACTTTTATTTGAAGTGATCAGGACTGGTTTCGCTCACGAAGAACATTGTCAACTGAATTCAGTGGCGGATTACCCCATAAGCGCAAGAGGCGCGCGCTTGGGGCCTCGAACCCTGAGGGGCCTCAAAAATAGCATAAATTAAATAAAACCTTATATGTTAATTTCAGTTTTTAATATTCATTATTATTCTACGAAGAGTTTTGTAGCACTTTTATGTTATTCGAAAAACAGGGCCTCCAAAATTTATTGCGCCTGAGGCCTCCAAAATGCTAAATCCGCCACTGCAGCTGATCATTTAACATTAGACATTTTGAATATGATGCTTTTCCACTAAAAATTGTCAGTGAGCACCCTAGATGAATTAATTCAAATACTACAAACCTTTTTGAAGAACCCTATTGAACAGCTTATAGTTTACTGATCAAATATGATTTTACCGTTATGATTATAGAAAACAAGATTGATATTTTCGATGGATTCGGTAACTTTGTTTTTAATACAAAATTAAATTCATTTGAGATCCCTTGAAATTTAGTATATTTTATGTTTTATCTTTTAATTTTTGATATAAAGCAATAAAATTAAATTGCTCTTTTAAATATAGTATGTTTTCAGTAGACCTATCCAGCAATATTTTTTAAATAAAAATATTTCTTTCAAACAATCAGACAATTACCTCATAAAATTGTTTACGCCAAATTGTATACAAGCAATTAACCCTTTTAATGCCGGGCGATTTTGCTATGCATATGCTAAAAATGCTAAGCGTTTTTTATAGAAAAAATCGACTTTTACAATTTTTCAAAAAAAGTATTGAAAAGCATTTTTCAGAAACTTGAAAAAAAATACGTGTATTCTCTATGATCTATGGAAATAGTATTCGGTGATATTTTCTGCATTTTACAAAAATAAAACAACAATAAAAAATATAAACATTTATTAAAAAAAAAAAAAAACAAATAAAACTAAGTTCCGCATAAAAAACGCAGCTTAAAACATATTAATTTTGTAACACTTTGTAAGTAGTTATGTAGTAAAATCTATTAGTAATCAATGAATCAAAAAAAAATAGATATATTTTATTAATTTACAAAGAACCAGATTTTTTTGCATATTTGCAAGCAAAGTGAAAAAATGAGTTTATTTATTATGTCACGTTACATTGTTTTACATTGCGAAAAGATTGATAAACTAAATTTACTTAAATTTATTGACTTCCTTGATTTCATATACATACGTATAAGATCTTAGGCACATCTATGATCATTGAGTAGTCAATGAATGAAAAAAAAACTAATATTTTATTATTTTACAAAGAACCAGATTTTTTCGCATATTTGCACGCAAATGAATAAAATGAGTTCATCCATTATGTCACGTTACGTTGTTTTACATTGCGAAAAGATTGATAAGCTAAATTTTCTTGAATTTATCGACTCTTGTATAAGATCTTAGACACATTTATGGTCATTGAAACAAATGGCATGCATACCCTTTTGGCACTTTGAGCATATTGTACGAGATCTTCGTCGCTTTGCTACACCCCTTTTGTTAGCTCTAGTACTACACATGCAGCAATCCTTTTCCTTTTTATTTGGGAGTTTCAACAATTTACACACATCTGAATTTTCCGCAACTGGGTTATTTTTAAAGTTAAGCCACTCCTCACTAAGATTTTCAATTATTGAAATTATAAATGTTTTGAGGTGTCTCCAAATTTTCTGATGAGGATGATACTTTCCTGCGAGAATCTAGGGACATCGGAGTGATGCCAGTGTCGTCACTATTTGAAGACATGGTGTCCTCACTGTTTTGTAGACAAAATAGTACACACTAACCAAAATATGTAATCCAGAATAATACAATCCAAATAAAATAACACGGGATCACGAGATAATATCACAAAAACAACGCACTACAAACGACTGTTGGCGAGGTAATGAACATACCTTTTAAAACTAAGAAACATCTGTTTTTGTAGAATATCTAAATGGAGATTGAAATGCGTAAAATGGTGAATGAAATACAACTGTGCGTTACCTGCTACTGTTCTGCTTCGATTCGCTTCGCATCGAAAAATTAGGTCTCGCATCGGGATATTTGTCACAAAAAAAAATAGGAAAGATCTTGACTCCGATCAAATAAACTTGACGAGTGTATAGCAAAAATGTTCCCTTTGCTGTAAAATAACTTTATAACAAAAATAAAAATTAAATAGGTGTAATTTTGGTATCTGAGCGCCGGGCCAATTTTTCGCAGCGGCATATTTGTGACAAAAAAAAAAGGAAAGATCTTGACTCCGATCAAATAAACCTGACGAGTGTATAGCAAAAATGTTCCCTTTCCTGTAAAATAACTTTATGACAAAAATAAAAATTAAATAGGTATAATTTTTGTATCTGAAGGGCCGGGCCGATTTTTCGCAGCCGGATATTTGGCACAAAAAAAAATAGGAAAGATCTTGACTCCGATCAAATAAACTTGACGAGTGTATAGCAAAAATGTTCCCTTTGCTGTAAAATAACTTTATAACAAAAATAAAAATTAAATAGGTATAATTTTGGTATCTGAAGCGCCGGGCCGATTTTTCGGCCGTTTTTTCGCAACAAGATATTTGTCACAAAAAAAAAATAGGAAAAATCCTGATTCTACTCAAATAAACCTGACGAATGTAGAGCAAAAATGTTCCTGTTGTTGTTAAATATCCTATAAAATACAAATAAAAATTGAATAGATATAAATTTGGTGTCTGAAGTGCCGGGCCGAAAAATCGGCCCGGCGCATTTTTCGCATAGGTAGGGAGGGCCGATTTATCGGCCCTCCGGCATTAAAAGGGTTAATATACAATAAAATTCCGTAGCGTCATGGATTTGTAAACTTTTCAGGAAGCTCTGTTCGCGCGCGTCTAAGAACTGAGCGGGGAAGCTTTTAATTGAGGTCACGACTATCAACATTCAGCAGTCTACCAGCGTTGCAAAAGTGCCTTTGACTTCGGGACATGTACAAGTTTGACGAAACTTTACGGTCATTAGATTTTATTTCAAATAAGTTATATCAAAACATCGATCACGTACGATAAACGATTGAAACGAATTATGTTTTTGCTGCCAATTTTATCAAGACCAATAAATTTTGAGGTAATATTAAGGAGCAAATACAAACTTTATCGTTTAATAAAATTTATTTGTATGTATGTATATGAGAGAGTATTATTTTTTAGCCACCTGCGTGGTCGAGTGGTCAACGTCGTTGACTATCGCTACGGAGGTCACGGGTTCGAATCCCAGTACGGGCAGTTTTATGAATTGATTTATGAATTTCTGTTCAAAGGCATGGATGTATGTGATGTTTTGAATTCCCCCCTCCCACCCCATCCTATGTACGGGGCGTATCGATAGCGATTAGCTAACCACTAGTCCTGTCCTAGCCCTTTCTTTCTATTCCTAATCTCTTTGGAAAAAAGTGAGGTTGAGCAACTGAGTAACAAGCAGTTCTCGCAGAAACACTTCTGTTGAGATAAACTCCATTAGGAGTCCATATGCTCCTCATTGGGAGCGTACATGGTAAAAAAAAAATCGTCCTCGGTTTTATACATAAACAATGGGTTTTTTTCCATTTAACACGGTGGAACGGCGTTCCGGCACCTTTTTCTCATAATTTTGAATGTTTCAAAACAGTATTCATAAAAAAATATTGATTTTTTTTTCATGGAAACCATTATGTTTGTTTTTATCTTAGGTCTTTTTTAAATTAATGTAATGTAAAAAAAAATACCAGGTCCATAGACTTACTCTGTGACCAGAACCAGGGGTCTAATGCTTCATGTATATTTTTTTGTTGAAAATTCTCTTATTTACAACACCTTTTCCCAACATTCGATTCCATAGCGCAGTGGTCAATGTGGTTGGCCTTCGTGACGCATATCATGGGTTCAAATCACAGTACAAAGCAAAGCGAGGGCGGTTAGTTAACCACTAATTTTGTCTTAAACCTATCCTTCTATCCTTATTCTCTTCGTAAAAAAAGAGAAGCTGAGAAACTGAGTAACAAGTAAAAATATTCAATCCACCAAAACAACGAGTTAACCTGTGATGGTACTTAAATGTTTAAAAGTTTTACCATTTTACTATTTGGCTCACTTCACCTCTCGTGGGCTCATTTGTCAAATGAATTAAAACTGACAATGGCAGCCAATTATATACAAACTAAAATAACTATATTTTTTAAAGTGTTCACTTTCAATTCTTGCTGCAAAGGAATTCGTTAAAATAAAGCACTTTCTTGTACTAACAGATGGTGCAGTTGAAAATGCGCTTGATGAGCGAAACCGTATATGATCTTAGTAAGTAAATGTGGAATTAAATTAAAGCAATACTAAATGTTTTACTTTTCTTTACGTATATCTCGTAGAATTCTCAATCAAGATTGAGATGTTTCATTGTTATACCGAGGATCCAAATTTGACTAGATTCAACCATATTCTGCGACGTGTTGCCTAGTGTGGCGCTCGCGTATAACTTGAATGCCAAACGAATTAATGTTTTAATTTTTATAATTTACATAAATTTCCACGTCAAAGTAGACAGAGTTAATTTTATTTTCGGCCGTTGGATTTGAAAGCACCTCCTACGGACCCGATTAACACGTAGGCATTTATTTCAATGAATGTAATATAATTTATTGTTATTGCTCCTCAGACGAACGGGAGAAAAGCGTCCGAGTTGCGGAAGAGGCGCCCTACAAAACGGCTGTCATAAAGACAACGTGACAAAATTTGGAATTATTCGCTTGGTACATTACCTTGTACGTGTGAAACCTTAAAAATGTTTTAATTATTATAATTCAGGCGGTTTATGTATGCATATACAGGGATAGTAAAACATTTATATTGAATGCGTTCGGGTCAGGAACGAGGGTTTCGTAAGCGCTTATATTATATACAAGCCCACTGGCTTAGCGGTCGCCAACCTTTCATACTTTGCTGAATAAAGAACTAAGTTTTTTTTTTTAAATCAAATGAAAGCTCATGACGAGTATTTTCAACTCAAAATGTTAAGAAATAGAGCTAAGTTTTTAAACAAATATTTCAATAACTTTTTTATTCCACTGATTGTTTTCAAAATTGTGCTACCAGTTTCGCCTCTTAGGTAGCTTCTTCGGAGATTTATTTTATTGTGTTCACTCTTAATTGGTGGAAAGGTATTACATTAAGTAAAACAATATTCTTTTGTACTTATTTCTACTTTTATTTACCAAGATCAGGACCAGCTTCGCGGCGAGCATTATCAACTAATAATTAATCGGTTGATAATGCTCACTATGAGCTAAACCAGTCCTGATCTTGCTAAATAAAAGCGTAAATAAGTACAAAGGAATATTGTGTTTTTCTTAATCTATGGTTATTTATCAATAGCGATCAACTGATCGCTTATCCTTTCCTTACCATATTATTGTATATCTCGGCTGAGAAACTGAATGATAAGCAATTCTCGTAGAAAAACTCATGTACAGATGAGCTACATTAGAAGTCCATATCATCCACATTGGGAGCGGACATGGCTTAAAAAAACATTGATTTTTATTCCTATATGTATTATCAATGTAATGAGAATAAATTCAAAAAGAGAATCAGATGTATTTAAAATAGTTTTAAAATTAAAGATATAAGTTAAATTAAATGAGTCCTTGAGAAGTTAAGTGAGGCGAGTGGTGTTTGTGTTGTAAAAAAATAGTTAGATGCGTTGTAATATTCTACATGTTTTACAATTCTTCAATTTATTGACTTAAAGTGAAGTGAGCTCAGTAAATTGTCGAAGTGATTGCACTTAAAAATCCAATAGATTTTGTTTACCTTTTACTACTTTGCTCGCTTCATTTCTTAATAAGATATCGGAGAATACAATAAAATTAAATATAAAAAATATTTATTTAATAATAACCAAATATGCTTCGCCTTGTATGTGTGTGTGTGTCTGTTTTCATATTGATGACGGAAAAATGGTGTCTTGAACTAATTCACACTAGATTTACAATGACTCTCTTAAACTTATACTAGTTTTTATTTTTAAATACTCTCAAGGTTCATTCGGACATTATCGAAATCGTGCGCAATCGCGGAATATCTGTGGGACTTAACAAATTTATGTTTCTTTATCAGCCGCTAACTTTGCACAAGAATAGATATATCATCATGCACAGTATATATTTATTTAAGTTGCGTTTACTAAATCGTCAAGATTTATTTTTACTAAAGTAGAACTTCAGTGTGATAGTTGGAAAGATTTTCTTGCGCCGTACAATCCTTTTTAAGTTACCTGACAATAAATAAAAAATACAGCGATATTTTTTTTCATGTAATACTTTTTAACAATAGACTTATTTGATCTGCAAATCGTTATCTTTTATTTTATTAGCTATGTAGGCTACGCTTATATGTTGTTTTTTAATCATAGGATTAATGCGATTATATATTATTGATAGCTTTTGGTAAAGCAAAGTAGCCGGGTCCTATGGCAGTTAGCGTTGTAGGCTTCCGTGCCGGATCTCACGGGTTCGAGTCCTACGAACAGCATTTTTTCGATGTATTTATCGATTTCTGTTTGAAAGCATGGGTGTTTGTGATGTCTAAAAGTTCCCTCCCACTCTTTCAATACTTTAACTACTAGGCGTAGCGAGAGCGATTAATTAACCACTAGTTCTGTCCTAGCCTTACTTATCCTTTTATTCAGTGGTGTAGTGGAGCCAAGTCGGGCCAGGTCGACGACCTGGCACCTGCAAATGAGCCAGGACGCCGTCCTGCCACAATTATGACTTGTAATTTAATTTTCAATTACATACATATATTCAAAATACTGCTCATGAAATTTAATAGCATTATATCAAAATTGATCATCTTCATTTAACTTCGGACAGATATGAAAAAAAAACAAAAAAAAAACGGAATAAATCAATGACACACCTGGTACCTATTTATTTACCACTACACCACTGCTTCTATCCCTACTTCTCTCTTTGAAAAAGAGAGGTTGAGCGACTGAGTAACAAACAGTTCCCGTAGAAAAAAAACTATGTATTCTGTTGAGATAACTCCATTAAGAGATTATATGATTATATTATATCTACATTGGGAGCGAATATAGATTTAAAAAAAACAAATACAAAAATCATTAAAAATAAACTACTTTATTTGCACTAATTCTAGATTTTTGAAATGAAGATTTTTAATAAGGACCGTTTTGAATCATCACGAACATTATCAACTGACGCTCGTGGTGACGGAACCTCTCCTGATCTCAATTTGAAAAAATGTTGAATCAGTACAAAAAAGTCTTTTATTTTTTAATTTAATACCTAGCGCTGAACTAAGAAACTATATTCCAAATTTTCTTCTGAAAGCTATTCTTCGCTGCAGATCTCATTACAATCATTCTAATACGTATTACATGATAATTCAAATCTGGTAATCATTGGTGTTCGACAGATCCACTGTAAAAACAGTGAACATAGCTGCAATTATAAAGTTATACCGACCGGAAAAAAGATTTACAAAAATCAAATTGAGTATTAGAGACTCCCCTTAATTGCTGTCTAGGTTCTGATAAATTTGAGAATAACCCCGCAGGCGAAATCAAACCAGTCGCGTACCGCCGTTACATATTTGTAAATAGTATTTCTAGTCCCTTGGCTCGTGCATGGTAGTAAATGAAGAAAAAACAAACCGATAGTTACAGTGTATTCCTTGAATATAAGAAAGATTATCGATAGTATCTATAAGACTTTACAAATAAAAAGAATGCATACAATATTACCTAAAGAATACATACCCCAAACACAAAAACACCGACGTAAGTTTTTCTTGTCGATATTTTGGAAATTGGGTGTGCATCAAATGTGACGAATATTGTATGTAATATATTATACATTTAAAAATTGGCATACAATTTCACGTTTACACATTTCCCGTCGGCGTGCATCGTATTTTACTACGACTGTTGTGTAAATAAAACTCATTTTCTTTTCATTGCAGAATTTGTCGCGTTTTTTCATCTGTGCAAATATTTGCGTTTTTTTGTCACACAATGTGACCCCGGCAGTAATATTTGCCAATTTTTCTACAACTGTCACGTGAGAATTTTTTTCTTCGAGATTGCAATCTTTCTTACAGTTTTTCAATCTTTAAAGGTGATCTTCAAAGATATAAGAAAAACAACAATAATTGGCAATTATATTACGTAAACAACAGGGTCGGCTTCGTTTATCTAGTGAGCATTTATTATATTTATTTATGATTTTATTAAAAATCATCGAATTTCGAATTTTTACCAGGAATCGTTAGCAATGTAATACTAAACTTTAAGACTTTGCTTGAACTATTATAGCATTTCTTTAAAATTTGAGGGAGGGGGGCACAATCTTTTCTGTATTTCTTTTTTTATTTATTAGGTACAACAATTCAAGATAGAGACAGATGGTGATGGATGGAGTTTTAATATTTAATTTAAATGAGTACATTATGTACTCCACGGCCTTTTAAAATGTTATTTAGACTGCTTTAGAACGGAAAGTGAGAATTTTTAACATAGTTTGTTACTAATTATTATATATTTTTTTGAAAGTACCTATATGTTTTAAAAAAAAGCTTTTGCGGTGAGTTTTTAGTATTCATTTTGATGAAGTAGATAACTTTCAACTCATCGTGACCTCTGTGTGCTATTAACAACGATAATAATTATAATAATACCATTCCACCAGTATTGACAGTAAACACCTTAAAAGTGATAATAATTATATCATACATTAATATTTTACAATTCGTTTCGCATAATAGTTTGAACGTTCGAAGAGAAATGTATCTGGCCATATATTTCTTTCTGCTTATACGAGGCCAAAATGAGAATTCCATCATTCTTGACAATGTGTGACAATCCAAATGTTCCTGATTATTTTTTGAGAAATCGTGGACATGAATTGTTTGTTCTCCTAAGGTGTAGAACCAGCCTGCCAATAGGGATGCCACTGGGGAAAGCTTGCTTCAGATGTTGACATACTCCACGTAGACGTGAGTGAGTTTCGACGAATACTATTTTTTATGTATAAAAGTAGAGTTCGTCGGAGCGTACTCAGTCGACTTCCTTACCAATTTTTTTCTACTGCTTTTAATGTTAAATTGTACTTTATTTTCATCATTGTAAAGTTTTAAATTTATAATTTGTCAACCTTATGCAATGTTAATTAAATAATTAAATGCATGATATTAGAATCAAAGATTTTATAGACAAACAATCACATTGCAAACTAAACAATAAAAGATAGTTCGAATTTCATTGCGTATTGTATAAGAGAGCTTAAAATATGACCTACATACTAAAAGAAGTACGTTTTTTTTGAGACATGAATAATTATTTCTGTGGTAACAGAGTATCTGTATTATAATATTCACTGTTACCACGGGCTAGGCTTCAGCTGATAGCGGTTAGGTGAGCCCGCATAGCAACAGCATTAGAAACCCTAATGCGTGTGTCGAATAGAGTTGGAAGCTCCTATAGAGCTTTTGATTACAAATTCTAGTGCGTAGTGCTATTTAAATAATTACGTATGGCTTACAGACGGCAGTTGAATGAAATATTTAATTTATTTATTATCACTGTCGAAGCCTTCAATGATGGAATATATTATACATATTTTCATTCCGCACGAACTGTGAATACTACCGAGGGTTAGAGCCGCAGCGGTGGGCTGCCAGTACGTTAACAAAGGGCTCGCTTAGTCTCGAAGCAATTTTTAGTGTTCTGAAGGAGTGATTTTTCTTATAGCTCCTATGCAATTATGTGCAATACTTAAATTAGCAATCGATTGTTACTTAATACATGTAAAATGTGTAACAATATGCAATTTACAGTAAACTTATCAATGTAAATAGCTAGAAATATACTAATGTGTATACTAACATTGTCGTAGATAATATAATATTATGTAAATTAGAAAAAAACAGTTATATACTAATTTGATCTGAGAATAACATTTTCTCATAAGTTAACAAGGGGCTCGCCGGCCTCAGTAAAATCTAACAAGGGGCTCGCACGAGCCCCTCCGAGCCCCATCCAACCCAACCCTGGTTAGAGGGGGATATGGATGAAGAAATAATATATTTTGAAAATATTACTTATTAATGGTGAATATATTTAATTTTACTTGATAAGAAAATTCTCAATATTTAAGCAACAATGTTGGTTGATAATACGACAAAATTATAAATCTGCGGAAGAAGATGACCTTAACACGTATTTTAAAAATAAAAAAATAATTTGAAGCCTTGTACATGGATATCCGTTAGGTATTATCTCCTTGAGTTTATTTCAATTAATTTGATATATAAAATAATATGTACACCACATTAGCAATTCGCTGTATTCACAAACAGACATTGCGCTGTATTGTACAGACCGTTTTTATAGATTGATTTTTGGATTTATGTCTGAAGGCATGGATGTATGTGATGTCTTGAATTCCCTTCCACTCATCCCATCCTAAAACAAATGTAACGAGAGCTATTTATTAGCTTACCACAAGTCCTGTCCTAGCATTTATCACTACTCTCTTTGAAAAAGAAATGTTGAGCAACTGAGTAACAAACGTATAAAAAAATCTGTTGAGATACTTCCATTAGGAGGCCATATGATCGACATTGGGAGCGGACATGGATTAATAAAAAATACAAATAATTATTGTTAATGGAATTAAGTAATGCCTAACGGAAATGAAAAAAGTAATATCAATCTAAATTATGTAAAAATGTGACCAGCAACAAAAAAAGTCTCCAGGAAATCTATACTGAATATTAACTGAAAAATGTTTTATTACTACAAGATCGTAAAAGTATTAAATCTTTTTCGGTAAAATCGAAAATGAATTTTTATTTCAATTAATAATAAATATGAGCCCTCGAGAGGTGAAGTGAGCCAAATAGTAAAATGGTTAAAAAAAATCTTTGGACTTTTAGGTATGTATAATCACATCTTTACTTGGTGTTTTGGTGGATTCAGGGCCGGCGCCACCATACAGGCCAAATAGGCAACTGCCTAGGGCGCAAACCATTAGGGGGCGCAAAAATGGACTATCATATTTTTTTATGTACTCAAATAATAATAAATAATAAAACATTTTATTTTATTTTGATGTTTGTATCTGTTGGTTGTAATTATGTATCGTATTCTATACCTATGATCTGAAAAAGAGAAGTTGAGCGACTGAGTAACAAACAGTTCTTAAGGAGGCCATATGCTCCACATTGGGGGCGGAGATGGATATATATAAAAAAAATTATGATTCCGAATTCATTTTTTCATTAATTCGAAAAAAATGGGATGATTCGTTAAAAAGGGGGCGCACCAATGACCATTGCCTAGGGCGCCAAATAGCCTCGTGCCGGCGCTGGGTGGATTACACAATTTTATTTCACGGAGATAACACTATTGCAATGTGTATTAACTGAGGTTACTTCACTTTTACGATACTTTAAGATGTATGGAACATTACAACGCATTTACCTCTTTTTTCTTAAATACCACTTGGGTTACTTCACCTCTAATGGGCCCATATGATGGTAATATTAGTCATTTTTGAATTTTTAACAAAAAAATATTAATTTAAGATTTCGACTGAATGTGCTTGGTGGAATTTCAATATTAAATTTGAATCTTTCAGATGATGTACATTCACACAGATTTTGTCACTAACGACCCGGGTTTCGCCTTTCGGCATCTTCAGGCGTTCAAGTGTACGGATGAACTTGAACTGGCAAAACCCGGGTCGTTAGTGACAAAATCTGTTTGAATGTACATCATCTGAACGATTCAAATTAAAAAATATATTAATCGCAATGTATTCGTTTGTACGGCGAATCGCTTGAGCTAGAAATAGAAACATTTTTTACAGTTCTATCTTAGTTACCGGAACTGGGACAATATTATCACTAATCCATTACAATAGCTACGCTACAGTGCGACCCATAGACGCCGAATAATTCAAATGATTCAGCAACCTATGTATATAAATAGTAGAGCTCTTTCTTATTCAGCGTGAGACGCAAAAGACACGAAGACACCCGAGCGAGGTATCTTGCATGACGCTTTTAAAGATCTTTGGACCAGACGAACGCCAGTAGATTAATCATCAGCGTAATTACCAAACGGATCAGCGGAAGGTCACTCTGTGGGCGGTGATCACCAGATGGGAAAACTTCAGGGACGCGAGGGGTTGGTTGCCACTGGGGCATGCTGATTGATAATTTCGTCCGTCTGGAAAGGATATCACATGTGGCATTTTTTTTACACAAAAATTTTATGAAATATATTTATTTTATCTTATTCCTGAGAAATAAGATAACAGATTTTCTAGATTACAACATGGATTCGTGGATCACTTTTAGGGTGCTTACTGTCAATACTTGGTGAAAAAGCGTTATATTCAACAACAAAAAAAATACTATTCGTCTGCACTTTAGCTTAATAACTCTTTGACGAGTTTTGTAGTCACATTTACAGAGGTATTAAACATTTTTATTTTAGTCAATTTAATGTCACTTATTTATATTTTGTAAATTCTTTTCATTACCAATTGCTTATTACACCTTATTAATTTTATTTTTGTTTGTATAAATAACACTGTAAAATTGTATTCTCTTATCAGTTGATAATGCTTGTCATAAATAAAACCGGTCCAAATCTTATTAAATGAAGGTGGGAATTGGTACAAATGAGTATATATATTTTTAAAATATGTATTTATACATAGATTGAATATATGTTATTTTTTTTGTAATTCCATTATAATAATCGGTAAAATATTTAGCTGTTGTAATGCCGATATAGCTTTATATCACCTATATTATAATACAACATTCTTCGGTAATGTACACCCTATCCAAGGATAAACATTAGAATAATTACATATTACCTCAATAATGTTATAATTTTAATTGTATCTTAGTTATGGTTATGTTCCTATGCACATTTAAAAATATTAAGCCGTTAAAAAATATATTAAACAAGCCGCCCAACATACGCATAATAGACACAAGACATATTCAAAAAAAGAGTTAATCGAAAAGTTGTTCTGACATTTTGTGGTTGTACGTAGCAAAGCTAATCATGAGTCTATCAAATATTGGACAGGCAGTGGCACCGTCAACGTCCTGAACAGATCAACATCGGTTCATGGTGATGATAATATAAATGCGATCTAAGATTATATGATGAACCATACCTGTTTATAAAAGCAAAGAAGGATTGTTGTAAGCTGACAATTTTACAAATTGATATAAAAAAGTAATTATCATGTCTATTAATATCGAGTGATTAAATAATGAATAGCACTTATATTAAAATTAATTATAGTCAATATTACATATTTAAAAAATTCTACGTAGCTGTTTAACCAATTGTAAATGCGAGAAGTTATATGTTTAATCTTTTTTTTATTATTAGAAAGCTCTCTTAGTGGTGGGGTCCTTTCTACGTTTGACGACGTCATCTATCTCAAAACTTTTTTGATCCATGTATGAACATATTTCACCTTTCAGTTATGAATAGCTTGTTTATGATATGATCCCTCTAGAGGTGAAGTGAGCCTACTAGTAAAATAGTAAAACTTTTTTCTTGCACTTTTAAGTACAATCACGTCTTTACTTGATGTTTTGATGGAGTGCATATTTTTATTTTACGGAGATAACACAATTGTAATATTTAACTGAGGTTACTTCACTTTTACAATACTTTAAGACGAGAAGAATATTGCAACGCATTTAACTTATTTTTTCTAGAATATCACTTCGAATGGGCCCGATGATTATATAACGGGTTAAATAATATTAAAAGAAGTTATAAACTAGGATTTTCTTATGATTGAATTTCATTTAGAGTGTGATTCACTAGTGGCAGTAGACGTGCCGTTTGCCACTCGTGGCCAAGCGAGGGCTCCTCACTTCGACGTCATCATCAGAGTATCGGGGTTCCGTTTGATACGGAAATAATAGATTGGCGAAAAAGCTGCGGCGGCCGTGAAAGCTCTGCCAATTTTTCTGACCTCCGCATTTTTTACGCTGCGTCTGAGAGCGGGGGAAGCTTAATCGCTTCACTCGAATGGTTTATAGTGGCTAATATGGACTGGATCAGCTGTTTCGTAAAAGCTCAAAGTGAACAATTTATAAATAATATACATCGGGTCGGCTGGGCCACGATTATATTGCGTTCAATTTATTTATATCTGAACTATCGGTTTATTTATATATACTTCTGTATCGGGGTTCCATGTCGTCATAACTTTATTTTAAAATAAGCTTTAAAAGAAAAACTACAGGTGAAATCACTTTGTCAGGGTGAGACACATCACATGAGATATATCAAATGGTTGGTTCCTCATCAGAACAGATGTTTTCAATCGATTTATCGATTTCTGTTTGAAGGCATGGGTGTTGTATATTGTCAAAATATTCCCAGCCACCGTATTCTTAAATAACGAGCGATTACTTAACAATACCATTAATATATATAATACATAAATTATTTGAAAAAAAAGAGAGACTAAACAACTAAGTAACAAACAGTTTTCGTAGAGAAAGCTTCTTTTAGGATACATCCATTAGTAGGCCATATGTTGCAGATTGAGAGCGGACATAAATTTAAAAAATCGTGTTAAAAGAAAATAATTTAATCATTTTGTTACGTAAAAATGATCTCTTTGGAAGTGACTCGTTATTTGCCTGTCTTATTCAATCTTTGATTAATTCAATTGTATCAATCAATCAGGGCTATGGAGACGTTAAGAAATAAGGCAACCCTGACTCTGACCATAGCTTAAGACAGGGTTTTCCAAACATTTTCTGGAATGGAACACTTTACACTGAATTTTTAAGATTTTTTTAACTGTGCTGCATCGTATAAATCCAGTCCAATTTTTTTCGGAACACCTACTCTGGCTCCGCGGAACACCAGTGTTCTGCGGAACATAGTTTGGGAAAAAAATATTGTTTTAGACTTAAAGCATGCAGTGGTGCCACTTTTGACCTTAGCAATTTGAATACACAATTTATATATAGGACTCGAAGTTATTAAACTTTTTCAAGCGCGACAGGCTTCAAAACAGGCCAGGCCGACTCCAAAGCCCTGGTTTCAATTCTTTACGTTTTATTTTCTTTAAGCGAGGCGAGCAATTACATTTGTATTAAATATTGGCATATCGGCCGACTTTCTACTATTTGATATTTACTTACATAATTTAAATATTTTATGATAAATTAAATTGTATAATTTAAACGCTGACAGCTTACGGAGATAAGTATAGGCTCGATACATTAAACGCGTGGACAACGCCTAATTACAGTTAGTGCTTTGGGGATAGGCAAAAAATCTTCGATGCCGGTGGCGACTTTCAACGAATCCGAACAGGAAATGAGCATATGGTGAGTAGATATAAATAAGAAAGTCCATTGGTATTCAGTTTGTATATTTTTTTCGTCTTTTGCTAGTGGCGCTAAGTCGAGTCGCTTAGGCCAAATCAAATGACCACATTCTATTGAGTTCGCACATGTTTCACATCTGAATCGCAAAGCGTTCGTGCAAATCTTTCAGACTTTTTAAATGTTACTGATATATAAATTATATTTTGTCGCTTCAACTTAGTGTTAAAAGCTTCACCAAGAACCGTAACCCAGCTGTGGTCTCCCAATAAGTTAACAAGGGGCTCGCTTAATCTCAGAGCAATTTATCGCTCCTATACAATTATATGTAATACTTAAATAAGCTAACGATTGTTACTTATAATATGCAACAATATGCGGTTTACCATAAACTAATCTATGTAAATGGCTAAAAATGTACTACTGTGTATATTTAAGCTTTGGTAGATAATATATATCTTTGTCAGAAATTGCAGTTATGTACTAATTTGATCTGAGAATATTGTTTTCTCTTTAATTAACAAGGGGCTCGCCGTCCGTAGAAAAATCTAATAAAGGGCTCGCGCGAGCCCCTCCGAGCCCCCTCCAGCCCACCCCTGCCGTAACCCATACAAAACGAATTTTTCTAAAGATACCTTTAATGATTTTAGCCCAAAGTCAAATAATTTAATAGATACAACCTTGAAGTGCACGAAGACTAAAACATTGGTGTTTTAGTTACTCAATCTGATATTAATTTAATATATTGTTCGAAAAAAACTTTGTGTCATTTGTTTTTATTGATTTTTATTTTCCACAGAACCTTATTTTTTTAAACGTTAAATAATCAGATGCGAATTCGGCATTTCGCACAAACGGAACGCGTTGTGTAGAAGTTGTATAAATTATGATTATCGAAAAATATATTTTGAACAACTTGAGGGTTATTTTATTTTGCCTTTCTGCTGTCGAATTATACATAATTTCAAAACAAAAATAAAAAGTAATACTTTACGTGTGTAAGTGTGTAAGTTGTTTAGATTAAAATAATCACACCTAACAAAAAGTGAGTAAATCTCTGTTTTTGTGAATGATTTTTTGTGTACTGTCTACATTCTACGTGCTTGATTGATAGTACACAGAAAGATTGCAAACTGAGATAATAAATAATTGTAATGCAAAACTATTTTTGTGAACGTAGAAGATACATACGTATGCAATAATTTAAATTGATTGAATGAGAGGTCATATTGTGAGGTTGGAAAGTACTTATTATTTGGAATTTTGTGACGTTATTAGTCTATCAAGTTGATTTTAAATTATAGAAACTTTCATAATATAAATTATCGTTATTTCAGCATACTTTAATGCATTGTTATTAGTAATCGAGTCTTCAATAACTTTCTCGGTAATTATTTGAATGCGCTTTGCGTAAGAATGTGTCGTGGGATACGTAAAGTATTAAAATCGATGTATTATAGATTACAAAACAATATCTTTAAAGTTTAAGTATCATACTGTGATTCCAAGGGATGTCACTATATGCATGATATTTTAAAATTATTCAATACGTTTCTTGTGGCCTTTAAACCGCGTCTTAAGTACTACGTGTAAACACGCACATTTTGTATAGCCGGCTCTACGAGTCCGAAATTGTATGGCGTGTAACACGACCGTGGCAGAGAACCCGTTAAGAAAAGAATAGGTATTTTTTGAGTACAATGTAAAATACAAATTCGGTAGCTCATCACTGTCATAAAAATCTATGTATTTAATACAATGGTCTATTTTATTTTATTTTATTGAATACAAATTTGAAAATACCGTAAATAATACCAAGGTAGCAGATATTTTAATTTACTAGCTATTAAATCGATGATTGTTTTAAATCAGTAATGAACAATGCGGGGAAATATAGACACCCATATCTAAGACCTTAATTATTAGATGGATTCAAGCCCAAACCAACCTGATTACCTCTAAGCCACAGAGGCTGGGTGGCATTATTGATAAAAATAAATATTTGTAAAAACTACCGTTGACGAACTGTTGTTTAGCGATAAAATAATATATTTCGTTATAACCCTATAAAATCGTGACTGGCTTATTGCAGGTTGATTAGTTCTGTTTTTTTTTTAAATGGCCGGTGGCTCAGAACCAACAGGTACAAACTGAAAGCTCTCACCCAGAGAGATATTAATCTAGTTATTAATTGTATGTGATTTAGCTGATTTGCATCCGGTTCAAATTCCATTTGCGATTTCGCATGCCTCGGGAATTTAAATAATATCAAATTTCTAGACTGAAAAATTTCGCTCGATGCATTCAATTTGTTTCTATTGTTCGTGTCATCAGTATTTTATGATGCATTTTCAGTCAGCACGAGTGAGTATATACAACATATTAATATGAAATGGTTTTAATTGAAATGTTTTTATGAAAAATAACGAAAAACATTGTACGGAGGATTCGTCGTAGGAAGTTGATCGCAGACAATTTTAAGCTCGAACAGTTATAGCGTAAAGATGTTTTTAAAACTTTTTCTGTTCAAAATATTTTAATTCACATAAAAACAAAAAAAACACTTTTTTCCATTTCCATTTAACTACATTTCTCAATTCCCTGTCTATGATTCCAAACAAGTTTTTTTTTTAAACAACGCCCTTGATGTTCGAACCAGCACTCCTAATATGCCATTTTCCTAAAAACAGTGAAATTAACATAGTTTTCCCTTTGCAACTATGCGGATTTAGTGTACACTCCATAATTTTCAGTGTCTGAACTGTCAAATTTTCTTTGATTTGTTCAATCATCGCTATTTGTTCATAAAGAATATTACGGCCTTTTTTCGCCTTTTTTTTTTAAAAAAAATAACATTATAATAATGTAAAAGCAACTTGTTTGATGAATTTGGTCGTGTTAATAAGAAAACAGCCTGCTTAAATGGAAAAAAAAACTCAAAGATTGTAAAATAATATATTATTATCGAAAACGACTTCTTAAATTAAATTTGAATCATTCAAATTATGTACACTCCCACAGATTTTGTCACTAACGACCCGGGTTTCGCCTTTCGGCATCTTCAGGCGTTCAAGCGCACGGATGAACTTGAACTGAAACTTGAACTCAGTTCAAGTTCATCCGTGCGCTTGAACGCCTGAAGATGCCGAAAGGCGAAACCCGGGTCGTTAGTGACAAAATCTGTGGGAGTGTACATAATTTGAATGATTCAAATTTAATATTGAAATTCCACCAAGCACCTTCAGTCGAAATCTTAAATTAGACTTCTTAAATATTTAATAGATTGTGTGCAAATAATATTCTCAGACCGATTTTCCGTGGAAACCATTAAATAAGATGAAGAATGCCAATACGAGTATTACAAACACTTTTGTTTGTTTTTCTACGATATTTTTTAGAATTTGATAAAGTTTTAAATAACATATCGTTCGCTATTCATTCATTTTACCAGCATTAAGATAATTCATATACGAACTTATATTATAACGTTATAATATAGCTAGAATAGCTCAACGAACATTTTAAATATCTAGATAGATAGTAAATAATAATTTATCAAATTTTACAAACCTACTCGATAACGATCAAAATTTTTATTTACATATGTCCAGCGATAAACAGTTATATATTTAAAATGAATAGTTTATTATTATTGGGCATCAATAGGAAGCCTCAATATAAATTAATTACAATTCAATAAAATTTTAAAAATGACGGATGGCAACATTATAATAAATCAAATTTCTCATGGGTTTTCCCCTCCAAACATAACTTATCAATATTTAATTAGAAATTTTATTGTTTATGCAAAAATCCTTCCCGCGCCCAATAGAAAGAATACAAATACCAACCTTAATTTTGTAATTTATAAGTAAGAATTATAAACAGTTTCAACGGTATAAATAAAAAATATAAATCTTACGGTTAATTAAGAGTTCTTAAAGAATTTGAATCGTTCAAAATATGTACATTCACACAAGTTTTGTCACCAACGACCCGGGTTTCGCTTTTCGGCATCTTCAAGCGCTCAAGTTCGGATGATGATGATGTTTATTAAATAAATGTATCGTGCTTATATAATAAATAAATGTATCATTAAGTTTAATGCCATTGCTGGCGCAATACATATTTGAATGGTGATTGGTGAGTAATTTCAAGAATTATTTTTTTTTGTTTTCAGGATTTTTTAATATTATATTTACTTACAAATAGTATAATTCGACGATGGATAAGAAAAAGGACGTAACTCACTGTTTTTTCAAAACAGGTTTTTTTCGATAATCACAATGTATCAAACTTAATACACGTTCTATCAAAAGTATGCAAGCTGTAAATGCCGAATTAGTATAAAAATTTAGCTTTTATGTTAAAAAAATTGAAACCAAGAAAAAATACTGAAATAAAGGTTTTTCCTTGACAATTTCTTTGATTAATATTAGATTACGCCAATTAAACACTAGTTTAGAAGTCTCCGTGCACTTCAAGGTTGTGTATAATTCATAATTTGCATATGGCCCAAAATCATCAAATCATGTTTTTTGTGCCTCCTGTCAAATTTGATATGTAGGGGATCCGTCCTTTTTCCTTTCCACAGTCGAATATAATAGTGGGGAATTTGGCAGATTTACCTGTTCATCGTCAACATTTGGTAAACTATTTAACTGTGCCCTATTTATTTATACAATTTCTTAAGAGATGTGAATGATGTGTCACATAAAGTGATACGATCCGTGGAATAAAATTGTATTTTATGTTTCCTAAATTTGTCGTGATAGTGGTTGTAGGTCTCACGAATTTAATCGAGGATTATTAGTTGAATCAATGATTCATTCATCGTACAACATTGTCGGTGTATCAATCAATATATATTAAAATAATATAAGATGTATATACAATTTGTACACCGGCGTGGCGTCCGCTCGTATTATATGAATAATTAAGTTACAGCGTTTTAATTTTACAGTCGCGTATGCATTACAATATACCTGTAATAAATAATTGAAGATTTGATAAAGACAATGGACGCGTACTTGTTTATTTCATTTTGCAATGTTTAATGTAACTAATTTTAAATGCAAATCGTGCAATAAAACGCGAAAACCTTTGTGAATAAACCTACCTCAATAAATACTAATCAGAGTTGCAAATTGGTTGTCTCAACACGTGGAATTTTATACGACGTGAAATGGAGGCCGTATATCTTAACGTGCATAACAACGGTAACCATAGTTTCTTTTTATATTTAAGAGATAATTCCTTTATTTATTATAAATGTAAATATGTATATCTAGTTGTTGGTAAAGACATTTTGTCTTATATTTTTTAAATCGATAATAAGAACAAAGTGTAGCAAATGTTTCACATATATTTAAAAATAAGACGGTCATTTCACTGGCAATAATAAGCGACGCGGCGCCGGTGTAGTTTATATGAAGGGTGTACATATTATATGCCCTGAAATAGCAACCGTGAAATGTAAGTGGTGTATATTGATTGACTCAATAAGCTACTATTTTTTTTGTACAATAATCATTTTATTATTTATATTCGATAGGCTCGGCGGTAACTTTTTAGAAGTTCATTTTAAATATAAAATTAAATTTGGTAACTTTGTTATTCCACTTATTGTGAATCAGAATGTAAAACGTGTTTCGTTTCTTTGAGAAGCATTATCAGATCTCAGCGCTTACGAATAAACTGATTTATTCGTAAACGTTGCGATGGTCGTATCATACTTCTCAAATAAGCGAAATACGTGTCAAATTCTGTAACAGAACAAGTGGAATAATAAAGTTATCAAATCTTATTTTATTTTATCATTTGTCTTTTATTTTATCCAAAAAATATAGTCACCGTATGTACAACCTATGGTAAAAATCGAATTATAAAGAGTAAAACATAATTATATTTCCCATTCTGTATTCACGTAGTAAATATTAATCAATATACAAAATCTTTTTTTGCGTGTCGTGAGATTTCACTTCCGTATTACATTATGATATCATATTCGAATAATATTAATAATACTATCATGTTATGTGATTATGTAGATCCAGCGGTGGGCTGCCAATACGGTAACAAGGGGCTCGCTAAATCTTATACTCGTGATATTCGATATTCGGGAAGGTGTGAACTTTTTTATCACTCATATATGCAACTGTCTGCAATAATTAGTAAAGCTATCGAATTTTATTATATACTCTTATATTTTGTAACAATACGCAATGTATCGTAATTTATTCAATATAAATAGCTGAAAATTGTACATCAGAAATTCCAAATGAACATTACTACATGTTTAATTTAAATATATTGCATATTTATAAATTATACAACGCAAAGATCTGAGAATATTGTATTTCTTAAATTAACAAGGGGCTCGCCGGCCTCAGTACTATTTAACAAGGGGCTCGCGCGAGCCCCTGCGAGCCCCCTCCAGCCCACCCCTGTGTAGATCCATTTCATATTGTAATTACTAAGCGCTTCTTTTATTTAAAAAAATCCAAAAGAAAATATCTCTATCTTTAAAAAAATCTTATTAAATGTAGTTATTCTGAAGATGCTTCGCAAAGAATTGAATCACAAATCATAATAATTAAGCCGCCTGTGAAATAACATACATTTGTGGTTATAAATTTTAATTTTTTATTTAAACATTATATATTTATTAATCAGTGATTGGAAGAACGACAACAATTACATTAATCATACATTTACCAGTTAGGACCGGTTTGGATTGACTTGAAATAATATAATTTTTAAACCTTGGCCAACTTAAAGATTCGAATGAAAAATAATTCCGAGCAACTTATTAGAAAATGTTATATTTACAAACAAACCAATTAATTGTCGAATTATAAATCAATTATATAGTTTTGACACTTAATAATGGAATTTCTAAATATCGCAATAATTAACAATACAGCAAATCAAATGCTGCAGTAGATATTATTACGGGCAACATTTCTTACTAACGTGAACTCAACGGTAATATACCAATAGTTTCTTACAAATAAAATGTTTCATGGAAATCGTTCTAGTGTTTATTTGCATATGCGGAAAGTCAATACAGAAAATATTGAATGCAACATTGAATAATTCTTGAATAATTATTTACGCCAAACAAACGATTAGATTTTATGACGCGGTGTGAATTCCAGAGTATAACTATTTTAAGCGATCTATTATGTAATAAATACTTAACATGAAAATGATGTTGACGTCACGTAAAACTGCTTAACTTTTTGCATGTAAGATAGTAATTTGATACATTATATTAAAGTTATTAAACTATCACATGTTAAGCGGAAAATCAACACGAACAGTTTCTAGTCTCAATCAAATATGTAATGTTTTCATGGTAACTATTATTTTATAATTTACAATTCTACAAAATTTATAAGGATGAGATATATCGATGGCTTCATGCAGAGATATTTTATGGCCAGGTTTTTGTCGAAATGTAGTTTATTGCATATATGTAATGTTCGTTTGCATTATATCGTTATGCTCTAAAACTATTGTAGTCCAAAATGAGTTTTTTCAAAAGATATTGTATCATTCAAATACATTATTTATCCATTTCACCAGTTTTTTTTTTGTTTACCATGTCCGCTTCCAATATGGAGCATATGGACTCCTAATGGAGTTTATGTCAACAGAAAATGTTTCTACGAGAACTGCTTGTAACTCAGTTGCTCAACCTCTCTTTTTCCAAAGAGAGTAGGAATAAAAGGAAAGGGCAAGACTAGTGGTTAGCTAATCGCTCTCGATACTTCCCGTTCATAGGATAGGATGGGTGGGAGGGGGGAATTCACTAATACTTATCATAAAAAAGGTTTTTAAATTCGATGTTTTCAAAACATGCAAAGTGAAAATACAATACCTCTGTAATAGCTATTGATTATACATACAATTTATATTTCGAAATATTGTAGTTCATCGTAATTCATAAGCAGAGAAATCATCTATTCTCAGTATGGCGATCTTATAGTGCTTTTCGATTATTTATTTTTTTTGGTTGTTTATGTACATAAATCGTAGAAGTGCAATATTTGTAACTCTAAAAACTTCAACGTAGGACAGTGCTATTTTTTAATATTTACCCACCTGAGACGTGACGTTATTATTGGTACGATATGATTTATAGGCATAAGATCCTACTTCCACTTTTGGGATGACAACTGACAGACATTTAATTTTTTTAGTTTAATTAATTGTGTTTAATTTTTTTCATCATGTAACCAGTAATATCGATTGTTTGATTGTTTATGACCTGAAATGGCAACACTGTTTTTCGATACCCAAAGCGATTTTTGTTTCTTTCTTTCTTGCTTTTTGGGACACGAACCAAATACAACGTGTGTGGGGGACACCTTCCGGGCCTGGAACTTGCTTCCAGTGACCTTTAATTTAGAGTCACTTGTGGTTTTTTTTTCTTTTGTGGTTTTGTGCGATACGTTATTGACAGAATAGTGTTTTGAAAGGCTAGACGTCCGAGATGAAAGAACTGATAATTTTCCATCTCGACGAAAATTAAAATTCATTTTGTTCTGTGTCGCGCGCAGACTTCTTCTCAATAAAATCGTTTGTGCAAGCTGGGTATTAATTGTATTACAATAATTTAATATTTTGTTTGTTAAATATTGTGTGTGATTAAACTTTAATGATTGTAAATTCTTAATAAAACGTTTCCGTAACAGTGAGCGATGTTTTTATTTAATTCTACCTACTTGTTGTACTTCGAGTTCATTCAAACTTTTATTGGTATTAATGACTTTTATTAGTGGGGTTTTATTCTTGGGGTATAACATCGTGAACAAAATTAATAAAATTTCTCACAATAAATGAAACTCGCTCAAAAACAAATTACGAGTCATGTGATTATCTCTTTGTTTTCTCCAAATCGTAGAACGGACGTTATCAGAAGGATGTCAACAACTTTGATTTCACTAAAAAAATAAAATACTCATTTGTACTAGTTCCATTTTTATTTACAAAAAATCAGGACCGGTTTCACTCACGACGAGTATTATCAAATGATAATGGAATAAAATGTTACAGTGTTATTTATATTAAACAAAATAAAATAATAAGGTGTAACAAACAGACTAACAGTCTCCACTTTAGCTTAATTATTCATTGATAAGTATTGTAACAATATTTTAGAGGCTTTTAACATTTTAATTTTAGTAAATTTAGTGTTATTAATTCATTTTTTGTATCTTTATTTGTAAATTCCTTTTAATAACAATTGTTTGTTTAACACCATTAATTTTAATTTGTTTTGTATAAATAAAACTGTAACGTTGTATTTTCTTATCAGTTGATAATGCTCGTCATGAGCGAAATCGAAATGAGTATTTTATCGTTTGAACATAATTCCTTTCCACCAAGTATTGACAGTGAACACCCTAAAAGTGAAAATTAATTTCTTTGATAAAGTACATTACAACATAAATTCCGGCAAATTATCGAAAATATTAATGGTAAAATAAAATAAAATCAATAACCTAAATTCTATATTTTTTAAATGGTGCCATATTGAAACGTTAATGACTTAATATACGACTGTATTTTTTTTATTTCCTGCTATTATAATCAACGCTTTTTCTATAATATATAAATTGTTTCGTAGAAGATTAAATATAATTTTTTATGAGTCATAATAATGATTCGAGTGAAATTATGTAACTTAAATTATTATGAAATTCAGCCGGCAGCTATCGATGATAAATAATTAATATTTTTATTTGATTTTCATAATTAATATTATGATGTGAAGTGTTCATTTTATTGTGTATTGATATTGATTGATTGGAGAAGAGGAAATTAATAGCCATAAATTATTTTTTATATCTTAAAGCAGGGCTGCCCAACGCTTGAATCCCTTCTTCCATACCTCTCTACCTCGGAAACATTTTATTCTTCATTCAAGAAATCGCAAAAACAAAGCTGGAATATATAAATGTTTTTCTTATAAATATATATTTTCTAATCTGCTTAAAATCCCCACAATAAATGAATCCGACCTTGATAAATTGACTGAAAAAATCATAAATTAACGAAATAATAACACAAATACCAGTATCGAAATAAGATACATATATCGTATATCTTATGTGAAATTATTCAATGGAACAAAACATTTGTAGCACACTCGTGAGGAATTACGAAATTTGGTATATTTATATACATAATTAGTTTCTTGTTATCCGTGTAGAAACTTTGGTAAGCCCGAAAAGATGAATGTTAAGAAAACCCTCTAAAATAGTCTAGAACAGTGATCGCCAAACGGTCACTCGCGAGCTACCGGTAGCTCGCGCAGGATATTTATCATATTTATAAATTTGCCTATAAAAAAAAATATTGAACTCTGAAAATAAAAAAAAATTGAGCTCAATTTCAACGAAATTATTAAAAGGTTGCCGTTGTAATATTATTTTTTAGCTGTATCGTCGAAAATTTTCAAGGTGGCCCTTTATCAGAGAATTGATAGAACTTCAATGTGATTTGTTGCTTAATAGTGTTGCCTCAACTATAGAATCTGTATGGCCTTTCGTCCCAAAAGAAAAGTATCCAATTTTAGTTCGAATTGCGCTCAAACTTGAAGCATTGTTTTGTTCTACCTACTTATGTGAATCAATGTTTTCCACTACGAAGGTGGTTAAGAGTAAATATAAAAATGGACTCACAGATGTACATCTTGATGCATTCGGATGGGAGTGACAATGTACTCACCGAGAATTTTAAAAAAATGTGGAGGAAGGTAGAGGAAATGCCATTCTTTTCACTAATTATTTTTACTTTATTTTTTTTATTTATTTTTACTCACTTATTTTTTAACTATTATTTTGTTTGTAAATAAATAATTAAAGTAGGCATTTCATGTTTTATTAGAAAATCCGATATTTTAATTTATTTTAAGTATTATAATAATATTATGTATGGTACGATAAGGGCAGATGATAAAAAAACAATTAAGAAGGATTATGTATTGGTAACTCACCAAAGTAGCTCACATTCTTATTGAGTTTGGAGACCACTGGTCTAGAATATGTTGAAAACTCGAATGACTTAGATAAATTACAGAAAGTATATCGTACATTATACACATTTTATTACAAGGAATTGGAGCAGTTATCTTAAAAACGAGCAATAGTTTACAAATTATCAAAATCCCGTCTTATAGCAGTTTGTCAATATATATTGAATGCAGCAATGCCAATATTATTAGTATTTTAAAAAAATCAACGACCTTAAACATTTAAACATGTCAATTCTTTGGGTAAAACCGTCAAAACTAGATTACAATTTAGCATATTCGTATGTGCATTGTGTAGACAATAAATTGAATAAATTTATATAAATTGATAAATGAGACATGTAGATTCTTTAAATTTATCTTTACAAAACTATTACTATAGGATGACCAATTTAAATGAGTAGACAGTCTGAATTGTTAACGGATTGTAATTTTAAATTTGTTGTATTAACCAGCTTAGCTCATAGTTGAGATAGTTCAAGTGGATTTGAATTCACTGGAAATTGCTACTTACAGCTCAAAAGATTATCTCGTTCATTAAAATTACAGTGAGAAAATGTTTAGTAAATAACTTAGTTTGACAAAAGTTGTAGTACCTACACAAAGTCACAATGGCAACGTATTTTTTTGTCAGTTTTACCAAAACCTTAATGTGATCGTAGTCTCAATTTCAAATTAAAAATGACATATATTACACGTTTATGTTGGTATTTAAATCGACCGATCAGGATCTTTTTCGCTGTTTGAGAATATTTTTCTCCTGTTTCAAATCAATTGAACATGTTCGCGATGGTTAAATTATGAAATAAAAAAAGTGTTTTTAACCACTTGAATACCAAGCGGACACAGGTGTCCGCAACGTATGCAAGCGAACACGGATGTCCAAGACATTTAAAATATCAAATACTTGGTATTCTAATAGAATATAAGCAATATTTTGATGAATATGTGTAGTACTATCTATACTGAGTAAATGTAGGTTTTTAAAATATCGAATCCGAGTGAGTATTGGGCAAAATTATTTTTCTCAAAAACACGCAGTATCTTTTAGACATTATTAATGATTTTTTGCGCGGTATTCAAACGGTTAATATACCTTAAAATAAATAAATGTATTTTGAATTATACATGAAAAATCTTATGAATTTAACGTATATTGTAGTCTCTTCATTTGACAAAAATAGTTAGCTTATTTTCTTGGATTATTAAACGATTTCTCTTTTAAATATATCACACCTCATTTTCTAAGACACTGAATCATTTCCGATGAAACTTAAAGTAGTCATGTAAATCGAATATAGCGAGATGTTTAATCCCACATATAAAAGATAGATAGCTGTATGCTGTATGCATTTTTTCTTCTCCATTGCGGTTTTTGCTTATTAAGATTATTACTGGTACCTTTTAAGACAAGACCAATGATCTACTTAAGTTAGACGAGTCATTATTCCATTACATTAGAAATGGCGAGAGCATGTAGAAAAAAATGTATTAATATTCGTATGGCATAACTTCTTTCGAAGCAACTTTCTCTAGCTCGCGAAGCTGGCGGGCTTGACCACTGTGCCAATCTGATAGGGTGACTTATTATCATGACTATTATTTTAATTAAATAATAACTCAAATTCATATTCCATAGTATAGGTCACTATATACCATGGAATATGAATGGTGGGATAGACACAGGGTCATACACATGTGGCGTGATGCAGGATGCTGATCACATCTTCTGGGATTGTCATCTCATGAACACGGACCCACAGGCCACGCCAACTTGGTAGCTTCAAGGGCAAACTACTTTAAATTTAAATTTGCGGCGTCATATGTAGAAAGAGTAGATTTACACTCATAATACCTCCGGACATTCTTTCGCACACTTAAGTGCAAGCCGTCAAATCTTGGTCAATTGTTCCCGGGACAATCTTAGCACAAAACTGAACAAAGCATAACATTCGTTACGCCATGGGATACGTCTGTTGGACACAGATGTATGGACGTGGTGGGTGATGGAGGGAATTGTGCAGTATATGTCACTTTCGATCAGAGTTAACGTTTTGGATTTTTTGAAACGATCTCAAACTAAAAATTCATAATATTGTTCTGGAATTCTTCATTTAAGAATAATGCTTATATACATAATAAATATAAAACTCGACATCAAAAGGATTTTTGAAAAAATGTAACATCCACAAAAGGTACATTTAAAATTAATGAAAATATGTTTTTGATGGTTTAATTACGGTAAACGTGGAGTTTTAATTCGATTCAGAGGGTGAACAAAATTCATTTCCGTTGAGCTCGAATTGTGTATTCAAACAAAACTCTAAATCAGTGGTTGGCAAACTGTGGCTCTCGAGCCATTTGCGGCTCTTCAGACATCAACCCTAAAAACATATGACATTTTTTTACCATACAAACTTATATATATATATATATTGCATATTTATGGCTCCCTGATACATTTGCTACGCTGCTTCTTTTACAAATTGGCTCTTCTCATTTGAAAGTTTGCCGACCTCTGGTATATACGATTATGATGGACATTGAAGGTGTTTATTTTGGCCCTGTGAACCTGTAAAGGAATTCTAAGTACAGATTAGCTTCTTGTTTCGTGAGTATGGCGTTTGCTATCCTGTTTCATTGACAACTTGGCTCTTCTAACTTGAAAGTTTGCCGACCCCAGTTGAAACAATTTCCAAATTACGATTTTTTTAAGATTGATGCTTGATATTATAAAATATATTGTAGGAATAGTACCTAATATGCATGGCTGTGGAATCGCGTGAAAAAAAGACGTCTCCGACTCCGACTCCGAGGAAATTTTTCAATAATTTCATTTTAACTTATATATTATATATGTATACCATCAGATCATCTTTAGTCAGCCAAACATGAAATGTTAACACTTTTGACTATTTTGTTTAAATACACATCATTAAATATATTTTTCAAAAAAACAGTCGAGCCGCTAATTTTTCACGACTCCGGCCAAAATACCGCGACTCCGACTCCGACTCCACAGCCCTGCTAATATGTATAATTCCTTTCTAATTGATCTAGCTAAAGAGTAAAGACCAACTCTGAACTATTAACTGTAGTCAAAATATAGATAATTTATAAAAACTATTTATTATTTATACATTATAAACACTCTCCAATATCTCCAATCAAATTATTTCCAGATTACGAACATGTTTGACTTATTGGCTAGCAGTTTCCTTGATAAAAAGTTTAGAGCGTCAAGCTTGATGAAGGACTACTTATCACAGTTTAGGTCTGCAAACCACATTGATTCATTGGCTCTTAAAAAGTGCTACGATCTTTGCACCACCAGCTGATGATATTAATACACACTAAATACATATTATGGAGAAAATATTCATAAATCGTGGTCACCATGTTGTATGAGGGCGGCGTTATAAGAGACTATTGTCAATTTTTGCATAGTGATTATTTATTACTTTTTAAAAAACTGTCTACGCATGTAGGTAATTTTTTGCGACATTACCTGTACGTACACTCGGATCATTTTTTTGTGGAACTGATTCGCTTCTTGGAACTATTAATTGAAACGGTTTGTCAAGATTTCTTTGTTGAGTATTTCATCGACAATATAATTATAATTATCATTGATCGTACTACTGACACAGTGAATGGTCTATGATACGAGATATATATATTTTTAATTTGCCCACTCAAAACACTGTCAGTGTAACGGTATGTACCTTATATAATATGTACATATATTACATTTGCAAGACTTGAAAATAAATATTTGCCGAGCCCAAATTATTTTTTAAAATAACTGGATTGGATTCAAGGCAAAGATACCAAAAATCTGTAACGTATTTGAACAAGTTTTTGTGTGTGATTTTTTAGGTTTTAAAATATTTCATATCCAAAATTGTATGTTTTTAAGTAAATAGGGTAATCGAGGCAGTAATTCAAACATACGTGTATTAATTTTGCGTTTAGTCGTGCGAGCAGCAATAATCAGTTGTATATACTAGGGCTGTGGAGTCGTCAATAAATAAGACGACTCCGACATGAGCTTAAAATACGACTTTTTTTAATCGTTTGAATACTTCGAAACTAAATCATTAATATGTCCCAGAGATACAGCGTGTTTTTGAGAAAAATAATTTTGCCTAATATACACTCGAATTCAATATTTTAAAAACCTATATTGACTCAGTATAGATGGAACTACACATATTCATAAACATATTACTTATATTCTATTAGAATACCAAGTATTTGATTTTTTAAATGTCTTGGACATCCGTGTTCGCTTGCATATGTTCCGGACACCCGTGTCCGCTTGGTATTCAAGTGGTTTATCTTAATTCTACGCAGTGGCTCCACTTTTGACCGTAGCGATTTGAATACACATGTTTTAAAAAGTTATCGAAGTTATTTAATATTCCAGCTAAAACAGTCAGAATCCAAAGCCCTGGTACATGCTCCTTGTATAATCGTTTGCAAGTCTTCGGACATTATGTCTTTTTTAACAATCAACGTGTCTTTACCCGGAAAATCCATATTGTAAATATATTGTATATTTACTTCTCCCTGGTACATTTGCTACGCTGCTTCATTTGCAAATTGTCTCTTCTCATTTGAAAGTTTGCCGTCCCCTGGTATATACGATTATGCTGGATATTGGGGATAATTTCTTTGGCGCTGTGAATAATTCAAAGATTAGGGAATTCAATTTACACGTAAGCTGTTGCTTATGGATGTGTGATACGTAAATCAACCGCCATTTTCGTATTTTTTTACATTTTTTTTATAAAAATAACATATTATATCAACGCAAATGAGGAACACCGGTCCCAGAGGCGGATTAAGCACAAGAGAGGCTCCAGGCGCAAAAAAATTTGGAGGCCCTGTTTTTTAGATAACATAAGGACGTCAAAAAATTCATGTAAAATTTATAAAAATCGGAACAAAATATATATGGGTAATATAATATAAACTATTTTTGAGGCCCCTGAAATTCGGAGGCCCCAAGCGAGCGCCTCATGCGCTTATAGGATAATCCGCCACTGACCGGTCCTGAACCAATTAAATAAATGTGGATTAAAGTTGTTGAGATAAGTAACACTAGGAGTCCATATGAGTCACGTTGGGAGAGGACACTGTTAAAAAAAGATAGTACATAAAGCATATATGAAGGTATCTGTATTAATCATGTGGAATATGTTTGTCCCTTTGAACATTGTTATTTGGTACCTAACGAATAAATTTTCATACAAAAAGTTTTTTGTCTTCGCTTGTGTTACGTCAGTTGATATTTGAAACAAGTGCCAGAGTGGCAATTATGTTAAATGTAGATTGTATGTATTTCGTAAATGAAGATTTAGAAAAGAACGTCTAGACTGGATTCCATCGATCACTTTATCGTGTACATACTTACATTCATTTCACACACACATTTATAAAAAGTACTTAAGTAAATCTAAATTAAATGAAAGTAAAACGAATCAGCAAATTAAATGGTTCATAATTTGCTAATACTTTTGGCATACAGGTTTGCTCAACTTATTTTATTAGTATATTAAAGTAAAATTGAAATATTTATGAAGACCTACTTAATTTGTTTCAATGTATTAAGTTTGTAGAAGTTAAATGTGAAATTAAATTTGATATCTTTGTTACTTCACTTATTGTAGAACAAATTGTGACTCGCCTTTCCTCCACCTCCATGCCCATGATGCAATCGTAAATAATTGAGCCATTAAATCATTCGATATTTCTCTTAATATTGTCAATAAGTATTTATCATTTTAGGCATTCTAGCATATGTACATTTTTAAAATTATTTTTTAGCTTCTAACTTAGGTTTAAATACTGTCAATAAACAGTGAAACTGAGATGGCATCATAGTAGGGAACATGATTTTTTAGGATAGCATGTTTAGGGTTAAGAAGAAGCATTATCAGACTTCTGCTTACGTGCTTGTTTGTTCAGAGTCGTAAATGCTATTGGGCTTCGCTTACACAATTGCAAGATTTTAGGTTTCGAATACCAGAATGAAAACATTCTTACATTTATTTATGAATTTATATGTGAAGAGGATGTATTCCAATGATGCTTTGATTCATTCCCAGTCATCCACTTTCCCACCATGAAACACGTTAGTAGAGAGAGAGATTAGATTTTTCTTATTCTTATCCTTCTTTCCTTGACCGTCCTGATAAGATAAATAAAGTGACTGACTGATATCTCATAACCAATGCTATTTAAAAAAATATATATTTTAAACTACTCCATTAAGATTTATGTGAGTATTTCTATGTACGCTATTAATTGGGAGTAAACATGAATTATATGTATTTTTTTATCTATTTTATTTTAATGGAAGTGTCTCCAAAGAAGTTTCTTTACGAACTTTTTGTTACTAAGTTGTTCAACCTCTCTTTTTTCGGAAAGAGTAATGATAGACACGATAAGGCTAGGAAATGACTAACGATTAGCTACTCGCTCTCGCTCTCGCTACGCCCTGCTAAATTAGTATTGGAAGGGTACGAGAGATTTTGCAGATATATATCTTCGAAAAGAAGTCAATAAATCGATTGTAAAGTGCTGTTCGTACTAGGACTTGAACCAATTTACCAAACACATATTTTTTTGAATAACTATAATTGTTTTTCAATTTAAAATCTCGTGTGGAAAGCTTTCATGTCAAAAAAAATATTAATATATGTATGCCATTCGTCATACATATATTAATATTTTTCGCATAAGTCGCAAAACATTGAAAGTGAGATATCAATGGCAATCCACAAAAAATACTCTCTCAATGTTTGTAATCAGTTAAGTCGTCGGTTATGTATAGTATTGAGAAGGTGTATTTGTAGTCAATTTATAAGTCAAGCACATCCCTTACGGTCAGGTTTTTTAAAACTTTGTTTTGGCTGTATCTCAAAATTACAACTGACTTACCAGACTACACGCCCCACAAGTGGCTCTTTAACAATGTGTTAACCGTGGCTGCAAGATTAATACTACCGTTGAAAGCCCCTGTGCTAAAGAGCTGTATTCGATGTAACAAAGTGAGGAAATGGCGTGAGGTTTGGACATGGACAAAAAAAAATTAAACGGTTTCCACTATGTTAACAGTGTGTTTTTTTTTTTATTTTCTTTTGTTTCGGAATTGTGCCACACCGGCCACGGCGCGCCAGACAAAAGTATCTCGGGAAATAGTTGACCTTAATGATGTCCACTGATCCATCTCGAAGCGCATTTGTCAAATCTGAGACGCTGACAGTTTGGCACGTGAAAGACGAAAGAAGTTAAGTTAATTCATGAAAAATCAGCAGTGTGTATCTTCAATAATGCGCTTATTTAAATAACTAAAAAAGCTATTGTATTTTTTAAACACCCTATTTGCTTTCAATAATTGATCATTTAATTATTTATTTAATTAGCATTGCACAGGGTTGACAAATTATAAATTTAAAACTTTTACCATGAATAAATAAATATATATCTATTGCCGCCTGTTTGGTCGAGTGGTCAACGTCGTTACGTAGGTCACGGGCTTAAATCCCAGTACGGACAGTTTTATAAATTGATTTATGAATTTTTGTTCGAAATGTATGTGATGTCTTGAATTCCCTCCTCCCACCCATCGTGGGTTCGGGCCGC
This sequence comes from Himalopsyche anomala, assembly GCA_031772345.1. Classification (NCBI taxonomy): domain Eukaryota; kingdom Metazoa; phylum Arthropoda; class Insecta; order Trichoptera; family Rhyacophilidae; genus Himalopsyche; species Himalopsyche anomala. The sequence continues at coordinate 7,586,805 of CM062831.1, forward strand.
AAAGAAAAAAATGATTTCAAGTACGCACAATCCTTTTTTATAAAAAACACATGTACGTTTCATGTAAAACAGCCTTAAAACCGTGTAAAAAAAGATTAAGTGAATTTAGATATACGAGTAATAGGTTCCATTATATTATTTTGACCGTGTTATTTCGAAAATAAATAAGCCATGCAAAAAATGATTAAGAGTAGTTGCTTTTTAAAAAATCGTTTCATTGTGAAATATGTATGTTTCATCTATATGCAAGTTAATGCAATCTTGGTCTTTGTTCATTTTAACTTTTTTTTTTAATTTGAAATACTATTTGTAAGCCTGTTTCTATAAACCGATTTATTCTCTTTCATTGAAGAAAAAACTTACTTTCATTTATTAAATGAATGTGTTACGTGAAAAAAAGATTTAAGGGCAGCCACAAAATTCTAAAAGGGCCGCATGCGGCCGCGGTTTGTGCATCACTGCTCTATGACATCTCTTACATATCTAGTAGTGTTCGTGTACGTATTATTATAATGATATGTGTAATGTTTTTTTAATGTCCCACTCGACAATTAATTAGACAATAAGTATAAAGCTAAACAATAATAAAGAATTGATAATTCTTAGAAATACGTTATTTTATATCGTTAGTTTTCCTTCAACAGGCCTGTAAATTTAATGCGCAAAAATCGTTGATAGCTGTCAGAAGTTCATTAAAATAAAACGGCCAGAAAAAAAACAATCAAAAGGCAATAATGTAGTATCAAATGTTTCCCGCGTTTATGTTAGCGTGGCAAGTTTTTTTTATTCTTAATTCGAATTCCGAAAGCAAATTCACCGTTCTACGCCGAAACCCGAAAATACGTTATGCGCCGTAGAGTTGAAAATGCAAGTGCGCATGTGCCGAAATTACATTTCCCGCGCTTTGTAGTCCAGGTCTGTATTGGAATCGCACTCACTGGCTCGTTTTAATTTAATGTGCAATCATTTTGATAAAAGCTTTTCTAATTGACAACAGCCGGAGTTTACAGGTCGTGAATCACCAAACAAAATTTCCGAGAAATTCGTAATAAAAATTCCGCCGTAGCAAGCCCGTTTTAAAGGATTGGCATTGTTAATGTTTACGAATACAACAAATAAATGAATATATTTAACCGTGTTGACTTAATTTACATTTACTTGATTGAACTCCATTTAAAGAAGGTATTTTTTAAAATCTATGTCTGCTCCTATGGTCTCCTAATGAAAGTATCTCCACAGAAGTTTTTCTACGAAAACTACTTGTTACTCAGTTGCTCAACCTCTCTTTTTCGAAAAGGGTAGTGATAGAAATATAAAGGCTAAGAAAGGGCTAGTGTTTAAATAATCGCTCCTGTGAGACTAAAAATGTTGCTATTTAAAAATAAACACAAAATAATCACCGCTTCCAACGGGGAGTTCAATGCAGGGCTGTGGAGTCGGAGTCGGAGTCGTGAAAAATGAGCTTCTTGATTTTTTTTTGAAAAATATATTTAATGATGTGTATTTAAACAAAATAGTCAAAAGTATTAACATTTAATGCTTGGCTGACTAAAGATGATCTGATGGTAATACATAAATATAATTTAAGATTTCGACTGAAGGTGCTTGGTGGAATTTCAATATTAAATTTGAATCATTCAAATTATGTACACTCCCACAGATTTTGTCACTAACGACCCGGGTTTCGCCTTTCGGCATCTTTTAAACCTTCCGGGCTCTCCACTTCTACACCCTATATAAATAATATCATAAATAATATCATAAAACCTTTGCCGACAAATAAATAAATATAATTCTTAAAACCACTCACTACTCAATTCTTTGGGAATTCCTATGAGCTTACCCTTTTCGCCACCGATGGCTTTAGACTCAGTGATACATTAATTTAATATATAAACACGAAACATCCATTTACTAAGCGTCAGTTCAAGTTCATCCGTGCGCTTGAACGCCTGAAGATGCCGAAAGGCGAAACCCGGGTCGTTAGTGACAAAATCTGTGGGAGTGTACATAATTTGAATGATTCACACATAAATATAAGTTAAAATGAAAATATTGAAAAATTTCCTCGGAGTCGGAGTCATTAATTATTTTAAAGCTGGAGTCGGAGTCTGAGTCGTCTTTTTTTCACGTGACTCCACAGCCCTGGTTTAATGACTCCTAGTGGAATTATGCCAGGTGAATGGTCGATTAGCCGACGTAGTTGACTTCGGTTGCGGAGCTCGCGAGCTCGAATCCCAGTACGGCAGATTTTTAATCGTTTTATTTATAGATGCCTGTTATGTTTAGAATTACCTCCCCCCATTTATCCGACCGTAAAAATGAGGCGTAGAGGAACGATTAGTTAACCACTTGCCTTATCCTTTTATCCATACCCTCTTGTGATTGAGCAACTAAATATCGAGCAGTTCTCGTAAAAAATATCTGTTGAGATAAATTCCATTAATAATCCATGTAATCCATAACCCTTTAAAAAGAGACTTTTTGTTACACAGATGCTCGACATATGTTTCTGTGTTTATCTTAAATTTATACAGTTTGAACCAATTATTAAGAATTTTATTTTCATTTTTAAAAGATTAACTATAATAAAAAATCATTTCACACTCGTTGATGTCTGTAAAATTTTCATTTATTCTAGTACCTCATTCCTCTATCACTTATCCTATTCTCAAAAAAACAGTCAGGAAAGCGAAACCCAACATTCTAAAGTTTTATTAAATGTCGAAATACTTTACCAGGAGTTGATAGATTTACAGGGAAACAATATGTCCTAAAAAAAATGTGTTTGATGTGTTGCTTCAACATAGTTAAATACAGACTGCGTTTCCTGAAATATTTTTGTAATACTCTGCCATATAATAAAAATAATAATAGATTTTTAGTACTTTTTCCACTAAAAAAATATTTGATCAGGACCGGTTTCGCTCCTCGCGAGCATTATCAACTGATAAGGAAAATAATTTAAACAGTGCTATTTATACAAGTTAAATTGAAATAAAAAGGTGTAAGCAACTACTAACAATGAAAAGGATTTACAAATTACATTATAATTACACAAAATTAAAATGTTTAACACCTATAACACACAATTAAAAATCATCAATAAATATTAGTGGCAAATGATGTCAATTATAAACACAATTAATATTTGGGATTTTTTTAAACAAAATGAAACTCTACATTAGTAAAGTAAATTTTTGTTTTTCCCGCTTCCAAGTAATGATGTACTTCAACAAAATCAGCAACAATGAAGATTCTGAAAAAGAAGAATGAAGGTCTTGAATGAAGGTCCTGATCAAATAAATTTTAAGTGGAAAAAGTACTAAAAATCTTTTATTATTTTTATTATAATGCCATTCCACCAAGTATTGACAGTGAACACCTTAAAAGTGAACTCTGCTATATTTCAGATTTCAATCAAAGAGTTTGAAATATTACATTGTTCACGTTTAATTCTAAATACTTATAATTTTGAGAACATTTAGTATAAATGGTAATTCTTCTTGAGGTTCATAATGCGGCCCTGGATTTAGCATCATTTGGATCTTTTCCAATAAAAAGGCGGGAAATCGTCTGTCTATCAGTTGTGTTAACAATTTATTTCGAAGATTCACTTTTAATCCGAGCTGATCGTTTAGATTCCATGTGACGAAAATGTGTTGGAAGATTGTTAGACAGCATTTTATGGGATTCTTGAGATCGTGCAACTAAATGACATTTGTAAATAATAAATCAACTTTAACCATTTATTTTTAATAGCTACCTAAATGCCAATAATTTTGTTTATCTAGATACTTGTGAAGCTTGTATCTACAATAGTGTTATTTAAATTATAAATTAATATTATTATATAAATATATTAATAATAAAAATAATTAAGACCAGTGTTTTTTTTTTACTCACTTCTTGTCAAGCTTTTAAGTTTTTTTCTAATCTACATATATCCGTTACTAATGTGGAGCACGTAGCTTCTTAATGGAGGGAGGCATTTTAATATAAGGTTTTTTTTAAGGTTGCTCAAACTATTTTTTTCGAAGAGAGTAAGGATAGAAGCGTAGGGCTAGGACAGGACTAATGGTTAAATAATCACTTTTGCTTTTCCCTGTAAATTTTAGGATTGGAAGATAGGGAAGATTTTTCAGATATCACAAACAACGAAAAATTTCCCGTAGCATCCCTAAGCCGTACTGTGGCTCCCCTAAAAAAAATCTCTAAGACCTCCTTGGAACGCGCATTGAGAAACCCTGCTCTAATACAACATCAACAATAATATGGCATACGAGCACATTAATTTACAGCATAAACATAAACAATTGACATTCCGACCCAGCCTATTTGTTTCTAATAAATGCTGCGGTCGTTCTACGAATGGGTTTTGTATTTATTTGTATTGTGTTCTGAACTATGTAATTTACGAATAGCGATTCTAGGATCTCGTAAATTGTTATTCATCTCGGTAGAATTAGCTAACAATATTTAAAACGGTCCATTCTTCTTTGAATTGAATCTGTACTCACTATCAAGCCCGGCCAGTGTACTATACTCGCGTAGGTATTGACGATTAAGATTTGAACGCGAGCTGCGCTCATCAGATTAAAAAAAACTATTTTCTTTCTCAAAATATCAACACTATGTACTTGATCTAGAAAGGATCTAGGAACTTATAGACGCTTGCCATAGTTCTGCCCCTATGCCGTTGGTTTTACTGATTTAAATTTATTCTGTTATCTGATATAGAAATTAAGATATAATTGCACATATGTATATGTAATTATCAGGGCTGTAGAGTCGCGTGAAAAAAAGACGACTCCGACTCCGAGGATTTTTTTGAATAATTTCATTTTAACTTATATATATGTATACCATCAGATCATCTTTAGTCAGCCAAGCATGAAATGTTAACACTTTTGACTATTTTGTTTAAATACACATCGACTGTGGAAAGGAAAAAGAATGTAACCCACACATATCAAATTTTACAGGAGGCGCTAAAAACGTGATTTGATGATTTTGTGACATATGCAAATTATGAATTATACACAATCTTAAAGCGCACGGAGACTTCTAAACTGGTGTTTAATTGACATAATCTAATATTAATTCAAGAATTTGTATAGGAAAAACCTTTATTTCAGTCTTTTTTATTGGTTTTAATTTTTTACTAGGTCATCGTTTTCAAACTTAAAAGCTTATTTTATATACTAATTTGCCATTTGCAGCTTGCATCCTTTTGATAGAACGTGTATCAAGTTTGATACACTGTGATTATAAAAAAAAACCTGTTTTGAAAAACTGTGGTTTACGTACTTTTTCCTTTCCACAGTCGACATCATTAAATATATTTTTCAAAAAAAAATCGACCCGCTCATTTTTCACGACTCATACTCCGACTCCGACTCCACAGCCTTACTAATTATATATTTTATTTATGATGTATCTAGTTCTTAAATCAGACGATTAAAGAGAATATTTTTTTTGAGAAGCTCCTCTTCAGCGGCGCTCCATACTGAATTATCTGTAAATATTTATTCGACGATCACTTGTTTATTCGGCATACATGATGGCAGCGTTGCATACCATTAAATTCAACATTTTTTAAATTAATAATCTGTATTTTTTTTAAACGTAATCATTTAAATTTGAGTAGAATTTCCAACGATTTCCAGAACAGTGGGTCCCTGGAAATTTCCATGATACAACTCTGATCCAGTTCTGAATAAACACCCATTACTTCACTCCTTCGAGCTCCTGTTAAGAATGTAGAGCCTTCAACTCATCTAGATTATATACTAATACGACGAGAGATTCAAAAAATACTGGTTATATTTGGTATTTTTTTTACTATTAATAATTGTAAATATCATCATAAAATACTCTGCGATCTTTTGAGAATTTGAACAAATTCGCGCGGCGTGTGTTTGTTAGCAAATAATACATTCTGAGCGAACAAGGATAATCTGAGAACAATATAATGTCATTCATGCTTAGAATTACCGGATAATATCAAACAAAATAATATGTAATGTCTTATTTAAGTTTAAAATAATATTTTTCATATATAATATATAAAAAACGACCATTCTTTTTTGTATAATTTTTTTTTTTACATTTTAAATAAAAAATAATATTATAAACTTAAGATATAATATAACGCCATTAGTTTTTTCTGACAATAACACTAATACTATTTAAAAACAGTGTTATATAATAATGTTGTTTTATACAAGCAGACAATTTGGTACAAGAAATGATTCCGTTAGTTGTTTTTAATTTTAATTATAACAAACTTATTAACTTAACAACTTACTATCTTAATATTTATATTAAATTGTCCTTATTTATTTCCTTACAATTTGGTAACCCTAATCAAACACAGCATCAGTCATCTGTTGTGAAATTGCCAAACTGCTGACATTATTATCATTTAAACATATTGTGTCTACTTAGTCTTATGATGATTCACGAATTGTTGAAAAATGATAGCAAATCAAATTTTTAAGAATTCGTCTGTGTCCGAATCCGACTCAGAACTATTTCTTAGAAACGGCGTTTGTTGTCTATTTAAAATTGATAGAAACTGCATTGTTTAATAGTGTATAAATATGACGTCACTTCCGTTATTAAAAAATGAGTATTTCTGAATCTGTATTCTGGAAAATTTCTTAACAATCATACAACTTGTTGAAATCACCGAGAGAATTTTTTGAGCAATGTTCTCAAACCCAAAAGAGTTTGTAGTAATAATTATAAATCAAAATACTGAAGCTTGTCACACATAGCTGTGTCCAACAGTTATGAATTGAATACAGTATGCCTCAATGGAAACTTTTCGAAGTGGCCTGACGCTTTTATTAGTTTTTATTAACGTAAAAGGTGTTAACATTCTTCACGTTTGACGGTGGGCGGCTGAAATGTGTGCACACATTTGGCCAAATATATTTAAAAAAAAAACTTAAAAAAACACAATGTGTAAATTTCCGAGAAATATAAACACACAAGTTTGGTATGAATTTTTGGCGCCAAATAATCGCCATTCGAATTGCGTTTGGAAACAAACAGGTTTCCCGCTGAAACGAAGCTCGTTTATTTTCAAACACTCTGTCGGTTGTAACGACAAAAAACAAAACAAATAATATTAAAAAAAAAAAAACAAATATTCAAACGCAAAAACGAAATGGCACATTCCATTCTCATTCATCTCACCCTAATTGACTTTTCAGTGGTTCTTATCTTATTCTGGATACAACGACAGAATATAAACAAAATTTATAAACTTATTGTTAACAATATTAAAAAATCAATTTCATAATAATTTGCCACACAGTTATTAGATATTTCAGCATCTCGCCATTGCCAGACATAATATATGTTATTAGGGTTTGACGTTGCTGAAATAGCTGTAGCTGAAATAGAAATAGTAGCTGAAGAAGAAAGAAGAAGAAGTTCAAGTTTACCCGTGCACTTGAACGCCTGAAGATGCCGAAAGGCGAACCCGGGTCGTTAGTGACAAAATCTGTAGGAGTGAACATAATTTGAACGATTCAAGTTTGATAAAATATTAATTGAACAACTGTCTTGTAGTGCGCGCCAACCCGGAATGAGTGCGCGGGGGCTTCCCAACTGCTGCGTGGCCTCGCACGCGTGCAGCTTAGAGGGAACGTTGGTCCTATGGCGCAACGTTAGCAATCGATTTATCGATTTCTAATCGAAGACATATATGTTTGTGAACTCTAAAAAATCCTTCCCACCCTTCGTTCAATAACCGATCCTTCAATAACTGGGCGTAGCGAGAGCGATTAGTTAACCACTAGTTTTTTTCAAACCTTATCCTACTATCCCATCTACTCTATTTTTTTCACTAAGTATTTAAAGGGCCAGCAACGTATCGTTAGTGTTTTTAGCACTGTAAGGGAAGGGTAAAAAAATATTCCTAATTAATAATAGATTTCTAATTTCCATTGACGTCAATGAGTTGATAACTATAAAATATATGATTACTGTATTAAATAAACAAGAATCGTCATTCTTTTTGGCAGTCATTAACATAAAATTTATTTTATGTTTTCATTGTTTACGCCGACAAGTTTGAAAAGCACTGTAAAAACATCCGCTCGCCTCCTGGAGTAAAAAAATGAGTATTTTTTTACGAGTCTTAAAAAATAATATTAAATAAAAGGGCTAAACAAAATGCTCCTTCATAATGAATGACGCACTCGCTTCGCAATTTAGCCTACATATACAAGTAGAAAATTGTGAAAGATCTGGTCCTTTGTGGAAAAGATTCAAAAAAAACTTTCTATACAATTTACATATATACAACATTAATAAAATAATATTTATTATATTATAAATTAATGTTGACAAAATAATTTGATTGAATGGTTGATAAGAAAAATATTATTATATGTGTCACAATAATTTAAATCGATGCGAAAATTATTGGACTCAAACTTTCAATATGCGCAGGTGTGCATACAGATTTTTTTTTATAATAGTATGTATATTATATCAAACAAAAAATTAATGCAGAAAACCATTTATTTATGAAAACGAGCCAATTTTTGAATAGGCGTTAATAGATACCACAGTATGTACATGTTTCACGCCTTCCAGGATTTTTCTGTAAATAATTGATATATTTTTTTAGTGGTTTTTCAGGGCTATGGAGTCGTGTAAAAAAAGACGATTTCAACTTTAAATAAAAAACCAATTCCGACTTCGATTACGTTTAACTAACATATATGTATACTATCAGATCATTCTAGTTAGTAGAAAAATTATAGTAGATTTCACAAATCAATATAATTATTAATAGACTTATAATTTATCAATACATACCTTTAAATTATTTTTCTACGGTTTCTCTGATTCCGACACGGTCTGCGACTTCGGAAAAACACCCGAATCTATGACTCCAGTTTCCGACTCCTACTCCAGAGCCGTGGTTTTTTTAACGTCCATTTTTATAAATGAAGGTTTTCAGGCGTGTTCAAGTGGACATGTTTTCATGTAACAATGACTTCACAATTTTCAATACATTATTAATAATAACTGATAAAATCGACAACTTGTATGTACTTCATTCTAAAAAATCTGTCATTGTATGTCCTGGTCTGTTACGATGATTTAATGAGAAAAATGACAGATAAATGAACTGTGGGAGCCAGCCAATCGTAAAGTTGTGTGGTTTTAAAATGAATGAACCCAAGACTTGAGAAAACAGTTGGGTTGGAAGAGTCGACGAGCAATACCTTGAATATTTCACAGGTCTTAATAAATTTAATTTAAATATGTACATACCTACTATAAATTAATATAAATATTTTTCTGTGGATACTATCGTAATCATTATCATCAATCGGCCGTGCAAATTACATTGAATGCGTCAAGAGTTGTATTTCTAAAATTTCATCTTTTCAATTCCTAATAAAAAAAATATATAAGTTTATACAATTTTTATATATAAAAAAATGAGATCTTAGACATGTGTTTGTTTCGACAATTCTCGTTGAGTCAAGTATAGTATGATTTTTCAAATGTATGAAATGTGATTATTTAAGAATTACTTTTAAACTCACTATGGGCTGATTATTTTTTTTATTCATGTTTGATTGCACGTTAGTATTATTCATTTTTAGGAGGTCCTACATATTTCAATTATATATGATATAGAGTAATTTATTTATTATTTGCATCATTTAAAAATTTCTTGTGTCAATTGTTTGACATGACTTATTATTCGTCTTTCTTAAGTTTGTGTAAATCACTCTGTAACATTTTATATCCGCGATGAGAGAAACCGGTCGTGATCAACGTTCCCTCTAAGCCGAAGGGTTAGCTGCACGGAAGTTTTAAAGGCTGCACGGAGGCTTCCCAACTGCTGCGCGACCGCGCATGCGCGCAGCTTAGAGGGAACGTTGGTCGTGGTGTATATAAAATAATGTGGAAAAGAGTATTTTTTAATCAATATTATGCTTCATTTCCAAAATATGATGTTACCACCTATGTAACTTTTTTTGGAAAAAATCATGTAGATTGTTTTTAAACCTCGATTTAGTAGTTACTTAAGCATGTTACTTATAAAATTCACTTAAACATTTAGGTTTATTCATTTCATAACAGTTTATTTCAATAATCAACGTTTTCTTAATCTTCTATCCATATTATGCAAACATGCTGACGATCTACTAACCAAAATTCGAAGTACACATATTATTGTACAATGAAGATAAAGAGTTTTTAAAATTACTATTTGATATCTATAGTTATCAATATGCGTCAATTTTATTGATATTCCTTGAGAATTATATTAACCCTGTAAAAAAATCTTAATCAGAATAGGTATATCTGTATGATTTATTTGTCAAGCGAATGAAATTAATAACCAGTTGTAATTGCTTCATATACCGATTCTAAGCAATGAGAAAATGCAGTTGAATTAAAGCAATTAATAGTTAAATGTTTGGACTGTCCTATTGTTATTTGTAAAAAAGAGTAATTAACAACAACGTTCTGTTAAAAGTTTGCAAAAGTATTTCGATTATGCAATTTTATTAATTTCTTTATATTAGTTATGCATGTCGCGTTGTACGACCATGAAGACAATTGACTTAAGCCATTTAATTGCACTGCCGAGATATGTCTGTGTCACTTGACAAATCGGCGGTCGTATAATTGAAACTTTCACCCGTTACCTTTATAACACTGTGAACGACTTTCGCTCACACGGTATTGTCTCTATGTAACAAAGCCTCCTTCCGCCTACGCTTCCTGTCTCGCTCTTATAACGGTCCCGACAAGGAGACGAAGCAGAAATAATCGGGAGGCGTGGGTGGCAATAGAACACGTCACATGAATTGGGCGTTTTTTTTATATTGCGTTGTATATGCGAGTTCTTTAGGTGCATGTAAACAAAATTTATGAATGAATTTGAACATCAGCTGGATGCTTCGTAGTAGGCTTATTATTATGCAACTATATACATACTAGAAGTATGTTTTGGCATTTAATATTGCGTAGGTGGGGTTCTGCAACTAATCCTTTTACAGCCAGGTAATTCTCTCCAATATAATCACTCCATATGGCAGATATGACGCATCATAACAGAAAGGTTATGAATCAAATATCTATTCAGAAATGCATTCGTGTTCAATGGATTAGTTACAGTGTTATTACAAATACAGAAAAATAAAGTATTAATTGCGACAGATAATATAAATGCTCTATCGATTAAAGATCTTCCTGATATTTTGCAGACAACGTATTTAGCCTGACAATTTAAGGCATCAACTTTTTCTACAATTACGTTATTACTTCAGATAGGTATTTTATTTTGTTTCCATTTGTACATTCCGCGTTATAGGAATAGAGATTATCCCGTTTCCCATATGAAAACATAACAATAGCAAAAGTATACAGCATGATTCAATAAATTTGTACAAAAAGTAAAGATATATACAGGGGTGGGCTGGAAAGGGCTCGGAGGGGCTCGTGCGAGCCCCTTGTTAAATTTTAGTGGGGCCGGTAAGCCCCTTGTTAATATAAAAGAAAACAATATTCTCAGATCAAATTAGTATATAACAGCAATTTTTGACTTATATATTATCTACGACAGCTTCGGTAGTACACTTTTAACTATTTAGATCAGCCATACTCAACCTTTTTTTCCCTCCGGGCCGCACGCCGATATTTGCTTCTCTACGTGGGCCGCAACATATTTATGGTATACTCCTTTTTTTTTTAGCTCGCCGAGGAATTTGAAATCCACGATTTGGTAAGAGCTTACTGGGCCGCACAGTAGGGCTTACTGGGCCGCAGGTTGAGTATGGCTGATTTAGATTGATAAATTTACGGTAAATTGCATATTGTTACATAGTATAAGTGTAATAAGTAACAAAAGATTGCTTATTTAAGTATTGCATATAAGGGTATTAAAAAAAAATCACTCCTTCCTCACACCGAGAATTGCTTTGAGTTTAAGCTAGACCCTTGTTAAGGTACTGCCAACCCATCGCTGGTTATATACATATGCTTTTAATTTAAGTCTTACTGTTAAGCAACACACAGCAGAGCTAAAATACAATTTATTACACAGTAAAGAAAAGATTGAATGAAAGAAAATTATTTTATTAGTAATAAAAAAACATTGCAATTAAAATATTTACATAAATGAAATCAATGAATACTTAATATTCATAATAAAGAGAAACCGATAACAGATCAGTATATCTATCGATTGAATTGGATTTAGAATAAGGAAAAAAAATATAAGCTTTACTATTTTTTTTTGTAATAAGTTGATAAGGTATTTCGACGATTAAGTGAACTGAAAATATCCATTCTCCAGATTTTTCAAGCACAATAATTAAAATGTACAAACTTCAGGACGTCATGACTTTTTGGATATGGGATAAAATCGAATGTTCTATTTTTTACTAATATATAATGACATACTATGCATAAACAGTTCAGAATTAGGCAACACTGAGAGGTAATAATAATATTTAAAGGAATTAATATATACAGTGGAACCCCCAATTACACCATCCCGAATTACACGCTGGCTTAAAATATTCGCCACAAATCCCCCAATTGCACTGTCGCATTCCATTGTCGTTGCTGCGAGACGGTTGTCTGTGCGGCGCATACAGTCAAATGTTGGCTAGCGTCCGTGTATTCAACATGTGCCAGGCTTTACACGTATAGCCGGGCGACTGTATATGTGTTTTTTGGCGCGTTTTCCATTTCATCACTTAGTAACTAAATATTTCGTCCATATATATTTTTTTGCAAAACTTAGGGAAATCTTTGTTTTGCATTTTTTGCGGAAAATCCTTAATTTTGCATGAGATTCATTCCCTCAATTACACTGTCCCGACTTTAGTGTAAATCGGGGTTTTACTGTATATATATATTATTCATGGGTTTGAATTGATTTGATGAACCTTTGAAATTCTTCTTATTTTAACCATTTACTAAATATCAATAATTTACAGTTGATATTTATCGTAATCTTCAATGATACCTCAATAAATGCAATGCAAATATTACTCAAATTTGCCCGTGGTCACTTTGTACCCCGTCGCTCCTCGATCTTATTTTCGACGTTTCGGTACTCAAGTGTTAATTAATATAAAGTAATTTGTGCCAGAACTGTAACTGTTGAAATAAAAAATTCTTATAAAAATAAATATCTATGTGTATACAATAAACGAGCAAGTTAAATAGTCAACACTACGGAACAAAGAGTACGCCAACACGATCGTTGTTTTATTTAGCAATACTAAAATTTTCCCACCGCCATGTCGGGCGCAAAGTGCCTATTTTTTACAGTTGATAAAACGGAAAAAATACAAGAGGACCACATGTGAACGCTGGAATAAAAAAAAGCCATGGATTTTAAACATAATAGGTATGAATTATAAATTCCACTCACAAATGTGCGTAAGCTGTTATGATTTTTTTTCAGACAAACGAAACGTGTTTAAGTAGAGAAAAATATTTTTTCTTTTTTTTTTGTCCTTCCGTCTGATGAAAATATTTTATTTTCGTGGTAAGTGTCTGCTGTTTTCTTTCAATAAAAACTCTTTTTTTTTCAAGAAGTTTTTATAATAGAAAATTTTAGCATTATATAACTTGAGTGACCAAAGTTTTTAGAAAAAGGTGAAGGAAATATAAAATTTGTATGGGTTTCTCATTGATGGAAAGTTATTTCAATTATGCGAAGTCGGTACAATCAGTGGCAGATTAAACTCATGGCAATGCAATTTGGAAGCCCTTTTTTTCGGATAATATAAGAACGTCAGAAAATTCCGTGAAAAATAAAAAAAAGCCGACCAAAAAGTATATGGGTTATATAATATAAGCCATTTTTTGCCCCTAAGTTTCAGAGACCCCAAACGCGTAAGCTCATTCGCTTATAGGGTAATCAGCCGCTGGGTTACAATTTATGAATTTATAAATACATAAAATCTAAAATTTCTTTTTTAGTATTATAGTTATACATGAGCCTGCAATGACTTAACACTACAAAGCACACGCCACGCGCGAGCAATGATGGCACCGGCGCCGCGTCGCCAAAAATATCTGTGAAACAAAAACTTTACAACATATTTTTGTGAGCCATTGCTGTACGACAATCATTAATTTATTAATTTTGTTCACAAAATTAAAAATAAAGTGGAAAATTTAGAAAAATAAATAAATGCAAAGAAATTTAGGATTGAGCCCCTAAACTATGATAAACTGAAATAAGATGAGAGGAAAGATAAAGACGTTGATAGTTCCATTACATGCGTAACGATTGATAAAATACAGTTGTTTTTATTTTTTACTAAAACGTTTTCCCACCAATGATTAACAGTAAATAATATTAAATTTATTGCTACGACGTTAACTTCACCCATACATCAATATTTTTTTTTATGATAATACATTGCCTACATAGTTGATAATATACAAGAATTCAATAATGTTTGACCTACAAATTTTCCATCGGATCGTGCAAGGTCATATAAAATTTAAATCTATTGAAATGTCAGAATGCAAACTTTAATTTTAGGCAATTTTACGCAGCCTAGCCATTTCGCAAAATAAATCAATTCTATTCTGAATAAATAAATACCAAACAGTAATTGTTAAATTTTGATACAGTGTCGAAATAGTTTCTACTCCGTGCGTGTGTTCCGTTTTACGGCTATTCATTCAATATTTTTTTTATTTATTCGAGATATTAAATTGAGTAACTATTGATGGTTCTTTTAGATACATACTTCAAAAATATATTACGTTGCGAATGCTTATCTCTTCAGCGAAATAGATATTTTCTATTTTAAATGTATTAGTTTGTTTCCTGTATAAAATAAAAAGTTTAAATAAAACCTGTCGTACCTATACGAATGGTATTCGTCGTTCTCTACGGTGACAGTGACTCCAGAGGCTCAAATCCCAGTATAGGCAGTTTCATAATTATTGCGAATCACCTATAAAAAATCCACCACTTATCTGGAATACTGCGAATATTTCTCAGGTTAATAACCGAGCCACTTGTAAACATTTTGGCAGCCCACCGCTGGTTTTATCTTAGACTCATCTTTCTATCGTAACCATAAAAAATGATATTGATCAGTGATTGAATAACAGCCTGTAATCGTAGAATATCTCCTGTTGAGATGCTTTATTAGGCGTCCATACTTTGATCCACAAGTGGACTGCACAGTTAAAACTACGAACAAACGAACAACATGTTTTTAGTAAGTAATAAAATACTTGGTGGAGAATGGGTAGGTTTCTCTTATCTATAAAACAATTATGATTTTAAAAAATCGTCAATATTTGACATTCCAGTATAAAGAAATGATTCGTATTTAAGCTTTAACGATCACTGTCTGAGATCACTGATCAAAACTGGTTTTTGATAACGATAGTAATATTACAATGGACAACTTAAACAAGTTCCGGTCGATTTCAGAAACTTTAATTTGAAATACGCTTATGGCTTAATACATTAGCACGCGATTAGCATGTCAATTTTATTTGTCCAATAATAAATCAAAATGTAAATCCTATGCCGTCGGAAACGTGTAATATCGACAGCAAAATATTCAAAATATAATATTTTGATCAATTTCTTAAAAGTTACCCGTATATTAATTATTATGGTTACTCCATCAAAAAAATAATTACAACTAGGGTATCTAATCCCGGATCCTTTTTATGATCTCGGGATATCTGGATTGACAATTTTTCACACTCACATTCAATACTCAACATAAAATCGGGTATAAATTGGGATTGAGAAAAAAAATTGTCGGCGATTTTGAAATCGTTGGAATTTTCAAACAATTTCATGTGAATTTTAAAAACCTAGAAATTTGCGGATTTCCCAAAATTACCGGCGTGGGACCATTTTTTTAGCCCTTCCAAGAATTTCTGAATCCAAAATTCCAAGAATTACGGATTTGCCCAAATGAACAGCGACATCTATTTTTAGCTCTTCCATGTCTTATTTTTCAATCCCGGAATTATTACTGTCGCAATCCCGGGATTTCGAAATCACAGAACTGGACGGGATCCCGGGATTGGATACCCTAATTAAAACCACGTGATTTATTTTGCAAAAAATGTGTCAATGTACGACGAAACGGAAGGCCAGGGCCCTAGACCGCCGATTCGTCGAGGCGAAGGGGCCAAGCACACCAACGTGCTCAATTATGTTTTATTATAATTTCCAAGCACTCCACTCGAAGGTTGAATGTTTAGTTTCGCGTGTCGTGACGTCATAGCCGTGTCAATTTTATGCTTGTTTATTTTGATTGTGTGTGAAACAGATTGTGGCTGGTGTGCGTCGCGAATGTGTTGGGTTGGCGAGCGCTGTGTGAACAACGGTTTGTGAATGGGACTTCCATGTATGGGTTGTCTCGTTACCCCCACCTCTCGTCTAGCAGGGCTTCGGGTATAGTCTCGCAAAAGCAGCGATTGGCAACGTTTGTCTATGAACTGGAATTGCACATTTTTGTGTTTTACTAAGAAAGATAGATAAACTTTTAAGTTACAGAATTGAATACGTTTTTTAAGTAAATACAATCCAAAATACTGTAGGAATTATTTATTAATAAAATTTTGATCAAATACTATGTTATTTCATACATTTTTTGATACATATGCATTAAATTTCGCCAACTCAATACGTAACCAGGTAACATTGAATTGATCATTGTTGGGAAAATGAAACTCAAACTTTATTTGTTTGTCATATGTTACATCTACGCGATAATCTTTTTTTGTAATAAAAATTAAATATAGTATTTTTTGATTTAATAATATTCAATTGAATTTTGTGGAAGCAAATGTGATGTCATTTATTCAAAGCTATCTCAAAAAAAACAGTAAATCAAGTTTCTTAGTTGCAATATTAAGTCAGCGATGTGCGTTTTTTTTTTACCAGAATATCGAGGTCTTGGGGTAAACGACCAGAAGAAATGTAAAAACGTTGATATTTTCAAAAGATTTGATTCATATTTTCATAAAATTTTGAAGGATTTGAAAAATTCTTGATTATGTCATTGTGATACGGTAAAAAAATCAATGTATAATATTTAGTTCTACGTGTTTTTATAAAATTAGTTTATAGCTATTTCGGCGTGCGCCATCATCAGAACTATGTAAAACTAAGTACGTTGATATTTTTTACCGAGGTACAATGCATTCCTACCAAGTAAATGAAAATTCAATCAATACGTCATTGTGAGTTTTACCGATGTAATTTCAGTTATTTTGCAAAATAATCGGTTATATTACAGTATAAAGAGTAATGGCGGCTTAATCACACGGGAGGCCCCAGGCGCAATAATATTTGGAGGTCCTGTTTTTCAGAAAACTTAAAATGACAAGAAATTCCAAGTTTTTTTTTTTTACCATGTCCGCTCCCGATATGGAGCATATGGACTCATAATGGAGTTTATCTCAACAGAAGTGTTTCGTTTCTAGGAGAACTGCTTGTTACTCAGTTGCTAATCCTCTCTTTTTCCAAAGAGAGTAGGAATAGAAGGAAAGGGCTAGGACAGGACTAGTGGTTAGCTAATCGCTCTCGATACGCCCCGTTCATGTGATAGGATGGGTAGGAGGGGGGAATTCAAGACATCACATACATTTTGAACAGAAATTCATAAATCGATTGAAAAATCAATTTATAAAACTGCCCGTACTGGGATTCGAACCCGTGACCTCCGTAGCGGTAGCCAACGACGTTGACCACTCGAACACACAGGCGGCAAGTTAAATAATAAAAATCTGAACAAAAAGTATTTGTGTTATAAAGCTATTTTTGCCCAAGCGCGCGCATTGTTTGCTCAATGGCGGATTAAGCACTTTGGAGGCCTCAGGCGCAATACATTTTGGAGGCCCTGTTTTTCGAACGACATAAAAGTGCTACAAAACTCTTCGTGAATAATAATGAATTTTGAAAACTGAAATTGAAATATAAGAGTGACGCTATCTACGAGGCTCCCAATATTTGGAAACCCCAAGCGCGTGCCTCTTGCGCTTATGGAGTAATCCGCCACTGATAAAGAGTGTTTTAACTTTTAATTTTCATTGAAATTCATTCTGAGAACATTAAACATCTGATTTCCGCTAGAGCGACTGTTGGACCTAGCCAAAAAAGAATGACGAACGCGTCTTTGGAGAAAAAAACTCCGATAAATTTGATAAAAAATCTAGACACTGGGTACAAGATCCACGATCACGAACCATACGTCTATTTATTGCGGAACACATCATAGGAACAAAGAAAAACGCTCTCTCAGACAAGACGAAGTACCTTTGACGGCGCCGTTGTGGAATATCAATATCAATTCACAACAATAATAAATAATTCTTCATTTTACAGCATCCCACATAGGAAAAGATCTTTCTTTGTGTTCCGCTTTTGGTTGTGGAACTCTGAACTTTGTCTCCATCGCTATCCGATCTCCCGCGATCGTGGCACACTGACTCTGCTCTCAACTGGTAGTGAATAGTGACTGACCTACAAAACCATTTAGTAATAAAATAATAATAAAACTGGGACCATTCTACTATTCCCAACGTACAAATTATTCAGACACTATTAAGTGGCATTTGATCGTAGACTAGCGGCATTTATAATGGACTTTGAAATAGACCTATTATTAATATTTGCCGTCTGTTAAGAGTTCTGGCTAGTATCGAATGTTATGTTTTTACACACACTTCTTCCTTAAATTAGGTACAGTTATAACAATTAATAAAAACACAATATTCTTTTGTACTTTACAGTTCTCACTGCTCAATATAGCCATAAAAGTAATTATAAACCTCTATAATATATATATTTTTTGTCATCATGAATTTATATCGCTTTTAGGGTGTTCACTGTCAATACTTAGTGGAAAGGCATTATATTAAGAAAAAACACAATATTCCTTTGTACATTATTTCCACTTTATTTATAAAGGCCAGGACCGGTTTCGCTCATGGCGATCATTGTCAACCGATAAGAAATATAATTTAACAGTGCTATTTATATAAAAAAATCATTTCAATTAGTTTTTGTACAAGAGCACTGTTAAATTATATTTCTTATCAGTTGACAATGTTCGCCATGAGCGAAACCGGTCCTGACCTTTATAAATAAAGTATAAAGGAATATTGTGTTTTTTATATACATTTATGTCTTAAATAGTTTTAAAATATGTCTTAATTTATTGTTGCTTGGAAAGTTATGGAGACTATAGGATTATTATGGAGCTATATTTTGAAAAATACGTTGTACTTGTGGCGTGTATCTCCATTGAAATTGGTATAAAAGAACTTTGGTACTTACTTACATAGGTAGTCAGCCATCCAACCTCTCGTTTTCGGAGAGAATTAGGATTGAAGGATTGGGCTAGGGAAGGGTTTATAAGTTACTTATCTCTCATCCTACTTTCTGTTTTTTTTTTAAGATAGGTTAAGTCGGAGGAAATTGAATCATCTTAGGGAAACCTTCAATCAAAGATTCATAAATCGGTTGAAAAATCAATTTAAGAAACTGTCATGTTTAGGTTAATCTTATTGCAAGGTACACACAGTAGTACTGTCACCAAACACAGTGACGAGTTGGGTTAAGTAAATTCTTACTATCACTCAGTGGTGTAGTGTTAAATAAATAGGTACCAGGTCGATCATTGATTTCAACCCTATTTTTTTCGTTGTTTTTTTTTTATATCTGTCCAAAGTTAAAAAAAACTACAAGTTTTAACAATTAAATAAACAAAAAAGCGCAATTAACGCAATTCAATTAAATTTATTAATTAATTTCTTCACGTTAAATGTTTAATTTTTTTTTTATTATCTTTGTAAAATCCGTCGGGTAGATCAATTTTGATAAAATGCTTTTAAATGTTATGAACAGTATTTTGAATGAGTATGTACTTGAAAATTAAGTTACAAGTCAAAAATATAGCAAGGCGGCGCTCTGGCTCATTTTCAGGTACCAGGTCGCCGACCTGGCCCCACTACACCACTGCTGTCACTACATATTGATGGTATTTATATAAATTTGTGAGTACAATAGAAAAATACACATATTTAGTCGGAGTTGTCCGATTTTTGATGACTTGGATTGCGTCTAAAGAAATCCTGGACATCCCGAAAAACGGTGCAGACGCTTTTTGAATATTTAAACATGGTAGGAGTAAAAAAGGATGTTAATAATATCCTGGCTGGTACGACAGATACATAATAATTAATGATTGTTATTTAGGGCCTGTATTATCTTACATAATTCATAACTTAAGTTATTTTGAGCCTCTCCTCTATTTCATTATGTTTGAATACAGTCTTATCATATTGTAAAAGATTTTATAATTACCATTTTAGTCCAAATAAATCTCGAGATCTATACACTTTTTTTTGGTTAAAAAATTCGCGTAATATTCGAGATCTTGTTGAAAAATTGTTATGTATGTCAAAATGGCATCTTTTCAATATTACTGTACAAAGCTTTTTTATGAAGTCTGTGTTTAGAAAATTAATATTGATATTGTAGAATATTTTAACATAACCTTAAAGTGTTTTAATAGAATATAATTGAATGTCGATATTCGAATTCGAAAGACGAATTGTCGATATCTCAATTTGACCGAAATTGTCAAAGTGTAGGTTACCTCCCATATACAGATCAATGTATTTAGTAGCTACCGCTGTTTTTCAACGAAATGTCGCTTTTATTTTTTGCAAGACCTGTCTGGCTTGTTTGAGTAAAGCGTTTTACCTTTATTGTTTTACAATTTTTATGAACTCCCCTCGGAATCAAAACTGAATAGGTATTCTATATAATAAAGACAATTTTGAATCTTACATAGTGTAGAAGTTTACTACAACGATGGGTTAGTATGTGAGGTACATGTCAAAAGTTTTCGATTAATTAAGTGTAACAATATTCGATCCAGAAAACAAGCTCACTTATATCTATCAACTCCAGCGTTTTTATATCAAAACAACGATGGCATCGTTTCGGTATGGCTTCTGGGCATACAACAACAATTGAGTTCTAGTTTTAGTATGCGTCCAGAAAAGTATGTGTTTCAGAACCGGTTCTCTTTATAAGCACAGGTTCATACTTTTGATGTCAAGATTGGTGTACCGTCTCAATCATTTATAAAATGTAAGTTTACATATTATACGGGATTCGATTTTATGGTTTAAATTGAATCGTTCAAATTATGTACATTCACACGCGTTAAATTGCTTTTTGTAACATTGAATATTCCGAATGATAATAAACACGATTTATTAACTTACTCACTTTTAGGGTGTTCACTGTCAATACTTGGTGGAAAGGCATTATATTAGTAAAAACACAATATTCCTTTGTACTTCATTCCACTTTATTTAATATGTCAGGACCGGTTTCGCTCATTACGAGCATCGTCAACTGATAAGAAATATAATATAATATATATAGAAATATTTTGTATAAATAGCACTGTTAAATTATATTTCTTATCAGTTGACGATGCTCGTAATGAGCGAAACCGGTCCTGACATATTAAATAAAGTGGAATGAAGTACAAAGGAATATTGTGTTTTTACTAATAAATTATTAACATACGGTACTGTCAATATTTTATGGTTACCGATGCATTTTATTTTATTTGCATAAAAGCATAATCACATTATTTTGTATAAATACATTTTTTTAAAATAATACCATGTATTGCTGTACTGGTTTTATAACTTACTTTTAAGTTGTGTTAACTGCCAATTATTGTAGAAGTGCTATATTTTTTAATTAGGTGCAGGATAAACTTTATTATCCGGAGTAGTTTAGGATGAAGGTATTCCGGATAATGGGAAATCCGGACAATTCAAAATATTATATAATTAATTAATTGACTGGGATAAAAGTACATTTATTATGAATATGTAAACCATTAGATTACATCGTCTTCGTCACATTAAAGACATGTTGAAATTTGTACTACCGCTTTCGTGGCATCTCATTCTACTACATTGCTAATTCTACTAAAATGACTAATTATAATACATTTTCAAAAAAAATATTTCACGATTTTTTCAAAGATGATGGGTACATTTAAAAAATCGAGGTCTGGAAAATAGAGGTTTTATTGTATGACTGTACTATATGGGGACATTAGAGGTGAAGTGAGCCAAGTGGTATTTTAGAAAAAAAAAATGGATGCGTTGTAATGTTCTAAGTATTTTAGAAGTAAAGTAACCTCAGTTAATACAAATTGCAATAGTGTTATATCCGTAAAATACAAATATGGAGTCCACCAAAACACCAAATAAAGACGCGATTGTACTTAAGTCCAAGAAAAAAGTTTTACCATTTGACTTGTTGACTCACTTCACCTCTAGAGGGCCCATACATTGGTAATTGCAAAACTACTGCAAATTGGTAACTATCGTATTTTTAAAAAATATTCCCACAAAACAAATCATGACGACCATCTTATAGATCTTCGATTGTTTCTCTTTTGTGTGTTTTTTTTTTATCAAAGGTTATCCACAAAATTGCAAAACATCTCTCAATCATAACTTCTCCGATATGAAATTTAGATATAATATAAAAATAGTAAATTTACCACCAATAAACCATTTAAGTACCACTCATATCTAATGCCAAGGCCCTTTTATCAACAGTCACAAATTCGTACAAAATATGTATAACTTTCTAAGGCTGTTTAAATAACATCAATATAAATATCAACAATACGTACATACTTACCATGTTTTATTATTATGTTGTATCGAATATGATGGGATTGTATAGCCATTCGATTTATTCATTCTCACGGAAATCATTGAAAACAATAAATCAGTGAATTTTATATCGGTAACTTATAATTATTCCTGTTCATACAGAATACTTTTTATCTTCTTTTAACACCGATAATGTAAAAGAGACGGAATGATTCATCAGTGTTATTGTATTTTTTAAACACCTTTTTAATACCCTGTCTCGTGGTGTTACTACAAGTTGGACAACCAAACAATACACGTATGTACACAGCCCTGCTATGTAAAAACCAGGGCTGTGGAGTCGGAGTCGAAAAAATCTTACGACTCAGACCCATTAAATGTGTATAATAATGTATTCAAACCACAAGAGTCTGTATTGTTGCTATTGTATGCTAGGCTAACTAAAGATAATCTGATGGTATACATTTATTTAAGTTAAAATGAAAGACGAGGTCAGTTCAAGTTCATCCGTGCACTTGAACGCCTGAAGATGCCAAAAGGCGAAACCCGGGTCGTTAGTGACAAAATCTGTGGTAGTGTACATAATTTGAACGATTCAAATTTAAAGATGAGGTCGTTTTTTATTTTAAAGCTGGAGTCGTCTTTTTTTACAAGACACACTGCCCCAGTAAAAACGTAGTGTTTCTGATTTTAGTGCAATGAATAGCTGGAAGAGACTGTTTTAAATTAAATTTAATGTTATAATATTAATATGAATAGAATTGCTGAAATATTTCGACTTTATCTGGAAAATGAACTCTAGAAAATTTAATAAACATACGAAATTATATTAAAATGTTTGGTTTAAGCGAGGCATGGGCAACCTTTCTTACGTCTGGTGCCAAATTATCATTCTGTCTCCGAGTCAAGGGCCGGACCAAATTATTAAACATAATAAAGTTATATTAAATTAAATAAAACACTATATATCGGGGCATATCGAGAGCGATTAGCTAACCACTAGTCCTGTCCTTGCCCTTTCTTTCTATTCCTACTCTCTTTGGAAAAAGAGAGGTTGAGCAACTGAGTAACAAGCAGTTCTCGTAGTAACATTTCTGTTGAGATAAACTCCATTAGGAGTCCATATGCTCCATATTGGGAGCGGACATGGTAAAAAAAAATGTATTTTGATATCATGTTCCAAACATTTTTTTTGACGTTTGATAAAAAAATTAAACTGAATTTATAATTTTCATTATGTAGGTAAAAACCTTTTCTGGAATGTTTATACAAGTTTTTTTTTAAATGCGATTCTTTTCGAGCGATCTTTGGTAAAAGTCTAATAATCGCGCCACGGCTATCGCAGCATAATTCATATGAGTATGGCCTATGAATGTGTCATTGGCGGATCCAAGGGGGGGGGGCCATGGGGGCCATGGCCCCCTCCTTGGGAGAATTTATTTTCCATTTTTATAATTTATTAAAACTTTATTTTGAAATAGGCTCTTTAATTGTTTAGTTTACTATGTTTTATAGAATACATACTTACTTAATTATGTATTGACTATTTTTATATACACCCAATCTTTTTTTACGCGATACATTGGAGGAAGGTGGCGCGTAAAAAAACCTCACTTTCATATGATTTGATAAATCGGTTCCAAAAATCAAAATATCGCGTAAAAAAGTATCAAAAATGTTTAAAAAATCGCATAAAAAAAGGCTTTCATCTATTTTTTAATGTATTATTTATGTATCATGCTTATTTTCAAATTGAATGGCCCCCTCCTGGGACAATTTCTGGATCCGCCACTGGAATGTGTCCTTATGAAACGGTTTCCGCCGCTTTTGATATCTACCGCGATCGTCGATATTTACATGTAAAACGATCGCAATATTGAAATCGCCTTCCAAATGTTATACACCTGAGATGCGTGTAAGCGAGAAACACAGAGTCAACGCTAGCGTGTTTCAAAATGATAATTAGCACACAGAACTATAAAAAAAACATGCATATAGCAAAAAAGGCGCGTGCCAACTCTGAACGTATCGAGGTATTTAGTACATTATGTCAAATATGTACATAAATAACTTTGTAAAAAGTGTGATAAACCTCTTGATTTCTTTTCTTTACTAAATGACGTTTATTTCGATTTTTAAGCGTATACTAAAAGTGTACAATTTATAACAAAATTAACTGTCACCAAAATTACGTATTTCTTCCGATATCACATTTCAAAGTTTTGAATTTGAAGTAGTTTACCAGAATAATAATGTGATTAATGAAAGCGAAGTGTTAAAGCATAGGTTCCCAACCTTTTTCGGGTGGCGACCCCTTTTTATAAAGCCATGTGACTAGGCATGTGGGACACGCAGCTGTACTCGATTAAAACCAAATGCCACTTATTCAACGCTTGCATTCTGCCGGTACTGCTTTACGGTTGCGAATCATGGCACCTGACGAAGACTCAGAAAAACCGTATACTGAGCTTCGAGAACAGATGTTTGCGTCGGATAATGGGGGTGAGGTGGTTTGATTTTGTGAAAAATTCAGAGATAAGGGAGCGTACAAGAAAGCGTCCCGTCACGTCAGTGGTTATGAAGAGACGTTGGAACTGGCTGGGTCACGTGCTGCGGATGCCTCCGGAAAGCTTCAATCCTGCCTGCCTTTTCTTTCGACCGGTGGGATTCCGGCGTCCCGGACGTCCGTCGGGTACTATCCATAGGATGTACTCGGCGGAACTGAGGGATGCTGGCTAGTCATGGGAGGAAGCAAAGCAATTGGCGGGAGACAGGGAAACATGGAGGTGCCGCGTGGCGGCCATATGCTCCACATAGGGAGCGAACATGATCCAAAATCGAAAAAAGTTGGCGACCCCCCTAAAAACCCTTCGCAACCCCCAGGTTGGGAGCCCGTGTGTTAAAGCCTGTTTTGTTTATTGAATTAACAAAACTGAAGTGAAATATCAAACACACGTCCTCCCCTCTTAAAATTGACAGACAAGAAATAGTAGGTATGCAAGACGAGTCACAATTAAGCACATGTCGTTGTGTAGTGCCATTATTGTTATTATTATTATTAAATTAATATTAGTGTACATGTATTCCCATTAAAACATGTGTACACACTTTAAATCAGCATGGGATATATGCTATAAGTAGGGTTGTCGATGGCTTATATTCTAATATCAAGGATATATAATAATAATATTATTGGAAAGGATAAAGAGAAGTAATCCACACATGGAAAATTTTACAGCAGACACAAAAAGTGTTTTTTGACGACTTCAGGCCGAAGGTAATTTATAAAATATACACATCTTTAAAGTGCACGGAAACTGATCAACTAGTTTTTAAATGACTTAATCTAATATTAATTATAAAATTGGTTGAAAAAACCTTTTTTTAATTATTTTTTCTTGGTCGCAATTTTTACAGATTCTTCTTTTTTTTCTTTTTTCCAACTTAAAAGCTGAATTTAGATACTTATTCAGCATTTTCAGCTTACATTCTTTATGAAAAAACGTGTGTCAAGTTGTATACATTATGAATTTGTAGTTATCAAAAAAAGTTGTTTTGAAAAAACTGTTGGTTACATCTTTTTACGTTTCTGACATCGATATATTGATTTACTCATGTGATATGAAATTAATAGTAGAATTTAAGATATTATCGTATGTTTCCTAAAATAGCTTACACGTGGAATAAGTGCAGTTGTGTAGTGGGGCGGTGGCGCATGGGGTTGGCGCTTCAACACTTTTTCTAGACAATTTGGGAATTTTGACATACTTATTTTTACGTAAATTAAACAAAACGATTTTTGTAATGATGTATTCGAAGAAGGCTATGTTGGAAACTTTTTGGTGCGGAAATTAGATCAATGTGGTTAGGGAGCATTTAAATATTATAATTAATCAGCGCTCCAACACTTTTTTAGTTAGAACTACACCACTGAATAAGTGTTATATTACTTATCTTAAATCGACGCTCCTTACTGGCGGATCCAGAAAATATGCTAGGGCAGGGTTTCTCAAACTTATTGTGCAATGGAACACTTCGTAAATTTGAAAATGTTGCCGGAACACAGCTTATCTAAGTCGGGCCATAATAGAAAAAAATAATTATGTTATTAAATCATTTATTATTATTTAATTAATTATTTTAAATATATGTTACATAAAAATATGAGTAAACAGTGATTCAAAATCTCTTATTACTATTTTAATATGAAGTAGAAGATGTTTAAATGTGTTGTAGTATATATTTCCGGTCCAAATAATCGCGGAACACCTTTTAAGGTCCTACGGAACACCAGTGTTCCGCGGAACATAGTTTGGGAAGTCCTGTGCTAGGGGATGACCATTCAATTTTAAAATATGGATTCTACATTTTAAAAAATCTAATAAGTTTAGATTTGAATCGTTCAAACTATTTACATTCTCACAAGTTTTGTCACTAACGACTCGGGTTTCGCCTTTCGGCATTTTCAGGCGTTAAAGTGCATGGATAAACTTGAACCGACGTTCACGTATCATCCGTGCACTTGAACGCCTGAAGATGGCGAAAGGCGAAACTCGGGTTGTTAGTGACAAAATCTGTGAGAATGTACATACTTTGAACGATTCAAATTTAATATTGAAATTCCACCAACACCTTTCCACCTTCAGTCGAAATCTTAAATTAAATAAGTTTAGGTTAAATTTTGCTGGCTAACATAAAATAGACATATCTTTGAAATAAAGTAACTTATTCATTCAACAAAAAATATTTGAATCATATTTGAATAGTAGTCGACAAAAAAATGGATTTGACTTGATAAAACATACCATTTCTTCCCATCTTATTACTCTACATATAAAAATAATATCTAAAAAAAGTTTGTGTACCTAGGATAAAAAAAATACTCTTGTATTAAGGATATTTATTTGAGGCAACCCTACCAAACGAAAAAATTCACGGCATGGTAAGTTTGTATGTGTGAGTGAGCGCGTACATTTGGTATTCCTCTGGTCCTCCATTCTCTTTGGAGTTTTTGGCTCGACGGGGTCACTGTCGTCACAGCTACGTTTGGGCCTTGGTTTTCTCTGTTGCTATGCGGACCGGAGCCCACACACACCACCGCGGCCGCACACAACCATTCAAAAGATATCATTCTCTATCTATACATGGACAGTATTTTATAGTTAAGTTGTGTAAAGGGAAAGATGTTGAGCTTACATTCGCATTATCGTTTTTATAAAATGATTTCCAAAGGGTGAGCTTTGGTGAGTCAATGTTAAATTGGATTTGATAAAAATTAACATCAAAGTAAGACAAATTAAAACTCAAATAAATACTTTTCTCACTTTTAAGGTGTTCACTGGCATTATAATAAAAATAATAAAAGATTTTTTAGTACTTTTTCCACATTAAATTTATTTGATCAGGACCGGTTTCGCTCATCGCGAGCATTATCAACTGATAAGAAAAATATATAAAAAGTGTTATTTATACAAAAAATGATGTCAATTATAAACCCAATTAAAATTTGGGAAATTTTTAAACAAAGTGAAACTCTTTAGTAGTTGCTTACACCTTTTATTTCAATTTAATTTGTATAGCACTGGTTATATATTTTTCTTATCAGTTGATAATGCTTGTGATAAGCGAAACCGGTCCTGATCAAATACATTTTATGTGGAAATAGGACTAAAAATCTTTTATTATTTTTATTAAATACTTTTCTATCTACTGAATTTATATCGGCTACTACTTGAAATTCTAATTATTATTTATCTGTAAACTGGTTCTGCCGTAAGCTGTTGTTTTACAGCGTTTTATTACTCTATCGCCGAGAAAGAATAATGTACTACTCACATGCATATTCCGAGCTGAGCTGCACGGGACTGATACTAAACCATGTACCCACGTAGAATCTGCCCATAAAAACGACTTACCAATTGCAAAGAGCTTTGCATTACACTTCTCCACATACCAGCATGTATGCAGGTAGAGCCGACTTGTGGCGTGTGTAAAGTGTGCGGCGAACACAGTCAGACAGGCGTATTTATTACTAGTTTTTCGAGACGCAGACGCATCCATGAGCCAGTCTGTAAGTATGTAAATAAAAAAAATTGCATCCTTTTGATAGAACGTGTATCAAGTTTGATACATTGTGATCATCGAAAAAAACATGTTTTGAAAAAACTGTGGGTTACGTCCTTTTTCTTTTCCACAGACGATATAGAACATGGAGACCATGGAGTCGTTGATAAAAACACATATCATTATACTCACATAAATAATATTATTAAGTCTTTCTACGCATGCCAAGATAAAGATAGTTAACTACTTTTAGATTTTCTCATAATCAAAATTATATTGCATTATTTGATTCATTGTTTATATATGCACAGTGGAACCCTATTAATCGTCTTTAAGGACCTATCAAGACGACGAAAAAGCAGGAAGTTGATGAATATGAGAACCAATTATAGATCGAGGCTTCGCAGCAATATTTTCAAGAAGGCATAGATCATCTTTGGTAAACGTGTTTATTATTATTATGTCAATAAAAAGCAAAGAAAGTACCTTTTAGATATTAAATTTGTCATTATAAAATTATCGATACAAACTCTGAAGATCGTTAATATATTCTTGTAAGTAATATATACAAATATATCTATATATATATTTAATAATATCCGCTTCTAGCGTGGAGCATATGGACTCCAAATGAAGTGTATTGAACAAAAGTTTTTCTGAAAGAATTGTTTGTTTCTCAGTTACTTAATCTCTCTTTTTGAAGAGAGTAGATACAGAAGAATATGGCGTAACTTTATTCCGAATATTATGACATTAGTACTACCACAATCTCGGGATTGGAGACCCTAGGAACAAGCTACAGACATAATGCAATTTAGGTGTAGGCACCAAGAAGAGATGAAAGTATAATATATAAGTATTATTTATTTACAGTATGACTCATATTTATTTTTTAAAAGTAATGTTGACAGCCAAAAAAACTTATCTTTAATCGATTTCGTCTTGGTCAGAAACGATGAGAGATTTTTTTAGATAATCTATCGATCGATTAGATAGCGTGTATTCAAAAGCTTGATGAAACACGTTTTAGTTCGAGTGAAAGCTCTTGCGTCGTATAATTATGAATATAAGAAATGAGCCTCACTCATTGATCCGCCCTCTAATACCTTGTATGCAACGTAGGTATAATTAACGAAAGCATTTAGGGCGTTTCAAGTTCACGCAACCATCAATTATTTATTTACTCTCGTCAATTATTTAATTGTACTATGAAATTGAAATAATCGTAAACGTTTGTCTTATAAATGGTGCAGGAATCGTGAGACGGCTCGCGACAATGACATAAATAGTAAATTAAGACATTAGAAAACGAAGAATTATACATGTTGACGCAATAAAGGCAGTATATGTAGCTGAGTATATGAACACATAGTTCTGACGATGGCGCACGCCGAAATAGCTATAAACGCATCTTATAAAAAAATGTAGAACTAAATAAGTTGATATTTTTTAGCATATTACAATGGAGTTTTACTAAACAAATGCCAATTCAATCAATATAATGATTGCCTTTAACTGTATTTTTACTTTTTAACTAACAGGTCTGTGGAGTCGCAGTCGCGGAGCCGCGGTATTTTGGCCGGAGTCGGAGACGTGAAAAATGAGCGGCTCGATTTAAAAAAAAAATATATATATTTAATGATGTGTATTTAAACAAAATAGTCAAAAGTGTTAACATTTCATGCTTGGCTGACTAAAGATGATCTGATGGTATACATAATTATAAGTTAAAATGAAATTATTGAAAAAATTCCTCGGAGTCGGAGTCGTCTTTTTTTCACGCGACTCCACAGCCCTGTTAACTAAAATCACAATGATGTACCTAGATATAAAGTTACGAAGAAATCTGGAAATGTAGAGTGGTTACTGTATCCAGTTCAATGAACGATTCATGACTTCGATGAATCGATGGAAGAGATTGTAATTCCTATTAAAATAGTATTAAGTTCCGAATGACTCATTCAGATGACTCATAATACCTACGATAAGTTACATTCGAAATGTATGGGTGCATTCAATTTTGACCTATTCAGCTTAAAAGTGATTCAATCGAATTTCCATACATTTTTAAAGAGTAGATCTCGACTAAGCGAGATTCTTTGAAAAAACAATTTTAAGGATATGTTCTCGAATCCAGTTTATGATTCCAGGTAATGTGAAGGCGACACGCCACTTTAACGACTAAGCTGTTTGTTTTTATAACTTCGGATTATTTTATTAATCAGCTGTTGCGATTTTTCAATATAAATTATAGTGTATTCTAGATCCATCACTTGTCAAGAAACCAATAAAAAACGCTGACTAAATTTGGTAATAAATATCTCCTCTGCTAATAATTTTCATGATTTTTTAACTTATTTTGTTGTAATTTAGTTTTACTTTTGGATTCAAATTATTAGTAATTTATAATCAGAGGTCATAAACATTTTTATTATAGATAATTTAGTGTCATTCATTATTTTCTTAAATATTTATTTTACCGACGGATATGTTACACCTT
This sequence comes from Himalopsyche anomala, assembly GCA_031772345.1. Taxonomy (NCBI): domain Eukaryota; kingdom Metazoa; phylum Arthropoda; class Insecta; order Trichoptera; family Rhyacophilidae; genus Himalopsyche; species Himalopsyche anomala. The sequence continues at coordinate 7,618,099 of CM062831.1, forward strand.
GTGAGTCTAGTTTAATTTTATAAAAATAACCCTTTATTGATTTATTTTTTCATCTAGTGATAATGCTCGTGATGAGCGAAACTGGTAATGATTTATAATAGACAATGTGGATTAGGTACGATGACATGTATTATTTCTTTAAGATTGTTGAATTCATATTATTATCGTAAAGAGTCTTCGGACCTTCTGAATGAAATATATTTTTATTCAAAAACCTACATATACTTATATCATAATTATTTGAGAACTTGTTAATGCTAATAAATCCTACATTAAAAATATGTTTAGTTTATGAAAATTTTATTTTTTTGGCTAAAATTTCAAATGTATGTATCGACTGCGAAAAGGAAAAAGGACGTAACCCACAGTTTTTTTTCGATAATCACAATTTATCAAACTTAATACACTTTCTATCAAAAGGTGCAAGCTGCAAATGCCGAATTAGTATCTAAAATTAGCTTTTATGTTTGAAAAATATAACCCTGTAAAAAATTAAAACCAAGAAAAAGTACTGAAATAAAGGTGTTTCCTAGACAATTTATTAAATGAATAGATTATGTCGATTAAACACCAGCTTAGAAGTCTCCGTGCACTTTAAGGTTGTGCACAATTCATAATTTGCATATGTCCCAAAATCATCAAAACACGTTTTTAGCGCCTCCTGTAAAATTTGATATGTGTGGGTTACGTCCTTTTTCCTTTCCACAGTCGATATATATTAAATAAAAATTCTATATATTAAACACTATCATAAATAGTAGCATAGTAATTGTTAAGGTATTTTTATTAATTTTGTAGTCGTCTTGTTTCTTAAAATCAATCATTTTTACGATGATTTCGAATAGATTACCAATTTCTAAGGTTGCTTATCACTTTAAAATTCGAAACTAACGTAGAGTATGAAAGATACGAGTAAATAAAATTACCTGGTAAATCATATTAACTATATAAATTTCGAGTTTTTTGGGTTAACTAATTAAAGTTTTGTAAACGTATTTGAGCTTATATTATATTTCGAAAGTTAAGTTAGAGTAAAAATATCTACATATTGTATTACCAATTATTTTGAATGAGGAACCATATATTTGATTATCTTTTCCGTTTTATGGTAGTAAAACGTATCGGGGCGAAAAAACGATGAACGAGGTAAAACGATGCATTTGTGAACGATACATTTTATTTGAATAATTTTTTAGTAAAATGATATCTTATGAATGATGTCACTGTTTTTATTTAGAAGGAACATTATTAGTGCCCATTAAAAAAACAGCGTATGCAGTGCCGTTACTCTTAATCTGCAACCCTCGCAGATGATACCAAATAGGTGGACCCAATGGACATTACACGATATAATTTATATGAATGTTGCCCACATTAAAAATATAAAAAGCGATAGAAATTATTGAGCATTATAAACTGATCATATTGGGAATGGATAAAACTATCAATCGTTACTTATACTGCCGAAAATCTAAGACAACTTTTTAACTAGCGTCGTTTATTCTACTTTATAAAATAAATACAGTGGAGACCCGATCGATTTATTTCCCGATTCATAGTTTTTAAGTAAACATTACAAAACGATGATTCGAGTAATACGCATATTTGAACCAGGTTGAGGTTATGGGGGCAGATGACAATGCTGAATAATTATAATTCAAGAATGTTGAAAAGATATACAAAGACTACCAGATAGAAACATAATTTATACGGTTATACAACCACGAAATAAAGCGATCAATCACCAGTTATCGACACTTCCAATTAAATATATTAGGTAATTGATATCCTATTAGGTAAATCACGTTACCAATATCGTATTCTTCCTACATGTGTTTCCAAAAATTATATTGAACGCTAAGACCGATTACCATAATCATTTGTTTGACACAAATTAACATCGCATTATTCCAAACAAGTAAATGTAGGAAAAATTGGACTCGCAATTTTTTCGTCAGTGTATACGGTGTTCGCAACGTTGCTGATACGTAATATTGGTATACATACACATATATATATATATGTACGTATTTTGTATGTAATGAGAGTTAATTTTTTTCAAATCGTTAAAAAAATGTCGTCAGTAAATATTGGACATAGAAAATACATTTTTATAAAGTGAGTTTTATCGATTCTATGTAAACTTACTTACAAGTTTATTTAATTTGTAAGTTCCCCTTAACTGTAACCGTCGCATTAACTGACGTTAACTATTATTTATTTTTATAAATGTATATATTATATTTTTTTTTGTCTGTAAGAATTGATATAGTTTTTAAAATTCTACACAAAAACAAAGTAAACATACTTTATTGAACTACTTGGAAGCAGTTAAATCAGAATTTAATTTTAATTTTATTAATGTTAATGGTAATTCATTTTAGATCACTTTGTTAAAATTTCAAAAATTGTAATTATGTTTGAAATTACCATTAGTCACCACTTAAGCTTTATTACTCTTTTATTATCTTTGCAATTGCATGCTAGAGCAGCGTTTCCAAAATGATGGGTTGCGACCCGGTACCGGGTCGCAGAAAGCAAAATGCCGGGTCGCCAATTTCCTAAAATAAATCTGTTTATTTACTATATAACTTCGAAACACTTCTCAATAATAGATTATTGGTACGTTTGATTTCTTTATTGGTTTATCAGAGTAAATTATTTGTATTATAACATATAAAGACTGTATGGACATAAATATACTGTTTTATTTTACCTATAGACCGGTAGTATAAGCCATAACTAATTTAGTGGCTCACGAAGAAGACATATTAAAATAACCGGGTCGCGGGGAAAAAAGTTTAAGAAATGCTGTGTTAGAGGTGTTAAACATTTTAATTTGTGTTAGTTCAGAGTTACTTTGTAAATTATTTTCAATGCCCACTGTTTTTTACACCAATTTGTTTTGTACCAATAACACTGTTAAATTATATTTCTTATTAGTTGATAATGCTAGCCATGAGCGAAACCGTTTCTGATCTTGTAAATAAAAGTGGAAATAAGTATAAAGGAATATTTTCAGAATTTCTTTTGTAATAATTTTAAACAAAAAAAAGAAATTCACAAATACACAATAACTTTTTATTTACTATCGGCATATTTGGTTGACTGATATTGTGGAACGAATGCGCTGTCACCGTGTATTTTTTACGTTGATCCCACAGTAATTTCTCTCCGCGGTGATCCCACGATTCAATTCTCGTCTCGCTGTTTCCATTAACGAAAGTTGCATGTCCATTTCGGTACAGAGTTACCCAATCGAAAAAATATTCATTGAAAGTGCGTGGACTTATCGGTTCTGCCCAAAACACTGCCAGCCAGCTGTCAAATTGGGTAACTCTTGTACACCCGAATATAACATACATACAGACAGGCTGGCCTAACACATTTTAACTTGTATAAACATAATTATAATTATTTAAATGCATTCGAATCATTTTTGTTGATTGCGAGATTTATATATATGTAAATAAATATTTACAATTTTAAATTCCGCAAGATACCAGCTAAGTTTGGATACATTGTTTTGCTACACCCTACATATGTAAATAATACTCCAAATCATTTCAGCAGACGTTGACTGTTCGGTGCATCTTCAATTAGTTGACCTCCGCTTCATCTTCGGTTGTCGATCTATTTAAACGTGTAAATTAGCAATACCGTCGTAACCATAAAATTCACGCGATGATTATCTATCTCTGATGCAATCTAATCTAAAGACACATTTATTAATTTTTTTATATCACTTTCTGATTGGATTGTTGAATGCGCCGAATCATAGTTTTGCAATATGATTACTAATGTATTTAAAGCAAATATATATATATATATATATATATATTATCCATGTCCGCTCCCAATGTGGAGCATATGCCCTCCTAATGGAGGTATCTCAACAGAAGTTTGTTACTCAGTCGCTTAACCTATCTTATTTTCAAAGAGGGTAGTAGGGATAGAAAGATAAGACTAGGACAGGAATAGTGGTAAACTAATCGCTCTCTACGCCCGGTTGTTAAAGGATCGGAAATGGGTAGAGGGAAATTACAAACACCCATGCCTTCGAAATGCCACAGAAATCGATAAATCGTTCAAGAAAACTTTGTATTGGGACTCGAACCCGTGAAATCTGACACGGAAACCCACAACGCTAACCGCTGCGCCATAAGACATAATATATATATATTTTTAATTAAAATATTTTTCGCCTAATAATTTAATAATAAATAAATTTAAGCCCATCAACATTACTAATCTAACTACTATTTGTATCTCTACAAAATAATTTAATGAATTTTTTATGGGATTATAACCATACCCAGAGCCAAAATGATGACCCGTTTTTAGAGGTAAAGACGTATAATGTTTCTTAAGTTTTAGGGTTCCAAAAAGCCAGCATTGTTTTGAAAATTACGGAGTAACGCGAAGCCTGGAAAGTAGTTAAGAGGGCTGCAGTTTGTAGATACGATAATAGTTATAGCACCTAGACCCCTTTATAACGTAGAGAGCTTCCATCATGTTTCGAGGAAAGCTTTTCGTCTCAGCTTTAAATCCCTTTTTATGAGGTAAACAAAAATATATGTAATATCTTATGAAGTTTTTATTTTGTGACTTATTCAACGTAATATTATTGAATTCATATAAATACTTTTAAAATTATGATAACGTTTATATATTACAATATAACATAACTTTTTATTTGATTTCTAAGACGCAATTAGCAAAACAACACGTATCTTCCAAATTATAATACTCTTCTTTTGGTATGTAGGTTCAATTTTATGTCATGACTTAATTTCACACTCATATGTTCAAAATATCTATTTTTGAATGAAGTTTACAAAGTAGGTACCTGAAATACTTTATAATATCTGAATATATCAAAAGCTTAGGTTCGCAGTTATCAAAAATCGAGAGACTTATACTAAATAATTAAAAAAAAATGAATTATTATATTAATTCGAGTACGAGAATATTAATTAATTTATGCTATTACTCCAGTACAAGTTTACAAAGAAAGGATTGTTTTAAGTAAAGTATTTGACGTCGTTTTTCAGTCTGATTTTAAGCATTTTGAAATTGTCAAAATTTCAGTTGATTTCAGAAGGTTTTTTAAGCACCTTCACAGATCCATTCGAGAAAAAAAGGACAAACCTCCGATTATTATTTTGGAATTTATAACTTAAGAATTATAATTATTTTTTTGTTTATTCGTAAATATCTACTCAATAAACAAAATAATGTGATTTGAAACAGCAAAAGAAACGTATTCTTCATTAAAAATCGCATCCAAATATTTTTCATTCGCCTTAATTTTTAAAATATGTCATCAGCTAAGTATCAGCTGTAACGTATTAAATGAATGCCTTATTACCTAATAAGTCTAACTGATCGAATCTACTACTAGAGTATGCAAATTTTCTTTACTGTTGCGGATATTAAAAACATTATTAAAAGTCAAGGTTTTTGCCTTAAAATATTTACAATTAAATGCGCAATTTCCCAAAAATGTCGATACCCAGTGACAACATGCTCGCTGTAGTTAGGACATCTGTGGGTAGAATTATAATTCACTATATCAATGATAAAATAGTGATATTATTATTAATTATATTCATTGTTTGAAGTTGAGGTCATTGATATCATTGAAAAAATGTATGTAGTTTGTGTGGGCGGCAGAACTGGATATGAGGTAGATTTTTTATGCACTGGCTGGAGACATTTTTTTCAAATGTCACCAGCGATTAAAAATCAGGATTGTCTATGAAATAATTGGAAGCTTACATCGACATGTCGTTTTATTTAATGCGAGTAATTTATTTGACTTTGGGTAGAAAAAAAATGTGAACGGAAATTCATCATTGATTGCAGTCTACAAAATGACCGCTCGGTGTGCAAATTTTAATTCTGTCCACATATCGCTAATTCAAATATTGAGATTTTTAAGTTTACTATGACAGAAGTATTGAAATAGGTTAATTTACTTTGATTTGTAGTTGATAGCCAACGAAATCGGTTATAACTACCAGAAATGATAACATTTACAGATTTGCAAAAGAAAGCGATGAATACCTTTAAAAACCATCTACAAAGAAACGAACAGAGATCCATGACGATTCAATTTAATTCAATTGTTACATATGTATAAAAAAAACTAAATTGTAATTTCTGAAAAACTATACACTCATCTATTGTGTCATTTTTCTTCTGGGTAAGCGATATTATTTATGTGTAATATTTAAATTATACCTAGTTTGCTTTAATTCCTGGGTACGAAAACTTGTGTTTTTTTTTAAGTAATGTTAACGTCTTATTGTGTACGTTTTAATATTTTTATCATTTTTGAGAGAGCTGCTGATATTCGAGTGGGTGATTGCTGCATTGAGATTTTAACGAGACGAGCACCTTAATTTATTTGCGTTAGTTTATCCGAGTTTTTCTGGGCTTAAATTAATTCGATATAAAATGACTTATTTCAAGAAATCCATTGAAAAATTTTCTTCTTGGGAGAGGAGCGCTGCATAATTGTAACGTGGCAAAGGAGGCGATGACTTTTATGAGGTTTATAAATACGTAAGCCAATTCAATCAATGTATAAAATACACCACTTAACCCTCAGAGACGAGAGCTTTTTTTCGATAAAACAAATATTTTTTAAGTCATATTGAAGTTACGGATAACTTTTATTCTAAGCAAAAAAAAAAAAAGCAAATTCGTTGTATAGAAACCCCGCATGACTGTATGGTCAAGCTCATCTTTTTATTACCGTGTAATATTGTGTACGGACGAGCATGATCGTATGGGCACGCAAACATTCGGGGTTGAAATATAGCTGAACGTTAAATTTTTTAAAATATTTACAATTTGACCTCTTTAGATCAACATAATTTCAATACAAATATATTAGCAAAAGAACTGTAAATAATTTGATGTTTTGATAAAAAAATAACTAACAGTTTCAAAAAATCCATTTAAAAACTGAAATTCAAAAAATCGCATGTGCTTTTGGTGGCCGTTTCTGTCCCCGCGACTGATGACTAACTGAAGTCTGTACCCTTCTTAACCAAATATGAGTGAAAGCAACGATATTCAGGAAGAAGAAGGATGAATAGTGTGATTAATAGACAACGGTGTTTACTGTGACCATATGGTCACGCTCGTCCTTGGAGGGTTAATGAACAGACCATCAGAAAAGTATTTAAGGTATGGCTGTATCAGCTATAAAATAAACGGTTTCTAGGATAGCCTCCGAGGAATTAAATCTGTACACTTCAGTTAATATATATTTTTACAATTTTGAATACTAGTAACTGCAACATAAAACGGGGAAATTGTGCAGTTTATTACCAACTCGAAATTTATATATTCAAGAGGTTTATGAAAGGATATATATTTGTAAGTATATATACGTAATGGAAAATTCTTTAGTGATTTGATTATATATACATAAAAACGGTGCCTTGCGACATGAAAAAGTTAACCACCCTTCACCTTAACCATAATATATAAGGCAGACATACTTTTTAGTTACGTAAAATTCACAAAAGACACGAGACAATGTTTTTTTTTATAAATTAGTCAAAGCAGGGGTGGGCTGGAGGGGGCTCGGAGGGGCTCGCGCGAGCCCCTTGTTAAAATTTACTAAGGCCGGCGAACCCCTTGTTAGTTTAAAAGAAAACAATATTCAAGAACAAGTTAGTATATAACTGCAATTTCTGGCAAATATATTATTATTTACAACAGCTTCAGTATACACAGTAGTACATTTTTAGCCATTTAGATTGATTAGTTTACGATAAATTGCATATTTATACATATTATAAGTAACAATCAATTGTTTATTTAAGTATTGCATAGGAGTGATAAAAAAACACTCCTCCAGAACAACGAAAATTACTTCGAGATTAACCGAGCCCCTTGTTAACGTATTGGCAACCCACCGCTGAGTCAAAGTGTTATAAAAACTTTTCAGATTCGTTAACCTCAATCTGTGTTTCAAAGCCATAATTTAATATAACACGTGCCTAAAAATGCCTGTTTCGGACATAAAAAAATATGCAAAATCATCGCGGTGCGGTGTAGAAATAAAATTTTCGTTATCTCATATAAATATAGCCTTGTTGCGTTTGTCAAACAGATAAAAAAAAAACGCTTCAGCTCCAATTGAAATAATCGCGAATTTAAACAGGTGCAACTGATAATTTTATTTAAAAATCTCAAGTGTGACAGTGTTAACTACTTGAGCTACCTATGTAACAATCATTATTTAGTCTATCCCTAAAGTATCTAACTGAAATCATTTTCAGCCTTCTCACTCTTACTCTCTCTATTATATCGAGATAGCAACCGGTACGTACTATAGCCATGCAAAAGGACTGAACTATATTCGTTGTCTTGTCTCGCTCAGTTGACTAGCGCTGTCCCGCATAATACTTACATTACAACAAACGAATGTTTGGTGCCGACTAACGACCACCCTAGTAATAATTCATCCATCAAAAATTTAGCAATGAAAATTAATTTATTTTATCAATCAAAAAAGGCTTTAAATATAGTAAATTTGAAATCATTCTCATTAAGTCATGGTCACGAATACAACTTTACTTTGAAAGTAAAAATCTTATCCAAGCCAAGGAAAAACAAAAAATATTCAGAAGAGTATATAGCTGGTATATAATTTTCTATTAGTCGCGAATAGTTGATAAAATTACGAACGGCGTACCCGTGATACGCCTGTATCTTATGTACCATCCCTGGTACATGAATACGGGTTTATCAGAGTTTTGCATGTTTTGCAGGGGTGGGCTGGAGTGGGCTCGGAGGGGATCGCGCGAGCCCCTTGTTAGATTCTACTAAGGCCGGCGAACACATTGTTAATTTTAGAAAAAACAATTTTCTCAGATCAAATTAGTATATGACTGCAATTTTTGATTTTATTTATTATCTACGACGGTTTCAGTATACACAGTTGTACATTTTTAGCCATTGATAAGTTTACGGTAAATTGCATATTGTTACATATTATAAGTGTATTAATTAAGTAACAATCGAGTGCTTATTTAGGTATTGCATAAGAGTGATTAAAACATTTAATCCTTTCCCAAAACATCGAGAATTGCTTTGAGAATAAGCGAACCCCTTGTTAACGTATTGGCAGCCCGCCACTGATGTTTTGGCATAGACAAACCATTATTCATTTTTGAATTTTTTTCTCGTAATACTCGTCGTGTATTGACAACTGCACGTGGATACTTAGTTATCTTCTAAGTAAATTAATTGCGTGGAAAATTTGACACTTGACTAACAAATATTACGCGTGGACGTAAGCGAGTTCTAAAAAATACTCTAGTCGAGGTCTATTGATAGAATTTAAAATTTGTGTTGAATGTAAAATAAAGATTATTTCAATTTATCATTTGACTGGATATATTAATCATAGGTTATTGTGAAACATATTAATTGAGTCATACCTAGGGCTTCCAACCCAGCTTAAACCGAAACCGGTTAACTGGTTTATTGCCAGTTAAAAATAAACCGAAACCCGGTTAATTTTGCACGGTTAAGCGGGGCTTATCGAAAGGTGGCGCAGTGGTCAACATCATTGGCAACCATCAAATTGTAACGTATCAAAGCCCCTGTACAAATACTATTTTTTTCACTCAAAGTCATGTGATGTCCAAATTCCATCCTACCCGTGCAATAGAAAAATAACGTTTCGAAAGCGATTAGTTAACCAATCGTTATGTTTCTAAGCTCTTAGAAAAAAAAACTTATGAAACTGACTAACAACCAGTTCTCGTAGAAAAAAAACCTTTGCTTAGATTAAACAGATATCGTTGAAAAAAGGTAATCTACATGTGCAGCTATTAATTATCATTTAAGTACGCAAAACGCCCTATATTTTTATTTCATGCTTTGGGGCATTGCTTTGTGTGATACTAAAATTTGTATTTTGGAAAAAAGTCCGGCTTAAACCGGTTAGCCTGTTTTTTTATTCGAAAAATTGTTTTTTTTTTAAACATAAAATATTTGGCAAAATAAACGAATTGCTCTTTCATTTATTTGAAACAAAAATCTTTAGATCTTGGTACACGTCAATTGAGCCAGATATGAGGCCATTAGTGATTGGAATACAAAAAGAAACAATAAATACAATTTACACTAGCAAAATATGATTGTAATAAGTACTTATAATATAAGACACAATTTGATTTCTTGGCTTAATACGTTTACTGTTTATTTTTATGTACGTGTTTCACTTTAAATAAAGCCTCGATTTATAAAGGGAGTGCGGGATAAGTGTTACGTAAACGTAATGTAACAGTTACGTCACGAGATGTGGTCGACGTAACTGGTACTGCGTCATTCGGAAAACGCAAGTGTGCTATGCAGCTGAAGGTTTTCTCTGCGCGTACTCGAATAGACTATTTAACCTTCATTTAGTGCTTAATTAATTGTTTGCTCGTTTTTCGTTCACGGGCGATATTTACCGTTCAACTGTGTCATGTGGATATAATGTTTTTGTGTAAGGTTATTAACACTATTTGCCCTGAACTTCTCAATATGCGATTCAAACATACGTACACATGTTTACATATCGACTGTGGAAAGGAAAAAGGACGTAACCCACACATAGCAAATTTTACAGGAGGCGCAAAAAATGTGTTTTGATGATTTCGGGCCATATGAAAATTATGAATTATACACAACTTTGAATTGCACGGAGACTTCTTAAATGGTGTTTAATTGACATAATCTAATATTAATTGAAGAAATTGTCTAGGAAAAACCTTTATTTCAGTATTTTTTCTTGGCTTAAACTTTTTACAAGGTCATATTTTTCAAAGTAAAAAGCTAAATTTAGATACTAATTCGCGATTTGCAGCATGCATCCTTTTGATAGAACGTGTATAAAGATTGATACATTATGATTATCAAAAAAAACCTGTTTTGAAAAAACTGTGGTTTACGTCCTTTTTCCTTTCCACAGTCGATATGGATTCAACACATTTTTTTTAACCTTCATGTACATCGATCAATTTGACCAATTCGCTGGAGTAACGTGGAATCAAACACTGTACCATTCATGAAATGTTGGTCATAGATAATGTGACCACACGTCCCGTTTTCATGGGAAGGGTCCTATTATCAGCAATGTTCACACACACACACACTTTCATGTATGTGGCCGCACACATTTTTCTAACTCTCACACAGACCGCACACAGAAATATTGTAAAAATAATTTTTATTTACTATAGTTTTGCTAAATTTTAAGTAATCTTTTTGTTGCCAAGACAAATAATAAGATAAGGTTTAATGTTGTCTTTGAAATAAATATGCAAATAATTGGTTGACTGACTGGACTTAGGCACCAAGCTATCGGGTTAAAATATTTTACAATTTTTATAAACTTCATTGATTCCTAGAGTTATTTTAGAAGTCTCATAGGTATGATGAATTGATTTTTCAAGTGTCAGTGAGTAGGTCAGTAACTATATACCTACCTTTCTACTTGCGTACAATTTCTGTTTTTGCTGAAAATTAACTGCACAAAGAAGTTGATAAACAAAATAAAAAAAATATAGAGGGAACATTAATTGTCAGGCGACGTGTCCCGGTGTCCCCGAGCACAGCTTCAATGTCCCGTTTTCGAAAAGAGAGACTCAATTTAACATTAGTAATTTTTTTAAGAAATGCGCAAAATCAAAATCCTGTCGGTAGAATCTAGACTGGTAGATGAAGGCTTCTGCGTGTGCGCGCAGTTAATAAATAATACATATCAATTGTAAATACTATATTTTTGATATAATTTCATATAATATATCTAAAATTACACGAAAAAAAATAATATCTAGTTAAATGTATTGTATGAAAGTGTGAGACGCTTAAAATGGCGGATAAAAGTACCGTTTTTTAGGTGTCCCGGCTTGGTGGATACAAATAGTCATATATCTATCTTTTGACTGATCGAGGCGAATGGAAAAATATATTAAGTTGGAAGACCGCGACTTTGCTGATTGGATGGCGTGGCACAGGTCCTTGCTGGAAGTCAGAGTCTGGCGTAGGAAGACGTAGGATCAAGTGATGTGGAGGAGTTTGATAGAGGTGGCCAAAGATCATCACGGACTATACCACCACGTAGAAGGTTATAAAAGGATACATGCACTTTTATTGACTTGGCAATTAATTGTTTTGGATAAAACATTCATTCATTTATCAATATATTTCCTTGAGTATGCTTTTTTTTTTTAATTCTTCACATGTTTGAAAAATTGTATGCACAATCTTTTACGCGGAAAAGATTTTTTGTCTTCTTTTATACCGTCCGTTTCGAATAACTTTATAATACAAATATTCTTTATTAATTAAATAAATTAATTTCGTCTATCGGTTGTAAAAAAAATACTCATACTCAATTACATATTATATTCATATGAAAGAAGGCAAAATTCATGACTGCTTAGATAATAAATACAATTTGAATTGAATGAAAACACTTTTGCTTAATTTGAATTAAAATAATTGATGCAAAAACATTAAAAATCAATTTATATCTATTACTCAATTTTGTTGCACAAAAGACGTCAAATTTCGTTCATAATTTCCAATAAAAAGTTTTTTTACAAATATTGCAAAGAAAAGAGCACCTCCGTTTATTTAATTTAAAATTACTACGAACTTATAAAAACATTCAAAGAAGTTAATGGTCCTTTATTATGGCTTGACATTTAAAATAATCATTTTGGTAAAAAAAAACATAAGTTGCATTAAATAACCTTTTATTTACAGTAAATATCTTATCTTCGCTACATAATTATATATGTCAAAATTAATCTATTTGTAAGAATATACATTAGATATACGAAAATAGTTCAGGGTCTTTCATATTTAAATGTATTAAAATCATCAACCACTTCAAAAGCAAATATTTTTTTATCTGTCAAATATTTGATCAATTCAAAATTTCTCACATGATTATAATAATTATTATATCTTAGATTGCAGATAGGCGTATTACTTAATATAGATTAAAAAGTCTAACATTTTTTCGTTCTACATTTCTATCAATTCGTTACCTTACTTTGGAAAGGTTCTATTTGCACTTGACCATGTTTTGAGATACGAGAGTTTGAATATTTGACTGATCATACGAATGTTGCTTATAAATCGATTATAAAAAGTACTATTGTTTCTTAGAAGCTTGTAAAATTACTGTATGAAAGAAAGTGTGTAGATAGAACTCTAGAATCTTCCTAACTTCTTTATTTAAAAATGAATAATTCTGATATTAGAATGTTAGATTGTGGCAAATACAACATTTTCCGATCAACAGGTCATTTTATGCCAAAATGTCAGTTAGAACCTTTTCAAAGTAAGGTAACGAATTGTTATATAATTGGTGCATATAATATGCGATAAATATTGTGTCTTGTGAGACAAAAATCATTTGTTATTATTCTCTACTCTCGATCTGAGACAAACCTAGGGATTGTCAGTTTTTAAAAAATCGTCGAAATTTACGTCATTCGAAAACCGGATTTTTCAAATTGTTAACCCGGGGATTTTTACTTGAAAATGCCTTCGTTATGATTAAAACAAAATAAAAAATGTAGTTAAATAATCAGTAGATATAAGTGAGCGGTAGCGGCCCGTCAATGTGGCATTGGATCAATTCACCCCTTGTATAATATATGCAGGGGCGATAATATTTCATGCAGTAATATTCAAACATAACATTTATACCATTCACTCATTTTAAATTCTTCATGTTTATATGACAACATAAATATTTTTTCCAATAAAGGTTTAAATTCAAAATCTGTGAGAATGTACATAATTTGAACGATTCAAATTTAATATTGAAATTCCACCAAGCACCTTCAGTCGAAATCTTAAATTAATAAACTTTCTATTAATGCTAATCTATATATTTCGATATTGCACAATCTTAACAGCTTAACGACCGCGGACGCGTATTTGAGTCTTTGAAAAACAAAGGTTGCTGGCCGGCGGACGCATATATGCGTATAGGCGAAGTATCTGGATGCTATGAAAATTAAATTTGGTAAAGATATCTCAATTTGTTAACTAATTATAGTGAATTTAGTAAAATTACAATTTTTGGGAATTTTTCGCAAAATTTTATTTCGCCAGGTGAAATTTTATAAAAAAAAACATGCGGTCGTTAAGCTGTTCACGATTTATAATATTAAATAAATCTTTTTGTATTAAATAATGATTATTGCTCTATGATACTTAATAACATAAGAACTCTATTAAGTAAATTCCATTTCTAACAATAATGCATTTTTTTCCTTCCCCAAAAGAATAAAAAAATATCGGTTAATGTTAATTTATTTTTTATTATTATTAATAGAAAATTAGAGCAACGAAAGAATGTGAAATATTTTATACGTCAACATGTGTTGTTAATTATACCCCAAAATATCATTTTAACAAAACGTATTTTCATGAGAACTTATCGCTTAATTTCCATTTTCGAAAAGGACAGAATTCGAGGATAATGTTTCACGGGTTGTTGCCAACCAATTAACGACAAGGTTTTCGTTGAGGAGAAGAAAAGATGGTTTGTAAACATTATACTAATGCATTTTAAATGAAAAAACCTATATTTTAAAACATGTTTTTAAAAAATAGATACAAATCTCCTACTCATACATTTGCAATACTGCTCTGAGACAGCCAACATTATGTTAGGAAATATTAGAAGAAAAAAGAAACAAAATGCAGTTAGAAGAATGATAAATTTGATGATAATTAAAATTACTTCCCTTACAAATTTAGACAAATCAATGATATATTTATCTAAAAGATTATACAGAGAAAGCCAAATCACATTTACTATATCATAAAAATAAAGAAAATTCTATTTTCATAATTTGTGTGTTGTTGGATAACTTTAATATGAATTTCTGTATTGTACAATTTCCATTGTTTTCTCGTGTGGCAATCAGTCCTAAAAATTGTACGTAGGTTGAATTTCAACCTAAGTCTTAAGGCGGAAACATACTGCCGACACCCGACGCCACGTAAGCGTGTTGGATGAGATCATAGCTACATATTTGCCATTGTATTATATGGAACAGGAACGCACTGCTAACATTCAACGCGACGCGACGGCAGTACGTTCCCGTTAGCTATGATCTCATCTAACACGCTTACGTAGCGTCGGGTGTTGGCAGTATGTTTCCGTCTTTATTCCTTTCGTGTCCCAACTGATTTCCACAGAAGATTGTCGCTTTAATCAAATTTGTATATTTATTGTCTTGTATATTGTTGAAAAAGTCGATGTTTTTTTCCGTAACACAATCAATCCTCGTAACTATTTACAGTTTGACTTTCATCATGAGTCAGATTCACGTGGTCAAATCGTTTCCCGATTGATATTAAGTGTAATAATTAAAGAAAATCGAAATTTTACTTTTGTTTTTAGTTCGAGTTTAACAGTCAGCTCTCGCTATTGTTTGATTGATTGTGTCTCAATCAAATCCAAACCCCATCATTTCTCGTAAAAAAAAAATAATGATCATAATCGCTTTCGCTCCATTGGAGTATTTTCAACTGTCCGAATCTGGTTATATATTTTTTTAAATCGTGGAAATACTTTTATACAAATACTGTTGTTTTATTTGTATAGCTATAATGTTTTCAACACATTAAAGGTTAAGTGAATTCTGTTGAAATGCTATCACGGATTATAACAAGATTGATCGTGTTGGTGAGAATCTGGGGAAACATTTATAAAGCGATGAATCAAGAGCGACCGACGGTAAAATAATTATGTAATGTACCGAACTATATATTATTTTATTTACAAACTTCTATTCGATGAGTAAGTTTACTATAATTATAACAGCATAGTACACGAAGATCGTGATTCCGCATTATTTAATTTGGAGTGTATTTTTTTATTTCGGCCAATTTCCAAAAGTTCAATTTCAATTTAGTTATTATTTTTACTTTCTACCTCAATTTAAGATTTCCATAGTGTTAAGGCCAGCTGTGTGCGGTGTTCTTATTTGTAAAAAAATAGGCTAACATTTGAAAAATATCCTGCATTGCTAACACTCATGAAAGCTAATTTGGTTCATGAATATTTAAATTACTTGGAAATTATATTAAAGTGTTAGCACTGCACTGCATCAGTCTCACTCTAGCATTTACATAGTTGTTGATTATTTAAGTAAATTTGATGATTTTGGGCCATATGCAAATTATGAAATATACACAACCTTGAAGTGCACGAAGACTTCTGAACTGGTGTTTAATTGACCTAATCTAATATTAATTACAGAAATTGTCTCGGGAAAACCTTTTATTCAGTCTTTTTTCTTGGTCACATAGTCACAAGCTTATTTTTTTCAAATTTAAAAGCTAAATTTAGATACTAATTCGGTATTTGCAGCTTACATCCTTTTGATAGAACGTGTATCAAGTTTGATACAGAGTGATTATCGAAAAAAAGCTGTTTTGAAAAACTGTGGGTTACGTCCTTTTTCCTATCCAAGTACGATATTATGATTAAATCTAAAACTATCAACAAATACTTTATTTGATAGGGTTATTGACACAAAATAAATCCAGAATAAATATGTACCGTTAGGGCATTCTGCATACATTGCTACTTACGAAGACTCATAGACATTTATATCAACCTTTGTCCATCTTGACCTACATTAATAAATCTCGCAGTGAGTAATCTTGGAAAAAGCATCTTTTTCATTTATCATATGACATTCAGGTACAGATATTCTTCGCGTAATCTTTACCGTTAAATTGTTGCCAACGTAGAAAACAATGTTATAAAAAAAATATTGGGAAATATACTGGAGAAACTTGACTTCTTACAAGTTACAGTCATTATAATTATATAATAATTACAAAAAAAACATATTGCTTACGTTGTATAAGATATTATGACTTAAGAGTGATTAATAATTATACTTAAAACATTTGTTAAGACTAAGTTATATATTATATTATGAAGTCGTTATTGCTTTTAATTTATTTTGAGTGATTACGTTTTAAATGTCGCAGAAATCTACTACGCCCAGCGTATTTTGTATTCCATCTTTCTTTTCAACAAATGCCTTTCATTTCAGTGTCGAAACTTAGAGTAGGTAGTTAAAGTTTCGCACAGTCGAAACTAACTTTACTTATCAATAAAACGCTTTCCCAAGTTTTCAGAACCAATAAAAAAACTATTATGTGGGGATCCTTGGCTATCAGAGGAAAAGCAAAGTTTTGTTTTTTTCCGTATCGTTTATAATGGAAGACAGTGCAGGATTTTTATTTCCGTCTCATTGTCATTATAAGTAGTGTCATTTTTTTACCGTGGTAAGGTAAGCTTGTATCGATGTTATCCATTACTTTTTTTAACACCTCCATGCCCATGATGCAATCTTAAATAGTTGAGCCATTAAATCATTCAATATTTCTCTTAATATTGTCAATGAGTATTTATCATTTTAGGTATTCTAGCATATATACATTTTTAAAATTATTTTTTAGCTTTTAACATAGGTTTAAATACTGTCAATAAACAGTATTTAAGAAAACTGAGATGCCATCGTGGCAGGTAACGTGATTTTTTAGGATGGCATGTTACGGGTTAACCATGTCCACTCCCAATTCAGAGAATATTGACTTCTAACGGAGCTTATTTAAAGAGAAGATTTCTATGAGAGCTTGATACTCAGTTTGCTCAACTTTTCTTCTTTCCTTGAGATTAAGGCAGGACTAGTATTGAGCTCAGTGTTTCTCAACCTTTTTGGGAGCGTGGCCCCTTTTGAGTGTCTTTATTTTTTTTGTGACCCTCATACCTTTTTTTTTTAGCTCAAACAGAACAGAAAACCATATATCGATTGAAAAATCAATTATTAACATTATTAACATCGATACTGGGATTTCATCTGTATCCATACACAACGAGTTTGACCATTGAACCATGGTCCGATCAATAAAGGATTGTTAATATAATGAATACAATATTTGGCATTATATTAATAGTTATAACCAAGTAAGTAAATTTTGTGAAATTTATAAATGGCATGAGATAAACTTGATGAGAGCTTAAAGTCATTTAGATTAACTTAAGAAGTAAGGACATCACAAAAATCTGTGCCCGAGATATAAGATCTAAATTAAAAATTAAATAATAGTTAATTGTTAATGATTAGTTGAAAAAATCTATAACTTACAACATGACAACAAGCATCTTGGCGTTTGGAAGGATAATTGATAATTGTTTATAAACATGGAAGAAGAAGAATTAGAGATGGGGCTGCGATTTACCGTATTCACTAGGGATTCTGAAGTCCCGGGACACGAGACGTGATAAAGTTAAAGTCCCGGGACTTCCCGGGACTTGGGACTTTTATTTCCGCTTCAATAAAATTATAAATTTATTAAAATAAAATATTTGTATGTATGTATGTACTAAAAAGAGATGATAACGGTAAATCTATTGAAAAAATATCAATGAATTGGGTAAAATTATGACCGTTACTTCACAAATCACAATACAGCTTTTATACCTTTTTTTGTCGTATTGAGACATTGATAACTTTGTACAATAGTGAAAAACATTTGTAAATAAAACAACATCAGGTATGAACATTTAATTATAATATTAGCGATTGCTTACATCCAATTTTATTTTGTTAGAATGGTTTTTTCGAAATTGAAATGTACAATTTGGCTGTCTTTAAGTCCCGGGACATTTAACAACAAAGTCACGGGACTTGAGACAGCAGAAAACCTTAAAAGTCCCGGGACGTCTCGACACAGAATCCCTAGTATTCACTGAGGAGTCAGTTTAAATCTGTTGACTTAAGCTCTTTTTAAATTCTGAATGTTTCGTTGTCAGAATCTACTTGAAAAATATGACTCTTACTGTCATTCGGTAGTGAAATCACGACTACGTGTCAATGTTGGAATCGAAGTCAGTGAGCTTAAAAATTACTCCACAGCACGAAGAACGACTCTAAACAAGTTAGGCTGACAGAGACTGCAGTTGGATCTGATCGATTCTATCGGACTATTCCAATGTTGAAACGAAAAGAACCAAAGCAGTTCATATAAATCGCAAACATTAACGTCAAGAAGTTCGAGAACATTTTATAAAAACATTATTTTCGGTTATAAGAACATAGCCAGAAAAAAATGTCATTTATTAACGGAAGTCGACTTGAAATTTGGACATATTTATAATTTATGTGAATCATATACAAAGGCATGTTCGTTTCCCTTTTTGACCACTTCCGTTCTAAGGGTTGAACATGCGGGCCCTTTCAGCATTTCAATATGTGCATTTGATAATTTATTACCAACAACGTTACAAGTTATAATGCAACCAGTCACCGACACCATATTGTGAAATATTGGTTCTTTGAATATAAGATTATTCAAGAGCATACATATGTATATTATACTAAACGTATTCGAAACTATTTTTCACTTAAAATAATTAATATGAAGGATGTGACTGTTGAATTGCAAACATATTAAAACTTAATTTAAGATTTCGACTGAAAGTGCTTGGTGGAATTTCAATATTAAATTTGAATCGTTCGAATTATGACGTTCACACAGATTTTGTCACTAACGACCCGGGTTTCGCCTGAAGATGCCGAAATGCGAAACCCGGGTCGTTAGTGACAAAATCTGTGTGAATGTACAAAATTTCATATTAAACATTATGTAGATTTACATAACATCAAAATGTTTTTAAAAACGTATGTAATGATAGTATATATATATTTTTAAATGCATTTCCGTTTCCAATGTGGATTATATGGCCTCCTAATGGAGGCATCTCTACAGAAGTTTTTCTACAAGAACTACTCGTTACTCAGTTGCTCAACCTCTCTTTTTTTCTGAAGAGAGTAGAGATAGAAAGGATACGGCTAGGACAGGACTAGTGGTCAGTTAATCGCTCTCGATTTTACGATTGGATTTTTAGACATCAAAAACATTTAATCTCTCTGACAGGAATCGATTGAAACAAGCTGTTTGTACTAGGATTTTAACCCGTGAGATCCGCTACTAAAGCCATCGACGTTGACCATTGTGCTACGAACCCGACAAATTGGTATAAATTTAATTTAATCTAAATATGACCACATGCATACAATCATATAAGTAGTTTTATTTTAATTAATTGTGGAGATTTTTTACTATAATGATTCAATGAACATTTATTCGAAAAAAACGTAGATTTAAAAAGTGAAAACATTTTTTTTATTGTACAAGAGTAAGGCTATTTGTTAATTATGGAGATAGATATATTACGTTTTATTCGGACAAATTTCTGAATTCCTGTCTGATCTGTTGAATCCCACTCTCAAAGAAAGGGGACAAGGCGTACACAGCCCACGCGTATTATAGTAATATATAAAGTTGAGCAACTGACATATAAAGTCATCTGGGCGAGAAAAAAAAATGAACCAACGCCTATCTTTTCGTTATTATTTCCACTGGCGTAGACGAAATACGACTACGAGGGGGTAAGCGAACTATGAAAAAAATATTCAACAAATCTACTGGCAGGTGATTCGATATGTAAATGGCGTTGTATGTATTATAATATTTTAGTGCAATGAATTATCACAAAAATTAGAATATTAATAACAACATTGAAAGAGGTTTAAAATATTGCGACAATTGTATTGTACTGACTTCGTAACTGAAGTAAACTTTCGGTTTTATCGATTCAAATTCGAAAAATATCTTTTTTTTGCGAATGGCATCGTTCTTTACTATAAAATTATTTCTGCGGCGGTCATAGAAAGGTTCAACAAATATTCATATGTACATTGATTAATCAAATGCAAGTGGCTTTTTTAGCCAGGGTTGTGGAGTTGGCCGCAGCGGTGGGCTGCGAATATCTTAACAAGGGGCTCGGTAAATGTTATCCATTTTTATCCATGTCCGCTCCCTATGTCGAGTATATGGCCTCCTAATGAAGGTATCTCAACGAAAGTTATTTTTCTACGAGAACTGCTTGTTACTTAGTCGCTCTACCTCTCTTTTCCAAAGAGAGTAGTAATGATAAAATGATAAGCATAAGACAGGACTAGTGATTAACTAATAGTAGCGCCCAGTTGAATTGAACAATCGAAAGAGTGGGAGGCAATCTTAAGACATCACAAACACCCATTCCTTCGAACAGAAAATAGATAAATCGATTGAAAAAATGTTTTTTCGTACTGGGACTCACGGACGCCCACAACGCTGAATGAAAAAATGAAACGACAACTAATTTTCAAATTTATCCATCTACCGAAATTGCAGTTATGTGATGATTTGATCTAACATGAATGATTTTGTTATCTTAACAAGGGGCTCGCCGGCCGCGCCGAAATTTAACAAGGGGATCGCGCGAGCCCCCCCGAGCCCATCCCTGGAGTTGGGTCAAAAAAAGACGAATCCGATTCCAAAGAAATTTCTCAATAATTTAAATTTAAATTTTGTATACGTATGTATGTATACCATCAGATCATCTTTAGATAGGCTAGTATGCAGTGGAAACACTATGGACTCTTCTGGTTTGAATACACATAATTAAACATGGTTCTGAGTCTTGGTTTTAACCCCTCTTTTAGTACGGCACACGAAAATAATTATTATCTCATTCGAGCGAAGGCGTTAATTTTGAGTGCAATGACAGTTAGAACTACTCTCCTACAAACGAATCATTTTAAAAATAAACAGCTGTTATTTAAAAACAAAAACATTAACGTTACGTGATAGAACGTGATTGTTAAACCATTGAGAGTTTGACCATTTATGAGAACGATAGTTAAACCTTTTTCATCTATTATCAAATACGGATCATAGCATGACAATGTTGATAGTGAAAAATAGCCAGGACTTGCGGTTAATTAATCGTTATGATATACCACCCTCTTCCAACTAGCAGTACTCGCTCTGTTTTACGAACAGAATATTCCAAGTTCAAGTCATTTCATGAACACAAGTTGGTGGTTGAGTATCCCACCACCACCCGCTATTTGTATGCAGACGCATTTTCACGGCCGCCTTCCATAACGCAATACGATCAAGAAAAGAAAAGAATTTATTCCTCATATCATCGGTCCGATACAAGACCTATACAAGACCTTTTCATGACCAATGTCGAACTCAAATTTTTTCGATGTGACATTTAAAAATCATTGGCGTGGGGCTTTTTTCTCAAGAATATTTATTTACAGCTGAATAGTTACCGTTTTTTAATGCATTTTAGTAATAGTCTGTAATATTTAAAACGAGAATACCAATTAATGTATGCGTATAAATTCTCATACTGATTTAAAAATAATTATTTTCATTATGAATGAAATTGTTAAAAATATATTTAACACGTAACATGCCATCCTAAAAAATCACCTTCCCTGCCACGATGACATCTCAGTTTCACTGTTTATTGACAGTATTTAAACCTATGTTAGAAGCTAAAAAATAACTTTAAAAATATATATATGATAGAATACCTAAAATGATAAATACTTATTGAAAATATTAAGAGAAATATTGAATGACTTAATGGCTCAACTATTTACGATTGCATCATGGACATGGAGGTGTTAAATAAGTTTCTTCGCGTACAAAAGGATACGTTTAACATTTTGCGCTTAGAATGTTATTTGCACATATATTATTATGGTATACAATTTTTCGTTAAATATTTAAGTTGATAATAATTTATCTTATCACAAAAAAATTCTCTTATCGCGGCAACTTACCGTTATGAGAACTTTGGTTGTAAAGTAATTCACTTAAAATTAGTCAAATTCTGTCACTACGCAGTACGTACACAACAAATAAATGATAGCATTGTTGTCATTTTTTTTTTACTTGACTTGAGAAACGCGCCAGAAAATATATAACACACTGTATCGTATTATTTTTTATCTCAAGTACCCATTACCTACTTACTTTTTTTATAAACTGTATCCATCGACACAGAAGATAACAAAAATTAATAGAAATTTTACACAAATAATGGTTTTAATTCGGAAGTGTTTGCTTTGGATTTATCTGCCCGGGTGGAAGAATACTGACGCAATTTGTGAAGAAAAAGGTTTTTAACACCTCCATGCCCATGATGCAATCGTAAATAGTTGAGCCATTAAATAATTCAAAAATTTTCTTAATATTATCAATAAGTATATATCATTTTAGGTATTCTAGCATATTTTAAGCATTTTTAAAATATTTTTTAAGCTTCTAACTTAGATTTAAATACTGTCAATAAACAGTGAAACTGAGATGCCATCATGGCAGGGAACGTGATTTTTTTAGAATGGCATGTTACGGGTTAAGAAAAGCAAGGGAATATGGAGATTATGAACAAGAATCAACGGAGAATAAATCGAAATATGGAATATGACATCAATGTGTAGGAACACAGGAAATTCGATGTTTTTTAGTATCCAACCGCTGTTGAGAAATTATTGATTATAATGCTTAGGAAATAGTTCACTAACTGACAAACAAAAAATACTGGTGGTTCAATTCGTATTGGATTCTCTGCGAATCGTTTGTGTTTTTAATTTAATAGAAAAAGCTATTTTCACAGTATTAAAGCAAGTTTTAGGCGACTAATTTTTGATTCCTTATTTCTGGACAAGCCTGTTTATCACTGGCTATAGTCACTTTGATGTCAAGATCTTCCAGTGAAAAAAGAGATATAGTACATACTTCCGTTGTTAAAATGTTTATAAAAACAAAACAAAACCGTTCATACACTAACTATGAACAGTTCTTTCATAACATTTTTTTTTATGTACTTATTCTTTTACTTTAATAGCTATGATTTTTTAATATGAACTGGTTAGAAAAAAATGGGTAGTTATACCAGTCAAAACATAGTATTCATTTTTTTAATTAATTAACGTTGTACGTATTTTGTTAATGTATATACAATAGATATATGGCAATACCAACAGGTACATATATATTATTAACAGTTTATGAAATGAATTTAACATAATACCTAATGAATAATACAGCAGAGAAAATCTACATATTTAATCAATAAAAACTTGGATCACAAAATTGTTTGGGTGTTTTAAAAAAATGTATTCAACAATTGTATTGTTGTATTTTTTAATGTCAGCCCACCATGGATCAACAGTTAAAAATATTAAAACATATATTTGTTTGCTTTGAAATACAAACGGTCAGTAATATGTATAATGTATATTTGTATTTATGGTAACTGTCAGTATATTAGTAAAATAGTCAATAATTTTTTATACAATTTCACTCAAGCCTAACTTTACCAATATATATATAAAAAAACGAATAACATGTTTATGATTTTGACTTTCTTTCTGTTCACGCATTTATTGGCTTATGTTGTATTTTCAATCCCGGAATTCACAAAAAGGGTCCGGGATTGGATGCCCTACTAGTCACCAATTCTGGAACCTGTCAAAATTGATAAAAAAATGAAGATTGAAAATATTTTGATTCGACACTGAAATACCTGTACTTTTTTACATTTGTGTAACCGGTATTTCGAGATTCAAAAAATATCATGAATACTTGGATCCCGGTTTAGGTAATACCGGCATGACGATCCCTAATTGGGAGTCGACGTGATAGAAAAAGTTCTGTTATATTGATTTATATAGTAAAATACCAGCATTAAAAATGCATCAAGGATATTACTTGTTTTAAATATCATATAATCGAAAGTATATAATTAAATTTTACATAAGATTTATGGGCATTTCTAAGAGTGTCTAATTAATAATTGGGTGTGCTGTATTTAAACGTATATAATTTATAATCTCAGAATAATGTACATATATTAATAACATACTTCAGGCGAAATGCACTAAGTATAAATCACCGAGATTATAAAGATATATAAAGTTGGCCCCAATTAAAATAAAAAATTAAACAGAAACATTGAAACCATTTTGTTTCTTTTTAATCGATTATATTCGGCGACAAATTTAAATTATCAATGCCGAACGCATTACATTAATAATTATAATAATTATACATACGTAACACTTTAAGAATTTAATTTACATAAAGTAAATTAAAATGATTTATAAATCATTTTTGAACTAGGTGGCTCAAAAATCGATAATTATTCGTATTCGGTTTATTGCAAAATTTTCTCCTTCTTTACTTTACCGAAAGCAATTTCTTTATTTGTACTTGTAAGCATTAATGATTGCAATATTTTATTTGCAATTTACTAGATAGTTTAAAACTATCAAATAAGCCGGGCGCGAGGTCGAGTGACCAACGATTCGAATCCCAGTACAGATGGATTTTTCAATCAATTCATGAATTTCTATTCGAAGTTATGGATGTCTATGATTTCTAAAATTCCCTTCCATCATGTATGTGATCCTGATAAAAATGAGTTCTAGCCCCAACCTTCTACCACTACTCTCACATGTAAAGAAAGGTTGAGCTATTAAGTAACAAGCAGTTCATGTACAAACAATACCCGTTGAGTTAGGTTACTTCATTAGAAGTCCAAATTCTTCGCACAAGAAGCGAAAATAGTACATATATAACATTTAAAAAAAATTGTCATAATCGAAGAGAAACTAGATTTATACATATTAGATAATGCGAAACTTGCTGTGCGATAAGGTGAAAGTAAAAACGTATGTTGGTTTTACATTTTTTAAAGTAAGTTAATATCAATTTCAGCTTTACGCCCTCGTCAGAACTACGGCGTAAAGTCGAAATAGTTTTTAAAATAATAATAAAATTAAACCAAAATATTATTTTTTTACATTGTTAGAATATAGTTTTACTAATTAAATTTCAATTAATCAACAAATGCTTAAAAAGTATTTATTTTCACCAATAATTCATCCAATCCTTGAGCACTCGATATAAATGTGTTAATTTATTACAAAGCTTAAGCATTTCATTAAACACGATATTATTGTCTAAATTATCGTTCTTTTGTACCAATCTTAGTAATAGTCACGTCATAATTAAACATCAAAAGGTATAAGCGGCCCTTAATGGAACTATTTGGGTTATCAAATGAAATGCTACATGTTTCTTAATACACGAAAATCAGGCGTATTTCAGAATATGCAAAGAAAAATTCATAATATGCAATTTAAATTATACAAACAAATTAGTGGAGACTAGGGCTTATACAAAAAATAATACACAACAAGAAATTATTTGGTGTTACTCTTCAGAAAATATGATTTAAGAAAAAACAAAGCGTCCACTGATCGTTCTGTAACAAAATTTTCTGATATCGAAAATACCCTTTCGCTGGGTAAATGATGTGGGACATATGGTCTTTAAGCCATCAAATAAAATATCCAAATTTTCTGTCCTTTTGTTAATAAACTCGATCACTCGATTGTCACAAATTAAGCCAAAAAACCGGTTTATGAAAACCGACCCTAGTTGAGAAGATGCAATATCTCCCGCAAACGCGTACGACTTCAAACCCCGTGTACTGTACGTGGACGAAATCAAAGCGAATACAAAGCGACACGGTGCGGCACGAAAATATCAAATGGTCGCAGCCGTTATAAAGTTTCCACGTGACATAACGCACGCCGTGATCAGTTTGTTTGCAGTGACTTCGCTCAGGTAAGATGTAGCACCGTGATTCAGAACTGAAGTGAAGAATGATATATGTATGTAATAAAAACTATGTTCTATATAACAGTTACTTCGATGAAACAATTATCTAACGTTTGAGCCTTACTGTAGTTTAAAGTAAAATAAATATCACGAAAGGTATGACGCAATGCAGAAGGTCACAGAGACTAGGTGCAGTGATCCCAAAAGTGCAACTCTCAAAAAAATTGGGACAGTTTTTCAAAATACAGTTTGATTGAATATCACTTTCACTCTTATCGTATACATAAATAATAATTAATGTAACCACTGCGCCTTATCTCACATGCCGAATTGCAATTGAATAATTTATTTTAGTAAATTATGTAGTATGTGTATAAGCTTATATTCAAACATTGCAAATGGCACCTTTTTATCTGTATTCGTTTCAATATAACGGTTATCCCTGACACCACTCATGTGTGCCTTTTTAATACTAATAAATACTTTAATTTAAATTTTTCCCGCCAATTAATTATCAGGTTTGCCAACTTATGTTCGATTACTTAAATTACTTTATTTTAAAATTACTAAATATATATTTACCAAAATATGTTTCAAAGATATGGCTATAGAGTCATATATGTGTATTTATACAAAAACTGCTTTGTTTACTATAGGTAAAGAACAGTGAAAAATGTGTTCGGCCAAATATTTCCAAAGCCGGTTATTTTTTGGTACGTTTTCTCTTTGCCAAAATCCCGGGATTAGTACTATCGCAAAACTGAGATTGGATACCCTAATAATAACTCAATACAATCATCAATCTCAAGAATGGTTGTATAGTGGGAGAACTTATACTGAAAACATTGCACTGTTCTTAAAATCTTATTAAATGAAAGTAAGAAACAGATTTTTATTATTTGAAATCAAAATTTCGGCATATAAGCCTTCATTATAGTTTTAAACGTTTTTTTTATATTATTAAACCAAACGTAATTTTTTTAATAATATATATTGACATAAAACGATATGATTTTGAACTAATTTGTAAACTGTTCTCCAGCACACTTATAACTGGTTATACATTATTATTATTCGTGAAATTAATTTTAGCCTTTAGAAATTTCCAATGTTTTATGTTGTGAAATAATTGGTGAATTTTACTGTATCATTAATAAATTCATGACTGCAAAAATGTTGTCTAGCGAAAGAACAAAAAAAAACTGTTTAGGAAACTTTCATAATAATTTACATACTTGCATATTCAAATTAGTTTATGTGCATATTATTATTGCAATAATGTGTCATTTCCACAGCTCAAGCGACAACTATCTATTGGTGGCAAAGTAGGCGAGATCACATACCATGAATTATTTTCTAGTATTACATATAAGAATATTTAAAAGTGAAAAGTTTACTTTGACACCTCTGGCGTTGTTCTGAATTAGCATGGTCAGATAGTTCTTAAAAAAAAAACTAAAAACAGATTTTTTTATCGAATATATTACGATAAAAAATATTATAGCTATCGCTGAGGAAAGAAAGACAGAGAACCATGATAGCGCACGAAGGAAATGAGATTATTCGTGATGATTTATTATTTACTTATAATTAGCAGGGCTGTGGACTGTAAAGTCGGGTAAAAAGAAGACGACTCCGACTCCGGTCTCAAATTAACCCTCCAAAGACGAGCGTGACCATATGGTCACAGTAAACACCGTTGTCTGAACCCTTGCCACCCTTCTCCAGCCCACCACTGTCTGTGTAATCCTAAGCCCTCAAATATAAAATGATATTATTTGTGGTCTTGATAAATAACTAAAACTGTTGAATCATAGATATATTTTGTATACAATTATAATTAAATCATTGTCACTAATTATTCTGGTGCGAAATATGGGTGCCAAATTATTTTATATCATGAGTGACATTAATATGCAAATCATTTCAAAAGTCTACCACCTACTAAAGTAAAAATAAATAACAAATGCATTGATGACAATTCGTTTTTTAAATAAACGTTCAGATGTGTTAAATGCGAGGATTCCGGACTTGTTCAAAATAAGTGTCTACTTAATATCAGCCAAATATTTAAATTATTAATAATTTGCCAACCTTGTTGAAATAGAAAAGTAACACAATATGAATGTAATCTATTTCAATATTTATCCTTGCGAAATCATAAGAAGATGAATGTGGAAAGTTAAGTAAAATTTATTTGTAATTTTAAGAAGTTTTGCTTATTTAAATTTCGATTATATTTGAATTTGGTAAAATATTGAATTTCAAAGCCCACATATGTATATATCATATAGTATTATAGTAAATCGTCCAGGTAATATATTTTATTTCATTAACAATATAATTATCTTTATACTGAATGAAGGTTTTCATTCCAGTTCAGAAATATCACTTATTTAACAATATGCAGAGTGGAAAAGCTTTATTTTATTAGATATTAAAATCCAAAGACACTACAATTATATCATAAAATCTAACTTGCAAACTTTAAAATTCAGTTTTCACTGTATTAAGATCAATTGAGATACAATATTTTAACTGTTCACTGTCAAAAATTGTTGAAACGGTTTTAAATGAAAAAATAAAACACTCTTTTGTTATAATTCCACATTTATGTATCGAGATCAAAACCTGATCTGAATTAATATTTGTAGAATAATTAAAAAAGGCATTTTCTTAATCTGTGATGTCATAAAAAAAAAATACAATTTAAACAGCGAATACAGAGTCCATAGTCTTGAAGTGGGAACATAATAAAAATATCAAGATTTTATTTTGTCCCTATAAAAAGATGAGATTTTATTTGGGGGTAATGAAAATTACGCGTGGAATGAGGATTTATCAAAGAGATTATCATTGAAGCATTTATTGTTCACGTGTTATTGTTTGAGCGTTTAAGAGAAAAATATTATCTCACATAATAAAATACAAATTTTCGTAATTTTAAAAATAATAAACATTATGTTGATTTTCCGAGTAATTTTAGTGTTATCCCTACGTGAGATCGGAAAAAAATTCTAATACAGTCGAACTCGGTTATTACGATCTCGGAAATAGCGAGATCGTAATGTAACAAGGAAACATTTGTTGTGATTTTAGTTTATGGTTTTCTCTATACATTTATTCACTTTTATAACGAGATATTTCTCGGGCATGCCAAACAAAAATATCGTCACAAATTTGAAACAATGAGAGTGAAAACTCATCAGTTTTAAATGTTATAATGAACGTGGATTGGTAGAAACATGTAATATGTGTGTAAACAAATTCTAATTGTGTATTTTTGTTTGAATTGCAACTTTTTGTGATATGTGACCGCTCCAGATACTTCATGTGATGGGTATGTTTGTAAGCATTAAAAAATACCTATTCTCTGATATACCAAGTACAGTAAAACCCCCATTTACACTATAGTCGGAACCGTGTAATTGGGGGTATTGTAATTGTGGGTTTGAATCTCATACAAAATTAAGGATTAGGTTTTTTTCCGCGGAAAACGCAAAAGATTTTTCTTAGTTTGGCAAAAAAAAATATGGACGAAATATTTAGTTTTTGTAGTAGTAAATATCCCGCACACAGACAGACGCCCGGCTATCCGTGTATAGCCTGGCACGTGTTGAATACACAGACGCTAGCCAACATTTGACTGTATGCGCGGCACAGACGACCGTCTCTTAGTAACGACAATGGAATGCGACCGTACAATTAGGGGATTTGCATCGCGTAATTCAGGGTAGTGTAATTGGGGGTTCCACTGTAATGTGGATAACGAGCGAATTCAGTCGGTCCCATCTTCCCGCTAATAACCAAGTTCGGCTAAACTTTTAAAAAAGATGGTGTCGGGATTAACTTGGTAAACTTTCTAAACAATATATGTGTGTTTTTTTCGAAATAAATGTGATTTTTGTCGTCTACATATAATTAATTCTGAGACACAAGTGTCGGATGTTTTGTATGATTTGCAAAACTGAGAGTTTGAAACATATGTCCAATTACCAGAGACTATTATAACGTCTGGACACATTTTGCCAAAAACGTGCGATCGTATAATTTCGATATATTAATTCGTGTATCGCGTAAAAAGGTCACACCTAATCGCTTAGTTTAAACTATCCATGGCCACACGCGGTTGACAACGAAATCGACGTGGCCACATAAAAAAAAACATTGGCCTTGTCCAATAATAATAATTCAATTCATTGATGATTTCTGTAATCAAATCGCTGACGTGTGGCCGGTTATCGCGTGATATTAACATTTCCTCGTGTATACTCAAATATGTGAATATTTTTCAAAAAGATGCCTAAATTGTTAACTAACTATATTTTTTTTTAAATTTTACATACTTTTCGTGAAAACTGGCGAGATTTTTTCAATCATTTTCGTTACATAGTATAACTTACATAAATCATCTTTAGTCAGCCTAGCATGTAGTTAGGGCCGATCCCACTAGGGTTTCGATTTGAAATTCTCGGAAGAGCTTAAAAAAAGGAAATCGGTAAATTTCTGGGTTTTGAAATTGGAAATGAAATTGTTTGAAAAATTGTATGATTTCCTAATCGTAGACCAAAAGTTTTGTCAATTACCAATCCCAATTTATACACGATTTCATGTTGAGTGTTCAATCCTGGGGCATCAAATAACCTCGCGCTGGCACTGCATTCAGTGGCAAAATACTATTGGCTTTTGTGATTTGAATACACATCATTCTTTGGCCATATTCGCTCCCTATGTGGAGCATATGACCACCACGCGGCACCTCCACGTTTTGCAAATTGCTTTGCTTTTTCCCATGATATGCCAGCATCCCTCAGTTCCGTCGAGCACATCTTATGGACAGTATCTGACGGTTGTTCAAGACGGCGGAATCCCACCGGTCTGAAGAAGAGTCAGGCAGGATTAAGGCTTCCCGAGGGCATCCGCAGCACGTGATCCAGCAAACTCCAACGTCTCTCCATAACCAATGACGTGACGGGGCGCTGTCTTGTACGATCCCTAATCTCTGAATTCGACACAAAATCAAACCATCTCACCCCGATTATCAGACGCAAGCATCTCTTATCGAAGCTCAGTGTACGGTTTGTCTGATTCTTCATCAGGTGCCTTGATTCGCTACCGCAAAGCAGTACAGTTCACCCATAATTAAATATTTAAAAAAACAATGTATGATTTCGGAAAAAACCACCCGACTCCATCTCTACTTTCCCTGGTAAAAATGCTGCTACTTTAATAGCTTGAAAACAGTTATCAATGTTATCACACATTATAATTCAACGAAGGTATCTATGAGAAATTGAATATGTAATGGTTATTTTATATAATGTTGGCGTAAAAATAGTATTATGTTATAAATCAATGACTTAATTTTTTTTATTAAGGTCTTTACAAGCGAGTGGTAAAATCTTCTGGATTTCATAACGGTCACGTGCGAAGAATAAACCTAATCGGAAGCAGTGTGTTTTTTCTCTTTTAAATCTTTTAGTACTCATTGATAATGCTTTGTGTTGCAATATAAATATACTGAGATGGCCGCCCACGGAGATATCTAGTAAATTTAAAATTGATTATTTTTACAACGGAAGCAATAACTTGTTTACATTTTATTGTGTTCTATAATCATGATGAAAATGTTAGTTCGATCAATATAATTTTAAGATATCGACATCAATTTGTAATAATAAAGCATTAAAAAAATAGAGTAATTGATCACACAGCTCATATTATTGAATCGCATCCAGGAACTAAGCAGGTATCATTAAAATGTATAACAGTGGTTTTTTTTTTAATTCACATGCTCTCCCAATGTGTTTTTTTAACGAGAATTGTTTTGTACATATTATATTGTTTATTTTTTTTAAGAGTAATTCGGATAGAAGAATAGGGTTAGGACTGCACTAGTGGTAAATTAATCGTTCTTACTACTCCTGTTGTTTTAGGTTTGGAATGGTGGGGGGCAGGAGTGAGCTGGAGAGGCTCGCGCGAACCCCTTGTTAATTTGTTGTAAGGACGGCGAGCCTTTTGTTTATTACGGAAAAAATATTATTCTCAGATCAAATTAGTATATAACTGCAATTTCTGACTTATATTTTATCTACGACAGCTTCAGTGTACACAGTAGAGGTCTGCACGGGCCCGGGCCTGGCCCGCGGGCTTCGACCCGACCTGGCCCGTAGGCCGGGCTCGGACGGGTAAGCGCAATTGAGATTCGGGCTTTGGAATTGGACTTTCGGAGACAATCTGGGAAAAGAGTTTCGGGCTTCGAGTCAGGGTCGGGTAACAAGTGCGGTATTAGACTCGGGCCCGGGCCGGGTCGGGCCTGAGTTTTTCGGGCTCGGACCGGGTAATTTTATAAAATTTTGGCCCGTGCAGACCTCTAATACACAGTGGTACAGTTTTAGTTATTTAGATTGATAAGTTTACGGTAAATTGCATATTGTAACATATTGTAAGTGCATTAACATTAAACATTAATAATCGATTACTTATTTCAGTATTGTATATATGTAATTGCATAGGAGTGATAAAAATATTCACTCCTTCCCCAGAACACCAAGAATTGCCTTGAGATTAAGCGAGTCCCATGTTAATGTATTGGCAGCCCACCGCTGGTGGGAGGGAATGCTTAGAAATTAAAAACTCGTCTATAAATCGATTGAAAAAAGTACTTTTCATACTGGGACTTGAGCCCGTGAGATCGGCTACGAAAGTCAACGACGTTGACTGCTGCGCCACGCACCCGAAATCCCTTTTACCCAAGAGTCAATAAAATTAATATGATTGACATTATATATTATAATTTTAACTTATTTTATCTACAGCATGTACAGTCAGTGCCGGCGCAAGGTAATATTGCGCCCTTTTTGACAAATCGTCAATTTATTTTTGAAATAATGAAATAATGAAAAATTCAGGATCAGAAGCATATGGGCTTATAATAGAGGTATCACAACGTAGGTTTTTCTACGTGAACTGTTTGTTAATCGGTCGCTCAACCTATATTTTTAGAATCATATAAAATACGATGCATAATTACAACTAACAAAAACAAAATAAATAGAGTTTATAAAAATAATTTTAATACTCCATTTATGCGCTCCCTAATTTATTGCGCACTAGGCGTTGCCTATTTCGCCTTTATGGTGGCTCTGGCCCTGTGTACATTAAGTAATGTAAAATGAAGTCCGGTAACTAATCGTGATACGTGCCAAGTTCATTTAAGAGGCATCGTTAGACTAAATTATGGGTATGAAATATTCATTATAATAACTGTAATTTGTTAATTTTATTTCTTTGACCCATGAGCCCTAATAGCACCAATTTTGCGAGTCTATCACAAATTTTCCAGTCATTATGGAGAATCGTGCGTTTGTTCTTCTTTAATCATGGAAAAGATTAAAACGCGTGTTTCGAAAACATAAATATAAGTAAATTAAATCAATAATTGCATAAATAGCAGTAAATTCTGAGTACATTTTTGAATACTATGCTTCCTCTTCTCAAATCCATTTAACACTATCAAATTATTATTTAAGTAAGTGATAAATGCCACTTCTTTCTCCACTTTCAGTTTTTCTCAAAATTCTCTAAACTCTCAAAATTTTCAGCATGTTTAATGGCTTAAACCAGCGTTGTCCAACAGAAATCGTTTGATGGGCTAAATAAAATATTACCGGTATATGGTGGGCCGCATAAAAAAAAACAAACAAACGTATTAAAAAAAATAATATTAATTAATAATTACCATGCATCATGATACCTTTTTTTATTTTAAAAGCAGCCAAACAATTATCAAAACATTTTATTTACTTAATTAATAATTAATGTGACACTTTTTTTTATACTATTTGATATTTTTTATATCGACTGGTAATTTATTCGATGCTCATCGCAGTTGATTGGTCAAGTTTTCATCGGCCAGCCTGTTACGACATTTCGTTTTTACTATTTTCAACAAATAACAAAATGCAAAATATACTTGTAGAATGCTTTAAACTCCCAAGGGCCGCAGAAAATTTTCAACTGGGCCGCGTGTTGGACATCGCTGGTTTAAACAACATTAATTTACAATGTTGCCAATTTATACATAAGTATCATAAATTTACGTTTAAAATTAAGTTTATGTTAGTGTATGCTGTGAATATATTGACAGCATAGCATAACACTTACTTCCAAATAGTATGAACCGTTTTTAATATTTATTATTCACCCTACAGATTATTTTATATATATATTTTTTAATCCATGTCCAATGGAGGTATCTCAGCAGAAGTTTTTTCTACGAGAACTGAGAACTGTTGAACACTCAACCTCACTTTTTTTGGAAGTGACTAGTTGGGAAAGAAAGATAAGGGTAGAACAGGACTATTGGTTGACTAATCGCTATTGCTACACCCAGTTATTAAAGGATCAGAAAGACGAGAGGAGAGAAAATAATGTGAATTGGCATCACAAACACCCAGTCGTCGATCACAACTTTGAATTGAATAATTCTCAAATTCACTGTGATATTAACCAGGAATCGAACTCAGACCTGCGTGATCGATTGAGCAAACTCTAACCAACTGAGCCACAGCAAGCGACATATATCTAAACGATAAACACTTTTCTAGTATTTAATATGAGACTATTTGAACAACTCTCGATTGAACTATTGATGCTAACTATTTTATGGTATATTTCGTATTTTTACATAATAAAAGTAAATAGCGTTCGATTGGCTTAATTATTATGGATTATAATTGTATAAGAGTGATTAAAAAATCCGCCCCTTCACACACACCGAGAATATTTCTGAGATTAAGCAAGGCACTTGTTAGCGTATCGGTAGCCCACTAATGAATATAATAACAAAAAACCAACATTCATAATCATTTAAAATCTGGAGTAATTTTAATAATAAATTAATGAGTAGTTTTTTTATATTTATAATCTCTAACACAGTATGTAATGAATATTTGATTAGACTTAGAAAATGACTTACAACAAAGCATTCATGGCGGTTAGATTAAAACAGGTTTTTTGCACGATTTACATTTTTTAAAAGACATTAAAATATTTGGTTAGGTCATAAACACATCATAACACAGAGTAATTGGGTTTTATTACGATGGTAATGGAAGCAATGTTTGAATACTTTTCCATGGCAATCCATCGTCGGAATAAATTTAAAACTGGTTAATGACAGCGATTTTAGAGTAGTATAAGATACAGGCATTAACCTTACGTGGAATTTAATATTTGATACGGACATTTTGTCTCCGGGCTATATGTGTGTACGTACTTAGACAATGTGTAATTGATTTTAATGTTGTACAAAATCATTGTTTGCAATGTTGTAAAAAAATATAATTTCAATGTTGTAGAACATCTACGTACGGATCCGTCTATTATTTATAATATATACAATATAAACAACGAAATTATACCTCTACCCGATTTCAAAGATGATTGTTTGTAGCTTTTGTCAGTTCTTCTCAACCAGCATTGTCGCGCATTGGGCGCGTTTTAACTTACACAAGATGTTCGTAATATTAAAATATCGTTTATGTTTTTTTTTATTAACAGTATTCATTAGCCGAATAATGAGCCTCACTTAAAAAAAATATACTGCATACTGGAAGTATGTTTAAGTAGTAGTAAAGAAGTAAGTATGTTTGTTGGTATTAATATTGCCGTACATAGAGGGCCGTGATTTTCTTTAAAAAAATAAAACCTAATAAATATGTACTTTTTGGACATATAATAATAGTACATCACAAAAATTTACCACTTAAATACACGATGGGTCATTTCCACCATCATTTATCGAAAAATGTTTCAAAAACGGAAATTACCGCCAAGGAATTATAGCCCTGCTAGCAACTAATTAACAACAAAAAAGCTTTTTTAAAAACGATGTTTTATAGATTACAAAACAATATCTTTTAAGTTCAAGTATAACACTATGATTCCAAGAGATGTCAAAAATTCAATACGTTTAAAATTATTAAATACGTTTCTTGTGGTCTTTAAACCGTGTCTCAAGTACTGCGTGTAAACACGCACATTTTGTGTGGCCGGCCCTACGATCACGAAATTGTATGGCGTGTTAACACGCTCGTGGCAGAGAACCGGTTAAAAGTATAATAAAATGTAAAATATAGATAAAATGCATTTCAAACTATCATAAATTGTGGATATTAACAGTTGTCGTCTGATAGTATCAATTGCAACTGGACTATTTTAGATGATTTTTTTTTGTATGTATCGTATAGGAAACAGCGTCTCTTCTA
Source organism: Himalopsyche anomala (assembly GCA_031772345.1). Classification (NCBI taxonomy): domain Eukaryota; kingdom Metazoa; phylum Arthropoda; class Insecta; order Trichoptera; family Rhyacophilidae; genus Himalopsyche; species Himalopsyche anomala. The sequence goes on from CM062831.1 coordinate 7,654,986, forward strand.
ATTATTCTAGTATATGGTCCAATGCCTACGCAATATACAAGGGTAATGCGATGATCCACTGTGAAAAAAAGGTGACAGCAATTGATAATACATTGCAATAAATAATATTTGTGGCTATTAAAATAATTTTGATTGATATCAAATTCTGGGGCCGGTGGAGCCGTGCTCCAATTTCCCTCTCATCTGGTGTATTTTGATGCTGCTTTTTCTGCGTAACGCCCTGAATTTACCTGGGCATAGGCGGGTGCATGGTCTTTGATTTTTGTTTTGTTTTTGTGGTGGTATTAGTTCTCATAAGCGATGTTTATATTTTGTACGCCTCTGTTAAAAGGTTGAGAAAAGCTGTGCTAGTAATCATTAAGATTTGAAAAATCGTGTTAGTGGTTGATGATTTAAGCGAAACTTTTTTTTTGATATTATGACCTTAGTAAGTTACTTGAAATATTCGAGTCGAGGAATTTTTGCTCTAATAAACTACTTTTTGACCCAGAAACTAGGTCAAAAAATCTAGGAAAAGTGGCTTACATACTTATCTAGGTCCTAGATAATCGAGTGACTTTTTCCGTTAGTAGACTTAATTTAAATTTAATTTAATCTTGGTGACCACTATAGAATTTGTGGTAACGTACTTACGCTATCATATTACCCACTACGGGTTTTTTAGCAAGGCGTATTTCGCAGAGAGTATAATGATTTTTTTGAAAAACAAAGTGGCGGAACTCACTTTTTGCCAAACTTTTTTTCTAATCCATGTCCGTTCCCAATGTGGAGAATATGGTTTTATAATAGAAGTATTTCAACATAAGTTGTTTTTACGAGAACTGTTTGTTATTCAGTTTCTCAACCTTTCTCTTTTTTCGAAGAGAGAAAGAGATAGAAGAACAGGGGTAGGAAAGAATTAATGGTCAATTAATCGCTCTTGCTTTTCCCCATTTATTTTAGGATTGGAAGGGTGGGAGGAAATATTTTAGATATCACAGACAACTATGCGTTCTAACAGAAATCGATTGAAGAAAATACTGTTCGTGCTGTAAGATCCGTCACGGAAGTCTCGTCTTATTCTGAGTGACCACCGATCAACGTATTTTAAAGGATCGAAAAGTGTCAAATGTCAAGCCAAAATACAAAAAAAATATATTGAATTGAAACATTAAAAATGCAAAGAAAAAAGGTGCCGGAACGCCGTTCCACTGCGTTCTGCCACTGTGTGTACATGAAAAAAAGCACTGATAACATAATACAGTGGAACCCCGATCTACCGTTCTCGCATTGTTCGTTTTCGCGCATGGATCGTTTATTTTTCATAGTCCCGGCCAAACCCCCATAAGAATAATGTACAAGAATCCCGCATTAATCGTTCTCCGATTTATCGTTTTCCTCGATCTATCGTTTAAATATTTTGGTCTCATCACGAATATTATCCCGATTGACCGATTTCGTTGAATATTTTTCATACATAGTTTTGCTTCGCATTTCGTTTCGCGTTTTTTTCAGTGGAACCCCGATTTACCTTTCTCGCTATCCTCGATTTTTTGCATGAATCGTTTATTTTTTACTCGACAATATTTAATAATTACACTTTATCATTCATTCCCCGATTTATTGATTTCCTCGATCTATCATCTAAATATCATCGTTCCGTCCCAATTATTATCCCGATTGACCGTTATTTTAGAATATTTATTTTTTCGCTCAAATAGTTAACAACGCATTTCGTTACATAAATAAATACATTTTTTGAAAAATATTGTTTTTTTTTGGTATTATTTGAAGATTTCCCGCATTATTCATTCATTTATTACGGTACCTTGAAAAACGTAGAATCGAGGTCTAAAAAAATCGGTGCATAATATGACTATTAAAAATCATCTAGATAAAATGAAGACAACTTGATTAGAAATAAATACAATAGTAGTCGCTCTACATTAAAATAGTTTTCACTTTATCATCTAGTCTATATTTATTGTTGAACAGAGTCAATAAAACAATAAAAATGTCCACGATGTCGATGGAACGATGGTATCGTAACTCTTGGTTTTGTTACTGGGACAGGATATGTCGCTACTTTTTAAAATTTGTTAGATCATCAGTCTGCCAATAGTTGGTCTTATTTATGATAGCCCGGAGCAAAACGTGACCAGCCGAAATGTTCAGCCAGCCGAGTACAACATCCTCGCGATCGGTTGCCATAATATGACCAATGAACAAAAATGCCGAAATAGCGGCACTAATAAAAATAAACAATCAGTAGGCAGTAGGGATTCTGTGTCGAGACGTCCCGGGACTTTTTTGAAAATGTCCCGGGAATTGTGACTGTGATTTATTCTGTGCTAATAAGATGTACATTTTAATTTTGAAAAAAAATATTCTCGTGGTTAAGAAACCCTCAAAAGGACTGATGTGTATTGAATGAAAGCAAATATAAGAGGGGAGCCCCAAGAAAAACGGACACAGCATGATCGGGACGTGACACTTACCCGGGGTTTTAACAAAATTAAGTATGCATATATAAAAGGGATCTGATAGAAAAACAGATGTTTGGGATTTATAATTTTGTAGAAGTTTCAAGCACCATGTGTTTGTATATTATAATATAACTATAGCAAAAGGAAATTACAAAATATTAAAATTAAATGTTCATACACGATGTTGTTTTATGTATAAATGTTTTTTTCTATTAAACAAAGGTACCAATATCTCAATAGGACAAAAAAGGTCTAAGAGCTGTATTGTGATGTTACAGTCATAAATTTACTTCTGACGGCGGCTTCAATGATATTTTGTCATTACATGTACCGTTATCATCCCTTCTTAGTAAAAAAATAACCGTAAGCATTGCACACATCCATTACGTAAGAAAAATAATAATTACTAAGCATTGTATTAAAAAAAAGGCGATTTTTACTAATGCGTACTTTCAAAAGGCGCCGATTGTATGTAATACATAAATACATACATACATGCAAATATATAATTTTAATAAAATTATAATTTTATTGAATGAAATGAAAGTCTCGAGTCCCGGGACTTTGAAAACCCCGAGACTTCAGAATCCCTAGTAGGCAGATAGTATGTTCAATATTGTACAAACACACACTTGATTACACGGTGTGAGTTCAGACCGAAAGACCAGTTTTGATTATATCGTTGACAAATTTACCGGTAATCTAGACCGGTATTTCTCAAGTCATCAACAATGGAAAATTTTGCAAATCACCACCATTAATTATGATAATAACGGCATTTAGATAAATACAAAGTAAACTTGGGTCCACCTACAATATCAAAAGCATTTTTTTAACATGTACATTTCTTCTGAGAATATAATATTTCGTGATAATAACAGAAGCTTTTCTGCGAAAATTGATGGTTACTTAGTACCTCAACCACCCCTTTTTCGAAGAGAGAATGGATAGAAAGGATATACATTGAGTAAGACAGAGTCTAGTGGTGAACTAATCGCTCTCGCTGTATCCCGTTATTTAAAGATTGGTAAAGTGGGTGGGAGAGAATTTTTAGACATCATAAATACAGGCTACTTTCGCACAAATGAAAGTGAGGAAGAAGAACCAGAAAAAATCATCAAGACATTAACAATAAAAAACATGAACGAAGCTTTATTCCTACATACATTTTTTAATATTATGGAAGAATTTGATCCCAATGGAGAACGCATATCTCTTGAGAAGTTTATTAAAAAAATATAATTTTTATCAAATACAGAAGTAAATTTTGATAAATAAAAATTTTAAAGGACAATTTTTGGTGTTTTTTTACATCCCTCTACTTTCGAATATTCAACATTCGCACACATTTTCAGGAACCGATTGCGTGTGAAAGTGGAGGTCCTCCTGTATGTTCAATCTTCATTCGAACATAAATCGATATATCGATTGAAAAATGCTATTCGTATATTGATTTGAACCTGTCAGATCTGTCACAGAAGCCAACGACGTAGATCACTGCACTGCGGATATTAATAGGCCATATGCTCTACATTTAAAGCGGACAAAAATCAATGATAGTATTATAATTTTTTGAAGAGTAATTTTTTCAAAGTGTGTAATAATATATTCTTACGAGGCTATACAAGTTTTTATGACGAAATGTAACAACAGGGAGAGTATAGTTGTTAAAATATCCAAAATATTATAGACATGGACTTTAATATAAATCCTAAGAAGACTGATGAAATTAGTGTAAAATAAGAAGTAGATCTGTTGAGTATTGAATACGAGAATTCGACAGTTGAATAATTATGAGATATTTGAGATTGTAGATTTGATACAAACAAATATTTGCGGCAATTATATATATAATATAATATAAAACAGAAATCAAATAATTATTAAAAAGATATGGCAAATTATTTAAAAAATTAAAATTCCAAAATTATTTGAACAGAAGAAGCGTTTCGTTGTCTTAATATTTTTACCCGATACATATGGATTCAAAAAAAGATTTGACCTATTTCACGACATTTAAAAAAAAAATATCTGCCTAAAAATAGTTACACACTTTTTCTTATACCTTCTTTATCGAAACATATGTAAGAAAATCCAGAAAAAAATCAGGTGTACATTATTACTATATAATTATATCACACTTATAGTGCTACATAGTAGTTTATATAATAAGTACACACATGTGAAGAAAAAATTAGCCTTTGGTTGTAAGTTATGACATGGTTTCAATCATGTGAGATAATCAAGTTTTTAAATTTATTACAAAACTATTAATAATGTATATTTATAGATTGCTCTTATTTCACTATTAATTTTAAAATAGATATTATATATCAGTTTGGTATATGCTAGTGAAACACAATTATGTTACGTAAATCTGCATAAATTACAACTATTGGTGTTAAAAAATCTATCATGCTCAATACTACATGAAATAATATGACTGTACTAGCGGTTTCGTTGATTTAATATAGTATACAGTTATAAACTTTTAAGCCAATATATTCTTTAGATTTTTTATCCGAAACTTTAACTGATTGTTGCCTATTTCAAATAGTAATCGTTAAAAGCTTATTATTCTAAATGTGATTTTTAGTAAGACCCGATAACCGGACGTATTCTAGTATGAAAACTTTCTAAGCTTATTATAAACATATTAGTTATAGTCAGACAAAGAATTATTTAACGCTTATAATTTCATTGATTGACTAAAGTACTTTATAGGATTTCAATATAATATTTGAACTATTAAAATTTTGTACACGTCTGAGATTTTGTCACTTACGTCCTAAGTTTCGTATTTAAACATTTTCAGGCACTGAAGTTTACGGGTAATTTATTATGAACGAAACAAGCTTATTGTTAACTTAATAAATGTAATGTTAAATTGCAAAGGCTGGGTCGTTCGACGCTAGTGACAAAACTTTTATTATAAAGGTGTGTAGTGCTACCATTTCCTCCGTTGTATGTAAAATTTACCAGAATGTTCATACAATTGTTTATAAATTAAAATTGCGCCGGATATTTTGGAATATCAAATTCTCTAATATAAATTAAAAACGAATAAGACATCTGGTTCATCCCAGAAGAAAAAAATATACATTTTCACGCTATCAACTTAATGCCTAGTTAGAAGTTAAACTTACTAATTTCTGATCCGTAATCAGTGTTTTATTTTTATACCTTGTTCTTGAATAGCGACTTCTTCTAAAACTACTGAGCTGTAATATTCTTTCATGTAGCTATCAGAGTATTAGTAAAATTAACTTCTTACAAACCATTATTATTTGACGAGTATTTTAGAAAAGGTATATTTTAAATTTAATTTGACTAACTTCTCCGAATCTATACAATTCATTTTACTTGAAAACTACTTTACAAAAAGGTCTCTTAATCATAATATAATACTTACGATAAACAATTTAACAACTTAGCATTCAATGGAATAAATTTGAATAAGTTCTTGAGCAGAAAGTTATCTATTCAAAGCTTATATAAAAGCTGGCGAAAGTCTCCCCTTTATATTTCTCAGAAGTTTTCCTTCCACCCTTTTTAAGATTCACTCTTCGATATTTTATTTGACAGATCAAATATGATACGACTAAGGGTTGCCAAAAGCAATGTCAACTCATTTGAACTTTTCATAACCGGGAGTTTAGGTGTCAAAATCAACATAAGGTTGGTGTGAAAGAAAATGAAATATTTATAGTGTTTATTTCATGGGATTACAATGGAAGGAACGCTGTTCCAAATATTCGATATAATCATTTACTTTCCGACATTTGAATACTTTGGGAAATATGTTTGTTTTCTTCAATATCCATCAAAATATATATGGTATTTAAATAATTATTTAAAATAAAACCAATTTTTTTAGTGGCTTTCGATTTTTTTTTTACATTAGGAATGATCAAAACTAAATCTTTGACGAAATTTAAAAGTCAAAACGACCGACAGATTTGCCATTTTTTTTTAAATAATATAAATGATATAGTTTTTTTTATGAGATTTTTTTTTAATATCCCAATATTTATTATGAAACAATCATCACTACCCACTGTCTAATGATTCTAAATTTATTCGAGCGGATGAAATTTTGATGAAAGAGGTTATTTAAAAAAATAACTCTTAGCTTAATTTGCTTGGGTAAGATTAAGTAATTATTGTATTTTTTAGGAGCCAATTACGATATACATAGCTTTAAAATAGTAAATCTGGTTTCGAATATATAAATTTTCTTATTAAAAAGCCTATTTGAGAAATTGTTCATCCTTATATAAAAAGGACTGCAAGGAAGTGTGAGTTTTACTTTTAAGTAGTTCACTGTTAATTATTGGTGAAAACGCATTTTATTTTATCAGTTGGTAATACTCGTGATGACCAAAATCGGTCCTAATCTGAAATATATATTGCTTATACATCATTGTTTCCCTTCTAACAAAATATCTTTGCTAGTCGTAGATAGTAGTTTATTAAGGTAAGATACTCTGCACCTAAGTAACTATTTGCAAGTAAGTAAAATTTTAATAATATGTGGGAAAAAATATTTTTGCTGTGTGTATTATATTGTATTTCAGTATTTTGACAACCCGGGAGCTTTAAGCTCCGAGGGAAACATTCCAATCGTTTTTCCGAGAAAATTCACGCTGAGTGTAGACATATGGAAGCTCTTTCTCGAAACGCCAGACGAAAACTACGACAGTAATAATAATAATAATAGCGGAGAGAAAGTGATCGACGGGAAAACGATAGAAAGCTTTCAAAATATAACGTTAACGTAAAATTATGGTTATTAAATACGGTCACATCTCAGAAATATTTTTTTCTCGATGAAACATATCAATCATTAATTAATAACATTTAACAGCCGATTTGTAGTTGGCTGTACGTTGCCGAAAAGACAAATTTACACTTGAAATAATATGAAGCCTAGATATTAAATAAATAGACGAAGCTTCGAAAACAATATTAAATTTTTAGTTGAAAATTTTATAATTTTAACTAAAACGCGTGTCGGCATATAAAAGACATATTATTTTACCATGTCCTTTCCATACGTTGAGCTTTTACGAGAACTACTTGTTACTCAGTTACTCAACCTATCTTTTTTCCAAAAGGAGTAAGAATATAAAGATAAGACTAGGACACAGCGGTGGGCTGGCAATACGCTAACAAGGGGCTTAATCTCAAAGCAATTTTCGGTGATCTGGGAAAGATTTTTTTACCACTCCTATGCAATGATATACAAAACTTTAACAAGCAATCGATTGTTACTCAATACACATATAATATATAGCAGTATGCGATTTACCTTAGACTTATCAATCTTAATGGCTAAAATGTACTACTGTGCATACTGAAGCTGTTGTAGATAATATAAGTCAGAAATTGCAATTATATACTAACTTGATTTGAGAATATTGTTTTCTCTTAAATTAACAAGGGTCTCGCCGCCCATAGTAAAATTTAACAAAGAGCTCGCTCGAGCCCCTCCGAGCCCCCTACAGCACACCCCTGCTAGGACAAGACTAGTATATCACTACTACTACACTTTAGGGTATAATGCGTGGGAGATAATAATTCATGAATTCAGAAATATCTTTAGCAATTTAAAAAAATATTTAGCCTATAATCAACCTACAGAATCAACCAAGCAAATTAAATTCATAACATTCTTTATTTAAATAATTGTGTACTCAACAGTGTTGAGTACTTGTTTATTATACTTGGTCAAAATAACAACTTATTTTTGTTTATTTAAAATTGAGTAGTCTCAGTATTTAAGTAACGGTATGATATTTAACATATTTGTAAAGCTTTCGATGGGTGATTATTCTTTGGATTTGTATCGTTTATATTATTATTATGCTTTGCGAGCGTTGAAATTAAGTGGAGATTACTTAAATCATTTCGTTGAAATTGACGACATTATTAAATGTTATTATACTAAGCCTAATAAAAGTGAGCAAGTTGGGAAAGTATTCACATTCATATTGAAATTATAATTTACACAAAAATGAAATCGTGTATTATGTAATAGTATGTATTACAAAATCTTTATCGATGAAGGAGACTGGAAGAACCTTGACGCTGGCGCGTCCTGGTACTTGAAGCTCCATAAATTTGATATCCAAAAAAAATGTATTACAAAAAACTTCAAGGAACAATTTAATCCAATATTCAAAAGAATATTTTATCCACTAAATATAATTGAATTAAGAGCATTAAAATTTAACTAATGATCCCATTTGTGTAATTTCTATAAATTACTATTTTTGTGGGTATTTATTATATATTTCGTAGTTGCGCTTTAAAAATCCGCTATGTGCATATTTTCACGAAGTCGGATTGTTTATAACAATACACCGCTTATGATATAAGCAGGGTTGTGAAGACGCGTGAAAAAAAGACGACTCCGACTCCGACTCAGAGAATTTTTTTTAAATAATTTCATTTTAACTTATATATATATATGTACACCATCAGATCATCTTTAGTCAGCCAAGCATGAAATGTTAACACTTTTGACTATTTTGTTTAAATACACATCATTAAATATATTTTCCAAAAAAAAATCGAGCCTTTCATTTTTCACGACTCCGACTCCACAGTCCTGGCCAACGTTCCCACTAACCGAAGGGATAGCTGCGCGGAAATTTCAAAGGCTGCGCAGACCGATCAAATATTAATTGAGCATCTGTCTTGTAGTGCGCGCCAACCCGGAATGAGTGCGCGGGGGCTTGCCAACTGCTGCGCGGCCGCGCACGCGCGCAGCTTAGAGGGAACGTTGGTCCTGGCTATAAGGCATTTTCGAATTGTTTTACAAGTATTGTAATTCGTTCTGTATTTTGAGACTACAGCAATGTTTAAAAAAAAAACAGCATATAACGACGATATAAACATATATCCCGTTGGTTTGCTGCAAGAAGTCATTGATTGTCCAATAACATACCCTTAAAATTATTATGTTGTATTTCATGCACACACCGGAATAAAATACATCATTTAAAGACTTATGTTATTCTTAAGAAATACATTTTAATTATTTCTTGCATAAAACCGATGATATGTGTATGTTTAATTGTATAATCCTTGGCAGAGGCATGAATGTTTGTGATATTGTAATTCCTTTAAGCGTGACCTAACCGATACTGTAATAAGTCGTAAAGAGAAATTTTCTGTACTATATATTGGGATTATATATCATACAATTTCTGAAAATGAGATTTTTAACGAATAAATAACAATCAGCTCTCGCTATAGAAATCTAGGCACCATTTGGATCCGTTTGATCAATTATACTTCCTAATTTAATTGTAAATTTTATTAGGCACGTTAAAATATGTTTCCGTATTTTATTAATAAGCATCATGTTGCAAAAGCACTGAACATAATTTTTGTAATCTGCTTTATTGTTTCATCAAATTGAAATAAGGGATGTTTCCCTCCATGTAACGTTGCCGGAAGGGAGCGTCATAATTATTCGTACACTCAATATAACAATATAAGATATTCGTAAACAGATTTATTGATCTTGTTTTCGTGTTTACATTATAACTATAACCACAAAAAATAATGATATGTTTTTCCATTCACCATCATCAAAAGCACAACCGGCAATCTATCAAATATTATGCATTTCACGAGCATACGAAAACTCCGTATAAGCCAACTGTCTTGGACTGCGTCAACTCCTACGCCTTTCAGGATTTTAGGACATTACATTCATTACTGTTTTACGACACACCCCAGTTAAATTTTCTCTAGCACTGTCGTACATCCCGTGGAGTTAGGTGGTTTGTTGTTTTCTGTATGTGTTGGCTTCTCTGATAAGCCATTCTAGCCCAGAAAAACAGCTGAAAATTTCATTAAAAAAGTTTTGGTAAATAAGGGGGAAATAATATTCTAAGCTATGGTAATAAGGGAACGGAAAACAAATACTTTTAGCCTCTATCCCCAAGAGTAACCGTAGCGATACAAATAATCAATTTTATTAAAAAAATAATCGATTAGTTGCTTTAATTAAATAACAACAAAACTCTCAAACATCTGGCGGATAACTAATTAATTAATCCACCTATTATAATGGCACATAAATTAACGTTACGATACGTTTTACCTATTATTCACATCCAATTTTAAAACACATATATTTAGTAGATAGTGCATACATTAAATTAAAATATGAAGGTGACCCTAATGTTAATGATACATATTCTAAGTTAAGTAAAATATAACGAAAAGTATCTTTTCAAAGGTGAATTCAATAAATTAGCGTCAGAGAGTGAGCGTGTGTATAAGCTATTGAGGAGAATTGAGTCAGTCTCGTATTTAATAAAATTATGTTCCCACATCTACGTCAAAACATATCTCACTAAAAAAAATATAAATTAATACCATTTTACATGCCCCTGCGATGAATGATAGCGGCTATGCTATGGATTTGAACACCGCTAACAGCGTAGCGTAGAAAGGTAATATGCATGTATAACATAGTAGTAATATTGTGTCACTCTTGTATCTCTCTTGACGTTCTCTGAATTTTCCTTCGTCCTCGATCTTTTCGATTGTCGAGAATTCGAAAAACTAAATGACCTTTTGACGCGCTTTGTTAATTGTGTAAAATGTATAGATACATAAATACATACCCACCTCCTATTCCACCCTGAAAACGACACGTATATTAATTTATTTATTGATTTGGCATTTACTTGGTAGAACTCCATTTTAACAGGGTAAAATATCAAGGTATTTCAGTTCTACAGTTTTAAAAAAAAGTTAAAGGTTGATAGCTATTTCGGCTTACGCCATCGTTCTGTTACGGATAGTTCTGACGATGGCGTAAGCCGAAATAGCTATCAACCTTTAACTTTTTTTAAAAACTGTAGAACTGAAATACCTTGATATTTTACCCTATTACGTATATTAATTATCACAATTAGTTTACCACTTGCTAATTATTTTCTAACCTAACCTAACCTAACACTATGATATGAAAATACAGATTTCGACTGAAGGTGCTTGGTGGAATTTCAATATTAAATTTGAATCGTTCAAATTATGTACACTCCCACAGATTTTGTCACTAACGACCAGTTCAAGTTCATCCGTGCGCTTGAACGCCTGACGATGCCGAAAGGCGAAACCCGGGTCGTTAGTGACAAAATATGTGGGAGTGTACATAATTTGAATGATTCAAATGAAAATACAGGTTGAATAACTCGCTCACCTAAATAATAAAAATACATAATCACCTAAATAATAAAAATGCATATGGTATTATTCTTCTTGGATGAAAGAAAATAAAAACTATTTTTATATCTGTTTCCCATGTAAAAAGAAGGGGTTTATTAGTGAATTAAATAAATCGAAATAAATCGAAACAAATATTTCGGCCCTTTTTGAATTTTGTGGCGGCCCTTAAATCTTTTTCTCAAACATATTTTTTTTCACGTAAAACATGTATTTAATAAATGTAAGCAAGCTTTTTCTTCAATGAAGGAGAACAAATCGGTTCATAGAAACAAGCCTAAAACAAATTTTAAAAAAATAGTTAAAAATAAAGACCAAGAACGCATTAACTTATGAATTACATATAAATGAAACATAAATATTTCACAATGAAACGATTTTTGATAAGCAAGTACTCATAATCCTTTTTTTTCATGGCTTATTTATTTACATGGAACGTACATATGTTCTGTATAAAAAAGGATTGAGCGTACTTTAAATCATTTTTTTCTTTGCGGCCCGAACCCACGATAATTTGTTTTATGCGGCCCGCTAGAAGGTAAAGGTTGTGCATCACTGTTATAAAGCATCAGTTGAAAAAATAAAATATAGATCTTGTTGCATAAAATTAAATGAAACATCGTATGGAATGCCTACTTTCTTTTAAGCTTCCCCTTCTATAAGTAGATAACGTTTATAATGGAAAGCTCTGTTCTAAGAAGAGTCAATAAAAACAGAATAGTTGTCAATCTATTGAACTAATGATTCAATGATATGAGCCCTCGGTAGGTAAAGTGAGTACTAAAATGGTAAATCTTTTTTCATGGACTTTTAATTTTAAGTAAAATTACGTATTTACTTGCTGTTTTGGTAGATTGCATATTTTTACTTTGCAGAGATAACATTATTAACTGAGGTTACTTCACTTTTACAATACTTTAAGACGTGTAGAATGTTACTAACTTATTTGTTTCTAAAATACCACTTGGCTCACTTCACCTTTAACGAGACCAATTAATTATATTTTTTACTTACTTCTTTAAGAAGTGTTGATTTCTGTTGTGTGAAATATTCACGCGATCTAATTTTTGTTTTATGCTGTACATACAATTTTGAATTGATAAGTACATATGTTGGCAGAGACAATTTTTAACCTTTGTAAATAATAAGCAAAGCTTTCTCGTGACCGCGGTTTTGGGTATCTCTGAACTAGACGGACCCGCTCCTCGCCGCCTTTCGCAGGGGCCTCCTGTCCGTCTAAGAGAGCCCAGTGTTTTGGGCGGACGGGTGTGGGGCAAGGCGGGCGGGTGCCACCTGGGCGGGGCCCGCAGCACTCCTCGCGGAGTCTGGGCTGGCGACCCTAGCCAATGTCACCCGAACCAGACGGTTTGATCTTCAGAGGTCGACGGCGGCAGTCAGTGCTGTACCCGGGTATTTTGCCTAGCAGTTGCTTGTTGACGAAGGATTTTGGCGGGAAAATTTTGTTTGGGCGTTCGGGGAATATGGGCTGATAAGATTATTGTTTCGTTAGTAATTCAGCGATATCTATAATATTATATTGACTATAAAAGCCGTGGCGTGTTTTACTAATAAACGTTGAATGAAGAGTAATTAAATTAGTAATAATAAGTTAGATACAATTTAAATTAATGTGAATAGATTTCGGCGGTGGGCGGATTACGAGAATAATTTGGCGGGAAATTGTTCATTATGCTATTATTATGTCGGTGGGGTGAGATTTGTAATGATTTTTTTGTTAATTTGCATTTTTAATATAAAAAATTAATTATTTATAAATTTTGTTTCTCGGTATATGGGTGTATAAAGATTTTTAAAAATGCGCATTTAGTTGTGTAGCTTAGTTTTTTATTTTCTTACTACACTTATAAATTTGAGCTCCGTGTTAGGACTAGGGTTGCCACCTGTCCCGGATTGGCCGGGATAGTCCCGGAATTGGAAGCGCTGTCCCAGATGGATCCGGATAAATGCTAAATTGTCCCGGAAATTTTGAGCAAATTGAGGATTTCAAATTCCTCGGTGAGCTAAAAAAAAGGTCTTTCGGAGATATTCTGGGGAAAAGTATACCAAATCAGGGATTTAAAATTCCTCGGTGAGCTAAAAAAAACGAGATTTGAGCTATTTTTCCCGGAATTGTCCCAGAAAAAGGTGGCAACCCTAGTTGGGACGGGTTGGTGAACGCTTTGGTAAACAAACATATCGACAGTTCATTCATGAATGCATATTATGTACATATTATGCATTTATACAAATGCAAGAGTATTTTACAGGGCTGTATAATATGTACAAACTAGGGATTGAAATACCTGATTAATATATCAATCAATACCGGTATTACAAAAAAAAAACCAAACAAACAAAAATTACGGCCAATTAGTTACGCAATATGAAATCGAAATTGTTATTTCGAAATTTCATATTAAATACCGCAATTAAAAAAATATCGTAATCATTAACGGCTGTTTTTCATAAATGACTTCTTAAAATAATAATAGATCAATAAAAGGCTTATAAATTCTGAAATCTCTCAATATTTATACAAATCTTGGTAAATTCATCAAGCCTTGATTTAAATTTGAAAATGAATTGCCCAGATTTCAGATTTCATAGTGATAATCGTTTTAAAAACATTGTTTTTAAATCATGCTGCTACATTCTTACAATTAAAAAAAGAATCATTTCATATATATACATACAAACATCAAATCAATATTTCTGTTTTCTTCATTTTTAGAATTAAGGATATCTCTAAGGACCGCTGTGTGCTGGATTATTTTTAGCAAACGTTGAGTTTTATATTTTATAAATAATAATGTAAAGAAGTGTAAGTAAATTTTCCAATACTTTCTCATTTATTTGCGCAGCATTTTGTATAAACAATTTCAACTGTATGTATTAGAAAAATTAAATGAAAATACGATAAATTCAAAAAATATGTACTCAAAAAGTAAAAAAAAATATTAACAGTTACATAAGTTATGATGTGGATGACCTGTCGCAGCCAAATCGAAACACATACTAAATTTAGAGCGGTATATGGTAAAATATTTTGAGATTTTTAAACTGAGCATATTGTTATTAATTATTACGAAAAATAGTTGTTAGCAAACTTAAACATTATTCCAAAAATTCAATAATTTATGAGGTATATTTCTGCTATTTTACAATTTAAATACTGCAGCGCTGTCGATATATGCTCCGAGGTCGATTTATGCTACTACGAAAAATGATTGTTAGCAAACCTAAACATTATTCCAAAAATTCAATAATTTACAATTAAAATACTGCAGGGCAGGGCTGTCGATATATGCCCCGAGATGTATTTGTTTTATTTTTAGAATCTCTGGCTTATTCAATAAATAGGTTTGTAATTTTCTGACTACTTAAAAATGCAACAAAAATCCCCCCGTTGAAGTCAACGGGCTGGGCTCACAGCTAGTTATATTAACTTAAATATAGCAGTATTGATGCCACTGTTTTATTATTTTTTAATTGTGTAGATATAAGATAAAGTTTACTACATTATGAAGAGATAATAAAATGTCTTTTTTTTTAAATTAAATATGTGTTAAAGGAGTCTTATTTGAAGAACATCCTCAGAATTTATATAATAAATAGTACAACTCCAAATGTACATACATACAGTTTTGAGTCTAGTTATTTATAGCACGTAAGAAAATTAACATTGGGGTAAAGGTGGAATATTTTCTCACGTCGAGGTGTGAAGGAGAATGTCTCACCATTCGAGCGAGGCTTACATAAAGAAGATGTGAAGCTAGGGGTGTTGTGCACAGAAGAACTGTCAATTCCGTTGTGAAAATTTTAAACATTCGCAAATCAAGTGAGAGTTTAGTATGTAGTGAATTCGGAAAAAGGAAAAGAATTAACAGCATAATTGACGTAAAAAAATCTGTTGAATTGATCCATGAGGTTTATATACCCCATATTGACGAACATATATGATTTGATTGGATACAGTGTAGTGAGAA
Source organism: Himalopsyche anomala (assembly GCA_031772345.1). Lineage (NCBI taxonomy): Eukaryota > Metazoa > Arthropoda > Insecta > Trichoptera > Rhyacophilidae > Himalopsyche > Himalopsyche anomala. The sequence continues at coordinate 7,670,689 of CM062831.1, forward strand.
AACTTTATGAATTTTCTATACGTTAAAAATGAGTCATTAAAATTACACTCATATACCATATTGTATTATTTAAACGTTGAAGGATCTCCACCTCTCTCATTCCAAATGTTTACTTACTCGGCAGTCCTTCGGGTTCAAGAGCCTGCGTCCCTTTTGCAGATCTGAAGTGTCGTCAAGAATGTGAGTAAAGCGACAAGATATAGACTACTCTACAAAGTAGATAATTCACTTATCAGGCAAGCGGCTTAAAAGGAAATTCGTGGAAAAACATAAAACAATATTAAATAATACTTAAGGAACACTTTTTTTTATTAATTTTAGTATCACAGTAATTCGTTGAAAGTATTATGAATTAAACAAATAGTTTTTTTACGTAAAAAAATCGCGCTATGTAGCTAAAAATAAAACGTAGTATATACATAACTACACATTTTGTTTATCCACTATATAACGCTAGATTTTTCCAGCAAGACCTATCTGGCGCGTTTGGGTAAAGTGACAGTCCACAGCAGCGTTTATACTGTTAATTGGATAATTGATGAAATATTATATCATTAATGACTTATGAATTGTAGGAGGTTATATGAGGAATGTTTTATTTTCTACAATCTGGGTGGCATATAAGACAAAATTACATTGTGGAAATAGAAATATAAATGAGACGTCGACTAAATATCATGTATGCACGGTTTTGTTTGGTTGTAATCTAATAAGGCTTAATACAAGAACTTTCAATTTGATAAAGATACTGATATTTAATGGTATATATCCATTATTTCATAAATAAATAAATCAATTATACTCAGTCAATTGGCTACATTTAAGGATCTAAGAAACTGTAGGTTCCCAACTTCTGTTAAATCCCCTGCCTGATGTACTGTTCTGAGGACCTCCTCACACTTCTTGATCCACGCGAGTTCCTTGACATCTAATTTGGCCGGAATTCGCCGGGTCGTCACTCGAATTCGTTCACTGAATAAATAAATGCACTCAGTAATATTTCTAAGCATAGCATAGATAATTTCGAATTCTATTATTATTTTCGTAATGGTCCCCCGGCATCGACAAGATTTATCTTAATTATTTATTGGTGATTATTGATTAATGAATATACAACGGATATAAATAAGTCACAATCGTTTTATTTGTACTTTTATTATATTAGCATTATGCAGGACGAATCAATTAATGGCATTTGTAAGTCTATTCGCACATGCAAATTTAAGAATGTCATATCCATTTGTACGAATAGTCGCACACACTGTCAATGAATGCACTTGAGTCACAAATATGATTCCATCATTGAACCGTGGGCGAAAAATGACGTAGGACTCGAACTATGGAATGTAATGACTTACTTTATTATTTAGTTATGTGTATTAAAAAAATCTATAACTTTGATAAATGATTTTCTGTAAAAAAAAGCAGTAATTATTAAAGCAATTCAACTTTATTAAATATATAATGCATACAAACCGGTCCTGATACAATAAATTTTGTGTGGAAAAAGTACTAAAAATGTTTTATTATTTTTATTATAATGCCACCAAGTATTGACAGTAAACACCTTAGAAGTGATATAATACATACTTATATAATGTGGGCTGCTAATATCTTAACAAGGGGCTTGGTAAATCTCAGTCATAATGCCTTTACACTATAGATAATACATATTTGTATTAAAATTTAACAGAAATTGCAGTTGGGTGCTGATTTGATCTGAGACGAACTATTTTCTTAACTTAACAAGGGGCTCGCCGGCCGCGCCAAATTTTAGTAAGGGGCTCGGGTGAGCACCTCCGAGCCCCCTCCAGCCCACCCCTGCGCACAATTTACCGTAAAATAATTAATGATATCAAGAGCTGAAATGAGCCAACTACTAACAATGAACTTTTTCTCGCTCTTTTAATTGAATTATCAATTTTTCGTAAAACTTCGAAAACCGGATAAAAACGGTTTTCGAACGTTATTGACATTCGAAAACCGTTTTTATCAAAAGTCGGTTTTTGTATAAGCCCTAGTATGCTTATCTTTTTGATGGCTTTAGTCAGTACTTAGTATTCGCATAGCTAGTTGTGGCTGTCAACCGCTCTGCTAATTCGCTGAGAATCGACGCGATGTCTTTATTAATTGACGACAGGACATTCGCAAATTGGCGAATAAAGGAGCATAGAGCATCCAAGACGGCACTTCCTTTCTGACGCATCGTCTACAGATATTGAAACGTTCATCTGCTCGGGACAGATGGTTGTGTGAGAAAAACTAAATTAAGCACATTACTCGAGGTGATCTGTGCATTTTGAACGAGATATTTCCGTTTAGTCATACATTGACAAAAATATCACCATAAAATTAAATAATGTGCAACTAAAGACGTATACAGGAATTGAACTATCAATCCTGGGCTCAGGGTCGGCACCACCATACAGGCAAAAAAGGCAATTGCCTAGGGCCTATGAATGGAGGAGTGGAATATTTTTTTATACTTTAACCGTTTGAATACCGCACAAATAAATCATTAATATGTCCCAGAGATACTGCGTGTTTTTGAGAAAAATAATTTCGCCTAGTATACTCTCGAATTCGATATTTTAAAAACGTATATTTACTCAGTATAGATGGCACTACACATATTCATCAAAATATTGCTTATATTCTATTAGAATACCAAGTATTTGATTTTTTAAATGTCTTTGACATTCGTGTTCGCTTGCATATTTTCCGGACACCTGTGGTTGTTAATACATAATATTAAATATCCATGCAGCGAGCTTCAAGCAGTAGCCCGAAAACTTAAAAAAGCTTTGCCATAAAAAAATTATACTCTTTACAGTGTAACATAATGTTAAAAAAAAGGTCTCACGTCTTTTCAACACCATCACTACAAAGAGAATTCGGTTGATAATGGGAACAATTTTTACATACGTAGTTATTTAGCATCCAAATACGCTGCGTCTTATTTAGTGAAGTACAACTATACACCATTAATATATTGGTAAAATCAATACCCAAGCGATCAAATGGATCTAGAGGTTCAAGTTTTGATAATTTCAATATAAAATAAAGGATGTAGTTCCACGACAATCATATTACTAAATTCATAGCTACTTTGGTTTGGCGATATCGTCATTGCTATTTTTAAGCTTAATTTTACTTAGATATTTACAAACACTGGCTTAGAAGAGAACGGCAATTAGTTTTTTTTTCAATTTTATAAGTAACTTCATGGCACGGGTGTTTTTATTGTCTTCTTTTACTTAAAAATATATCAAAATATCTGGCACCTTGTATATAAATTGTTTTACAGCCAATATTGTTTTATTATTTAAATTGGTAATTAGTAATTAGTCGCCTGCTGTGGCTCAGTTGATAAGAACTTGCTCTACCGATCACGCAGGTCTGAGTTCGATTCCCGGTGAATTTGAGAATTATTCAATTCAATGTTGTGATTGAAGACTGGGTGTTTGTGATGTCAATTCACATCATTTCCTCTCCTCCCATCTTTCTGATTCTGTAATAACTGGGTGTAGCAATAGCGATAAGCCAACCACTAGTCCTGTTCTATCCTTATCCGTCTTTCCCTACTACCCTTTTCTACTTTCCCATTTAGAAAAAAAGTGCGGTTGAGCGACTGAGTAACAAACAGTTCTCGTAGAAAAACTTCGGTTGAGATACCTTCATTAGGAGCCCATATGTTCCACATTGGGAGCGGACATGGATAAAAAACAAATTATATAAAAAAAACATTATTTGTTAAAATAGCCTTAATTCACTAGTTTCTGTAAAGTCCACCGTCCAAGACGATTTTATATACTTTACGTTTATTAAACACTCATGACTTGTATTAAAAGTAAGTAATTAAAACAGAATTATAAAGGCTGGTTTGTACAAAACAAATGAGATTTTATTTGTTAATATTATGTTGCTATGTCTATGTGAAACATTATAAGCGGCCCATGACCGTGTGTAGTAAAGATAAATAATATATTTAATTTATTGCGAGCTTATCCTCATTAATTTTTATATATAATATATTATAATTAAGCCGGAAGTTTCTTTTGATTATCATGTTAAAGTTATACTAGGATTCTTTATAATAAACGAATGATACCTGCTGCCCAGTGGGACTCGAACCATAACATTTCACGTGACACGACTTGATCATTAACAACTTATGAGTTTTTAATTTTTGTTTAAAATATTTTTTTTACTATCCCTCTGCCTGTTTATTATTTATTTACATATTATGCTAATTATCGATACATCAAGATCATAAATTACGTCAATAATTATCAAAACCGTACAGCACAAAATGCATAATAGACTTTATAAACTAATTAATAAAATAATGTATCTAAAAACACAGGTCAAACCAGCAAAAAGTCACTGTCAAACCAATTATAGATCTTGACATAAAAACAACGACTTTTGACTTCCCTACTACTTACTCTCTTTGAAAAAAGAGAGGTTCAGCGATTGAGTAACAAAAACAGTTCTCGTAGAAAAATTCGGTTGAACATGGATATTTAAAAAAAATATATTTTGGTTCTAAGAAATATTGCATCTATTTCACATTATTATTGATTGTATCCTGTGCCTATTAAACAGTTAAACTGTAGAAACAAAACCTATTAGCAGTGCCAATTTATTAATTTGCGAATTGATTGCGGGGCCGTACAGGGTTAATTTCTTTGCGGATTATGATATTACCTCTCCCTTAAGTCTAGACACACATCGTACTATTTTAAATTTGATAACAATATATGAGCCACTCTTTTTCCAAAGAGATTAGTAGGGTTACAAGGCCAAAGTTAAGATAGGACTAGTGATTAACTAATCGCTCTCACTACGTCCAGTTATTGAAGGATCGGAAAGGGTGGGAGGGAAAATTAACATCACAAATACCCATGCCTTAGAACAGAAATCGATAAATCGATTGAAAAAATGCTGTTCGTACTGGGCCCGTGAGATCCGGCACGGAAGCCAACTACGCTAAACGATGCGCCATAGGACCCGACATATTTTTATATCCATAATAAAATCGAATGAAACAAATCGGGTACTAAAAATTATGCCTAACTACAAAAATTTATTCAGAAAATAAAGTACTCCTGAAGTTGAAAATTGAACATATTGATAATTCTCGTCATAAGCGAAACCGGTTCTGATCATAAAAATAAATGTGGAATTATAACAAAAAATGTGTTTTTTTAAATAAGATTGAGTCAACAGTAATAAATTGTAAAATACAGTGTAATCCGGATACATCGTTCCCCCATTCATTGTTTTGTTTTGTTGAACTTTATTTTAAGAAAAACGATACATCGAAGTAACATTGCTAGTGGGCTTGAAATTATGTGAAAATAATATATTTCTGTTAAAAACAAATATATTGGAATGGTATGTGTAAAATCTTATTTTTGTTTATCCAATTGAATTCCCCCCTCACACCCATCATATCCTATAAATGGGGCGTATCGATAGCGACTATCTAACCACTAGTCCTGTCCTAGCCCTATCATTCCATTCCTACTCTCTTTAGAAAAAGAGAGGCTGAGCAACTGAGTACCAAGCAGTCCTCGTAGAAACACTTACGTTGAGATAAACTCCATTAGGTGTCCATATGCTCCACATTGGTAGCGGACATGGTAAAAAAAGCATTCAAAATATGTTTTTGTGATCATAAACTCCCAAAATGTAAACATAAAATCGAAAAAAATACTTCTCTTGTATTGTTTTCTATTTTTTTCCACATTTCATTTAATGTACTAAATTCATTAATGAAATCAAATAAAAGGTCACTGTCATAAAAATAGCTACGAGCGCACGGAACCTTATCCATGATGTTTTCTTAGAACAATGAGATGTGGCAATTTTCAATAATAGAAAACTATAAATTCAATAAGGTGTGTTGAACTGGACGCTTTGCATTCTAAAACCTATGGTAGTTTACATACGATTATTTTAACAGCTTAACGACCGCGGACGCGTATTTGAGTCTTTGAAAAACAAAGTTTGCTGGCCGGCGGACTCATTTATGCGTATAGGCGATGTATCTGGAAGCTAAGAAAATTTGGTAAAGATATCTTAATTGGTTTACAAATTATAGTGAATTAAACTTATCAATCCAAATGACTAAAAATGTACTACTGTGTATACTGAAGCTGTCGTAGATTATATACGAGTCAGAAATTGCAGTTATAGACTAATTTGATCTAAGAATATTGTTTTCTGTTTAATTAACAAGGGGTTCGCACGAGCCCCTCCGGGCCTCCTCCGGGCCCCCTCCAGCCCACCCTTTCCCAGAACGAGCACCATAAAGCAATGTTAATAAATACTGAAACATTAATTTAGAAGCCACTCCTAGAAAACGTCATATCGTCAAGTCTATGGCAATAATCAAAATAAATATTTTTTAAAAACATAATATTATATATTACGTAGATTGACCGACATACAACAAAAAAAAGAGACTCGTAATATTGTTCAGATTTATCCAATTATTGGTCGACAGTTATCATCAGCGGCTGCGTACACATAACGGGTGGTGCCGGGGCAGCAAAAACGGTTATTAATTCAACGATATTTGAAGAAAAAATATTTAATTGAATGTGATTCACACACAACGGTAGTGGAATTTAGATTGTATGCTCAAATCAATTGACTACATTTTAATATCAATCCTTTATTATATTAAAAATATAAAAAAAAGAAAACATAATATTGACCGATATCGCCCTCCAACACTCAATTTAAAACTGGATTATCTAGATTTCTTAGCACAAAGAAAAAAATAATTGTAAAATATAATTGTTTCAATCTTTAGCTTTTATTTATATTCAAGACACAATACACTTAAATTTGTTTCGTAATTTTTTTATTTAGTTACAATTTTTCACGGTAAAATAATTTAAACCATGTATTGTTAACACGATAAAATAACACTTTTTAGGTGTCATTTCTTGGTGAAAAGACATTATATAAAAAAAAAATGAAATACTTTTGTACTAATTCAACACTGTGATAGATTATGACCGGTTTCACTCACGGCGAACATTATCAACTGGTCAAATTTCAAAAGATACAGGGTAGTTTATACATTTTTTTGTATTGGTTTGTTTATTTATGTTCTAATACGATTCAGTATTGATTGGTTATTTTAGAAACAGATAACTTGATTTCGGAAAGCTTTTCAATGAAGATGAAATGATCAGGCAAAAGCGAGCCTGGTGATGCATCTTCTATACACACTATAAAAACATTTAATAAATACCTGAAGATTAATAGACAATTGGAAAATTGTGTTTTTAATATTTATTATTGTATATAATACTTTACATACATTTTATTGATTGATATGTTTTATGGATAAAGAAATACCATTTTTTTCAAATTTAATCATGTTTTAAGCACCTATATACAGTGTAAATACATAGATAGGTAGGGGTAATCATATTAATTATTACCCCAACGATGACGTACTGTTGAAGTTGAATATCTAAATCAAGGGTGGGAAACCTTTACATTTCTAAAGACCACATTAATTTATCTGATTCAACATAAGGCCGCAGTAAAGAAAACGTTGACACCCCTTAATATAATGTGTTGATTTCGCTTTTTTCTTATATTTTTCTTAAAGTGAATATTTTGATCAAGTCAAAAGGCCACATCAGAGTAATCAACTCCACTCCACTGATCTAAATCATCTTCTACAAATAATTATCCAGGATAATAACAACAAAACAAGCTGTATTAAATATGAATTCATGTTAGCTTCCCCTTTTGTCATCTTTTACTATCGTCTTCCGGTAGAAGCTTCTTGTCCGTGTTAATATTGCGTTAATCAGAAATGTCGGGAAATGTATCTAGAAATAATAGAAACAAGCCGCCGTTTTAATTAATGAATTTAATTACAAAAGTAAACACAAATAGCCGTTTAGCCAAACACAAAGACGTTTCTCGATTGATCGTCTTGAACGAGCGGACGAAATGCCAAAACAATAAAAACTGCATCCGGTTTCGTAAAGCTGGAGTCAGCAATCAACATTCATAACTGTTATTTTATTATATCTCACAGGCTGAACGAGCTGTCGCAGGTGGGCGCAACACACGCGAGACACTAAAATTATATATTAGTGTGTAAATAATTTAAATCTGTAAACAAAAAACTTTGTAGCTATTGACTTAATAAATTATTGACGATTACTTTCACACTCGACACATCATTGTTTTTTTTTTAATTGGATGTGGGTTACGAAGAAATTGTTTCAATCATCGTAAATAGTCGCGGCCGAGAGTTAACATTTCAATATCCCTTTCTATGATTCTTCTAATGATATATTTAATACATTTTATATGCTACTAGCCGGTTCCCGGCAAGCGTTGCAATGCCAGTCAAAGAAAAAAAGTGTTTGTATTTTAATTGTGTTTATTGAAGTGCATGTTTTCTTTTTCTGTCTGTTTGAAGTTTGTTTGTCGATTGTCTGTCTATAGTATGTCACACTCGCCACCTATTGTAAGTTAATTGTACCATAACCTTCGCGCAAGTGCAAGCATACGTTGTCAAAATGAACTGTATGGCAGACATACAAACATTGAATTTTATAAATAAGACATTCTGTAAGTTAATTTTACTATCCATCTAACTTTCCCGGAAGTGCAAGCAAAAAGTTTTATTGCAATCGGATGAGCAGTGTAGCAACGCATAAAGTACGAACACACAAACATTCATTTTTAAACACTTTCTCAAACGGTGCTTCAAGATTACGCTCACCTTATCAAACAAAACAATCTTCTTCTTACATCAACTACTGAAAAGGGATGATTACCGTTATAAATACATTTAATAATAATAATAAACTCTCTACGAAGAATATGAACAGAAAATAAATATATTTCTTTAATCAGTCTAAGACAGGGGTGGGGAACCTTTTCTTCTCTAAAGGCCGCATTAATTTTTCTGATTTGACATAAGGCCGCAGTAAACATTGACTAGGTAAACATTTGGCCTGAATTTACAGATTTACTTCTCAGATTCTCAGGAATTTACGAATTTACTAAAAAAATACAGAATTACAGAATTGGCTAGAAGGCCGCACGCGGGTAGTCAAAAGGCCGCAGGTTCCCTACGCCTGGTCTAAGATAAGCTATGATAAATACTCTATCAATAAAAACACAATATTCCTTTGTACTTTATTCCACTTTATTTAATAAAGTACAAATGAATATTGTGTTTTTATTAATATAATGCCTTTCCACCAAGTATTGACAGTGAACACCCAAAATGTTTTAGATACATTTAGCGTATTCACTTTACAGCAAACTCAATTGGAAATTTGAATGTCAAAATAAGGTGTTTCTGACAAATTTAAAATGAGGTTGGTTTGTATTACGCGTACAGAAACTTGTTTTAAAATAATGATTAAATAGATGAAGATAAGCTCTTGACTACACGGATGACCAAATATAAATATTTTGGGCATACGCATTTGAGCGAGGATTAAAAAAACAGGCTAGTCCATCATGCGGCCAAAAACAATTGTCAAGTTTAAACATTATTTTACGCTGTTGGTGTCATTGTTGACTCAATCTAATAATAATTTAATTATTTTCGTCGCAATTTCAACAGGCCCTTCTTTTTTCAGACGTAAAAGCTAAATTTAGATACGAATTCGGCATTAATTGCAGCTTACACCCCTTTGATAGAACGTGTATTAAATTGTTTATTCATTATGATTATTAAAAAAAAGTTGTTTTGAAAAATCTGTGAGTTGCGTCATTTTACCTTTCTAACATCGCTATTTATAAGAAAGCTGGGATAGAAGCATGGTTTTAAGAAAATACTAATGGTTAGGTTAGGTTTTAAGTATTGGATGGGTGGTATGGAATTTTAGACACATACATCATGCCTTCAAATTGAAATATATAAAGAAAATGAAAAATCATTTTACATAAAATGTCTCATGTATAATAAATCTATTAGGAAGTCATATGCTACACATTGGGAGCGGACATGCATTAAAATAAAATAATAATAATACTGGGATTCAAACCCGTGACCTCCGTAGCCGAAGCCAATGACGTTGACCACACAGGCGGACAGTTTTATAAATTGATTTTTCAATCGATTAATGAATTTCTGTTTGAAGGCATGGATGTATGTGATGTCTTAAATTTCCCTCTCCCACCAATCCTATACTGTGAACAGGGCGTATCGAGAGCGATTAGGTAACCACTAGTCCTGTCCTAGCCCTATCCTTCTATTACTACTCTCTTTGGAAAAAGAGAGGTTGAGCAACTGAGTAACCAGCAGTTGTCGTAGAAACACTTATGTTGATATATACTCCATTAGGAGTCCATATGCTCCACATTGGGAGTGAACATGGCTTAAAAAATAAAATAATGATAATAATAAATCTCTGTTACATATTATGTGAAACCGTAAGCACTTTTTGACAACTCGACTACGAACCCGACATAATGTAATATTGCTTTTTATACATATTTAGTATAATATATAGTATTAGTGCAGAAAGTAAAGAGACTCGTAATGCTTGCATATCCCTGTGATCTCGTTCACTATAAAGCTTGATGTAGACAAATGATAAGAGGAAAATAACTCAGGCACGCGTTAATACTCTCTGTAAAGGTGGTGAAATTATGGCAATGCTCGGCCAAGCTGTCACTTGACATTATAAAATCGACTTTTTACCGTGCCAATTTCACTTGGTCTCAACTGTACTGCAAATTTTTTTTTTTTGTTTGACTTCACGACTTGGTAGATATAATACTTTATTGTGAAATGTTTTATTTGTTAAATTGGCGTTTCATTATAAGTTTATTTATTTAAATTTGAATCGTTCAAATTATGTACATTCACACGGATTTTGTCACTAACGACCCGGATTTCGCCTTTCGGCATCTTCAGGAGTTCAAGTGCACGGATGAACTTGAACTGACGCTTAGTAAATGAATGTTTCGTGTTTATATAATAAATAAATGTATCACCGAGCATAAAGCCATTCATTGCTGGCGAAAAGGATAAGCATATGGGAATGCCCACAGATTTGAACCCCTTTTTCTACCTGAATATCGTTGCTTTCACTTATATTTAGTTAAGGAGAGTACATACTTCAGTTAGTTATCAGCAGCGGGGACAGAAACGGTCACCAAAAGCACATGCGATTTTTTCAATTTCCGTTTTTTTCAATGGACTTTTTGAAACTGTTAGTTATTTTTTTTATCAAAACATCAAATTATTTACAGTTCTTTTGCTTATATATTTGTATTGAAATTATGTTGATCTAAAGAGGTCAAATTGTAAATATTTTTTAAAATTTCCCGTTTAGCTATATTTCAACCCCGAATGTTTTTGTGCACATCGGTCACTTTTGTCCTTACTACTGTCTGTACACAATATTACACGGTAATAAAAAGGTCAGCATGTCCATATAGTCATGTGGGGTTTCTATACAACGACTTTGCGTTTTTTTTTTTTTTAATTTTATGTGGAATAAAAGTTATCCGTGACTTCAATATGGCTTAAAAAATATTTTTTCTATCGAAAAAAAGCTCTCGTCTTTGGAGGGTTAAGTGGTTAATTACAAAAAGTGATATAACCACATTTTGTCAAAATCGACAATAAAATATGTATTTGTGCAAGTGAAAAAATATATATATTCCAAAACTTTATTGAGCTTATATTTATTTAATTTTATGGTTTATCAGATAATAAACGCAGTTATTTTGCTTTGTTGTAAAGAAATACAATATAACAAAGAATCTTCACAATTTTGCCTTGAAACATAAAAACATTGTTAGCCGAAAGTATTGAAATGTACCCATTTTGTAACTTACTAGACGCTTCTTATATGTTATACACAGTGGTGTAGTGGTGCCAGGTTGGCGACCTGGCACCTGAAAATGAGGAAGAAGCCCTGCCACCTTTTTTGACTCTTAACTTAATTTTCAAGTACATACATATATTTAAAATTGTTTTTTTATGAATTTAATTGTTAAAACTTGTGGTTTTTAACTTCGGACGAATATAAAAAAAAAACAATGACCGACCTGGTATCTATTTATTTACCACTACACCACTGGTTATACATAAAACCTTACCAAAAACTGCCAAACTAATATGCTTTGCTAAGCAAATCAGACTTCATTCCTGTTACCATAAGTGTTGAAAACTTTGAAATAAAAATAGAAAAATAAGTATTAAATATAACCTAGCGATAAATGTATTGATTTCAAAGAAGAAAATACGTTAATAAATTTTTATAAAAACAAAGTAAATCCACAAAGCGAAGAAAATTTAATTATAAAACAAAATTCCGGGCGGAAATTTTAAACATCAATTGGGCTATTGAAAAGGCAACAAAATAAATGGTCAGAATTTAAATCAATTTCTGGTCAGAATTTTAATCAACTTTTGGTCATAATAAAATTCAATTTTTGGTCAGAATAAAAATGTTAACGGTCAGAATAAAAATACTAACGGTCAGAATAAAAATAATAAACGGTCAGAATAAAAATAATAAACGGTCAGAATAAAATTAATAAACGGTCAGAATAAAATTAATATACGGTCAGAATAAAATTAATATACGGTCAGAATAAAATCTATTGTACGGTCAAATTTTATAAATATTTCGGTCAGAATAAAAAAAAAATGAAATTAATAATCTTTTTTTTTCAACATTCATGTTATGTGTGGAAAAGCAGACTCTTATAATGAGTCATTATTATTACAAATAACGCATCATCTGATTACATACCACTCGGTTTGTTTATATAAAGGTAGGGATCCACCGAAGTGCAGTGGATGTAGGATTCCAAGAGGAACCAAGGCTTTATGATGAATGTTGTTAGTTTTCACTTTTTTAAATTCAAATAAAAAATACTCACCTCTTTCAATTAAAAAAAAAATAGTGTTTTCCTTACAATAAGTGTATTATATCGACTGTAGAAAGGAAAAAGGACGTAACCCACGCATATCAAAATTTACAAAGGGCGCAAAAACGTGTTTTGATGATTTTGGGCCATATGCAAATTAATAATTATACACAACCTTGAAGTGCACGGAGACTTCTAAACTGGTGTTTAATTGACATAATCTAATATTAATTAAGACATTATCTAGGAAAAACCTTTATTTCAGTATTTTTTCTTCGTTTTAATTTTTTACAAGGTCATCTTTTTCAAACTTAAAAGTTAAATTTAGATACTAATTCGGCATTTTCAGCTTCCATCCTTTTGATAGAATGTGTGTCAAGTTGTATACATTGTGATTATCGAAAAAAAAGCTGTTTTGGAAAATTGATGGTTACGTCCTTTTTCCTTTCCACAGTCGCTATGAAATGTACCATAGCAATTATTTATCTAAATGTTCTTTCCAAAAATATTATCCTTTCCTTTACTCTCTTCAGAGCAGATCACAATGTATCGAATTGTACAAATAATAAAAAATAGTTGCAACTTTTAGATTATTTAAAATTATTTAATAACCAAAAGAATATCGGTTAGGCGGAAATACCGTGAACATTTTTTTAAATAAAAACTTTTTTTGACACGCAACATACAAATGCCTGGATGTGGGAGCCTAGTCTATGAAAACTGTCAATTCTTCCTTTGGGCGCGCAATAATAGTGATACATTCAATGACCGTGGCGCTAGTAGCAACGCTCGTCCAATCGCCCATTGGACGATTTGCCGTAAGCAACTTCACTTTGCACCAATAGCAACGCAATACGATGACATCATATCATCAAAAAAAATCAGACCATCTGTCAAAATAAATATGACCGATTCTATTTCAATTCTGACCGATCCCATTTATATTCTGACCATTTAATATAAATTCTGACCATTTAATATTTATTCTGACCACTTAATATAAATTCTGACCATAAATTATTTATTCTGCCCTCTGTAATTCTGACCGATACATTATGACCATTTAATATAAATTCTGACCAGTGTAATATAAATTCTGACCGATGTATTAAAAATTCTGACCGAAACTGAATTAAAATTCTGACCGTTTAAATACGAGCCTATTGAAAATAATATTCATTTTCAATGGGATTGTATCTTAATGTCGTAAATATCTTGTCTAAATGAAATTCATGAGATCTAGAAACATACCCAAAGAAAGTTAGTTGCTTGGGGTGATTTCTCTGTCGACATAATTCACGAAGAGAGAAAGCTTATGTTGATATGACTAAATAATCAATACTAATTTTTAAAGTACATATTAATCTTTTCTAATGAGGATTAATTAGTACTGCGAGAAACCAGTAAAAGCAAAATCCATCGCCGGATGTTATAGCCCGTGGCAAACACCTACGCCTAACAAGCAAAACGATTTATGTTCGATTACCTGTCAGATCAAAATTAGGTATGTACTAGTTAATTCAACCATATATCATGTAAACGTAATTTGATGATCAATCGATGATATTGGATATAGAAATAATAAATTACTGTCTGAAATAAAGATCGATTGCCTTTAAACTGTACATTTTATCAAATGCATATTATTCTTCCATATTATGTATATCCACCGGTCGAAAATACCGACCCGTATTCGGCAGAACAGCGACAATCAATTTTCGAAGAGGGTAGGTATAGAAAGTTTGTGCTAGGACAGGGTAAGTGGTTACGTTAGATAATCGCTTTAAGCTCATTTGAGGATTGAGAAGGTGGGCAATTTAAAAAAAACCATTTCATTCTCTTTAATTTTCCTAAATTTTTTTATGCGATTCTGGGTATATTTAAACTCGCTTTTTTAAATTTATTTTAAAATTCATGGAACGTATCCCCACTTTTTATACGGAAGGCAAGTCTTTTTTGTATGCGATATATCGTGGAACGCATCCACCGCATAAAAAGAGGATTGGATGTAATTAGAGTATCCAATCCCGGAGCCTTTTTCCAATCCCGGGATTTTGGAATTGATAAATTTTCAATCCCGGGATTGGGATTTGTTCAACGAGGAATTTTAAATCCTCAATTCCCTATACTTTTTCCTCAGATTATCTGCAAACCTTGTTTTTTTTTCAGCTCTCCGAGGAATTTGAAATCGCCGATTTGATATACTTTTTCTCAGGACTCTCATTAAACCTCGTTTTTTTTTTTTTTAGCTCTCCGAGGAATTTTAAATCCACAATTTGCCAATTTCGTCTCACTTTTCGGGATTTACTCAAAATTTTCCAATCCCGAAATCCCGGGATCGCGACCATGTTAATCCCGGGATTTTGGGATCAGAAAATTGAATAGGATCCCGAATCCCGGGATTGGATGCCCTAACTGTTATGTATTTGACTGGACAGTATATTGTTACATTGACTTCTTATATTATTATTGACTATCTGACGAATTCCGCGATACCTGACATTAACAAATAAAAATCTTTCCGACCACATAACAACGTTTGGGATTGTCCGAATTTGCTGATTCGGAGTATTAAGTTTGTATTATCTAGATCAGAATGAAAGAACCGTTTCAGAATGCGGTATGCAGGTAACGTTGCTTGAAACTATTTACGATGTGCAGAATCTGATATATCTAAGTCAATATGATACTGAATAACGTTTTTAGATTCTTGGCATCAAGTAATTAATAATAAGTTATGCTACAACATTGTTATAGTCACATTTATATTCAGATAGAGACATATTGATACCTTTAATATAATCACTTTAAGGGTGTTCACTGTCAATAATTGGTGGAAAGGCATTATATTAGTAAAAACACAATATTCCTTTGTACTTCATTCTACTTTATTTAATATGTCAGGACCGGTTTCGCTCACTACGAGCATCGTCAACCGATAAGAAATTTAATTTAACAATGCTATTTATACAAAAATGAACAGTTATACACAACGATTGGCATTGAAAAGAAATTACCAATTACATTAAAATTGATTCTAAAATAACACAAAATTAAAATGTTTAACACATCTAACTATCTAACTAACATCTAACATCTAATTCTGTATTTGATTGAAAGTATTAATCTGAGATGACTTTTTAATTATATATTAGATGTGTTAAACATTTTAATTTTGTGTTTTTTAAAATCACTTTTAATGTAATTGGTAATTTCTTTTCAATGCCAATTGTTGTGTATAACTGTTCATTTTTGTATAAATAGCATTGTTAAATTATATTTCTTATCAGTTGACGATGCTCGTAATGAGCGAAACCAGTCCTGACATATTAAATAAAGTGGAATGAAGTACAAATGAATATTGCCTTTAATATAACTTAATTTGAAATAGAAGCAGGGATAACCGATTTTTTTCGATTCAGGAATTTGTAATTTATTCCAAGATTGTCGATTCCGACATTAATCCATTTTAATGGTAACCATAAACTAATACAATATATTCATATTTTAAATGTTTTATTTGCACAAACATTCCCTCTTTGTCTGCGAATCGAGTAAATGTTAACAGGTGGGATATTCATCCGTTAATATCTTTTTTTTTCAGTGGTCAAAAACACTAACGCGAAATACTTCACGTGAAAAATATTATATGATGTAAGGTGAGAAATGTTTGTATTTTTGGCCAAGGCTGTTTGATACATATTGAGAGCACACTTTACACGAGGGGTTAGATAGGGATTATGATATAACCCCTCTCGTGTCTAGACATAATATACGTAGTGTATTTTTTTTTTTTAAATAATTGAATAACTGAATACCAATAATTCCAGCACTTATCTACTCGGCATTTTTTGCTTATAATAAGTTACCAAATATAATTTCTTCCAAAATGACTTGCACAAAGTCAAACTTTCTGCGGACAATCAATACTAATTACATTTTATGCCAAGATAAAAATATACACTAAATACTAAAAGTAAAAATATACACACTTGCCTGTGTTGTTGAGTGATCAACGTCCTTTGCTTCGGTTACGAAGGTCACGAGTTCAAGTCCCAGTACGGACAGTTTTATAAATTAATTAAAAAATCAATTTATGAATTTCTGTTCGAAGGCATGGATGTATGTGATGTCTTGAATTCCCCCCTCCCACCCATCCTATCCTATGAACGGGGCGTATGAAGAGTGATTGGCTAACCAGTAGTCCTAGCCCTATCCTTCTATTCCTACTCTATTCGAAAAAAAGTGTGGTTGAGGAACTGAGTAACGAGCAGTTTTCGTAGAAACACTTATGTTGAGATAAGCTCCATTAGGAGTCCATATTCTCCACATTGGGAGCGGACATGGTAAAAAAAAATTTAACTTGCGCTGCAGATTATATGTAATAACATAGTGCTTTTCTTTCCATTTAACGTGGTGGAACGATGTTTCGGCACTCTTTTATTGCAATTTTTAATGCTTAAAAATCAATATAATTTTATTTTTATTTTGCCTTAAAAACTTTTAATTTTTTTCATGGAAACCATTTTTTTTGTTCCTATCTTAGGTCTCTTTTGAATGTAATGTTCAAAAAAATACCAGGTCCATAGACTTACTCTGTGACCAGAACCGGGGTTCTAATGCTTCATATATTGTTTTGTGTTGCAAACTCTCTTATTTACAACACCTTTTCCCAACAGTCGGGTCCATAAAGACAGCGGTAAACGTGATTGGCTTTTGTGATGGATCTCATGGGTTCGAATCACAGTACGTAGCAAAGAAAAAGTGCTTAATTAACGACTATTTCTGTCTTAGCCCTATCTTTCTATCCTTACTCTTTTCGGAAAAAATAAAAGTTGACAAACAAAGTAATGAGCAGTCTTCGTAAAAAAACTTAAGTTTACATATCGATTAGGAATCCATATGCTTGACATTGAGGACGGAAACGGATGAGAAAAAATATCTTGACAAGAAGTGAGTTCCAGTAACTTTTATTTTCAAAACAAAGCACTGGTAATATTCTTCGTTATTGAGCATAACTGTTTGTGATTGATAGTAAAATAGATAATACTAAAATTTTCACTGCCATTCGTATGCAGGCCATAAAAAATATCATTTTTCGCACGAGGTCCGCGGGTTGTTTATCATTAATATATCGACTGTGGAAAGGAAAAAGGACATAACCCATTTTTTTTTCGAAATAGCTTTTTTTCGATAATCACAATGTATCAAACTTGATACACGTTCACACATCAAAAGGATGCAAGCTGCAAATGACGAATAAGTATCTAAATTTAGCTTTTAAGTTTGAAAAAGATGACCTTGTTATAACTTAAAACCAAGAAAAACGACTGAAATAAAGGTTTTTCTTTGATTAATATTATATAATGTTAATTAAACAAAACACCAGTTTAGAACTCTCCGTGCATTTCAATGCTGTGTATAATTCATAATATGCATATGGTCCAAAATCATCAAAACACGTTTTTGCGCCTCTTGAAAATTTGATATGTGTGGGTTACGCACTTTTTCCTTTCCACAGTCGATATTATGCCATAAAATATTTTGCGAATCGTACAAGCGATTCAATTAATAACGGAATTATCATAGCCGTTCTTACATTACCAACTAAGACGTTTATAAAACTGGCTTTATATTTGATATCTTAAAACTCTTTTTGAACAAATTGGTAAAAAAATTATACCGTTAAAATTGATTAGTAGTTTTATTACTATCGCAAATCTGTGCAATGGTTAAAATTGATATAATTCAACCACTAAATTGCGTTTTCAAATAACCACCTATCATCGACGGGGATTTCCCTAATCATTTAAATGTTTTTATATGTTTTAAGAGTTTTACAGAATGAGAGCTGTTTTTGGCGGCGCTACTTTCGGTCGAAACACCGTTATTATTGGTTCACTGTCCTCCAAAGTTTACATTTCACAAGATGGAATAACATAAGTGCGGTAAAGTAGATCAGTATTAAAGTACTGGAGACTGGTGCAGTTTTTGTGCATCGCATACAGCAGTAAAATGCATTCTCAGGAGAGTCCATGCATGCGATGGACTCGGCTTACATGCATGATAAAAGTTTTATTACAGTGTTACAAGCAGGGCTGTGGAGTCGGTTAAAAAAAGACGACTCCGACTTCAAAGAATTTTTTCAATCATTTAATTTTAACTTATATAGGATGTATACCATCAGATCATTTATATCTAGCCAGCCTAACATGCAGTGGTAACACTGTGGTCTCTTGCGGTTTGAATGAACATAATTATATATATATTTTTTAAATGGGTTTAAGTCGTAAGATTTTTCCGACTTCGACTCCACAGCCTTGTTAACATGATGAATATAATAATATTAATATCCGAGCCTGTAGTCTAGCGGACGCTCTTGAAAGTTTGCTCTATTTAGCTGCGATGACTGACTCATTTATTAACCCTCCAAGGACGAGCGTGACCATATGGTCACAGTAAACACCGTTGACTATTGATCCCACTATTCATCCTTTTTCTACCTAAATATCGTTGCTTTCACTCATATTTGGTTAAGGAGAGTACAGACTTCAGTTAATCATCAGCCGCGGGGACAGAAACGGTCACCAAACCACATGCGATTTTTTGAATTTCCGTTTTTTTTAATGGACTTTTTGAAACTGTTAGTTATTTTTTTATCAAAACATCAAATTGTTTACAGTGTTTTTGCTAATATATTTGTATTGAAATTATGTTGATCTAAAAAGGTCAAATTGTAAATATTTTTAGAAAATTCACGTTAGCTATATTTCAATCCCGAATGTTTGCGTGTCCATACGGTCACGCTCGTCTTTACTACCGTCCGTACACAATATTACACGGTAATAAAAGGATGAGTATGACCATATAGTCATAAGGGGTTTTTATACAACGACTTGGAGTTTTTAAAAAAAAAAAAAGAATGTTAGGACTAAAAGTTATCCGTGACTTCAATATGGATTAAAAAATATTTTTTTATCAAAAAAAAACTCTCGTCTATGGAGGGTTAAGTGAAGAAATTTATGAATTTTAGTAGACATGTTTTTTAATATCTACTAAAATCGATAACATAGCAGTGTTAAATTCAGGGCTGTAGAGTCGCGTGAAAAAAAGACGACTCCGACTCCAGCTTTAAAATAATTGACGACTCTGACTCCGACTCCAGTTTTTAAATAATTAACGACTCCGACTCAGAGGAAATTTTTCAATAATTTCATTTTAACTTATATATATATATATGTATACCATCAGATCATTTTTAGTCAGCCAAGCATGAAATGTTAACACTTTTGACATTAAATATATTTTTCAAAAAAAATCGAGCCGCCCATTTTTCACGACTCCGACTCCACAGCCCTGGTTGAATTATATTTCTTATCAGTTGACAATGCGCGCCATGAGCGAAACCGGTCCTGATCTTGATAAATAAAAAAGTTGAAATAAGTACAAAGGATTATGATTGTGTTTTTCTTAATATGTACACACTGTTTAGATTTGGTGTAAAAAAATCAACAAACGGAATGTTTATGACCCACTGTTCTGGGATATACGTCATAATATAACTTTTATAGGAATTAAATAGTTGTTTAATGGGTGAGACTTGAATGTGTTTAGTACTTGCCTACGGAGCCGGATGTAAAAATTTAATATTGGCAGTAAATATATGAATATTGTCCAATCAGTCAAAACGAGTTTTTGATAAATGACAGGGAAAGTTTTATTGTGAATGTGTGCTAAGACGTCGAACATTATAGCTCTGAGCGTGTGAAATATGTGAATCACGCACGATTTATGATCGTGTTAAATGAATTTACTTTTGTGTATGTCTAGCCGGTGTATAGAATTAATATTATTGAGAAACAATAAACATGTTAATGAATATTGGATTTAACGGCACATTTACAGTATTTTTTAAGCCATGATTTCTTTTAACGTGAAGCGTAAGGACTTATTATAATGTTTATCTCGACATTTTTTTTTCTGCAAGAATTTAAATAAAATTACTACCAACTGTTTATTAACGCGGTAGATACGTTCCACGAAACGGTAACCAAGACTATGTAATTGGAAGCCGTGAACAAGCAATAGAAACTCGACAAATGAAGATTATCATAGGTTGGAGCATATGTACTCCTAATGGAGTTTATCTCAACAGAAATGTTTCTACGAGAACTGATTGTTACTCAGTTGCTCAACCTCTCTTTTTCCAAAGAGAGTAGTAATAGAAGGATAAGGCTAGTTCAGGACTAGTGGTTAGCTAATCGCTATCGATAGTTCATAGGATAGAATGGGTGGGAGGGGGGAATCAAGATATCACATACATCCATTTTTTTTTTGGATATCAAATTTATGAAGCTTAAAGTACCAGGACGCTCCAGCGTCAAGGCTCTTCCAGTCTCCTTCATCGAAAAAGATTTTGAAAAATTGTAAATTGCATCCCCTGACCGTTGTTTGCAGACGGAAGGGCGCGATCACTACAGAGATAAGAAGTTCACGGGAACTCCATATGCATTATTTTGCAAATCACATTCCATATGCTTCCTCCATACTATATCCGTACATGTACACACACATGCGCATACATACATACACACATACAGTACACAAAATAAAATAAAAAAAGAGAGTCATTTTCGTGATGCTAAGTTCGTTCTAAAATTGACAATTTTAGACGACATAAGATCTATGGAGGGTCGTCGAGCAGAACTGCTCTGGGTCTAAAACATACATCCATACCTTCGAACAGAAATTGATAAATCGAATGAAAGATCAATTTATAAAACTGTCCGACCTGGGATTCGAACCCGTGACCTACGTAACCGAAGCCAACGACGTTGACCACTCGACCACACAGGCGGCAGTTCGATACTTGGTTGCATTAAACAATTGGGCCTTGCAGAGGTGAAGTGACCCAACTAGTAAAATGGTAAATCTTTTTTCTTGGACTTTTAAGTATTATATAATCACGTCATTACTTGGTGGTGTTTTGGTGGATTGCATATTTTTATTTTACGTAGATAATAATACTATTGCAATTTGTTTCAACTGAGATTACTTCACTTTTACGATACTTTAATATGTGTAGAATATTACAACAAATCTATCATTTTTTTTATAAATTACCACTTGGCTTACTCCACCTCTAATGGGCCCAATTATACCCTTGGTTTTTGAATGCAGTTACATATTACTGAGTAAAATGAATGATTAGGTTGGAAACAAAACGGATTTCTTTGAATTCTTATTTAACGTCTCGACTCGTCTCGCAAACGATAGCTATTTTTTTTAATTTGAAATGTTCGTGCTATAAATGGTGTAACATTTACCAGGGGTCGTCATAGAAAATCTCATAAGACAGAAATTTCGAATGAATACTATCATTATCTAGATCAGGGTTTCCCAAACTATGTTCCGCGGAGCCAGAGTAGGTGTTCCGAAAAAAAATGAAATGGTTTTATACGCTGCAACACAGTTTAAAAAAAACTTAAAAAATCAGTTAAGTGTTCCGTTATATTTTCCGGACTTGCGAAGTGTTCCATTCCAGAAAATGTTTGGGAAACCCTGATCTAGATATGTATGCGAAAAAATTTACAAGCCCAAATCATTCATATAAACAGTATATTAAGATAATCTAGATAAGCTAGATAATTGTTTTTTTATAAATATGAGCGATAAGGATCACAGGGGCCTAACTACTAAGGCATCCAATCCCGGTATCCGAGATCCCAATTTCCCGGGATCCTAACCAATTTGGCGTTCCCGTTATCACAGGGTCGTCTTAATACTGATCCCGGGATTGCGGAAATCACTATATCATGTAAAAAGGGCTACCAGGGCTGTCGAGTTGGAGTCGGATTCGCGGCATTTTGGCCGGAGTCGGAGTCGTGAAAAATGAACGGCTCGAATTTTTTTGAGAAATATTTTTTATGATGTGTAATCAAACAAAATAGGCCAAAGTGTTGACATTTCAAGCTTGGCTGACTAAAGATGATCTGATGGAATACATATATATAAGTTAAAATGATTTTTTTTTTAATTTCCTTGTAGTCGGAGTCGTCTTTTTTTTACACGACTCCACAGCCCTGTAAAAAACAATTCTTGTTTTATTATTAAAATATTATTAAATATTACTAAAGACAGTTTTTTTTCATAATATTTTACAAAATTCATTTGCAATCAAGTGGAATAAGTGCTAACAACAGTTTCATTTTTTTTAATAATATAAAATATTATTTATGGCTTTTGGATTGTTTGTCTATGCGCCAGTCACATTTAGATCTTTCGTACTAAGAGTTTGTCGACAACTGGTATAGGATATATATAGACTATGGCACATTTCTGTATCAAACAATCTTATACTACTTATTTCGCCTCAGCAGCGTCCCGTTAGAATCGTTATCATTCGGCGAGCCGCTTGTATCTTTTTTAAGTATAGAAACATTGCAAAAAAAATGTAATGGTCGGTTGATAGGTGGCTATAGCCGGAGGCATTAAGTTCACATAAGACCGACCGACTAAAGGTTGAGGGCAAACGTCTGACATTGTATCTTGTAGTTCGGATACATTCAAATCAACCAGTTGTAACAGTCAATTAATCAAATAGGCTGAAATTAAATAACGTGGATCCAATTTCAGCGAGGATCTCACGACGTTTATTGCACTTAAATAGTGAAATAACTTTGAAACATCAGGTTGAAGCAAATATAGGAAAAACTTACCAAAAATTATGAAAAATATTCCATCGTCCTGGAAGGCCGCTGATGACAATCCATATGCAGTAGAGGCATGCACGGGCCGAAATCTTATAAAATTACCCGATTCGAGTCCGGCCAATTCGGTCCAAGCCCAAGTCATAATCCCAATCTTGTTACCCGAACCTGATCTGAAACTCAGATTTGTATTTCTCGGCCCGTAAAAAAATCTAATGTTTTATTTAAATATGATATTAAATGTTCCTGGTTATTTTTTGAGAAATCGTGGACATGAAATGATGTTTATTTCAAGGTGTAGAACCGGTCTGCCAATGGGAATGCTACTGGGGAGAGCGTTAATAGTTTTTAACAATATTGCTTTGGATGTCAACATATTCCACGTGGACGTGGTGAGTTCCGACGAATGATATTTTTTTATGTATTAAAATAGTTTGTCGGAGCTTACTCAGCTAACTTCCTTGCCATTTTTAAATAAATATTTCTTCATTGTAACAGTTTTTAATTTATAATTTGTCAATCATTTGCAATTTTCATGTAAAAAAAATGAGTGAATGTTATTATTACATTTATGATATATCAAGTGTAAAAAAATAACAGAAACATTATGTTGAGTTTTAGAGGCCCCTTAACACTTCCCCTAGGTTGCTAAAAAATACTTTAGATACGTTGCTGGCCTTTAAGAACCGAGTGAAAAACATATTTTTTCAGTTGGCCCTTTAAGGGCTAGCAACATATCGGAAGTATTTTTAGCACTCTACTGGAAGTGTCAGTTAGAGTATAAATCCTTATAAATTTGAGCAAAGCCCACTGGCGTGACTTGGGAAGAAGAACAGTTATAATCAGTTTATTGATTTGGCATTTACTTGGTAGAACTCCATTATAATAGGGTAAAAATATCAACGTATTTTAGTTCTACAGTTTTTTATATATTTATGTGCTGATAGCTGTCAGAAATATGTACGTTTAAGCATAATTCTGACGATGGCGAAAGCCGAAATAGCTATCAACGCATATATATTAAAAAACTCTAGAACTAAAATACGTTGATATTTTTACCCTATTAGTTATAAGTAGATTAACTAATATTTAAGATAAACATATTATTTTCAAAGAGAAGAGATGTCTTTACTTATGCCATAATTTTCAATAGCAAACACAAGAAATAGATATTTATTTATGTCACGAAAGCTTTTGTATTATTCAATTGAATAATATTCATGAATGGAGCTTTTATAACATACTAGAACTGTGAAGCTTTATAAATATTTAGCAGTTTCCTGGAAATCTGGAATAAGTAGACGATTACCCAAACTTCCGGAATTTAATTAGATGATTCACGTTTTACCATTGAAACTTTCAAGTCGTATTTTTTAAATGTGTTATTATTAAGCATCTGGAACATAAAGAATACCAAAACATGTGCGCTACTTACGTATCATTGAATTTCTTGTAATCAGATACGATTTTTAATTTAATATAATTATTCTATTAACATGACATTTAATTAGGTAAGACCATACTCAAGGCATATATCATAAACAATTTTATTATATTTCTGCGTAACTGTATTGAAATGTCAAATTGTTCATCATTACATTTTGATCTTTATAAAATTGGTCACGAAAACAAGAAGAATTCAAAGTCCTGGTGCCAGATGTTGGTGAATGAAGGAAGTTTGATTCGTATTACGTGGTTGCTTAATATAATCTTATAGAAAGGTAGAAAAATTTACGTCCTGTCTAGATAAAAAAAATATGAGTAGTACGTATTATTATGACTGTAGAATGTGTGTTATTTTTTAATAAAATATTTTTCCACCGAAAATTGATAGAGAATGGATATTTTAAAAGTGATAGAATACAGAGATATAAAAAAGATTATAGAATATAGAAACGGCATTCATTGACTCACAATGAATATTATTTTTTTTGTGTATCATTCAGTGTCGGCTTTTAGTGTGGAGCATATGCGCTTCTAATGGAGATTATCTTAACAGTAGTGATTCGACGACAACTGCATAATAGTGCCTATATTTTTCGAAATGAGTATGTAAAACGATAGTGTTTCGACAGGATCAGATGTAAGCTGGTAATTCTTGCAACGCTCCATTGTAAATATTGAATCGGTGGAAATGAAATTTAGAAATCTCAGACATCCATGCCTTCGAACATTTAAGTATTCATTATTCGATTCAAAAATCAATTTATGACATTATTCGTATCGGGAATCGATCGTAATGATGATGATCACTTAGCAACAGTTCCTTAAATTAACTATTATTAATGTATTACCACAATAAAAGGTGTATGTTAATTAAAATGGATTTGTTTCTCCTTGCGAAGTATGAACATTCTTTAACAACATTGCTTCGGATATCAAAATATTACGAGTGAACGTAATCTATTTCCAACAAATACTGTTTATAGGAATTGAATAATATATATATATTAAATTTAATTAAATATGCTGGAAGACTTGCATAATAGATATCGTTTAATAACGATAAGAAATTATATTGACAATTTGGCTGCCTACGTTACATGATTGTTTATCATTACCATCGTCCTACATAAAGAATAGGTCTTGACAAGGACCTCCAATCCCAGGATTCTTTCTAATTTTGTGATCCCAAAATCAATCTCGGGATTGTGATTGTCTAAATCCGGGATTTCGGAATTGAGGACAAGAATTGCAAAATTCTTATTAAAATAGGAAATTTTAGAAATTCGAGCGAGAGCTTTAAACAAAATGGCCATATTTTTTTTCAATTTGGCACTTACGTAAATTCCTTGGATTTTGGATTTGGAAATTCTCTGAAGAGCTAAAAGAAAGGTCTCGCGTCTTTTCATTAAGGGAATTCGGTAAATTCCTGGGTTTTTGAAATAGACTATTTTTTTTTTGAAATTTATACACAATTTTATGGATATTCAACCCCGGAATTGGAAAAATTGGCAATCTCGAAATTCCGAGATCACAAAGATGTTCTGAGGTTGGATGCGCTATTGACAACAGCGACGAGTAAGTTTTTCCGCTCTGCTCAAATAGGCTTCAAGGATTTTCCTTTTTATATAGAAATATAATGAAAGTGCCAATGATATCATATTATATACTACTACCTACTACTGAAGGAGTAAAACCGATAAACCTTATCTTTATCAATTCATAAATGTATACCGGACGTGAGACAAAATTAAGCTATCGAAAACATGTCTTGATGTATATAATGTTAAGCAAACAAACAAAAAATAAAAAAAAAATGTAATGGTTTGCTTGTAGTTTTAATCCATGTTTCAGATAGTAACTATGCATTTCCGTGAAATCGTTATTTTAATGTTTTATCACGGTAAATAAACTATTTTTTCCGTAATATTTTGCAATGAAGGAATATTTATTTAAACTAAGATTTAAAAAAGAGATTACTTAAATATTGATTTATAAGTACGTGGTACAATTCTTTATCGAACTTATATAAATGAAGACACTTCATTCACAGTTAGTCAAACATTGAAATCTTATCTAACATAAGATACATTTTATAATATTATACGAGGACTATTGGATGTTTCATAAGAAGGTTTAACGAACATTTATTTTTATTTTATGCATATCTATAAATTATGATTTTTTAAAAAGTTATAACATAACTTTGTGGTTCGAGGCCCAGTACAGACAGTTTCTTTTTTTAATCGATTACTGTAAAAATACATGAATTTTTGTTATGTCTAAACAAATCCCATCCGATCCTTAGAAACGGGTCGAAGCGAGATCATTTTTTTTACTACTTGCCCTACCTTAGCCGTATCATTCTATCCCCATTCTCTTTAAAAAAGAGAGCATAAAAAATGTGTAACAAGCATTTCTCGTCCTTTCCATGAATAACACATTGGTAGAGGAGATGGCAAAACAAATAAAAATAATGGTACATCACACAACAAACACAAAAAACGACTAACTTTTGATTAATTTATAAAATTTTCTTATATTAGAAAAGTGTCTAATATTATGGGCCCATTAGAGGTGAAGTTAGCCAAGTGGTATTTAGAAGAAAATAAGTTAGATGCGTTGTATTCTAAAAGTGAAGTAACCTCAGTTAATACATTTTTTTATTTATTGATTTGCCATTTACTTGGTAGAACTTCATTTTAATAGGGTAAAAATATCAACGTATTTCAGTTCTACAGTTTTTTATATCTTATGCGTTGATAGCTATTTCGGCTTTCGCCATCGTCAGAACTATGCTTCAACGTAAATTTGCTCAGCTATATATACTGGCTAAGAAGACATACACAATGCATCATATTATTCACTCTAACATACTAATTCAAATTGCAGTTAATACACATTGCTATAATGTAGTGCACCAAAGCATTGAGCCTAAAGACGTGACAGTACTTAAAAGTCCACGAAAACGTTATACCATTTTTACTAGTTGGCTCACTTCACCTCTAATGAGCCCATATATTCGAATATCAAATATGTATACGATTTCGATTGCCAAAACCGTGGCCTATAAAGGGCTTTGGATTCAATCTAAATGACTTGGATGCGGTCGCTGAGTCATACGTAATATGAATAACCGATTTTATTGAATAATCGTAGGAGGACAGAGACATTGAATATTTTTATGACCATGACGAATATGTCATTGGAACTCTTTTCAGTCTTCAAGATTTACGATCGACATTTTAATGCCGTATAAAGACGACAATGCATTTCATTCATTTAAAAGAATAGAATAAGTGGGTTAAATTGTCATTCCTAATATTTTTTTTTGATTTTATTGTAACATCAGCATAGCTATGAATACATTAGTAATTTTAAAGTTATCTTCGTGAATCTTGAGCTATTTAAAATAAACCTGATTCACGACTGTAATTTCATGTGAATGCTTACAAATTTGTCAACATGAGAATTTTTAGGAAATAAAATCATAAAATGGTATGTTTAGCCGCACCTTGAACAGATTCAAGTTTATAATTTAAGATTTCGACTGAAGGTGCTTGGTGGAATTTCAATATTAAATTTGAATCGTTCAAATTATATGTACACTCCCACAGTCAGTTCAAGTTCATCCGTGCACTTGAACGCCTGAAGATGCCGAAAGGCGAAACCCGGGTCGTTAGTGACAAAATCTGTGGGAGTGTACATAATTTGAACGATTCAAATTTAAAATAAGTTTATTCAGAATCTGTTCGAATATTTATTAGTTTGATACGTTTCCATCAATGGACCAGGGTTTTGTGTTTATAATGCGTATGGTCAAATCTACGCATCTTGGATTGGTTACTTCCACTTCTCTGATCTTTTCGATCTACTTTCATGTAGATCATGGCCAATCATCTCTCCCATTGGCTGACTATATATCCTGTTTTTTTTTTATCAGGGTACATGTTTATTTCCGTTTCTTTATTTACTTAACGTTACTATAGTGATGACGTGATACCGAAATGGCTATCGATATTATCTGACCATTCTCGTTTAACAAAAAATACATTGATACATATACTTTTTTTAAGCGATGTTCGCACTCAATGTTGAGCATTAAAATCTAATGATTTTTTTTCTAACATAAATACTTTTTCGAGAAATATTTTTTACCGAGTTGCTCGATCTCTTTTTTAAAAAATAATAGTAGAAGTGTAAGAATAGAGCTATGACAGGTCTAGAACTAGTTAGTATGTGGCTCCTATTAGGACCCATTTGTGGGATAGAATCAATGGGAGAGAATTTTAGGTAGAAAATACAACGCCAACTTCAAACACATTTATGAATTGAAACGGTGAAATCAATTTATAATACAGTCCGTATCGGGATCCGTAACCGAAAGCATCAACGTCAATCAGCATAGTTTTTGGCTACAGTATAATGAATATTTGTGTACATATTTGAGTTATTCAAGATATTCTAAATTTCTTTTTTCTGCTCATATTATTTTTTATAATAACAATAACGGTTACATCGTTCAGGTTTTACAAATCGAGAGATATTCGAACACACTTTTTCCCGTGGGGCATACTTTCTTACAAATCGACCTTGCTGTTTAAAGTTTTGCAATATTTTTTTCATTCTAGTTTGTAACACGTTTTTCGACAGCATTCACATTTACTGAAATGTCAATATTGAAATTTTTAAGTGTAAGTCAATGTATACACGTTTTGTGACATTTCTTTCCGTCACTATTTTAATGCACTTGTCAAAATTGTACATTCTAGTAATCAGTTATGAGAAAAGAATGTAATGTTATGACATGTATTTTAAGAGAGTAATTTATACGATTTAATAGTGTAATACAATTTAAATGTTATTTTAATTTCAATGAAATCGATTAACTGTGATAAATATATGTTTTTAAAAAGAAAAATGGTTGAAACGACGTGAATATTGTCCGTGACATAACATAGCATAATATACGATAGGATTTTTTTTTTAAATACTGAAAGAAAAAAAACAATAACTTTTTTATAAAGTTAAAACAAAATGTATTCAGTCACACAATACTATGCAATAGTTTTTCCTTCAATATGAACCTGATAGTAGTGCCAAGCAGGCATGAGGACATCGGAGTACGTGCAGCTAGTCAGTTCCAACTAGGGTCTCCAATTCCAGGATCTCAATCAATTAATCTTGTATAGGAAGTATGGCGATCCCTTAATCTTGGGATCGTCATACTTCCTATCCCGGGACTCACCATAAAATGTAAAATCTAACTATATCCCGATCTACTACCATATTATTAATAATAAAATAATTTTCGATAGTATACCTCAGTTTGTTAATATATATTTGTATATCTGTAGAATACCTACATAATAAAAATACATATGTTTATTTCTCCCTTTCATATTCTGTAGCATTTCGTGGACGGGAGCAGAAAATTGTATTGATTTTTTTCCATAATTTTGTAAAAAAATCGGTTTTAATCATTTATTTCTTCTTGAGAGCAGGATAAGATTTTTTTTTCAATTTTATTTTGAAATATTCAACACTGGTGTTTGTGATATAGCTTGTCACCATGGTAATTTAAGGGATATCTAAAAAATTAAATTTTAATAAATGATCGATTCCGAGATTGAAATATTGTAAATCTCGATATCCCTGGATCACAAAAAGCTTCCTAGATTGGATTTCCTAGTTCCAACGTTTTTCCATGACCGCTGAGAGAGTTCCTCATGAAGTCAAACTAACTCACCCATCCCCAATATTCGACGAAAGCATCTGTTCTCGATGTTCTGTATACGTTTTTTTCTCAAAATAATAATAATTCAGGAGCCATAATTCGTCATCGTAGGGTGTAAAGCAGCGTTGTCCAACAGAAATCGTTTGATGGGCCAAATAAAATATTACCGGTATATGGTGGGCCGCATAAAAAACAATTTATTAATTTATTACAATTATGAGAACATTGTATTTACTTGATAATTAATGTGACACTTGTTTTTTCAGACTATTTGTTTTTTTTTATATCGACTGGTAATTTATTCGATGCACATCGCAGTTGATTGGTTAAGTTTTCATCGGCCAGCTTGTTGCGACATTTTGTTTTTACTATTTCTAATTTTGAAAAGAACGACTCGCAGCGATATGTGGTCCCAAATGCAGCCGTAATGCATATTGCCAGCATTTTTAATTTTTGAAAATTTATCCTCGAGGATATATTTCTGATAAAACTCACGTTTAATTTCCTTAAACGTGCATTTTAACCCGATGCTTGATTTGAGGTCTATTAACTCCATTTGTGACCCAGCTGTCGTGAAAACAATTGGATGTCATACACAAAATGCTGATATAAATTCGGCAAATTCACGTCAGTGATTTTTTTTGTTAGATTTATGAATAACATCATGCAAAATATATTTGTAGAAGGCCAATAGGGCCGCAGAAAATCTTCAACTGGGTAGCGTGTTGGACATCGCTGGTGTAGAGAATTAGGCGATGTAATGCAAAGTGCATTTCTAAAATTAAATTCTTAACCTTATGCAAGCGATACAAACAAAATTGTATTCAAAGTAAGTCATTTTTTCAAAAATACTATTAGTAATGAATGTTGATGTTACTGTTTCAAACTATCATTGTAACACCTGGTATGACTTGCATTTGGTTTAGTACTGCACCGGCAATTAAAAACATGCATATGATATGCAAATTAGTAAAAAGCAATCATCCTATTTGCAATCGTATTCACTTCTAAATTTTATTGCCCAATACAGAGTGCTTTTGTACGCCGATTTGATACGTTTTTTATGACAATTGAATTTTTTTATCGTAATTTATTACTCAATAAATAAACTGAAGGATGTGATGTTTAATAGTAAATTTCTTAGTAATCTTGTAGCCTGGATTGAATAAATAATACCATTTTTATAGTACCGTGTGTTTCATAATACACACGACACAATTGGTAATTTAAGTTTTGATTCGACAGCCACGCGAATAAACGAGTAACCCTTATTTGATTATTTTGTGGGAGAGAAAAATGAAAGTTTTAAAAATTTACAATAGAAAATAAATTATTTAAAATTTAGTATAAGCTCAATATTTAGTGAATTATGTTTATATTTGGCCTCCGGCAATATGAATGAAAGAAAGATACTGCTTTATTCGTTCGGTTAAAAAATATATATATATTTAAATAATTTACAATATGTATAACTTTTTTCTAAAGGCATGGATTTCTATAATGTTTTTATTCTGAATATGATCTTATCCCTCTTCAAAGAGAGTAATTGAACAATTACAACCGATTCTCGATAAATGATTTCTGTTGAAATGCTTAGTTTTCTGTACACATTTGAGAATAAATATTGTCATCATATTAATTATTACAATCTTATGAAGTATCTTTCTCATAAAGCTCGAGTTGTTCAATCATATTGTTTTGACTAAAATCTAAAACGTAATTTCAATCGTTTACCAATGATATATTTTTTTATAACTAACAACATTTGTCCACTTTTAGGGTGTTCATATTTGGTGGATTGGCATTATATTTTTTAAAAATATATATTCATTTATACTAATTCCCACTTTAATTTAATAATACCAGGACCGCTTTCGCTTATGAAGAACATTATCAACTGACCAGGTTGTTTTAAAAAATATTTGAGATATAAAATTCTTAGATCTCAAATAAATATGAGATGTATTTGCGATGTCTTTTCTCCTCGAGTCGATGTCACGTGATTTTTAAAAATTCGCATTGAAATGATCGAATGTGATAATTAAAAATATTCAACGCTTTGGCCTTTATCATCATCTGTAATGCCAAGTATTTTTATTATTTCATTTGTATGTATGAACAGCCTGTAGGTAAAGAATAATAACCCGATAAACATATCTAGTGTGGTCTAGTAGGCGAAAATTTATTTGTTATACCACACCCAAATATATCAAACCAAAGATAAGACAGAGCAAATAAAGTTTTTTTTTATCTTCGATCCACATGCTTACCGCAAAGTAAACCTACTTTATCAGTTAAGAGTGAGGCGATTGTTGGTCTAACTGTGGTTTTATAAGTAGTCTGGCTATTTTAATTTATTACATATTAGATCATATTTTATTATATTCATGTAATATTAAATTAAAATCTGTATCTCGGTTGTACCAGCCATCAATACACACCGCTTAGATCAAAAAAAATGACTGACGACGTACAATAGTAATTCGTTGTATGTATATTAGAGGCCGTGGGCTCTTACCCAACCCGGGATAACCTGGGAAAAAGTATAGCAAATCGAGGATTTCAAATTCTTCGGTGAGCTAAAAAAAAGGACTTTCGGAGATAATCTGCGAAAAAGTATAGCAAATCGAGGATGTCAAATTCCTCGGTGAGCTAAAAAAAAAAAGGACTTTCGGATCTCCGAATTATCTAATCTGGGAAAAAGTATAGCAAATCGAGGATTTCAAATTCCTCGACGAGCTAAAATAAGGAGTTTCGGACTTCGGGTCGGGTTCGGGTAACAAGTGCGGTATTAGACTCGGGCCCGGGCCGGGTCGGGTATGACTTTTTCGGACTCGGACCGGGTAATTTTGTAAAATTTTGGCCCGTGCAGACCTCTAATGTATATCATTCCTTATATTATTATAACATAATCAAAACTATTTTTAACATTAGCACACAATCACATTATAAACATGAGCGAAGAAAGACTGAAACATCGCTGTGTGTGTTTGGAGCCGACCGCCTTCCGTAGCCCAATAATGACCAATGAAAATGAATGAATTTACTTATATTCATCTCCCGATACACATCTGCACGGTTCCTACCGTGTAAACATTCACTAGTGTGCCTAAAAACATAATAATAATAGAATAAACAAAAAAGAAAATTTGACTTATTCAGCCATTTAGATTATGTGATATTAAATATTGTGTGTATTCGTATACTTAGAATCCACCGTTGTAGTTGTGTGTTGGATGGATGGGGTGTCGCGATTTTTTAAATATTCCCTATGGTACTCAACGTTGTACCCACCATCACCCGTTACGGCGTAGTGTTAAAACGTTATTAGTGTTCAAAGTTTGCAGTGATGTCCCGGGAAGAAATTCCTCAATGAAATTGTTTGCATGCATTGATAAATAAAATAATAAAAGCTTTCCATAAGACGCGGTGAATTCCTTGAAGTCCTTATTTGCCTTAGATGCAACCAAATAGGCATGACCAACAGGGCCGACAGACAGATCCGACAGATAGTCGAATCGTCTTAAGCATTTTTCCCGTGCGTTGTTTAAGTCTGGACTTTTGTAAATTATGTGAATAGCATTCTGGATCATATACCCTCATTTACAACATGAAAGAGCTTGAAAGAGCTGGAGTCAGCGGTGGGCTGCCAATACGTTAACAAGGGGCTCGCTTCATCTCAAAGCAATTCTCAGATTTCTGGGGAAGGAATGATTTTTTTTATCACTCTTATGCAATACTTAAATAAGCAATCGATTATTACTTAATACACTAATAATTTGTAACAATTTGCAATTCACCGTAAACTTATCAATCTAAATGTCTAAAATGTACTACTGTATATACTGAAGCTATCGTTAATAATATTCAAGTCATAAATTGCAGTTATATATACTAATTTGATTTGATTATATTGTTTTCCCTTTAATTAACAAGGGGCTCACG
This sequence comes from Himalopsyche anomala, assembly GCA_031772345.1. Classification (NCBI taxonomy): domain Eukaryota; kingdom Metazoa; phylum Arthropoda; class Insecta; order Trichoptera; family Rhyacophilidae; genus Himalopsyche; species Himalopsyche anomala. The sequence goes on from CM062831.1 coordinate 7,705,420, forward strand.
CGAGTCCCTCCGAGCTCCCTCTAGCCCACCCCTGGCTGGAGTGCGACTGGTGGAGGTCAGCAAATGAAAGCGGAGGACCGAGCTGAATGGAGAAGATTAGAAACCCCAGAAAAAGAGAAGGAAACTTTTGATACTTTTTCATCTATCACAGCACAACTAAAATGTTTAAATACTAGCCTCCACTGCTAAGAAATAAATGACAGCACCAATAAGCAAAAACAAAAAAAAATGTTCAAAGTGTTGTCCGTGTACTGTAAATATTATATATCTAAACGTCTTTTTATGACGAAGTGAGTAATTATATATTCTTACTAGGGCATCCAATCCCGGAATCCGGGATCCCGTTCGATTTTCTGATCCCGAAATCCCGGGATTGACACGGTCGCTATCCATGAATTTCGGGATTGAGAAATTTCTAGCAAATCCTGAAAATTGATACGATTTTGGAATTGCAAGAGCTAAACAAAATCTGTTGAAATAGTATAGCGAATTCAGGATTGCAAATTCCTCGGTGAGCTAAAACAAAAAAAAGGAGTTTTGAGACAATCCGGAGGAAAAGTATACCAAATTGTGGATTTCAAATTCCTCAGTGAGCTAAAAAAAAAAGAAACGAGTTTTGGGACAATTCGGGGGGAAAAGTATACAAAATTGAGGATTTCAAATTCCTCGGTGAGCTAATCCCAATCCTGGGATCCCGGGATTGAAAATTAATCGATCCCAAAATCCCGGGATTGGAAAAAAGCTCCGGAATTGGATACCCTAATTCTTACCAATGCTGATATAATATTTCGCAGATCGTAACACTATTTACATAACAAGTAACACTATGAAGTAGTGCGCATTAAGTATGTAAAAAAAATGACACGTTGTTAAAAAATCTAATTTATGGCACTTATTTACACAATGTGCTTTCGATTATAAAACAATATAAAAAGTTAAATACCAATCATGAAAATAAAACGCAGAATAATTACCACAATTAGTTTGGCGTATCTAAATATTAAAGCTGGACTAGCGTTGTACTAATCCAGTGAAGGGGAACCGGCGGCCTTTTGACTTGATCAAAATATTCACTTTGATCAAAAAATTGTACGCAAGCGTTAGGAAAAAGAGCGTAATCAACCCATTATATCGACCGTGGAAAGGAAAAAGGACGTAACCCACAGTTTTTTAAGACAGGTTTTTTTCGATAATCACAATGCATCACACTTGATACACGTTCTATCAAAAGGATGCAAGCTGCAAATGCCAAATTAGTATCTTAATTTAGCTTTTAAGTTTGAAAATATGACCTTGTAAAAAAGACTGAAATAAAGGTTTTTTCCTAGACAACTTCTTTAATAAATATTAGATTATGTCAATTAAACACCAGTTTAGAAGTCTCCGTGCACTTCAAGGTTGTGTATAATTCATAATTTGCATATGGCCCAAAATCATCAAAACACGTTTTTTGCGCCTTCTGTAAAATTTGATATGTGTGGGTTACGTCCTTTTTCCTTTCCACAGTCGATATGTTCGACAGTTGAAAAAAAGGGGGAGTGCGTCAACGTTTTCTTTACTGCGGCCTTAAGTTGAATCAGATAAATGAATGAGGCTTTTAGGCATGAAAAGGTTTCCCAACCCTGTACTAAGCCATTGACTCTTAACTGGTACTCCGCGAACCGAAAAATCCGCAAAGGGGTGAAAATTGTGACTTTATACGAAATTCATAAGTCACGACTCACGATTGATATATCCAGTGCTTTGTTTTGTCCTTATCAAGATTGTGTTCTAAGTCATGTCCGATTCTTATTTGGAGCATATAGCTTCCTAATATAATTATTTTAGCAGTAGTTTTTTACGAGAATTTCAGCATTTGCAGCGCATTTGTAAAGTTCAAAAACTCTTAACATCGTTTTTTAATTCGTAATATCAAGGTTCACAGTTAAGATATTGTTTCTCTGAACTTTGGAGTAATTGACGGAGAGCTAATAGATAGTGATACTTGATAAAATGTGCGAAGAAATATCGGTTTTTTATAGAAAAGATTCAATGAATTAAATTCTACTCGCTCTCAATATGACGTCGTAAATACATTATATGCCTAATCTCCTGCTGTATGTATACAGTACAGTAACGGTTTTATGTATATTTAAAATACAAAGTTAATAAAAAAATGTCTGACGGTCAAAATTTATTATTTTTTTGTATAATTAACAATCTTGTCTCACAAATAACTACGTAATTATTAAAAATATAAGATACTTTAACACAAGGGAAATAAAAAAAAAATAACTTCCTTAATATTGTTAGTTACAAATTTGATTTCTGTATGGAAGTGTAATATTCTAGTACTTATAATGAATACAAGTTCAAAACAATCCAGTGGACTAATTTCAGTACACTTTTGGTTTCTTGATATCCATGTTTGGTTTTATGCAGCATCCCTCTGGGATTCAATTGCCGGACTTACGTCAAGTAATGCAAAAGTAAAGTACGTAGTAATCGTGCAGATCTGTATTGTCAGCGATGCGTAAATAAACATGACATGACAATATTTTTTTATTTTTGTTGACGTTCAATACAGGTTTATTGATAAGGCCTGCTCAGACTGAAAAAAAAACAAGGAATACTTCGCGTGGGTTACTACTCTACAAAGTTTATTCACGCCGTATTTATTATAAAATAATTTAAATTTATTGGAATTTATATTTCATTTTATACATTTAAATTAAACGAAATTACAATGCACTCAAAATATTTACTGCGTATACGAACAATATTTAAGAATTTTCTTTGAGATTTTGAACCACATTTAGAGTTGTAACGCTGCGAAATACACCCTGTAAAAAGGTTTTGAGTCATGAGTGATGGTTTGTTAATCGGTAAATACTCTCAATCAGTTCAACGCAACCTTTCTCTCACTAACGGTACAATTAATTTTCCTCCTAGATTATGTCAGTTTTGGCCAAATTGAAATATCACCTGCGGCGCTCTTTCAGTGGTATTAAGGAAAAACACCAGTAAGATCAAATTAATGATCTCAACAAATAGTAGAATAAAACTATTGATTTTCTAACATAAACTTCACGATGAAACTTTAAGCAGCTATTGTGAAAAACTGTTATTTTTGACAGTGTAGTTAACCTTCTTTTAAAATCATAAAAATGATATTTAATTGTGTTTTCCGATTGTTAAATAATTTACATTAAAAGACAGCGGTGGGCTGCCAATATCTTAACAAGGGGCTCGGTAAATCGTATCCATTTTCGCTCCCAATGTGGAGCATATGGCATCCTAATGAAAGTATCTCAACAAAAGTTTTTTTTCTATGAGAACTGTTTGTTATTTAGTCGCTCAACCTCTCTTTTCTAGAGAAAGTAGTAGGGATAGAATGATAAGGCTAATACAGGGCTAGTGATTAACTCGAACCCATGAGGTCCGGCACGGACGCCCACAACGCTGAATGAAAAAATAAAGGGTCGTAAAATTTAACCATCTACAAAAATTGCCGATTTGATCTAAGACGAATGATTTTTTTATCTTAACAAGGGGCTCGCCGGCCGCGCTGAAATTTAACAAGGGGCTCACGCGACCCCCCCCCCCCCTCCGAGCCCTCTCCAGCCTACCCATGTTATAAGAGAATTATATATCAGAATCAGAGACACAAAATATATGTTTTTGCAATGGAGCAATGACTCATGTTACACGTATCATTCTCGTAATAGCACACTGCCATGGCACTGCTCTAAAGAAGTAAAATAAATGAAGAATTCTTTACAGTGGGCACAGTATATTTGTATAGTTTATTTTTTTCTTCAAATTTTCACTTTTAATATAATAACATAACTACTTACAGCGGCCGCCTAAGAAGATACAACCCGTAAACATTATCATATCCGAAAAGCAGTACTGTGATTTGTTCTATGAAATTTTATTACTGGACTTTCAAAAACTTTCTTTTACATCTGTTAATAGAAACATATGTATTATACATACGATATGTTTTCAATCATTAAGCAATCGTAAAACAATTAGGAACAGATAGCGGAATTGCACTTTTATATTCCAAATACGTTGTTGATACAATCACTAATGGAATGCAATTAAAATCTCAACATGGAAAAAGCGGACGACTCACGTAGGCTTCTCTTCCAGTTGAGTAGAACTTCTGCATCAATTAAGAGTCGTTTTGAAATAAAAATGTTTGTTTAATAATTAATTGTTCATCCCTTACATTATTGCTAGTATCATACAACAGATTAGCAAAATGAAAATATACCCTTAATTGGACATAAAACAAAAACAACAATGCTTTTTATTATTATAATATTGTTTTAGGTTTGATAGTGCTTCGAATATTTAATTTTTACATGTTATTCAAATATGAGTACGAAAAAGTAAAAAAAATCGATTATCAAATAATGCATTGTTTTAATATAACATAATTTATTTAATATGATCAGGACCAGTTTCGCTCATCACGAGCATTTACAGCTGATAATAAACCGGTTCTGATCATGTGTAATTTGTACAAAATAGTGTTTTAATCTTTAAACATTATAATCAGGACGATTGCGCTCACCAAGAACATTTCAAAGCGTCATCAGTTGGAAATGCGCTTGATGAGCGAAACCGATCCTGATCATATTGAATAAATATGGAATTAGTACAAAACAGCATAATATACTTAATATTATTAAGGCATAGGAAATGAGAACCAATTCGAGACTTCTTCCGCGATTTATTCATCTGAGTCGTATCACTGCGTTATAAAAACAAATGACTCGCGGTTCAATTGTAATTTTGTGATTGGCTTATCTTCAAGTCAGATTCTTTCTTGTTATGCTTACTATTAATTACACTACAGAGCAGAGTAAAATTGAGAAAATATAAAATGTGATATTATTTTTTATTATAAACTATGAGACGTAACACAAGATTTTAAATTCTTATAAACTATTTTTAAAATTATAAGCTTAGTGCCGCTTTAATAAGAAAATGTGGTTTTCTAATCATGATCTTCAATCAAAAATAAAAAAATTCGCCAACCTTTTCTTTTATTAATTATTATATTTATTATCGAAATGTTAATTATGAAGTAAGAATTTTCAATATAATTACAGTGACAATTTTGTAAGTAAAATACCGAGTTAGATAAATTATAGGATACATACCAAGTTTGTATTTATATATCGACTGTGAAAAAAAAAGGACGTAACCCACAGTTTATTCAAAACAACTTATTTTCGATAATCACAATATATTAAACATGATACACATTCTATCAAAAGGATGCAAGCTGCAAATACCGAATTAGTATCTAAATTTAGCATTTAAGTTTGAAAAAGATGACCTTGTAAAATAATAAAACCAAGAAAAAAACTGAATCAAAGGTATTTCCGAGACAATTTCTTTAATTAATATTAGATTATGTCAATTAAACACCAGCTTAGAAGTCTCCGTGTACTTCAAGCTTGTGTATAATTCATAATTTGCATATGGCTCAAAATCATCAAAACACGTTTTTTGTGCCTCCTGTAAAATTTTATATGTGTGGGTTACGTCCTTTTTCCTTTCCACAGTCGATATGTATTACATGATTGACGATAAGGCGTATGGACATGAGACCATCGCTATTTAAAATGAGCTCGTTAGTCCATTTTGAAAACATTGATTGATTCATTTAACTACTGTCAGAATTGTATTCAAATTAACTTACTATAAACCAAACGTGCGTATGATTTAGCACTTAATTGATATGGTATATTATTAATTGACAGATAGTGCTTTATTTTTATCAAACATGTTCGTGCATTATATACCCCTGAACTAGACATTTGTTACGCAATATCGTGATGTGAGACCGTGTGTAATAGATTTAAATTGTATATATACAACTACAGATCAAAACTGAAGCTGACAATTCGCAAGAGAGTAGAGTGTGAACACTATTCAATAATTTATGGAATATTATCCTTCTATAAACTTTGGGAGAAACGGTATGGCGGAGAAGTCGTTGGTTGAGATATGTAGGTGTTTTCAATCGAATCGTGAATTTGTTTCCAATGCCATGATTTTCCGTAATGTTTTCATCCCTCCCTATTTCCTATCCGGTTCTGAAATGGGGCGCAAAAAACTTCTAGTGCTTTCGTAGCACCATATGTACACACGTAGTAGGATGAACTTAATATCAGGTCTCGTAAAAACAACTTCTCTAACTACATATCGACTGTGGAAAGGAAAAAGGACGTAACCAACACATATAAAATTTTACAGGAGGCGCAAAAAACGTGTTTTGATGATTTTGGGCCATATGCATATTATGAATTATACGCAACCTTGAAGTGCACGGATACTTTCAAACTGGTGTTTAATTGACATAATCTAATATTAATTAATGAAATTGTCTAGGAAAAACCTTTACTTGGTTTTAATTTTTTACAAGGTCATCTTTTTCAAAACTAAAAGCTAAATTTAGATACTAATTCGGCATTTACAGCTTGCATCCTTGTGATAAAACGTGTATTAACTTTGATACATTGTGATTATCGAATAAAAGCTATTTTGAAAAAAACTGTGGGTGATGTCCTTTTTCTTTTCCACAGTCGATATGTATGCATCGTGGTTTTAGAAATGATTTTTCGTTATGCAAAACAAATAAATTAATATATGTTAAGATTACATTCAATTTAAAATACTTAAGTCAAGATTATTATACTCTTATACCCAAACTAGATGAATTCATTACTCAAAGGCTATTAATATTTTTAAATAGATAAACATAAACTAAGATTACCGATATAACTTTCATTGTCAAAACAAATTCAACGGTAGTATACAAGTTTTTTGGATTTCACGTTTACTCGAACGACTTGATTGAAATCGACGATTTGTTAATAATAAAATTGACTACACATATATTTACCTCAGGTGGTTATTGAAAATATTATCAAGTAGCTACCCATTTGAAATGTAGTGTAAATGCTTTAAATATGTATTTTTTGGGGTATTCTTTTCATCAAAAACTCAGTTTTCACCAACAGAATGGCTCAGAGAAGATTTGGATAAGTGAAGCTTGTAGTTGACGAAAGAACGATATTTGAAGGAAGATTTTGATTGGTATTTGGTTACCTTCATAGGAAGAAGGAGATTAATAGAAGCTTAGTGCTGTACTACAAAATTTTCGTTATAAATCCTTTGAAAATAGTTTCTGATCGACTTTTTTAATTGTATTTTCTCTGAACGAAAAACCGTTGAAAAAATCCTCCTATTTATGTCTAATTAGTAATAAAAACACACCTTCGGACCGAGACAAGGACGGGGCTAATAGGTGAATGGCCGTTCAATGGGTACACTCAAATAATTCGGCTACACAATAAAACCGATTGGCAAACTATGTTGCAAATTTTATTATTCTAAGAAAAAACGAGCCGTTAAAAAACAAAGGCACAAATGTTGATCAACATTCTATAATATTTATGAATAAAAAACTATGTTCGCTCTTAACACTTTATAAGCGGGCTTTTTTTAGTGATTAGCGCAAAAATATATTACATTCTTAAAATCAACATAACTTCTAAACCAAACAATATTTTCGGTTGAAATATTCAAAGAAATCATATGCGACATTTAATCATTGAAAATAAAATAAAAACTTTTTGAATACATCATAATTTCGCTACTTTTCTAAGCTGAATATAAAAACCTGTTATTAATTTAGTAGATAGCACTCCACTTGTTATCAATATAAAATATTCAAAATATTTTGTATTAAAAATAACATTAATCCATACCATACAATTATATAAATAATTATAGCATAAAATCCTCATTCCTACAAATTTACAATCACTGGAAGTGTGAAATCTGATGATATTAAATATTCGAGAAACATGTGTCGCCTTTTTAAAAAAAATACTATGTGTGAACGAACATTCAGGGCATAATAAATTATGAGGTTTATTGCTTATTGTCAAAAGGGTTACTTGCCGCGGCAGTTATTTTGAATAAACCATTAATTTATGAGTCAATATACCAACAAAACCGATAAACGTATTTTTACGTTTCCCGCCTATAATGTGTTAAGTATAACTATCGAAGATCTTAAATCTTTAGAGGTGAATATAGTTAATCACAATACCTCACTAAGCTAGCTTTCTGGTTTTTATATGTTTGTGATTTTTTACCATTTTTTTTATTATAGCGTCTGTACTACCATATTAAAATAAAGATTCATATTGCTTATTTTTTTATTTGAGAGTTAACATTTTTACTCCACGTGAAGAGTAATACCGTAAAATCTAATCATTCTCGTTTTAATTCCAAGGTTTTGATTGTAGCGATACATTACCTTCTACATCAATGTGATGATACCACACACAGACCTTTTGGTATTTTGAAGATAAATTGATGGGGTAGCACAGAAGCAGCACTAAAAATATTTAATACTCATTGAAGTGCAATTACTAGAATCCTAGAATATTGTTAAATATATTTTGTATATATTAGGGGTTTTGAGTAATAACTATCAATCTTGAAGTTCAACCCTATCGCTTTTTTTCAAAAACGCATAACGTGAAAAACCAAAAACAAATTGTTTAAATTGTTTTCCCGATATTTAAATTGAACTACTAAATATCAAGATAAAACAAACATCATAAATATTTCATTGTGAATAGTGATCTTCATTTGGTTTCATTTTTATCAACCTAATATACAAATTTAACTATGTAACTATCGTATGCCAGTTTTATAAATTGATTTTTCAATCGATTTATGAATTTCTGTTCGAAGGTACGGATGTATGTGATGTCTTGAATTCCCCCCTCTCACCAATCCTATCCTATGAACGGGGAGTATCAAGAGCGATTAGCTAACCACTAGTCCTGTCCTAGCCCTATCTTTCTATCCCTACTCTATTTGGAAAAAGAGAGGTTGAGCAACTGAGTAACAAGCAGTTCTCGTAGAAAACACTTCTGTTGAGATAAACTCCATTAGGAGTCCATATGCTCCAAATTGGGAGCGGACATGGTTTAAAAAAAATATATCGTATGGAAGTCTGGTGGAGTTTATCTCAACTGAATTGTTTTTACGAGAATTGCTTAAACTAATTTTCTTCAGAGAGATAGGACTAGGACAGAAATTGTGGTCAGCTAGTAGCTTTAGCTTCGCTCCGTTAATAGGAAAAGATGGGTGGGAGCAGGGTATACTCGAGGATTTAGAAAATCTTAGTGTGCGCCGCACACTTTGCACAAGCCACGACCGCCCTGGGTGGGAAGGAATTTTAGACATGTATGACTTCGAAAATAAATCCATAAATCAATTTATGAAACTGCTCAAACTAAATAACCAAAGGTTGAAGAAGCTGTCAAAGCGCCGGGTATATATTTTTTAATAATATATTATATCTTGTTTTTTATTCAAAATATCTTTGCCTTGATAATCGACATTTCTTAAATGTTTTGGAAAAATAGGCACCGAAATAATTTAGATTTTTCTACAGTAATTATGCATTTTCTCTACGAATATTATATAATTCAGGATTAAGTAAGATACAATTCGCTTTTGAACAGCTCAATATCAAAGACCGGTAATTATCGCTAGTTGTTTTAAATTAGCGTTTAAATGCTAAACGTCACCACGTTACGTGGAAGGAAAATTGATTTCTAGTAAAGCAAGTAAATGAATGGAATTTTTAGCATAATAAAATATATTTCGCATAAGATGTTGCGCGAATCTCTAATGTAATATGTAATATTTCAATATTTCATATTACATTTATTGAGCATAATTATTTTTATTATTTGTTTACCCTTTAAAAGTGCAAGTATTATTTCTCCGCTTGAATAAATAAAGAATAAAAACGTATCTGTATGAAAATTGAATATTTCTAATGGCATGGTTGTAATTTATGTTATGTTGAATTTTCAAATACATATTATGTATTGCTATATTTTCTAGTATACATGTATCGATTATATAATCAACTTTTAAGTATTAAAATATAAAAAAATCGATTAAGAAGATAAAAAACTTTTTTGCTCACATCTAGGACAGACACTAGACAAAAATCCCATTATTTAAGAAGAATTTTCGTTATCAAAATTTTAATGTTATAAAAACATACCTCTCGAGCAGGGCTACACAGTCTGGGGCCCATTCCGATTTTATGTGCCGCCCATAACAAGCATAGTCATCAGATACTTTTTCAAAAATCTGGTATTTATTGGTTGTAAAACATTACACAAAGGAATGAATATTTTGTATATTGGTGTACTCACATTTATATTATGTATTGTGGTATATTTACGTATTATTTTTAATATAATGCGGCCCACGTAACGTAGCAAAAACCAGCATGCGGCTTAGACGAAAAAAAGTTTAGTATAGCTGCTCTAGAAAAATCGATTATAAAAAGACTAAGATTCCTGAAATAAAATTTGAGTGTGGAAATGGTTTATAGAGTATTTTTATAGTTTACGTGTTGATAAATATTTTCATATTAAAAACACAAGAAGAATCCGAATTTGGATAATACGACGATGGAAATAATCATTTTATTTGTTTAAAATTCATAGTGTTTCTCTTTGCATTTAAAATACGAGTAAAATGTTTAATTAAAACTTTTTTTTCTTAATTAAAGAATGACGTTATGATAGTTAAACAGTTCCTGAATGAATTGATTTAATATTGATTGCCTAAAAACAGTAAAATATTAGTATCCATTTAGCATGTCGCTATAAAATATGTGGCGAATAAACATAATAAATCTCTAACGTAATTATTATAAAAAAAAATGTCGAATGCTGAACCATTCTTGAATAATAATACACCCATTTACAACAAGCGGTGCTAGAAAACACAAGTGGTTAAAGAATAACTACATTTTGGTAGTTTATTAATGATCTAACCTATTCTCGGTTTATTAGCCGGTTGACCAGTTTTCATCAAATAGCAAGGTCGAACAAAAAATTGAATAAGTAGGTAAGTAATGAATCCACTCGATGTTAACCAAACTAGGAAATATGCGAGCTATAATTTATTTTTTTAGTGACTACGAGATATTCAAAGTTTTCGCCCTTTTATTATAAATTTAAATAAATCTGACAGTAACCGCTAGGGATTCTGTATCGAAACGTCCCGGGATTTGTCGGGTTTTTTTGCTGTCTCGAGTCCCGGGACTTTTTTGTAAAATGTCCCCGGAATAGTGACTGATTTAAAATTTGCTAATAACATAAAAATTTTAATTTTGAAAAAAACAATTCTTGTGGTTAAGAAGCCCTCAAAAAGGGGTTTTATATTTTTTCATATTTTTTTCATTTCATGTACCGTTCTTAGTAAAAATTAGCCGTAAGCATTGCACATCAGAAAAATATGAATTATTAAACATTGTATTAAAAAAACGCGATTTTTACTAGTGCGTATTTTCAAAAGGCGCCGAGTGTATGTAATGCGTATATACATACATGAACATATTTAATTTTAATAAAATTATAATTTTATTAAAAAGTAAATAAAAGTCTCGAGTCCCGGGATGTCCCGGGACTTTGACTTTATCACGCCTCGAGTTCCGAGACTTTGAAAATCCCGAGACTTCAGAATCCCTAGTCACCGCGATGGAAGAGTATTGCTAGCGAATATGGAATTATAATAATACGATGAGAATCGACAGATAATGGTTTCAAACAGTTATGATTATTTATCACCTGGAAATAAAAATATATATTACCATACTTCTTCGTTATCAAATTCTTAAATATTCAATAAAAAACATGACTGAAAAGATTTAGTGTCAATCATGCCGCATGATGATCATTTGTATTAGTCAATTACCCGTTTTGTACCACCAAAAACTTTTTTATATTACAATACATGCAATTACACATTAATTACGAAATTTATCACTCTGGTATTATTTTATTGACAATATTTTTTTTTCTTAATACCCATCCAAATTAAGAGAATCTAAGTAAACGTTTTTTTAGTAGTACTGGTTGTCAGTCAGTCACTCAATATAATATTATATATTCAAAATAATAATAAAAAAAAAATCAAAAAAGAGTATTTTTCTAATCGCCACATTTTTTATTAATGTACAGGATCATACGTTTAGTGTTTTTTCTATATTAAAAAATAATTTATAGGATAATAGGGTAATATATCTAAGTAAATACAATATCTGGAATTTTACCGCTGAAATATTCATCCAGTACAGTGGAGGGGAACCTGCGGCCCCTTGGCCACTCTGATACGGCCTTTTGACTCGACCAAAATATTCAGTTTTCAAAAAATTATACGCTAGCGCTTGGAAAAGAGGCGTAATCAACCCATGATATGTTCGACAGTAAAAAAAAAGGTGGGGTGTCAACGTTTTCTTTACTGCGACCTTATTTGGAATCAGATAAATGAATGCGGCCATTGGAAATGAAAAGGTTCCCCACCCCTAATCTAGTAATTATAAAATGTAGTTATTAAAATATTACATTTGCCCATGCAATTGAATGCATAAATCGATCAAAAAGATAAACATATAATAACGTCCAATTTGAGGATTTGTATTTTTGAGCATTTACCACTCGGCCATGGGACCGCCCCAATCATAATTGCAGTGTACTTGCGGTCGTAGTTTGTATTAAAATTTGAATTTCGACCAATTTGAATATCGTGTAGGTAAAAGATATGAACGGGTGGGTAATGCTGGAAAGGTGTTCAGTTGGATTCGTAAAAAATATTAATGAAATTTAAATGACATGGCATTTTGTGCGCGGCGATACAGAAACGTCGGAATGTACATCACTTCCTCTTCGCCTCTGTCAACCATCAATCCCATCTGATCGGTGAATGTAGTCTCTGGCCGTATTTATTATTTGGCTCACCTGCTAAGTCGTTTTTTATGCTTTTAAGTAGGCACATACCTACTCAAACGTCTGGCCAACATAACGTCGCAATACATCGACCGACATCTTAGAAACGAGCGGGATTCTTGCATAGCAACAAACGATCAAGGAAACCGATCGACCGTTTTTTTTAATTACGTCACCAATATTATCAATAAAAAAATCATACACTGGAAGTAGCATGCGAAGATAAGATCCGGCGGAATTTATGATCGACAGGGTTGTAGAAAACATTTATTTTCTGAAAACGAATATTTGTATTACATAATACAGGCGGACCTCTACTTTCGCACATTCTATTTTCGCACAATTCGCTATTTCGCGCATTTTTAGAAGATCGTCTTTTTTATATTTTTGGCGATTTTTAATTTTTGAGGCGCCTCATTTTCTTATAGGGTAATCCGTCACTGCTACTCAGTACTAAGTTTTTTTTTTATCAATTTGTAGTAAAGTCGACAAATGACTCCTAATGTATAATTTCAATTGCAGATATTTCACGAGAATGTGTTGTAAGCCAGTCGCTTACACTCTTTTCTCAAATTAACGAACAATAAAAAGATGGCGTTATAAAAGTACAGGAATAGGTCGAGTTTCATAGAATCAGATCGAGTGGTTGAGATTTGATAAATACATCATAGAAATACATATATAGGGCTTGAATAATTGATAAAGCATGGATTAGTGTATAAATTCTGCAATTTCACAAAATAAAACCACGTCACCCACCCCAATATCCGATGTAAGACGTTATCATCCAAGCTCAATATACGGTTTTTCTGATTATTTGTTAATTGCTTGTATATCAACATGTACAGAATACAATTCATCAGAAATTATATAGATTTAAAAAATTGAAAACAGCTTTTGCATTAAATTACCGTTCTCCACCTCAAGTCTAGTAACCAAAGTGTAAAATTGTTTTTTAAAACATACTGTTATGTATACACAACATCTCCCCAGTTGTGGGCTGCCAATACGTTAACAAGGGGCTCGCTTAATCTCACAGCAATTCTCGGTGATCTGGGGAGGAGTGAATTTTTTTTATCACTCCTATGCAATTATATGCAATACTTAAATAAGCAATCGATTGTTACTTAATACACTTGTAATATAATATGTAACAATACGCAATTTACCGTCAACTTATCAATCTTAATGGCTAAAAATGTACTACTGTGAGTACTGAAATAATATATAAGTCAGAAATTGTAGTTATGTACTAATTTGATTTGAGAATATTTTTTTCTCTTAAATTAACAAGGGGCTCGCGCGAGCTCTTCCGAGCCCCGTCCAGCCCATCCCTGACAACATCTCCCTCTATGCTATGATTAATTCTCTATGACATACTTGTAACGATAAACTTTTAAACGGACTAAACCAAAATCCAATTCCTTCTCCTCTGTTCAAATTGAGAGTTCAAATCGAAAGGTCGACAGCCAAGTAAAAACTCCTCGATACTCATATCGTTATCATTTTGATTAATAAAATTAAGTGATTTATTAATAAAGTTTAAATTATATATATGGAATAAAGTTGAAACATCATTGAATTTAAATTAGTGTTTTAGTAATAATATATCCATAACAATACCAACAAATTGTATACGTTCATTGTAAATTAATTATTTAACAACTTATAAATTCTTTAATTTTATTATTGCACTATTAAGTATTAAGTTATGCCAGACACATATGCCATTTAAGCATTTTAATAAATCAGCGTGTGAAATAAAAAAAATAAGGATATATCTGTCTGATTTAATAAATGGCGTTTAATACTTTATAAACTATACATGTAGTTAATATGTTTTGTCAAGTTTATACCTCTGAAGCAACGGTGATAGGTGTTTATTGTTAATTTCATTTTAATTCAGTTCGTTTCAAGGTAGACTAAAAAAACTATGTATAGATAACAGAATACATAGAATTCATCAATGACAATATAAATTAATACCTCTAATGTAAGCAACCACAAATTTTGTTTAGCTTAAATTTCTGCAGTTTTTTGTTAGTAATCTTGGCAGAAAAATATGCACATATTAGTAAAGATAGATATTATCAACGAATGTGGATTAGATGGACTCCTAACTGCTTGTAACTCAGTAACTCAAACTATCTGTCTAGGCAAGAACAGAGTTAGTGGGTAGTTCATGGCTCTCGTGATGTTTTTTTGCCTTAGAACAGAATTCAGTAAATCTGTTGAAAAATCAATACATATATGAGACTTTTTGTACCGGGATTCAAATCAGTGAACACGGCAATCGAAGCCAACGGCGTCAATCACTCAACCAACTTTAACTACTCAGATAATTACTAAGTTATCAATATTTAAGATTGACAATCGACGACAAGTAAGCTCCCGTAGGATCAATCGACTATAATATTAGATGATACCGGATGCCGATAGTAATCAAGATATTATTAAAGACATGGAGTAAATATGTGCTAAGATAGCCTGTATTTCAATGTGTTTTGTCAGAAGATATGTTATCGTCGGATATTTATTTGAACGTCTAAAACATAATTTTAAATTAATTACAGTGCCCATGAATAATAAATACTCTGGGTTCAAGTATCTTTTTTGTATTTCGGTAAATGTTTGAATGCCGAGCGGCACAGCACAGCTAGAGGCAGTATGTTAACATGGCCGTAGTAATGGGCTCGATTCCCAGGGGGGCTTCTTTCACATGCTGATTTTTCAATTAACATATAAACCTTTATCCAAGAGAATTTGTTTCGTCTTCCTAAGCAGGTTTTAACAATCAGCCACATCAATATATAAACGGACATATTTCTTTATATTTCTACACATTTGAGAAAAGAAATTATCTTAAGAATGTTTTTCTTTTACTTATAACTACTACTCTAGACTTTTTAAAACCATAAACTTAAAATAAGGAATGGTCTCGGACAAATTATCGTATTTTTTAACAATTTCATCCCACTGGAAAAAAATGGTTCAATGGTAATTAGAATACGTTTTTTTTGTCACTGGGTGCAAAAGTAATATGCCTCACACTTAGTTTAATGTGCTGTAGAAGCGGATTATCCCATAAGCGCAAGAGGCGCGAGCTTAGGGCCTCTAAATCTTGACTTACATCGACTGTGGAAAGAAAAAAGAACGCAACCCACAGTTTTTTCAAAACAAGTTTTTTCGATAATCACAGTGTATCAAACTTTATACACGTTCTATCTAGAGGATGCAAGCTGCAAATGCCAAATTAGTATCTAAATTTAGCTTTTAAGTTTGAAAAAGATGACCTTGTAAAAAATTAAAACCAAGAAAAAAGACTGAAATAAAGGTTTTTCCTAGACAAATTCTTGAATTAATATTAGATTATGTCAATTTAACACCAGTTTAGAAGTCTCCGTGCACTTGAAGGATGTATATAATTCATAATGTGCATATGTCACAAAATCATAAAAACACGTTTTTAGCACCTCCTGTAAAATTTGATATGTGTTACGTCATTTTTCTTTCCACAGTCGATATGAACCCTTGCATTTTTATTTCAGTTTTCAATATTCATTATTATTCTACAAAGAGGTTTGCAGAACTTTTATGTTATTTAAAAAGCAGGGTCTCCAAAAGTTACTGCGCCTGGGGCCTCCAAAGTGCTTAATCCGCCACTGTGCTGTACGAAAATGTCAACGGTATTCCATCAATCAAGATTTAAATAATGCCCTATACGATCGTTCACATTAAATTATTGATGAATCGGTAAATAATTTCAAAACACGTACCAATAATCAATTACGGATACTGAAATAGAATCTGGACGATTGAGAATTTTCAAGATGCCAGGGCGCATACAGAATTAAACATATTGTGACGATGATTACAACATCAAGCAATTGTTTTACATCACTGCCCATTCAAAAAATCATCACTTTTCAGCTACATTAAACGTGATACGTTAAAGCCAAAGATTTTTTTGCTAACATATTAATACTAAAAAAATAAGACGTGATAAAATTAGATGATTTAGTTACAGAGTTCATTGTAGTTTATTCAGATATTAAATCAAAACATTAAGCAGACAATCGTAACAAAAACTTTGCATTCAATTTGTATTTTACAATGATGCCTCTGCGGCCCATTCAGCTTTTATGTGCGGTCTAAAACAAATAATAAACATATTCCTTTTAAATCATCTGATATTGTTTTCAAAACTTTATGTAAAGGAATGTATATTTTGGAAACGTATGTATTTATGCTTATTTTTGTCGTTATTCTGTAGCTCTTTAGTTTATAATTGTTAAACTAAACATGTGTATATTTATTTATATATTATACATACCTATAAAACAATTTTAAAAAGTTTTATTTTGAAGTTACTGTCATATTTATAGTATGTGGTATATTCAGTGGTGTAGTGACCTGGCATCTTTTGACTTGTAACTTAATTTTCAAGTACATACATTTATTTATTTTTAAAAAAATATTGATTTAATTGTTAACTTGTGTTTTTTTTTTTACTTCGTACGGATATAAAAAAAACAAAATTAACAAATAGGGAAGAAATCAATGACCGACCTGGTACCTATTTATTTACCACTGGGTATGTTTACGTATTATTTTTTTTTGTGGCCAAGTGACGTATGAAAAAACGGTATGTGGACCGAACAAAAAAAGCTTAAGTATAACTGCTCTATACGATGGTTTTAGAATCTTTGATATTTTCAAGGTAGTCAATTCATCAGTTGATAATGCTCGTCAATGCGAAATCGGTCCTGATCATATAAAATAAAAGTGGAGCTAGTAAAATAATATTTCTTTTTTTTAATATTGCCAAGGTATATTATATGAACTATTATCACGCAATCGTAGAATTAAAATTATCAATTTATACTCACCTTAAAAGGTGCTACGTTCAAAAAAAATACATGACATTTTGGTGAAACAAGTTGTCAAAAAACATAAAATAAAATATTTAAATTCCGATAAATTTATTCCGTTTTGTATCTACGGACATACTATGTTAATAAATAACCATTGGAGACGATTTTTAACTATGCCGGAACTAGCCGAGAAATCATTTTGGAGGAATGCGTATAATGTTGCCAGAACGTGAATTAATTAATACGTTTCCAAGGAAAACAACTCAATTGACAAGTTTCTGTATCGCATGCTCAAAACCGTCTGCCGGCCATTTTACCAAATGTCATTTTCATCCGAAGGCCGAATTCTTTCAACGAGGAAATCGACTTTTACGGCGTTATGTAAGATACCGTCTCATTTGCTAATACGTCGTCTATCAGGTGTGTTTGATTTAATCATTAACCCTTTGGGTATAAAGTATATACACACTTAGTTTTTACAATAAATTTATAATTCTATTTACGAATAACTTTATTAATACACCAGATAAATAATACTGATTAATAGTTAGCTGTCCTGTATTGTTCCCGATTCCGAGAGTACTGGACAATATATATTATCGGTTATGGTCGGCAAACACATCAGTCAACTGAGCCAAATATCAACTATTTGATTGAAATCAAAACGATCTTTTGATAGCCAAAGTTTTTAAACTTAAACAATATCGGTATGTACATTTTTATTAACTTATTAGGGTACTCCTTATCTGGCTTTTGTAAAAATAAAATAAAAATAAAATATATATCGGAGCAGTGGAGTACAACAAATCTCTGTGCTCCGGCTGCGCTCCTGATCCGGCCAAAAACTTGTTGCTGCACTGCTCCATGCTACGCTCAAGATCCCAGCTTAAAACATAATTAGCTGGGATATTTTTTAAAACGATAGAAATTAGGGAAAAAAAATCACGGAAGTAAATTATTTAAGAAAAACATAGCACGTTATTCGGGTTTCAATTGGTTAAGGCGGTGGGAATATTGATTTTATCGTTCGCATATTAGCATTAGTTATTTAACCACATTTGATAGGAATTGAATTTCAGTATTGACTAATTGAGATAACAGACGTTAAACATCACGGTCAAAAATGTAAGCGATATCTACATTTTACAAACATAGGGTCTGTCGGTTTTCAAAGACCGGTTTTTAAGCAAAATTTGTGACATTCTTTTCAATTTTCAATTTCAATTTATATATTATAAAATGAAATTTATTTCAATCTGCCAAGGTTACAAAAACGAGATGAAATAAGTAGTTAGGTATTGTATTGAGTAAACATCTTTGAATGCGTTGATAATATGGGCCCTCGAGAGGTGAAGTGAGGTATCTAGTAAAATGGTAAAACTCTTTTCTTGTACTTGACTTGTACAATCACATCTTTATTTGGTGTTTTGTTGGATTGCATATTTTTAGCTTAGGGAGATATCATTACTGCAATGTGTATTAACTGAGGTTACTTCACTTTTACGATACTTTAAGACGTGTAGAATATTACAACGCATTTAACTTTTTTCTCTAAAATACCATTTGGTTCACTTCACCTCTAACGAGCTCATATTATCTTTTGAAAATACTTTTTGTAGTGAGTTTTGTACAGTTCACAAGTACAGTAACTCAAAAACTCTAAAGGTTGAATTTTATACATAGTATGATTCTTCAAAAAAAAAAAATACGAATCTTCTAATTACGTAAGAGTATTTTCTATATCCAAAAATCTTGTTAGTAATATAGTTACGGTAATTTTGTCCTTTCACCATATAAAATTTTAGTATTATATTTGATGTGATAAATATACAGAGCTTTTTAAAAATACCGTTTTCTTCAGAATTTAATTGAATTATCCTTTTTTGTAAAACTTCGAAAGTCAGATTATGCCGGGTTTTAGACGGTTTGGAATTCGAAGACCGGTTTTTGTAAAGGCCCTATTCACGATATGTTCAGGTGTTTATTTATTTCATTCCTCTTTGAAGAATCTACAGCCGATGTTTACAGAGTGCTATCAGAAAAATTAGAAACGTATTCATTATATGGAAATGAATTGTTTAGTGAGATGCTTACTGTTAAAACTATACTTAAAAATGAACTTAGATGGTTACTGTTTATAAAATTGTTAGTCATGTAGCTGAGTGGATAAAAATAAGGTCAATTGGACGAAAATAAACCTTCTTGATATGACATTGATTTTTCAATTTATATGTAGATTTATATAAAAGGTGTAATGATTTTAATCATGCAACATTATATTAATTAAAATTTATGACCAATGAATTATTTCAACTAATCAGCGATTAAAAAATATAATATATTACTGAAACATACTGATCTATTATATTTATAAAAAAAATAAATGTGGCTTCTTTGTGTAAGCTTAGTTAAATTAAACCCTCTTTTTGTACTGGTCGCACATTTATTAATTACGATCAGGAACGGTTTCGCGCATGATGACCATTTTGAAAGCATTTGATGAGTATTTCAGTTGAAAAAGATCGCCATGAACGAAAACAGTCCTGACTAGGCTCTCCAATCTCGGGATACCGTCCAATTTTGTGATCCCTAAATCCCGGTCACAAAAAGGCTCCGGGATTGGATACCCTAGTCCTGACCATATTAAATACATTTGTAGTTAGTACAAAAGAGTCTTTTTCAATATTCAAGTATTGATAGTAATAATTAAGTTAAGCAAAAGATTTTTTTGTGAAATAAAATATTCTTTTTTTTTCTTAGAAATATATTTTTTTTCACAACCGCACTTTTGATTGATTGGTGTTATTTGATGAAAAAATAATATCCATTATTGTGGTTTTTTAATTATTATAACCTATAATCTATAGCTTATTTTAAACGAGTTAAGAACTTGCGGTCAGTCTCAATCGGTTATATGTAATTTCTATTTCCTTCCGAGAATCTTTCACACTTGTTAAATTTGTTTGAATTTATTATAATGTGTTTACAGTTTTTTGACACCCATCTATTATGGTATAATTAATGAAATGTTACTTTCGAGAAGATTGCCAGAAAAAATGGGGCGGACGATCGTGCGATGCAGATTATCCCTTTCGTTCTCAAATTGCGATGATGGAAAAAAACGGATGATGATTGAAATGACTACACGAGTCCGTGACCCACAGCTAAGGAGGTCATTGATTTTGGTGTCTGGCAACTAACCTGCTTTTAATCGCACACTTTGTCTAAAATTAGAGCTTTTCTAACGGTATTTAGAGACAACAAAGTGCTGTTTGTTATCATTAAAAATATGTATGTATAATCAAGCGTGTATTGTATCCTTTGATTAATCGACAAAAACGTAAATCAGCGAATATATTTGACAAATTTTAAATAAAAAATAATAATTACATTAATAAAATTGTTGTGAATATTTTTCGTTCTTTTACTCTCAACAAGGAAAGTTGTAAGATCGGGGTGGGGAACCTTTTCTTCTCTAAAGGCCGCATTAATTTTTCCGATTCGGCATAAGGCCGCAGTAAACATTTACTAGGGAATCTTCGGCCCAGAAATTTGCGGATTTCCCAAAATTACCAGCGTGGGACCTTTTTTTAGGTCTTCCAAGGATTTTGACATCGAAAAACCCAAGAATTTACGAATTTACAAAAAAATACAGAATTGGCCAAAAGGCCGCACCAGAGTAACCAAAAGGCCGCAGGTTCCTCACGCCTGGGTAAGATAGTCACCCCTAGCTAATCACATTTTCATATTTCGTTATAAAAAAATCCATCAACAATAATAAATTATTTATTATATTCTTCCCTCCCTCTTTTAAGTCCATGTTATCTTCCAATGTGGAGCATATCGACTGTAGAAAGGAAATAAACGTAATCCACACATAACAAATTTTACAGGAGACACAAAACACATTTTTGATGATTGGTTAAGACAGAACTTCACTCTCATTTTTTCAACTCTTTTCTCCTTAACATTTGGCGTCAAGGGGTTAATAAGGGACACTGTTGGGCTTACACTTTTACAATTTTTAATCTTTATTATGTACATTCCAAAAAAATGTGTTTGTGATATATCTTTACTGAATCTTATGTTCGTTTGTTTTCTCCTGTCCGTGCAATTTCAATCCGACTGTAAGATTGATGAAACTAAAAAATCACCTTGAGAATCGAGACCTCCATCAAAAATGTTCGTAGACAGTTTTTTTCTTCGTCAACTCTCTGAGAACCTGCTAGCAACAATAATACACCAACAAATAAATGTTTCAAATTTTACGCTTCAATTTTTATTAAAATTTTAATCTTAAACGGTGTATTTATAATTTTATATACATTTTGTCTTCTGATTAATAAAATAGAAGAATCTCTCATTCGTTCAGCAAGAATCTTTCCATTCAAATTATTGACGTGATGCAGGTCAATATGTTATGTATATGGACCATATAAATCAATATGCAGTGGTCAATGTCGTTGGCTTCCGTAACCGACCTCACAGTTTCAAATACGAAGAGCATTTTTTATTTGATTTATCGATTTCTGTTCGGGTGGCATAGCAGTTTTTCATGTTTAAAAATCTTCTCTCACACCTCTATATAAATACATATATGTTTTATTCATCCAATTATAAATATCTTTAGAAAAAAACAGGTGGTCCCCACCAACCTACCAATATTTCAGAATGCGCTCTAGGGTCCAAAAAGGTTGTGGACTCCTGATCTACAAGATGAAATTCAACTATATGGATGTTCAGATGGAAACGGATTATTCCGATCATGAAACTCCGAGCACCTATTCTTCAGGACAAGATCCTTCCGTACACAAAAACTTCTGTACATAGAAAACTGCGGACACAGAATATTCCGTATATAAAATATACAATTGTACTAATTCCTACTTTTATTTATTCTTTTCGATACCAATTGTTTATTACACCTTTTATATTTAATTTTGATTTGTAAAAATAACACTATAACATTTTATTGTTTTATCAATTGATAATGCGTCATGAGCGAAACCGGTCCTGATCTTAATAAATAAAAGTGGGAGTTAGTGCAAATCTATATATATTTTTTTTTAATATAATGCCTTTCTGCCAAGTATTGACACTGTCAACCCTACGTGTGATAATAAATAAAGTTTAATTTGAATGCGCTATGTTATTATATCAAGGGTGCCAAATATTTTTCAGAATAGAAACAATGAAAAGTTTAAATAATAACGTATGTATATATGTGAACAGTATTTCTTTTTATATATATGTACATAGGTACATTTAATTTTTTTAATACACGATATTAATGGTCGGTCTATTTCTTACAATTTATTATTATTTACTATTAGGCATTAGAAAAACCGTGCCATAAGCAAACTATAGTCGATAATAATAATAATGGAATGATCATTCTGATAATAGCATTTTAATAGTGACCCCCATTCGTATTGGTTCGTGCGAAAGAGCACTCGTGCAATTGGAAAATTACTTAATCATACACAACATATCTTCGAGGAATTGGCATACATAAAAAAAGTATACACCATGTTTTTTTCACCATGTCCGCTCCCAATGTGGAGCATATGGACTATTAATGGAGTTTATCTTAACATAAGTGTTTCTACAAGAACTTGTTACTAGGGCATCCAATCCCGGGATTCGGGATCCCGTTCAATTTTCTGATCCCGAAATCCCGGGATTGACATGTACCAAATCGGCGATTTCAAATTCCTCGATGAGCTAAAAAAAAAAACGAGGTCTTGTGACAATCCTGGGAAAAAGTATACCAAATCGGCGACTTCAAATTCCTCCTTGAGCTAAAAAAAAAAAACAAGGTTTGCAGATAATCTGAGGAAAAAGAATAGGGAATTGAGGATTTCAATTTCCTCGGTGAACTAATCCCAATTCCGGGATCCCGGGATTGAAAATTTATCAATCCCGAAATCCCGAGATTGGATTCCCTACTTGTTACTCAGTTGCTCAGGAAAATAAGAATAGGGCTACGACAGTGCTATTAGTTAGGTTAGGTTAGGATTCGTATTAGAGGACAATTCAAGACATCACAATATGTACACTTTTATATATAATTCAATGTTTTTTTACCCTGCATAGACAGAGCAAATGTGATATTTTATTGTATCCATGTACGCTCCGACATATAACGTCTAAATGGAAGTACCCAGGGGTGGGCTGGAGGGGGCTCGGAGGGGCTCGCGCGAGCCCCTTGTTGAATTTTACTAAGGCCGGCGAGCCCTTTGTTAAATTATGAGTAAAAAATATTATCAGATCAAATTAATGTATAAGTGCAATTTCTAATTTATTATTATTATTTTAATTTATTATTATTTACATTGATAAGTGTACGGTCAATTGCATATTGTTACATATTACAAGTGTATTAAGTAACAATCAATTGTTTATTTAAGTATTGCATATAATTGCATAGGAGTGATAAGAAAATTCACTCCTTTCTCAGAACACTTAGAATTGCTTCGAGATTAAGCGAGCCCCTTGTTAACGTATTGGCAGCCCACCGCTGGAAGTAGCTCAACAGAATTGTCTCTACAAGAACTGCGTGTAACTCAGTGTTACACTTTACTCCTTTATATATGTATAAGTTTCCTTTATTTTTAAATAATTCCGACTTATATATTATGTTATAATATAATCTATGAAATATTGGTATCATAAATAAGCTCTATATAATATAGTTTTAATATATGACTTGATAAATCGTTCACTTATACGGTTTGGTTATTATGAACAATACATCGCTCTCTCTCTATAGATAGCGGCATAATATGCAGATAATGTCAAGTCATCGAATAAGATTTGATATCAAAGCATGAGATTCGGTGATACGCTCTGCACATGCGTGCGATGAAACAACATAGTTCAATGTTAACGTTGTATAAAAGTTTAATGCTGTCTGAATTTTTAATGGTCAGAATTTAAATAAATTTTTGGTCAGAATATTTAATAAAAATTTTGGTTAGTAGGTTAGGTTAGGTAATGTTAGTTTTTTTAAATTTCATTTAAATTATGACTATTTATTCTGACCGATATATTATGACCATTTAATATAAATTCTGAGCAGAAAAATACGAGCCATTTTAAATCCATCTACCCTGGATTCAAAAATCTTTCAAAAACAATGTTGTTATAGAATGATAACAAAAAAATATGTATTGTGTAATACGTATTATTAATTATGGTACATTACTTTTGGAAGCAATATCATCGGAAAAATCACAGTAACATTATACTCTTGTGTAGTGTTAACTCTTAGCCCACGATAGGTGAAATGAGCCAAGTAGTATTTTAGAGAAAATTGATTTGGATGCGTTATAATATTCCACATGTCTAAAATTATCGTAAAAGTGAAGTGAGCTTAGTAAATACCGACAGCAATAGTGTTATCTGCCTAAAATAAAAAGATGTAATTCACCATAACATTACGTACTTAAAAAGGTAATAGAAAAGTTTTACCATTTCACTACATGACTTTTTTCACCTCTTGAGGGCTCATTTAATGTTTTTGTTCAAAGATTTAACAAGAGTATAATAGAGTTACTGTAGTTTTTTCAATGATATTGCTTCCAAAATTAATGTGACATATCCTAAATAGTAATTTATTTATATTTTTTTAAATATACAACCCCGCATATCATTTATTCCTCTTTTCATTTTTTAAGGAACAGTAAACAAACAGCAACGATCTAAGAATTAAAAGAGGAGACTAGACGAGCGATCGTAAGTCATGCGTAAGTCAGTTGCAAGGGCTGTTCCACTACATTGATAAGAGGTGTGAACATTATACACAACGAATTTTGTGTATATTTTTTTTATTAAATTGTTTTTTATTTGAATTATTACGTATTATTATTTTGTTATTTGTAATTAATGTTAGAGTATTATATAATGTCTTTATTATATTTGTGCATGTTTCATTATATTGTTTTATAAGTGCATGTCGCAATGGCGTTAACTGTAATTTATTTGCCTTTTATTTTTTTTAGTGAACAACATTATTCATTTTTCTAATCGTAATAAAAAAATATATGTGCTGATTGCTGAATTCACGTTTTCATATCCAGCTGCGTAGTAAAGAAAAGTAGTTAGATTGCGAACTACCTCTATTTAATGCTCATATTGTAATCGATCAATCTTGTCTATTGTTTTTTAACGTTTGACAATTTATAGTAGCCGGGTTCGCAAACCGGGCGGGGCCTCATTTTCTCCGCTTGCAAGTACATCCGGAATAGATGAATGCTGATCGTGTGAGACAAGACGTGAGAGTTGAAACAGGGGTTTTCAAACAAACCAAAGTTTATTGTATTCTTGAAAATTATATAATGCATTTTTATAAATTATCAAATTTTAAGAAACTAACTACAAAAATTTATAATCTAAAAACTTTTTTAATATTTCACCTCTTATGTTATTAACCTTTAACAATTATTTTGTCATCCTGTGATAAAATTCTGTTCGGTCTTAATAATAAATTCTATATGGATTTATTAAAATAACGGCCTGTACTTTAAGTAAAAAAATGTACCCATAATCTTGTAGAGTCAACTTCGTTCAAAAGATAATGTAGGAAAAGTTACAATCCTACGACAAAAAAATAAGAGATAAAAGCAAGCAAAGACATTTTTTAGCACAAGTCGAGACAGCAAACAAGCATCCATATAATATATTATGTATAATAGTTATTAAGGAAACAATTTTAAATGGAACTATTCCATTTTTCATGAATGATGTAATTTCGATTATCCGGACTAATGCTGTGGAAGACAGGAACGGATGATTGAAAAACACGGATAATCCAAACTATCAATTTTTATATGGCTTCAAAATATGTATGTATCATTTATTTACACTGTAGATTTTTTGCTTGATTAATCTTTATTATAGAAAAGCAAAGAGTAGTATTTAGTTCCACAGGAATAATTTTACACTTGATAAATGTAAAAATTGTAAACGGTTTTAAAAAAATCCGATTCTTATAAGCTTTTGATTATATATATATCTCTTAATCGATTTTGAATTTCATTTCATATTTTTCGAAGAGCTATTTTATCGTTGTATTCCAATTACTTTTGGTCGGCGAAATCCAATAGGGTTAAACAGAAGTCAGTACCACCTGAAGGTTAATTAAATTTTCAGCACCTTCTTCAATTGTATGCTTACTATTATTTTCTCATTGTTATTAGATCTATCGGTAATATAATATTTCTGCCTAGATTTAAACATCAATTGCAATATTTATATTATATAATATATTATTTATATTTCTTACAATCTTAACAAAACAATCACATACATACAAAACTTGGTATACATTTCTAGGTCATATATAATATATCACATCAGATTTACTAAATGACCTCCATTAGAAAATTATGAGAGAAATGTATTATTGAATATTCAGAGCATACAATAGAATTAAAAATTGACCTATTAAATTACTAGCAACGCAATTTGGTTTTAAATATTAATCACGAAATTAAAAGAAGGAATATTCCAATTTCAACGAATCGAAATTGAAAATGTGTTTACAGTAAAACTTAATCGAAAAAATATTTGCGCAGTTCCAGAATAAATAAACATTTGCGGCGAAGCAAAAACAAGCGAACGCATTTTAATTGAAATTTAAAATTCTCAAAAGAAAACTAAATAATGAAATATAAATGTGAATAGGTACGTAAGTTTTCACATCGCATTTGATGAGTTGGTGCACATCAGACATGCAAAATAACAAAAAAAAAAATTGAATCGTTCAAACTATGTACATTAACACAAGTTTTGTCCCTAACGACCTGGGTTTCACCTTTCGGGATCGTCAGCCGTTTAACCTTCCCATGGGTTAATTGATTTCACCAGCAATGGCCTTAAACTTAGTGATACATTTATTTATTATATAAACACGATACATTTATTTACTGAGTCAGTTTAAGTTCATTCGTGCATTTGATCGCCTTAAGATGCCAAAAGACGAATCCCGGGTCGTTAGTGACAAAAATTGTGTGAATATTCATAATTTGTACGATTCAAATTTAATATTGAAATTCCACCAAGCATCTTCAGTCGAAACCCGGGTGGGTTGTTCGTGACAAAACTTGTGTGAATGTTCATAATTTGAACGATTCAAATTTAATATTGAAATTCCACCAAGCATCTTCAGATTATTAATAATAGATGTTTTAAAAAAGACTCATTCTTCACTCATTTTTCACGACTCCGACTCCGACCAAAATACCGCGACTTCGACTCCGACTCCAACTCCACAGCCCTGATAGTAATTGAACAAAACAGTGGCGACAATACAGAACAGGATAACCGACATACAATTTTTGACGTAGGTCCTAGTTATGAATTAAATAACTGATAAAAAAATAATCAATATTCACTTTAATTGTTTGTTAAAACGTGTTTTCCACTACAAACTAAAGTTACTCACATCCATTGCAGTCAATCAGAGATTACTAGAAGCGTGATAGTGTCTACTGTCAATCGCCAAATTAAGTATGGTGTTTTTTTACTTGCGATTTGAGTGTTATGTTCCACAAAAATTACATCGAAAATTTAGTTTTTGTCTTGTAATAATATGTAATATACTATTAAAAGTCATATTATCAATTCGACTTGGCAATACCTTTTGCGTTTTAATTTATGTATTATGTTATCTCTAGTAAATAATTACACGAAATTATCTGGTGATGATAAAATCAAATTTGTCCACTGTCCAAACTTATTTTTTCCTGCTGTACATGCTCACATTTTCAGGGGTGAATGCCACGGTTTGTAGCACCTTGAAGTTGGCAAAAAGCCTGCACTAATTGAATTATGATTAAACGACATTTTTTGTTTGCCTGGGATTTTACAATGACCATGCACCACTCGAATACAAACCAAATTGGATGCTGCATTTACAATTTACGGGAGCTTTCAATTAATTTCACGGTCGGTAAAATTCCTCTCGACTTTATCTCAATTTGTTGAGAAGACACCCGATTTACCTATGCCAGAGTCAAAGAACTATCACATCGCTCTATTTATAGCCTCTATGGGAATAGTAAAATATTTAATCTCAGAAATCAAGTTTTATAACTGCATTATTATCCATAGGTCGTCGTGACCATAAAATAAGTAATTTAATTCGGTCATAAAAGATTAGTTGGCGGTCAGTTTTCAATTTTAAAAAATAATTAATAATTAATATTAAGGTAGGGTCTGTGTATAATTAAATTATCTTTAAATTTAGTCATTATTTTTATCGCATTAATAAAAAGTAAATTGTCTTTTTATTTCGTCTTTAAAATTTATCGCATATTCCCGACACATAATTAGTTTTATAATTAAAGTATTTTAGGTTATTCAAATGAGCATACATATATTATAATTCAAAATGTTACGTATAATTCTGATTACAAAAACAAAATAGATGACATAATGACATGGTTATATATGTAGTTTTTAAAAAATGTTAAATGTTATATAACTTACATTTTCTGCAGAAGTTATTAATACATCGTAAGCTTGACTTGCAAAAAATGTGTCAATTTGTAATCCAATAAAACGAATATTTTCGATGGATTCGACGGTAACTTTGTGAAAATTCATTTTTAGTATAAAATTTAATTTAATAACTTTATTACTCCAATTGTGTCACACGTGTAGGTTAGTTATATAAACCTATATACGTAATTAATTTTTAATTACATATAACTAATAATTATTAAAATCGTTTCAATATCTTAACATTGAAACATAATAAGTAAAGAAATTTGATTGACTTCTATATATATAAACCTAGTCAAGGAGCATTTTCAAATGAAAAGTTTACCGCTTATATTAATTATTCATTTCAGATATATAAGCATGATTTTTGGGGAGGATGAGGAGAGGAGAGAAATTAATGATCAATTTGATTGATCTATCCGATTAGAGAGACTCTAACGGATGACTTACATAATTCTCCTTTGATGTGATTGTATATTTAGGTATAATTTATTTGTAAGAGATAATAAAGGTGTTAATGAGATTCAATTTAGTGTTGCTTATTCATATTTTGAATCTTTATTTGAAAATTTCTTTCTTATATCAATTACCAATTTTTTGTTAGACCCTTGATAGTTTTACTATACCACTGTAATAATGTATATTCTTATAAGTAGAAAATCCTTGCCATAAACGAAACCGGTCCTGATCATATTAAATAAATGTGTAAAAAAAAGTTTTTAATTTTTTTATTTTTTAATGTACAATATTATAATGGAGTTATACCAATTCAAGCAATCAACTAAAACAACAAATACATCCATACCATGAAAAAAAATCAATTTATTTAACTATCCGTAGGACATCCAATATTGGGATCCCGTAATCCAAGGATCGTCCGGGTAGCAGTATCGGGATTTCGGGATTCACTATAGCTCGTAAAAATCCGAAAGTAGAGCTTAAAAGAAAGCCCTCTCACACTTTTCAATAATTGTAGAATCTGTATAATTCGCAACATAAAAAATACTTCTTTCGCCAGTGATCAATACCGGGATCCCGAAATCCATGATTCAAAAATAGTTGTGAATCCTGAAGTCCCGGGATCAAAACAGGGTCCGGGATTGGATGCTGTAACTGCCCGTACTGGGATTTGAACCCGTGTGCAGAGTAACTGAAGCTAACAACCACTCTACCACGGAAACCGTATACAGTGGAACCCCGATCTACCGTTCTCGTATTATTCGTTTTCCCGCATGGATCGTTTATGTTTCATAGTCCCGACCAAACACCCATAAGAACAATGTAAAAGAATCCCGCATTAATCGTTCCCCAATTTACCGTTTTCCTCGATCTAGCGTTTAAATATTTTGGTCCCGTCACGAATATTATCCCGATTGACCGTTTTCTTTGAATATTTTTCATAAATAGTTTTGCTTCTCATTTCGTTTTACGTTTTTTTCAGTGGAACCCCGATCTACCGTTCTCACTATCTTCGTTTTTTTGCATGGATCGTTTATTTTTTACTCGACCAAGACCCCGTCATAACAATATTTAATAAATCCAAGTTTATCATTCCCTGATTTACTGATTTCCTCGATCTATCATCTAAATAATATTATCGTCCCGTCCCAATTATTATCCCGAATGACCGTTTTTGTAGAATATTTTTTTTTCGCTCAAATAGTTTTACATCGCATTTAGTTACATAAATAAATAATTTTTCAAAATATTATTTGAAGATTTCCCGCATTATCGGTTTCCCGCATTATGCGTTCATTTATTACGATACCATGAAAAACGTAGAATCGAGGTTCCACTGTAATTGATTTTTTATTTAAAAAAAAAATGTCTATTCTATACGTACATGTATAATAAATACAAACATACTAGTTTTAATTCATACACAGATAGATGTTACTGAAGTTCAATTGAACAAATCACGACCAACATAATAATTGATTCAATTTGTTTATGTGTTTTTTTCCTCCCATGGTACATGTGTGTTTGGAATCTATTTCTTTTGTAGGTGCACTTACTTATCGGCTATACATGTCAGGGCGATCGTGACCGCGCCAAATTGTTGCTTCTACTCCAAGCTAGACTATCGTGAGCCAGGCCTTTGAATTGATTCGATATCTTGATATAACACTGCACGAAACACATCGAGATGCGCCTTGATCTTGACAGTCGTTAATAATGTGCGATTTATGCATTCCATTTCGATGAATCAAACTAACAATAATTCATCACTTTTAGGCAGCGGTGGGCTGCCAATATCTTAAAAAGGGGCTCGGTAAATGGTATCCATTTTTTTATCCATGTCCGTTCCCAATGTCGAGCATATGGCCTCCTAATGAAGGTATCTTAATAAAAGTTATTTTTCTACGACAACTGCTTGTTACTTAGTCGCTCAGCCTCTTTTCCAGAGAGAGTATTAGGGATGGAATGATAAGGATAAGACAGGACTTGTGATTAATCAATAGTAGCGCCCAGTTGAATTCAAGGATCGGAAGAGTGGAAGGCAATATTAAGACATCGCAAACACCCATGCCTTCAAACAGGAAATTGATAAATCGATTGAAAATATGCTGTTTTGTATTGGAACTCGAACCCGTGAGGTCCGACACGGAAGCCTACAACGCTGAATGAAAAAATGAAGGGACAACTAATTTTCAAATTTAACCATCTACAGAAATTGCAGTTATGTGATGATTTGATCTAAGACGAATGATTTTCTTATCTTAACAAAGGGCTCGCCGGCCGCGCCGAAATTTAACAAGGGGCTCGCGCGAGCCCCTTCGAGCCCCCTCCTGCTCATCCCTGCTTTTAGGGTGTACACTGTCAATACTTGGTATAAAGGCATTATATTAATAAAAACACAGTATTCCTTTGTAATTTATTTCCACTTTATTTAAAAATGTCAGAACCGGTTTCGTTCATGGCGAGCATTGTAAATTGACAAGAAATATAATTTAACAGTGCTATTTACACAAAAACAAATTGAAATGAAATGGTGTAAACAACAATTGACATTGAAAGGAATTTAAAAATAACTGTATAAGTGATTCTAGAATTACACCAAAATTTAAATGATGAACACCTTTAACATATAATTTATTAATCTTTGATGATTTTTTCATCAAAGAGGGCTGCAACATATTAATAGGAAGACTTAAATATATTATAATACACCATAATGGTGTATTCTATTATATACTATATTGATGTTAAAACAAAACTCACTTTTTTATTTAATTTACTTAATGTATATAATATGTATAGATAAGCATTTTTCTAATTTATGTCCTTTCCCAATTTGAAGCAAATGGGAATTTATTTAGCGCCCTGGGCAACATTCACCAAAAAATCGTGTAGAATTTCGGGATTGAGAAATTTTTGCTAGGCGAAATCCTGGGAATTTACGGATTTTTCTTACATGGAAAAATGTGAGACCTTTTTTTTAGCTCTTCCAGGATTTCAAATTTGAAAAATCCAGGAATTTGCAGAATTTTCAAAATGAAAAGGCGCAACACTCTTATTTTTTTAGCTCTCGCTCAATATTTTGTTGCACAATAAAGAGCAGTACTTTTTGTGGTGGCAAAGATTTTTTAAGTTACCGAGCTATGCGCCCTCTTGTGGTTTGCGCCCTGGGCGGTTGCCTATTTCGCCTGTATGGTGGCGCCGGCCCTGCTCCCTGTTTGTTTCTCAGTTCTATAACCTGTTTTTAAAAACTGTGAAAATCCAGATATGCCCATATGTTATTTAACATGCCATGTATTAGTTATTTGAAAGAATATAATTTAATTAAGATATATATAATTATATAGATATATAATTAAGATAATTAAGAATATATTAAGAAAAAGATAATAATTTACTATACATTTCCAACTTATTTGGTACACTTGTTTTTTAAAGTGACTATAAATATTATCATTCATTTGATTGAATATGATCATGAATTTTTGATCGCATATTCAAAATTTATTACGAGCTATAAGTGAGGAATGATGGGCGAGGAATTCTGTAATGGGAGGTCAAACGGTTCTCTGTTTGTTAGATTGATGTGCATATAACTATGTGGGTAAGAAATATTATACTTAATCGGCTTGTGCTAAATGTAGGTAACTTTTTAAGTATATAATCATTATCAGCCACAAAAAAGAAACTACAGTTCTCAATATTAATTTGCTTAAGAGCAAGAACAATAAATTGAAATCATTTATCTCTTAAAGTACGTCAGTATTATTCTCTTTTTAACATCAACATCAATATCAGCGATTTGGTGGTTGTCTGACGAGGCAAATACATCAGCAATGTAAGTGGCCTTGTTAACCTTCCAGGATTTGCCTGAATTGACGATACTGTTCAGAATCCTAGGTAATAGGTATGCTATGTTAAGCGGTTTATTTGTGAGATAACTTTGTGATATCTATAAAATACATTTATTTTAGTCTTGGGTAATATGAAGCGGTGGGCTTCCAATACGTTAACAAGGGCCTCATTTATTCTTAAAGCAATTCTCGGTGTTCTGTGTAAGGAGTGAATTTTTTTTATCACTCTTATGCAATTATATGCAATACTTAAATAAGCAATCGATTGTTACTTATTGCACTTATAATATGTAACAATATGGAATTTACCGTAAACTAATCAATGTAAATGGCTAAAGATGTATAATTGTGTACAACGTTCCCTCTAAACTGCGCGCGTGCGCGGCCGCGCAACAGTTGGGAAACCCCCGCGCACTCATTCCGGGTTGGCGCGCACTACAAGACAGTTGGTCAATTAATATTTGATCAGTCCGCGCAGCCATTGAAATTTCCGCGCAGCTAACCTCTTGCCTTAGAGGGAACATTGATTTGTGTATACTGAAGCTGTCGTAGATATTTATTTATTTATTTAATTAGCATTGCACAAGGTTGACAAATTATAAATTTAAAACTTTTACAATGAAGAAAAAAATAGTACAATGTAATATTAAAAGCAGTAGAAAAAAATGGCAAGGAAGTCAACTGATATGTAATATACAGTTCAGAAATTGTAGTTATGTACTAATTTGATTAATAAGGCGCTCGCGCAAGCCCCTCACGCCCATCCCTGGTAATATGTCCAGGAATTGTATAAGAAAAAGTTGGCAGCCCTGAATACAAATATGTATGATTTAATTCAATAGTCGTTCGTATATTGAACTATTTTTCTTTTTCTGCCCATTTTGAAACATTCCCAAAAGCTGTGATTATTATCCTGAATCATTACCGCATTTACATGTTGAGCTTTTTACTAACCAGAACATCTGAAAGAAGATGCGAAATTACTATGATTGATTATCTACATTCGTACTTTGTAAGTTTCTCTGTCCTTGTAAAAAGTATTTCATACCATTAATATAAATGCTTCATACATTTTGATATTCCGTAAATATAGCCAAACAGGCAAAAAGGAAACATTATGAGCGAAAAAAGCAATGTGCCTTACCGTTTTTATTGAGGGCCGTAGTCCGTAGGCCTACTAAATGCATTTGCGATGACGCACACCGCCTTTCCGGAACTAATATCCAAGAAATTATCGATGAAATGTCAATGTTTTATAATTATATTACATCCATACATATAAACAATGATTACGAAAAATATTTCTTTTCGAAATACACCACTTATTTCAGACAAATATGCAAAAATCGTAAAGCTGTATTGAGATTAAAACCATAATCAACTTATATTATATAAGACAATTATATTTAGCAATACTGTTAGGGTATCTAATCCCAGGATCCCGTTCAATTCTGTGATCCCTAAATCCCGGGACTGCAATCGTACCAATCCAAGAATGGAAAATTAATTGATTTTTTTGATTACCAAGAGTAAGTAAACATTCATGGTTTACTAATATCAATAATAAGTTTTAGTATAGAACTATTCTTTTTTCTTTACCTCACACCGTCTGCTGATAAAATCGTAAAATTAAACAAAAGTTATTGATGTGCAAACGCAATGTATATTTTTTTAAGAATTTAAATCTATGCCATTTTAAAGTGTTTTAATTTGCAATACTTAGTGGAAAGTCATTATAATAAAAAAAAAGCATTCCTTTGTACTTATTTCAGTTATATTTATTAAGATGAGGACGGGTTTCGCTCAACCCAAGCATTTCAGAAAATTTTGTTAAAAATGTTGATTCTGTCCCACATAATAGTGGAAAAGTACAAAATATGCTTTTTTTAATTGCATTACAGTCGATCTCGGTTACTACGATCACGGAAAACGTAGATCTCGGATGTAATGAGGAAACATTCGGTGACATATTAGTTTATGGTTTCCTCCATACATTTATTCACGTTCATAACGACCTACTGCTAGGGCATACTGAGCAAAAATAAAAAATTGATACAATGACAGTGAAAACAATGAAACAAGCATACATTTTTATAAAAGAAAAGTGGATTGACAGAAAAATGTAATATGTGTGTAACGAACGAGTGTGTAAATAAATTCTTATTGTGTGTTTTTGATTACTTAAACACATTTTTCGTAATATACAACTTATCGTATCGACCGAGGGTACTTAATGGAATTCCAGTATTTAATTGGAACCATTACAATTTTAGTAAATTTTCATAAATCTTTCACAAACGAACCCATTAGATAGATATCCAGACAACTATCAATTCGAGTCTAATCGTAGACACAATTTGAAAGATCAGATATGATTTTTGTGAAAATAAAAACGCGTGTGCCATTGGCCGTTTCAAATTTTGTTACTTGAGATTTACTAGATTTAGGTGTTGTCACGACGCTTGATTTATTGGCTCAAAGAAAGCCAATAAAGACGCCATCATAAATAATATTTTGTTAAGTGTTCCGTTATGATTTTGCCGACACGATCAATCAAATCATTATAATCGCTGTCTAGTTTGAGGAATACAACACTTTAATGATTTCATATTAAATATATATAAAAATTTCCATCAGTATTAAAGAAATTATTCTCCACGTCGGAGCTAGAGATATATATATATATATAATTCGGCAAGCAATGATTTTTTGATAATAAATAAAACACTTCTCACAGATGAACGAACTCCGTGGCTTTGCCGATTTTCCAGTTGATTAATTAGCCAGACACTAGACAAATAGCTACAAATAAACTGTTTTGAGATAATGGGAAAAGTAGTAAGATGGTAAAAAAAAATAGCAAAGTATTTAATTCTACAAAAAAAAATAGTTAGCTATTTTGGTGTATTTACCTTTCTCAGAACTATGTTTAAACCTAAATTTAATTAGGTTATATATACTGGCTTAGAAGAGATACACAATACATTCATATTAATATATAAAACACTTTTGAAGTGATAACGTGTAGTTTGTTTTTTAGATCATGACCGGTTTGGCTTATCGCGTGCATTGCCAACTAATGAAATATAAAAGGATACTGGGGTTTGAATCGTTCAAATTTTAAGTGATCGATTATTCGTTATTCGAACGATTCAAATTTAATATTGAAATTCCACCAAGCATCTTCAGTCGAAATCTTAAAAGGATACTGGGATATTTATGCAATCTTATCTAATTTTATATTTCATCAGTTGACAACCGAAACCGGTCCTGATCTGAAATACATAATGTGAAATTAGTACTAAAATGTTTTTTTTTAATATTTTATAATAATAAAATGTCTTTTTAACAAGAGTTGACAGTAAACGCCTTAAAAGTGATTATTAAATGGTTATCATAGATCTATTGCAATTAAGAAAACAAAGTTGACGATTTGACTACAAACCGATAAATCATATGCCAAAACCAAATTTCTATACAAAAGTGGTAGATTTTAATAAAGGTAATATGCGGCCCTTTAAATTCGTCGAAAATGTTCAATTCTCGCATTCGACTTTGGTAAAAACCCTGTAGGTTTATAAAGCAAAAATAAGGAATATTAAAAATACAGTCTTCCAGACATAAAATTGGACGTATTATAATCTCGTAATATATCAAACTTTTTTCTTAATTTAGATTTAATTGTTGTATAATTAATTATCAAATAATAATGATGGCAAAGTTTGCTAACAAAACGACGCCACGCAAGAGCATCGTTACTTAGCAGTGACGTGAAATGCGGTTCGTGAGTGCAGCCACCACGCAAAGTGCAACAAGTGCACCGAAGTGCGAAAAATGCACTTGTAAACTTGCATGATTGTTTATAGATAGATAGATAGAGGGGTGGAGTCGACAATAATTAACTAGAACTTTTCCAGAGCTTCGTGTTTTTAAGTAATGAGAATATATTTAATTTAAAATATTTGCGTATCGATAATATAAAGCTTTTTCTGTGACCGTTTTTGTTCAAATATAGGTAAAAAATAATATTTTTATCAAACGTCTAAGTGTTTATAATACATTTACTTATGAGTTTCTTACTGTGTTCCTCAATATTGAATACCATTTAGTGATGTGGACTTATTCGACAAAACGTATCTGTTTTATTTTTCTTTTTATGATTAGCTAACCACTAGTCTTGTCCTCATCGTATCCTTACACACTTTGAAACGAGATAGGTTGAGCAACTAAGTTACAGGCAGTTGTCAATATAAACTCCATTCGGTGTCTATTTGCTCCACATTTTGAGCAGACATGATGAAAAAAAATTATTGCGTTTAATATTTTTTTATTTACCCATTTACTAATATTAGAATATAATAGCCAAGATTATTTTTGTAGTGATTTCTAGAGACGTGTTTTACTACTCACAAATCAGATGTACATATTTTGTAATCATTTTCAGTTAGTTTACGTACGTTGATATATATTTCTAAGTGTGGAATTATAGTTTTATAGTATGCATTCACGGTGGCAGGCTGGCAATATCAAAGATTTTCAAATCTATTGCTCGTTTATATTTAATTAAATTTAGATTGAGTGTTGAAGGGATGTTAACAGGTTCAAATTATTATAAATTAAAAATATGTAATTATATTTCCATCTACTTTTGTTAAGCGTAAATTTTAACTAAATAATTTCTGACTGAATTTTGACTGATGAAAATCGGTGCCACACACATTTATCTCAAATATAATAAATACTTAATATTTATTATTAAAAAAATTAAAAGCTCGCGTAACCAACGAGGTGGGGTTACGCTCGACGGTAAATGACCGAGGCTTAATAATAATTATCTTTGTTTTGATGTCGTAATGATAACGACAGTGATAAATAATCTTTTCATTGCAGTTATTTTATGGTGTAAGTTATTTAAAATCTGAGGGCATATGCCCTAGGGCAGGCATGTCAAGCTCATTCACCACCTATGGCCAAAGTACTGGACACCAAACTCCAGACCACATCACAAAAAAACTCAAATTAAAGTAACCATTTTCTATACGCCTTCTTATGAAAATTTTTCGTAAATAAACAAGAATATTAAAAAGGAAATAATGTACAAAATCTGTTAAATAAATACATGGAATAGTTTTAAGTTTTTTGAAGAAAACTGACAGCGTTTTTCACTAACCAAATCATTAAAATTTGGAAAAAAATATGTCGGCGAAATGCTTTCAAAGATTTCAGTACAGATGAAGAAAAAAAGACGCGTTATACACATATGTAGATACAAATAAAATTAAAAAATAAGAGAACTATCCATCGACTATACGGTTCTTATGGCGCAGCGGTTCCCGGTACGGACAGCATTTTTCGATCGATTTATCGATTTCTGTTTGAAACCCTTTCCAACCCTTTAATAACGGGGCGTAGCGAGAGCGATTAGTCCTGTTCTTGTCTTATCCTTCTATCACTACTACTTTCTTTGAAAAAGAGAGGTTGAGCGACTGAGTAACAAAAAGTTATCCATATATGCCATATGCTCCACATTGGAAGTGGACATGACTAATAATAATAAAAAATCTAATAAGTTAGGTCAGAATGGTAACCAGGAGAGTACAGTAAAATAAATTATACATTACATTTATCTGCTAGGTCAATGAATTTCGCACAAATTTATTAAATGTAGAGATTTATGAAATATAAAGTGTAGATGTATGTTAAATATTAGGGCTTATACAAAAACCGACTTTTGAAAAAACCTGTTGTTGAATGTCAATATTGTTCGAAAACCGGTCTTATCCGGTTTTCGAAGTTTTACAAAAAATGGATGATTCAATTTAAATAGCGAGAAAAAGTTCATTTTTTATGTTGTTTATTTAAATAAATAATAATGCACAACAAGAAATTATTTGGTGTTACTTTTCAGAAAATATGATTTAAGAAAACACAAAACGTCCACTGATAGTTTTGTAACAAAATTTCCTGATATCGAAAATACCCTTTTGCTGGGTAGTGATGTGGGGCATATGGTCTTTAAGCCATCAAATAAAAGTTTCAAATTTTCTGTCCTTTTGTTTATAGAATCGTTTATGGAAAAATCGGCACAACCGGTTACGACGTTGAAAAACCGATTTTCGAATGTGACAAATTTAGCCAAAAAACCGATTTCTAAAACCGGTTTTTGAAAACCGACAAGCCCTATTATATGACGACGGAAACAAGTATCACTTAGCATTTTATCTAAATTATGAATTCCCTTACCAAACTGTCTTTTATAACCAAGCTTCGTTTTATATTCTTAATAGGACGAGTTGCTCGCCATTGCTTACATTGTTTCCAATTAATAGAGTAATCACCAACCAATCTGATTGATTGCAGCTCATTAGTTTAATAGTTTGTAATGTTTAACATCATTCATAGGTATGATTATATTTGTTTGCTTTGTTTCGATTCTATAACCCCCTCCTTGCTTCTCTAAAAAGGGAAAAATCCCAATCTGATTGATTGCAGCTCATTAGTATCATTATTTGTTTGCTTTAATTCGTTTATATTACCCCCCTCCTTGCTTCCCTAAAAAGGAAAAAAACCCAAACTCCATTTTGTATTTTCATAATTTAAATGTTATAATCAATCTTGCTTCATTACTTAAGCAAATTTTGCGATAGCAAGTCTGAAGATGCTTTTGAAAGAGGCGAAACACGTGTCACAGTTAGTCGCACAATACGTGAAATAATCAAAGTTATTTTAAATTTTATATTAAGCTTCGCTTTATTTCTTCTAAGAGTTTTCCAACTAAAAATGAATTAAGACAAACATACTATATGTTTGCAGCATCCTGCTGCAAACTTTTTTCGCTGCAGCGAATTTATATGACCTGTGATTTAAAATAATTAATTAATAATTTGCTAACATTGAAGTGTACCGATGCTTTTCTATCACTCGAAAAACAATATGTACATATAATGCAGTGGTGTAATAATATGTTATGCAATTAACTTCGCGATAATTTATATTTATTATAATGCGCCAGTCGCATAGTATTACGATTTTATCGGGGTTGCCATTTTATACCCTTCACATGTAATGCCTGATAATAAAGCAATGATAATTAATTATAATAAATTTTAATTCACGTATAATAAATACACTTAAAATGTTAAATCTGAAAATGCTTTCAAAGCGTTAATTTAAACACATAATTATAATCTAACCGAATATATAGTAATTATTAGTCCTTGTTTTCAAATTAAATAATATGCTTAATTCCACTCAGGAGGTAAGACTGTTCAACTATTACAGACACGAGCAAGCCGTGGCCCGCCACGTATTTTTCTAGGGCCCGCGAGCAATATTATATTTTTGAAAAAGATTCACGTTTTTGTCTTTTAACGCCTTTTTAAAAAGATTGAAAATAAATATAATAATCGTTATTTTAGGGTCAACCTATATATGTAAACAAATATTTTCAAACATGAACCTCAATAAAAACTCTTTACGATCAAACATCACCGATGAACATTTCCTAATAAATAGTGTACATATAAAAATGGTATTTTAGTTGCGGCCCGCCACTGATTTTGAATTCCTGAATTTGGCCCTTCATCCGAAAAGTTTGCTCTCCCCTGAACTACTACGTATAGAGTACTGCTTCATTAACGTTATTAAATCAATTCGATTCCTTTATCACATTTATAAAGTTTTTACGTACATATATGGATAATTATTTACATGCATTTATTTAAAGGACAGACAATTTATGTTACATATATTAATTTTAATCCAGAATAACTCGTATACACTGACGCACAGATTTAGTACGTCCGTTTTAAAGGTACTTTTTGAACCTAAAACTTTTGAGCCCAAGAACATCTTCATAAGATTTTGAGCGCTACATTACTTTTTTTACTTTACATTGAAATCTCTGATCAATGCGAAATGTTTTCTACTATTTTCGAAAATGCATTTTTTTTTACAAAATGTAAAAATTATAAATCACTCGAGTGCCGTGTAAATTTTCTAAAGTGTCAACTGGGGCACGCATGGCCTAGGTGCGGTAATTCTTTTCTATATTATGTTATGGATTATAATTTTTTACTAAAACACTTTTATATGTTGGTTCA
This sequence comes from Himalopsyche anomala, assembly GCA_031772345.1. Classification (NCBI taxonomy): domain Eukaryota; kingdom Metazoa; phylum Arthropoda; class Insecta; order Trichoptera; family Rhyacophilidae; genus Himalopsyche; species Himalopsyche anomala. Next base: position 7,747,062 of record CM062831.1, read on the forward strand.
ACTTTTATTCCATATATCATAATTGTACACTTTTAAATAAATCACTAATCTTATAATCGAATAATAAAAACGTGAGTATCAAGAGGTCTCTACTGGGTTTGACGACCGTTCGATTTGAACTTTGATTTGAACTGACTGGGAAGAAGTAGGATATCGGTTTTGGGCGTTGAAAGGTTATTATTACAATTATAGTATGACATAGAGTATTAACATAGTACTCTATGACATGATGTCGAGTATATTTGCTGGACATAATTTGAACTGTCCAAAAAGTGATCATATTTCAAAAATCACAACTACCCTTTGCTTTATTTATTGTAAAAAAATATTTTATATTTATATATTTAAAAAAAAAACTACTGTAATATAACTAACTTTTTGTCTAAGGTTACCTAAAAAGTATCAATAGCAAAAGTTTAACAAAAAAAAAATTTAAGCATTAGTTTATCTTGTGTTTTTTATGCAACAAGAAATCATTTACTCAGGCGGAGCATGTACTATGTTATCTCTACCCGACACATTTTTTTCTGCTTTGTGATAAATGCAATGCAACAATGTTGCTTGCTATCTTTTATAATCACACAGACAATCACAGTGAAGTCCAATAATAACGAAAAGAGAGAGACATTTAAATAACCGTTAAAAACATAAGATATTAATTTATAAGATGTATTAAGTATCTTTAAAATTTCATGTGGCCGGTGCAATTTAATATACATAAGACAGACAAGTAGAAAAAATAACATAAGCTCATTCAATAATAAAAAGACATACTCTCAATTCGCAAACATTATCATAAAAGAATCGTATTGCATACATTTTAATCCAGCACTAGAGATTCTGAAGTCTCGGGGTTTTCAAAGTCCCAGGACTCAAGACATTTATTTCCCCTTCAATAAAATTATAATTTTATTAAAATTAAATATTTGCATGTATGTATTTACGTATTGCTTACACTCGGCGCCTTTTGAAAGTACCACTATCTAGTAAAAAATCGCGTTTTTTTAATACAACTTTTAATAATTTCACCGTCAGGAGTAAATTTATGACCGTAACTTCACAATACAGCTTTAAGACCGTTTTTGTCCTATTGAGACATTGGTATCTTTGTGAAATAGTGAAAAAACATTTGTACATAAAACAACCTCAGGTATGAACATTTAATTTTAATATTTTTTTATTTGCTTTTGCTACAGTTATATTACAATATATAAACACATGGTATTTGAAACTTCTACGAAATTATAAATCCCAAATATCTGTTTTTCTATCAGATCCCTTTTATATAATATATGCATACTTAATTTTGTTAAAACTCTGGGTAAGTATCACGTCCCGACCATGTCGTGTCCGTTTTTATTGGAGCTCCCCTCTTATACCGTTTTTCATTCAATACACATCAGTCCTTTTGAGGGTTTCTTAACCACAAGAATTGTTTTTTTTCAAATTTAAAATGTACATGTTATTTGCACATTATAAATCACAGTCACAATTCCCGGGACATTTTCCAAAAAAGTCCCTGGACTTGAGACAGCAAAAAGCCCAACAAGTCCCGGGACGTCTTGACACAGAATCCTTATCCAGCGGGTATCTGTTTACATCTTTGTAGTCATCGATATTAATATACTGCAATTTTCTAATGTCAGTGAGATATATATTTCGTACTTAAAATATGGACAAACGGATGAAAATTATTTGTTGGGTTACTAATCAATTTAGAGTAATAGTACTAAAATATCTACTGGTATAAAACAGTTTATTTTTGGCTATAATATAAACCGTCGTCCAAAATTTTTTCGGCTTGTTAAGATTTTACTAGAATGACGTTAATTAAATTTAATCCTACTTTTTATATAATACTATTTCCCGCCACTGGCGTAAACAGCAACATTGGAGTCTTTTGAATTCACTGCTCGTCCAGGTGGACATCATTAAGGTATCCACTGTGAGGATAATGCGTATTTTTTTGATTTCCCTACGTGTAACTTTTGTATGTAATTAACACAGGTATTTATATACTCTTATTAAAATTGTATCGTTTAAACTTAATTTGTATTATATCTTATCACCAAGGACTAAACAACTAAGGCTATTTGTATTCTGGATTAAAAATTGTAAAGATTTTATACAAAAATACATTTTAACCCGTTAACAGCTAGAAAAAATAATGTTTTTTCTCCTGTAAGCTAGCAATTGTCTAAAAACTAATAAAGGAAAACTTAATATTCATTTTGTGAGTCCTTAAGAGATGTCGGACCCTTTTTGAATGATGCAAACTCTAAAAAATATTTATTGACGTCGTAATAATGACAACACACTGGTGGGTAGCGTGTGTGGTTAGTAGGTATGCGACACACCGGTGGGTCGTTAGCTTTAGAGTGGTTAAAGCCATAGTGAATAGTTGTACAACTTGTTAACGTAAATGACGATATGTATATACCACATAAAAATGGAGCCGGAGCGCGCTTCGGTACTTCCACTATATAAATAAATATTTTATCCCCTATCGTGCTTTCTTATTTCATTAAGAAATTAAATATTTTTTAATGATACTTAATGTTAGATATAAACAAGAATAATTGATGCGAAGTTTATTCTGTGCGGAAAATTCATGTACGGAAAAATCCGCCCACCGTATGTGCCTCTACATTATTAAACTACCATCAGCGACTAATGAGTATAAGTGATACGAAGGAAACTTTTACTTTAAAAAAATAGTTATGAGAAATATAAATGACTTCATAGTATCCAAAATAAATTATTTAAAATATAAAAAATTTAATACCCACCTTTTATGTCACATATTGTACTTGTGTGATGTCAAATACTGACTTCAGAACGTTTATGCCTGTTTACAATAAAAATATGAAACGTGAATGTTTTTGGGTAATGATTTTGCAAATGAAGCGACACTGACAACTGACGTTGAAATTAAAATTTATTTTTCACAGAAATGTGTATACGTCATTTACTGAAAAAAACGACATCAGGGGTAAGGGGTCACTGGGTATTCCGGAAAAATAAACTACCCATTTATAATAATATATTTAAATGTTATATTAAACAATAACATTACAAAACATTGTTAACTCTAGCAGTTTCTTTGAAATTATTAATCTGTACATGGGAACAACCCGATGAAGATTTCTATTCAATTACGGCATTGCTGAATTTCATTTTATTTAACCTTTCACAGCATTTATAAAATAATTAGAGATTTTTTTTGAATTCGCAATTATTAAAATCATTCTAATCTAACTACACAAGGGAAGAGTAGAAGAACGTTAATATGTATATGTAATAATAAAAAAAACACTTAATTTGCATGACATAAACGACAATGTATTCATTCAGTGGTTTCCTTTTATCCATCGTTTATTGTAATTTTTAATCGGCCTTAATAAAAGTTTAGTGATATAGTCAAGTCCAGTCCCTCATAAAAGTCACCGTAAATAATCAAGTAACGATGAATAGTATTATTTTTTATTAATTAAAAAATACAATATTAATAATATTTTGTGTAATCAATTTATTGGGTCTTCATTGTTAGCTTTTTTACACGATTTTCTTTACTACAATATTGTTATATTTTCGAAAAATACAGTATGTACTTTAAATTCAACCTTCAATTTTCTCTATGCATTCTATCACTTTTAATCAGTGCCGTGGAGTCGGAGTCGGAGTCGTGAAAAATTAACGTCTCGAAAATTTGTATTCAAACAAAATAGTCCAAAGTGTATATATACATTGCATGCTTGGCTGACTAAAGACCGCTGCGCTACAACGCCACATATATATTATCCTAATGGAGGTATCTCAACAGAAGTTTTATTTTCTACGAGAACTGTTTGTTACTCAGTCGCTCAAACATACTTTTTTCAAAGTGAGTAGTAGGGAAAGAAGTATAAAGCTAGAACAGGACTAGTGGTTGGCTAATCGCTATTTTTTTTTACCATGTCCGCTCCCAATATGGAGCATATGGACTCCTAATGGAGTTCATCTCAACAGAAGTGTTTCTACGAGAACTGCTTGTTACTCAGTTGCTCAATCTCTCTTTTTCAAAAGAGAGTAAGAATATAAGGAAAGGGCTTAGGACAGGACTAGTGGTTAGCTAATCGCTCTCGATACGCCCCGTTTATAGGATAGGATGGGTGGGAGGGGGAAATTCAAGACATCACATACATCTATGCCTTTAAACATAAATTCGTAAATTTACTGAAAAATCAATTTATAAAACTGGCCGTACTGGGATTCGAACCCGTGCCCTCCGTAGCGGTAGCCAACGATGTTGACCACTCGACCACACAGGCGGTATCGCTATTGCTTCACTCAATTATTAGAGGATCAGAAGGATGGGAAGAGAGAAAATGATGTTGATTGACATCAAAAACACCCGGTCTTCGATCACAACTTTAAATTGAATAATTCTCAAATTCACTGTGATCTAACCGGGAATTGAACCCAGACCTGCGTGATCGGTAGAGCAAGCTCTAACCAACTGGGCCACAGCAGGCGGCTTAAACTATTATCGACTAAGAATGATAGAATACTTGAGAAGATTTATTGTGTATCTCTTTCAAGCCAGTATTTATAAGAGTTACAATAAATTTAAACATATTACTGACAAGACAGTAAAGCTGTAACAGCTATCAACTATTGTATTGATATTTTTTGACCGTATAATTTTACCAGACCCTCCACCAACTTTACACTCAACCGGGATATCATAATATAGGTTGATATTAAAAGATAGGTGGATTATTAAAACCGAAACATACTGTAGATGTTTATGTTGTGTATAATATGTACTAACTTTAGTTGAGAATATCGTTTCAGGGTGTTGTTATACAAAGGGTAGATTATTGCGTTCGAATTCTCACTTCATTCATTTAAATGCAAGTCATCCAATGCACCAAATTACCATTAATAACTTCCCCACAAAACCTCATCGACTGTTTGCCCTTTTGTCATTCTGTACGAAATCTTATACCCATAATTCCTATCATTATAATAATAAGTGTCCACACAAATAATGAGAATTCGTTCAATGAGTCAAATGATCCGTAAATAAGATCGCTTATTCATATTATGGCAGCGGTATCAATTCGAGAAAAGTAATCAAATCCACGTCAGCCAGTAGCGTGCACAGATTTAAGTCATAGAAGAAAAAAAATTCTATGTTGACTTTTTGTGGTTCTGTAACTTGTTTAGTTTATGTTTTACTGTATTGATTTTGACTAGGGCCTCCGGGATACCGGACCATTTTTTTGACTATGTATTCCCGGGATTATCTTAGTGTTAATCCCGGGATTTCAGGATTCAGTATAACACGTGACAAACCCGTACATTCCGCTAAAATAATAATTTGAGCTCACATTTTTGGAATATCTATTGAAACCGTCAATTCGCCACTTTTTTGGAGGAGCGAACTAAAAAAGGTTTCACTTTTTACAATAATTGTAGAATCTGTGATTTCCCAACATTTCCAAATCATCGGTGTTTAAATAAAAAAATATTTTCGAATCTCTCAATTTATTACTATTTTCTCAGTGACCAATCCCGAGGTCCCGACCATGGAATTATTGTGAATCCCGAGATCCCGATATCAAAAATACATTTATTATACAATTTACAAACTTCATTTCAAAACCTATTTAAATCAAAGCCTTGTAGATTCATTGATATACATACAGTATGAGATGTATTAATATTTTATCAAAGTTTGACAATAGCATCCGTAGTCAGTTTGATTCAATTACATATAAATTTATCATAACTTTGTGAAAATATAATAAATGGGATTTTTTTAGATAATCTTCTAAATATTTACTGAAGAACAAATTAAAAATTCCACGCGCATAATTTACGGACATTTGAAACATTCTTTGACTGTCAAAAGATGTGTTTTGGATTAGTCGTATAAATATCTGCAAGAAAATTTATCTTTAATGGAAGTGGAACAACCTATTTTTTATCGCTGTGGATTTGTCAACCATGTTTCGATATATTTATTTACAAAAATCACATCTTTGAAAATGTGTAACATTCAATTTTATAAATGTGTTATATAATATTAATATTCGGATTATAAAAACCGCTATCAATAAATAAATTGAACAATGATTTCCATACCTATGTATGTGCAAATTTATGAGGAAGAATACTAACATTTGTTTTTATCACTTTTAAGGTGTTCACTGTCAATACTTGTTGGAATGGCATTATAATAAAAATAATAAAACATTTTTAGTACTTTTTCCACATAAAATTTATTGGATAAGGACCAGTTTCGCTCATGGTGAGCATTGTCAACTGATAAGAAATATCACTGTTTCATTGTATTTCTTATCAGTTGACAATGCTCACCATTAGCGAAACCGGTCCTGATCCAAAAAAAATATGTGGAAAAAGTACTAAAAATGTTTTATTATTTGTTTTTATGTTAAAACCATTATGGCTTATATACTAGAACAGGGGTTTTTGTGCATTTGACATTTAGGCAAATGATTCAGACTCCATGGAACTAAAATTTGGAGTAAGGTGAAGTAGTTCACTTTTTAAACTTTATTAACTCCACGCTACTGGAATTAGTTACCTTTATAATAATAATAATAATAATAATAATATGATGACGTGGTATATTTCATAGATACACGTTGAAGATTTTTATAATACTTTCTACCACGGCGGTGGGCAGACAATGGATCGTGAAATAGAAAAGTTATAATGGACGATGTATAAAATATCTATGCGTACCATAATAGCTTCTTTCGGAAGCTTAGTAAATTAAACATCATAATAAAGTAATAGACTAAAAAAACGTAAAATTTTTTGAGAAAATATTACTTTTTAGTTGTTTGTGTGCTATTAAAAAGTAATATTTTATTTAGGGTTGTCGAGCGTCCCAGAGTTTCAGGGATTGTCTCAAAATTTATAGTCTCGTTTTAAGTTGTATGACTAATATCAAAACCACCCTACTTGATTTACCTACCCGTATTGACACGTCCGGACCGTGGCGGTTGATTATAAACGTAATTGTTATGTTTAATGCTTGTCATGTCGACTATGGGAAAAAGTGCGACAAAATTGTGAGAGGGGCAGTATGTTTATGTTTACATTATACAATCAAATATCTGACTACTCAGAAAGTTTTATCTGGATTTTACTACCAATCTGTGCTGCTATAAAGAATCTTATAAATAAAACTTAGTAAATAAATTCACGTCAAATCAACGTCCCAATATTTACATTTCTTTTGCAGACCACTTGCACGGAACTTGTCTCAAAACCCACTTTTTATTTCCTCTTAAATAAACGTCGGTGTAGATAAAACGCAAATTATATTTTTGTTGCAAAGGGTACGTACACTATCTAGTTTCTTTTTTTCATAGTAAAACTGATCGTTCAGTAATGACTATATTATCTTACCCTGAAATGTAAGTAAAATCCAATAAAACCAACCATAGAGTAAACGCAGCGAGCTAGTAGTTGGCATAATTTCGTTCAACATCAAATTCTTATTTATTGATTTGGCATTTACTTGGTAGAACTCCATTTTAATAGGGTAAAATATCAAGGTATTTCAGTTCTACAGTTTTTAAACAGTTTTAAAACTGTAGAACTGAAATACCTTGATATTTTACCCTATCAAATTCTTAGGTTATGATTCAATTTATCTCTCGTTTGAACCCCAGTTATATCGGACATCATTCTCGCTTGCATATATTTTTTTATGTCTGATAATGTTCTTCAAATATGTATCTAAATAATTTCTCTTTCAACGTCATAAATAAAATACAAGTTAATTATTTGACTAAAGTGGAAGAATTAGATTCGACGACAAACGGAACAAATAAGCTAAATCAATTAATTAAATATCAGATAACAAGCTGTGTCTAACATAATATATTATTTTGTTTACGACGGTCTTCTTAATTGCTGCTATAGTATTAAATATAAGGACGGCTGAGTTCTCAGTGATTTATTTGAGATTTCTTCATTTCTAAGTCTTTCTCAGAAAATGGGTTTTATTGAATGTTGTAAAGTCTAATGTGAAAAGTTATTTCCTTTCATTTTAAGTGTTTACCCAAAACGACAAATTTGCCTCAAAGGACTCGCCGAAACCTTTGTACAATAAAATTTCACTTAATTTTATTATGCCGTCCTCTGGCTTAGCAATAATATTATTGTCTCCTGAAAACACTGACCTTTTCTGATGAATTTTATTATGGTATTTCCCTATATTTAGATAAATATTATGTCGTACACATGGGATGAATGTTTTTGAAGTTAAACCTTTCTAAAGACATGATATATCAAAAAATCAAAAGCCGTTTACAGATCACATAAACAAAAAGTGCCGACTGAAGAGATAATAATAAAAGATAATAGAATTAATTGAGCATTTTTTGATTCGATATTGCTACGGTATATATATATGTATATATTTTAGAACGACTTAAATTATCCATACCATTAAAATATCATTCTTGTAACATATTTATTTTAATATGTCAAATATTGAAGTTGTTGTATCATACTACGTATTAAATTACGTACGCAATTTGTAAAATAAATATATAAACCGATCCCGGTCCCACTACAAAAGTGTTTATTGTTATAATATATTCAATATCAACCAATACTCCAATCCCATCAAGAAATACCATTGAAAGTTAACACATACATACAATAAAAGTCATACTACTCACTTCATTCAACAGTTTCACATAATGATAAAACTTAGCAAGAAATTTTAATGTCAATAGTAAAACAAGTATTAACTACTTTGGTGTGTATACGTTTATCGCTGTATAGTGTGACTCTGGCATTAAAACACGACTGCGACTCCAACTCCTAATTCGATTTTAAAAGATAAGCAAAAAAAAATCCTGCCCTTTAAATGATTGGTCTTTAATGTTTTCAATCATTTCCTTTCCTTCTATTACATACAGTCACTATTTCACTAATCAACGCGATGAATAGGCTAATTTTCGAATATGTTCAGCTCACTTACACTCTATGTCAGCGGTTTCCAACCTTTATGTTACTGCGCCTCCCTTTGAAGGAAAAAATATCTTCGCGCCTCCCCGTCCTTTATTTCATATATTAATAAAGACACGTTTTAATGAGTAAATACATATTTTGGACTGTTCGCGCCTCCCTTTGCGAACGTCCACGCCACCCCAAAGAGGCGTGCTTCCCAGGTTGGAAATCGCTGCTCTATTTACTTACGAATTACAACTTTAAAGACGAAAGGAGGTGTGAATATCAGTATCTTATCCTCGATAAAGAATTGAGGATTTTTTACCTGATTTTTGTAATCTTACAAATTACTATTTGTTCATTTATGTAATAGTTTAATTTTTTTGATGCGTTCGAACTTCTAATTGTTTTATGCTTAGTAGCTTGCAGTGGCGACAATTTTAAATAACAAATTTTGAATGGAGTCGTAGTCGTTCGTATTTTGCCGACTCCGACCGACTTTACAGTCCAGATTTTGACCCTCCCTAAGGAGGTTGAGTGGGCGAGCAATTATAAAAAAATTAAAGACCACAAGGAGCCACTGGATTAATGAAATAGTGAAGATCAAGTATTGAAATAAAGACTATGAACTAATAACTTTTAATTAGTAAAAAAACAATATTCCTTTGTACTTCATTCCACTTTATTTAATATTTCAGGACCGGTTTCGCTCATTACGAGCATCGTCAACTGATAAGAAATATAATTTAACAATGTTATTTATACAAAAATGAACAGTTATCAACAACAATTGGCATTGAAAAGAAAATTAGTTATATTTGTTAAATTATATTTCTTATCAGTTGACGATGCTCGTAATGAGCGAAACCGGTCCTGACATATTAAATAAAGTGGAATGAAGTACAAAGGAATATTGTTTTTTTACTAATATAATGCCTTTCCACCAAGTATTGACAGTGAACACCCTAAAAGTGATCAATAACTTTTAAGGTAACATGAGGAGTTCTTCACATAGAAATTGATAGAATACGCCCGCCTCCCATGAACTGCAATATAAACAAATACTAAACGCTTATAATAAATACCCCATACACAGAATTTTATCCAGGTATAAATGATGACACAGCATAAAAATACACAAACTTTTTCTGGCATTATATCTCTGTTTTTAGTTATTTTTGTTAACTATTTTTATTTGTTTTGTGTCGATTCTTATATTTTTATTTTTCCACTAATCTAAGAATATAGCATATTTACCAAATTCTTTTATTATAATAAATCTTTACTCCACAGCACCGTATCACGTACCGGGTATTTTTGTATCGTAACCAAATATTTGTACAAGAAATAATCCCTATAGAGTAGATATCTCGCACGACGTAATATTTTGACTTCCACAAGATATTATATTGAAAAGTTAGAAGTAAATAATGTATTTATTGTATAGATGTGTGACACATAATGCGTATTTAAGATTGTTATTAAATTATAATTATAAAGCAATGTATATTATTAATTATAAGTCACTCTAGGCTTAAAGCGTTATATAAGGCTTTTATTTCGGTTCATATACTTTCTAGGGGTAATTATTTACAATTTAAATTTAAAAAATCTTATGCCACGTATAATCATTCTCATCAGCGTTATAGTATTTAACTTTTTAATTAAAATTTATTGTATCATCATAATACATTCTTCATAAAAAAAACTATAATAATAATGGCCAAAATATCGGTCTAGTGTTCCGCTGGTTCGAACGAAGAGTTCGACTTGAATGTCAGTTCGAATGCCAGAATAAATGTACAGTTGACAATGCCCGCCGTGAACGAAACCGGTCCTGATCATTTTAAATAAAGTGGAAATAAAGTACAAAGGAATATAGTGTTTTTATTAATGAATGATTAAGTCGAAGAGTAAGAAACGGACAAATTTTTAAATGTATTCCTTTAAATTTGAATAGTTCAAATTATGTACATTGAACGATGAACGTCTGTAAGTCAGTTCAAGTTCATCCGTGCACTTGAACGCCTGAAGATGCCGAAAGGCGAAACCCGGATCGTTAGTGACAAAATCTGTGAGAATGTACATAATTTGAACGATTCAAATTTAATATTAAAATTCTACCAAGCACCTTCAGTCGAAATCTTAAATTTATTCCTTTATTTTTTCTAGATTTATCTGTGTATCTCTAGAGGTAAAGCAGCATATATGCGCATGTTCTGATAGACAGTGTGTGTGTGAGCGTAAGAGTTTTGTGATTATGTTCAATTGAACAGTTTTTTTAATTAACAACACTCACGTTCGATTCAAATTAAATGCAAATAGTGAATTCTGGCAGGTTGTACTGCCACCTAGTAACAATAATTTAAAAATATTAATTCACAAGAATATTAATATTTTTAATAAAAATTACTAATGAATTTATTTAATTATTTTAAACGCTTCAACGCATACGTCTATTCAGATATAATAAAAAAAAATTACTAAGCATGGGTATTACAAATTGATTAATAATAGATACAGAAAATGCATTGACCGGAAGTATCTTGCATTGTATGAAAACACTGTAGCTCACCGAATATGCTCTATTATTCTTCTGAGCTTTCGCCGCTTCCTTTGAAAAGCTTCGCAAAGGAGAGGACAACCGGATGGACGAAAGAAGACGCGCAAGATCGAATAATTCAATTGCTATGCCACGCTCAATAAATTAGAGTCTTTTCTTTCACCGAGCTGGCCGGACACTAAACTGAATGTGGCAAGAATATTTTTTATTCAAATACTATTCCATTACTAACAGTTGTTATTACCTTGACATTACTCGTAATTTATTTTAGAGCTAGTTTCATTTATTGTGAGAAATTTCTACTATTGTTCACGATGTTAAGCTCCAAGAGTAAATACCCACTAATAAAAGTCATTAAGACTGATACCGTTTGGTATAAACTCGACGTAAACAGGTAGGTATAAATGAAATAAAACCAATCGCTCTAGTATCACGAAAACGTTTATTTAAGAACTTACAATCACCGAATTAATTACATACAATGTTTAACAGATATTTTTTGAATTAACACAATACACAATAATTATTATACAACCTAGCTTGCTCACACGATTTTATAAATGTAAAAAAAAATAACAAAAATTGAAGCTACCACCCGCGCGGAAACCAAATTAAATTTGATTTTTTTGTCGAAATGGAAAAATATCAGTTCTTTCATCTCGGACAAAAAAAAAACAAAAGAAAAAGAACATCAAGTGAATTTACAACTAAAGGTCACTGGAACCACGTCCCAGGACCGGGAACTGTCCCCCACACACGTTGTGTTGAGCAAGGAAGAAAAAAACAAAAATCACATCGGATATCGAAAAACAATGTTGCCATTTAAGGCCATAAACACTAAAACAATTGTTATTACGGGTTACCTGATAACAAAATTTTAACATAATTAGCTTAGCCACACATTTTAAAATTCTGCCAGTTTTCATCACAAAAGTGGTAGTGGGAGCGGGTGACAATAAACCTCTTAAAAATAAATTAATAATTTGAAATGGCATCAAAGAACAATAATTAAATTAAATTAGCCACTAACAATGAATTCAAAATTAATTAGATTTTATTTAGTAAAAATGGGCCCTCGAGAGGTGAAGTGAGCCAACTAGTAAAATGGTAAAAAAAAATCTTGGACTTTTAAGAACAATCACGTCTTTATTTGGTGTTTTGGTGGATGTGTGTGAACTGTTGTTACTTCACTTTAACGAGACATGTTGAATATAACAACGCATCTAACATTTTTTTCTAGAATAGCACTTGGCTTAATTCACCTCTAGTGGACCCATTGTGGGCATATTTTTTAAAACATAATACCTGTCCATCAAATATTGACAGTGGACACCTTCAAAGTGATCAATAAACATTACATCTTCAAGATAACCTGCCACTAAAATAATTCGTTTTTACACACCCATTTTTCGCGGACCCTGTTGATTTGAATCCGTTTTAATTAAGTCGGAATCTCCACCACCCCTCAAAAGAAGGTTCCACCCATTCTTCATACCGAGAAGGCGTTCATAATTGTATTATATTTATGTCTCTAAATGTGGGAGTATTATAAGGTAAACAAGTCGACAAATATGGCTTTTTTTTACCGAAAACATTATATCAAAAACAGTATTGTATAGGCGGTGATGTAAAATGTCAAATTGTAAATATTTTCATACCAATATGTTGATTTGTCTATGTTGTGTGTTGTAAGATATGGGTATAGAAAACTTCCGGTTTATTTGAATAGTTATTGAATTTATTTTACTATTATTAAAGAACAAATAAATACTTTCGATGGATTCGGCGGTAACTTTGTGAAAGTTCATTTTAATAGAAATTATAAACATAACTTTACAATTCAGGTTTGCCAATCATCTAATAGATAAGAGCATAGAAATACTCAATCGTAAGTAAATAAAAAAGGTTTAAAAATGAATAGCTTAGAATTTTTAGAAATAAACAAAAGTATTAATATTTTAGAATTATTATTGAAGAATATCTTAAATAGGACAAGTTGTCCGCCACTTCTGAATTTATTCCCAATGGTTTAACCCTTCCTAATTAATGCAACTCATTAGTTAATCATTAAGTAAAAGTTTATGTAAATGTCATTTGTATTGGTTCATTATTATTTAACAGTTTTTTTTTATCATCCCTTCCTTGCCTCCCATTTTTATTTTTACAATATATCAGAATAGTAAAATTAAAATCATTCGTACTTAAACAAGGATTTGTGAAAGTAAAATTGTCTGATAATGCTTCTGAAATAAGCGAAACACGTGTCACCGTTTGTAGCACAATACGTAGAATAATCAAAGTTATCTTTATATTTTATAACAAATAAATAATATATTATTTTGATTTTAGTAAAACGAGTGTTACATAAAATAGACAGATGATGCTGTGGGTCTTGAATGTCTAGACTCGAAATTTCTCATTTTTAATTCACCATTTTTTTGTTCCACAGTCGATATATAATAAACACCAACTCATAATTAAGTAAATTTCTAATAATTCTTTAGTAAATATAATATAATAAATCAAAATAAAATTAATTGACCAAAAGTAACAAAACTGTGTATAAAAAATAATTGCCTTATTATATTACTATATTAAAGATTTGACTGTTGTGAAAAGCATCGCACGGAATACGTAATTTTGACCGTGAAAAGTGACTGTCTCGCGTCTGGCCAATGTTATGGCATTCATCATTATCATCGTTGTAATTCCAGCACACCGCCGAAAATAATAATAAAAAATATACAAAAAGAAACACCGCCATCACAATGAAAAGACGTAGCTTTATTCCGTGCTTGAACACTGTGTTATCAAACAGAATTAATTTTTATACCCAATTTGTTGGCAATGTCATCTAGTGGCAGACATGGTCAAGTTCATATTTTTTTTGAATATCGAACATGCAGCCAATTGAACATAATGACAGGAACAATATTTGATTGTTTCATCGTATCAATCAACTGGCACAGTAAAGTAACGCAGCGGTGGGCTGCCAATACAGTAACAAGGGGCTCGCTCAATCCAAATTGTCGGTGTTCTGGGGAAGGAAAGATTTTTTTATCACTCCTGTGCAATTATATGCAATACTTAAATAAACAATCGATTTTTACATAATACACGTATAATTCAAATGGCTAAAAATGTACTACTGTATATACTGAAGCTGTCGTAGATTATATACGAGTCAGAAATTGCAGTCATATACTAATTTGATCTGAGAATATTTTTTTCTCTGTAATTAACAAGGGGCTTCCGGCCTTCATAAAATTTAACAAGGAGGTCGCGCGAGTCCCTCCGAGCCCCCTCCAGCCCTCCCCTGAAGTAACGTGTGAATAACGTTTTCTTATATATTTTGTATTCAATATATTCAGTTATAAAATATTGAAATTAAGGTAAACGTTTCCATAATATTTATATGTAATATTTCCGCAGATTTATAGATCAACAAATTAATGCTTGTTGAATTTTATTTTGAATATCTATGTATTCTTGGCGAAATTGTAAAATTAAATTATTGTAACCAAATGTGTAGGTAAATAATTCATAAACATATTTGTGCCTTTTTTATCGATGTCCTTTACTAATGTGGAGCGTATGGCCTCCTAATGGAATTGAACAGGATATATTTATAATTGTTTTATCTTTAAAAAATTGTGTTTTTTTTTACCATGTCCGCTTCCAATGTGGAGCATATGGACTCCTTATGGAGTTTATCACAACAAAAGTTTTTCTACGACAACTGTTTGCCACTCAGTCGCTCTAACTCTCTTTTTCAAAGAGAGTAGTAAGGATAGAAGGATAAGCCCATGACAGGACTAGTGGTTAACTAATCGCTCTCATTACGCCCAGTTATTGAAGGATCGGAAAGGTGGATGGGAGTTTTAGACATTACAAACGAATCGAAATTGATAAATCAATCAAAAAAGTGCTGTTCGTACTGGGACTCGATCCCGTGAGGTCCGGCACGGAAGCCCACAAAGCTAACAGCTACGCTATAGGATCCGACAATACGTGTTGTTACATTATGTAACACAAGTATACTAAGGTACATCCGATTGTTTTATTAGTTATTCGTCACATTTGTATAAGGGTGATAAAAAAATCTTTATTTATTGGCAGCCCACCGTTCTGGTATGTACTTTCTTAACCCGACCTTTCTATTTTTACTCTCTAAGAAAAATTAGGTTAAACGTCTGAATAATAAATTCTCATAAAACGACCATTTTGAAATGGTTAACATTGGAAGCAATATGGCGTAGCGTTGTTTGCCTATCGATTTAATTCTCATGTCACTCGGTGAACAAATAATATTTCCCATGCATCGATTCAAAAATCGATATATCAAAGCAATGACGATCTAGCAATCAAACGTACAATGCCTTGAATAATAAGAGTACTGTGTGATGGAAAAAAAATGCATATTGTATAAATACACTCCTGTCTAACATTTGACATGCATTCTTCCTGCGCCGTATTATTCCGATGTCGGCAGGCCTGCAAAATTGTATTTTATGCCAAACATGCATGAAATTCGCTCGCCGGTTTCAACCCACTAAAGTGACTAAAGAAACGTTTAGACCGGTCAACACACTAACAATATGGCTCGTATTTTTCTGGTCAGAATTTAAATAAAACTGGTCAGAATTTTTATTAAATGGTTAGAATAAATAGTCATAATTTAAATGAAATGAAAAAAAAACCTAACCTAACCTAACCTACTAACCAAAATTGTTATTAAATATTCTGACTGTTTAATATTTATATTCTGACCAAAAATTGATTTAAATTTGTTTCCTAACAAAATATTACTGCCATTATATTTTTGTATTCAATCTGAAGCATTCGCAATGAAACATATCGTCAAATGCTGATTTAATGCTAACTCTTACGGAACGTATGTAAGGGTAAGGGTAAGAAAAATAAGTAGTAAGCTTATCGTTCTTTGAACGTTTTTTTATTATGATAATATAGGATCCAAGATGGGTGGGAGGAGAAGATAAAATTACGGATGTTTATGTCGTTGGACTCAAATACATAAATTTATTTTAAAAATAATGAATGAAAGACTTCTTTTGGATATTTTAGCAATATCTAAATTTGTCAAAAATGATCTGGATCATTTGAATCATGAATTCATGGTCATCCTAAGAATGGAGGAATTCTCATTTTGGTCACCGAAAGTAATTGTAATGAAAATGTTTTTAAAAAAATCTCCTTCTCCGGTACTCAGATCGACACATTCCTGAGCCAATCGCTCACAATCAATAATCGTAGGCCTTGTAAAACTCGACCAATCCAGGAACGTCGTGGTCTTTTGATCATCAGTCTTTACACGGTGAAAATTTTAATAGTTTTTGAAATTTCTACTCATTCATGCGAAATATATATATAGATATTAAAATTAATTTAAAACCAAAACTATAAAAAAAGCTTTTGTTGGCTTATATAATATCACGAAACGTTGACAATAAGACAAATGAATAAATAACAATTGACCAAAATTTTAACAGCTCAAAAAGTCTAATCCTTTATATGTAATTGTTGGGTAATAGGGTAAATAAGAAATCTGTAAGCTAAACAGCGATAATTAGTTTATATGTTTCTGCCGGTAATAACAAAATCGACTTAGATCGTGTAAATCGTTCAATATATCAAAATAAAAAAATGTTATATCAGTAGTTAACTCAAAACACTAAATTATTGACTGTTTCGTTTTGTCGCAGTATACCGAAGATATGTTGGGTTTTATTTTGAATATAATGGTCTTGCCTATACTTGGTATCTAACATAATTACTATTCCGATGCGATGGAAACGTCCCTTAGCATTCGCTGCAGTTAGCGAACGAATTGCCGTGATGCATTTTATGTGTCAACGCGACAGTTTTATAAATCGTGTATAGCTCTTATTTCTTATTTCAATAGTGCACATATTTGTTCGCCTCCTACATGTTTTGCTTCCAATAGTATTGTGTATTGCAAGCAGAATTGGTTTTTAAGTTCAAATTTCATACGTATCGTTTTAGCGTGACGCGCGTATTGGTACAGGCTCGGATTTATTTTGTATAAGTTAATCGCCACTGAATCCGCAACTATTTTTTGGGTGATAATGTTTTTTTTATTAAACAAAATTGGTACTACAGCTAATGCCTATGCGCCAAATATTTTAATGTTGAAAGATCATACGAGAAACACTCGATGAAAATCTATTGTAAGTCACTCGAGATCAACTCGAGGTAAATTGACACCACAAACACCCATCAATCACTTTTAGGGTGTTCACTGCCAATACTTGGTGGAAAGACATTATATTGATAAAAACACAACATTCCTTTGTACTTTATTCCACTTTATTTAAAAGGTCAGGACCGGTCAGTTTCCATAACAATCACCCATGTTTTAGGTCTCAAATTTAAATTGAAACATATAAATTTGACATTGACCTTACCGGGAATCGAACACAGACCCACCTGGTAGGTAGAGCAAGCTCTAGCCAACTAGACCACAGCAGGCGATTAAACAACTGTTTGTCTCTAACCCTTTTCACGAATTTTGTAAAAAATAGAAAATCTTACGATAGAGCTAGTCTGAACATGCTTCTGAAAGAAGTTATACAAAGTTATCAATTTAAATTGTATATTTCTATGACAATCTTCATTAAAATTGAGACATACGATAAAATAAATGATTAATTACAAATAATCTGAAAAATAACAATACATGCACGCATCTTTATTATATATGTACAGTGGAACTTCTCATAACGAGTAATTCGCCTAACGAGCAAAACGAGTGACGCATAGTTTTAGAAAGATCACTTTCGCATCGTTGCTTGCCTCAAGATGATTGACAAGGCGTGAGAAGGGGCTACCAAGAGAACTTCAGCTTGAAAGAATCTTTGCCAAGGAGCGTTGTCGAATGTGATTTTGAGATGCTTGAAGCAGTACCTGTGAAGTCTACAGTCAACGAGATTGTATCTTTGGCCAATACCATGGGATGGGACTGGAGGGGGATAACAACAATATTGATAAGCTTGTGAAAGTGTACAGTCAAGAGCTGACTACCGAAAAGCTTATGGAGTTGCATTGTTTTTCACAGCAAGAAGTTATGGAGGAGAGTTTGTTAGTGGAGGAGGAGGAAGTAGCAGAGCAACAATCTTCTGGCGCAATAAGAGAAAAGATGAAAACATGTAAAACTGTTGCATCGTACATTGAGAAGCATCACCCTAATAAGGAGGTGGCTATGCGTTGTACAAATTTATTAAATGATAATGCTGTCACATTTTCACAAAATTTTGAAGCGTCGGCAAAAACAAATGTCTGCTAGTAAAATATAATTAATTATTTGTCATAAATAATAAACAAGTCAATTTTTTACCGTTTTTTGCAAATCGAAATCGCATTTATTTATTTAAGTATGTATTTTTACTTTAATACACGTTAAAAATATAAAAATTGATTTTTTTTCCGGCATGGAACGTATTATTGTATTTTACATTGTTTTATATGGGGAAAATTGTTTCGCATAACTAGTAAGATTCCGGAACGAATTAAACTTGTTATGAGAGGTTCCACTTTATTTATAATTAAGATGGAAGAAGCATGTGGGTAATAAGTCCCTGAGGTGGACCTGCACACGACCGAGGAGACTCGCATCACAATGAGAACGAATGCCGAAATAATACTGCATGTTGTGCGTTACTCTACTTGTGGAGCGTGGGAAACGAAATCAAATTGCAAAGAGATTTCGATCGTTTGTTTTGTTATTGGCAACGTCTTCGTGGGTCATTGGCAGTTCCGTTCGCACAGAGGAACGCATTTATTTCATTGTTGGGGTAGAAATTTCGCGTTTAGATTATTTTGGGATTAGCCCGGTTCGTTTCGCAGATTGAACGGGGGGATTTAAAATCGGCACAAAAGCTCTTATTCGAGACAAGTTAAAGCTCTCAGGAGAAATCACTGTCGTATCGGAGTGTTGGCATCATCGTTACGCCTCAATTTAGCGTCAAATAAAGATATCTACGTTATCCTTATCATTTATACCAAGGCCTTATTATCCAAAGGACTAACAATATTTATACATATATATATGAATAAATAAATACTGACTCAGTTGGTATCTTTTTTACACTTTTATATCAGTTACATTAGGCCAGCAAAATCTTTCTTAATTTTATAAATTGTGTACTCCTTCTATGAAATATTTAAGATATACAGTATTCTCTACAACCCGTGCAGTGTCAATACTTGTGTTATAAAGAATTCGGAATTCTTCATTAAATGTATAAATAAGACAATAAAAATTAAGCGGTTCACATGGTCACAATGTGGAAGCTACACGTATTATACATAATATAATATACAAACCGTCTTTTCAATGTGATGTTTTAAACATTTTCAATCCTGTCTACATTGCCAACTAAAAGCGATTAGCTTCACATGTAGAGTTATATATTCTATAGCAACGAGTTTATACATATATTTAATTCAATATTTCGTAATTTTAAATGTACCATACACTGGAAAAGAACATGAAAAAGACCACATAATGGATATATTTATTTAATCAATTTTAATGTTAAGTGCTTTTGAAAATTATGTTACTATTTATATATTTTTGAAACTATTACGTATAGGTTATGAAAGGTTTTTTTTACAAATTAAATTCTCTTTCAAAGAGCAATATATGCATGCAATATGGTTCTGCATTTAATCTTTTAGTAATGGAATTTAAATTGCACTAATTTTTACTATCGTCTCCTGCATTTACAATTGATTATTTCAACTTTCAAGAGTTTATTACGCTGGCCCACTTTATTCTTCTAATAACAAATTGACCGTGCAAACTTCTTCTAAGTGCTGCACTTATTCTAAATTAATAGATATATATATTAAGTTAAAAAAAGTTTGTGAACCAAAGCGATACTTTTTTTGTATCATTTGGTGTTGTGAGAAAATCGAATGGAAGGTGTTCTTATTTATTCTGTACTTTGTATCTTGTGGATTTTGTACGACCATCTATCTCTTTCTAAGCTACTTTTTTGTATCTTTTTTCTTAGTATAGTTTCGTTTCAATGATCACGTATATTTGATTGCAGAGTTGTTTAGGTATACAAATATTCCAGCAAAGCATATTTTTTTATAAGTACTTTTTTAGAAGTAATTCTAAAATTTAGTATACAGCACAAAAGCGATGCTAAACTACAGGGCTGTGGAGTGGGAGTCGTGAAAAATGATCGGCTCGATTTTTTTTTGAAAAATTATATTTTATGATGAGTATTTAAAAAAATAGTCAAAAGTGTTAAGATTTCATGCTTGGCTGATTAAAGATGATCTGATGGTATACATATATTTAAGTTAAAATGAAATTATTGATAAATTTCCTCTTTAATTATTTTAAAGCTGGAGTCGGAGTCGTCTTTTTTTTTATACAACACCACAGCTTTGCTAAAATATCGTTTTTTAATACCTTTCTGATAGATGCAAGAGTGTCAGTTTTTATTATGTATTTGGTTAGCTTATTATTCAAAGCTTTTCAGTGTGTCAGACTTAGGCTTATCTAATATCGATTAGCAATAAAAACGCATCCCTTAAATACATTTCCCATAGTGACACTGGCGCCGATAGCAAAGAAATCAAACATAAATTACGGCCTGTTATTATTGAAACCGTGAGTGCCATAAAATCGAGAGCTGTCACATAAATTTCTGCTGACAAAGAGGAGCTTTTTGGGCGAGCGTCGACGTACAATAAAATTAAAATTCAAACACCCCAATTCTTTATTATTATTTTTGTGCTCACCTTTACAAGATTCCAAGGGAATAAGTGGAAGGAAATGAAGCTATGAAAGGAATTTTGTAATTGAATAGGTTCAATACATACGATTTATAATTCTACTGAAAGCACATTTTCTTCAATAACAATTATAACAAATTTAGGATGATTTAGGTTAAATCTGTGTGGAAAGACAGTTAAGATGGCAATGAAAGTAATTTACAGCATACATACATTTTTACAATTTTTATTTTAAAAAGGAACAGCACCAGTTTCGTAGGTAGCCAGAGTACCATAATGATATATGACTTTTTATAAAAATGTTAACGTTAATAAACTTGTTACATGAAACGAAATAATATAGAGAGGTACTGAATAGCTGGGTAATTTCAAATTATATTGTATAATATATTTATTTTTTGATACGCAAAATAGAAATCCGGACGTATCGTTTATTGTTTATTTGTTAAATGACGAACAACTGTTTAGTATACATATCGACTGTGGAAAGGAAAAAGGACGTAACCCACACATATCAAATTTTACAGGAGGCGCAAAAAACGTTTTTTGGTGATTTTGGGCCATATGAAAATTATGAATTATACACAACCTTGAAGTGCACGGAGACTTCTAAACTGGTGTTTAATTGACATAATCTAACATTAATTAAAGAAATTGTCTAGGAAAAACTTTAATTTCAATCTTTTTTCTTGGTTTTAATTTTTAACAAGGTCGTCTTTTTCAAACTTAAAAGCTATATTTAGATACTAATTCAGCATTTGCAGCTTGCATCCTTTTAATATAACGTGTATCAAGTTGTATACATTGTGATTATCGAAAAAAACTTGTTTTGAAAGAACTGTGTGGTTACGTCTTTTTTTTCCTTTCCACAGTCAATATGTACCTAACATTAACTATTTTATTTTTTGGAATTTTCTGATAATGTGTTAGCAAATGTAGTATAACCTTTTAATTTTTTATATGTATGAAAAATAAATTAAACTCAGTTTTCATTTTGTTGTTTTTTACAAATTTACGAAATTATTTCCTCAACAGATAAGATGAAATTTGAAGCTTTGCTAGATAATATTTTAATTAAAGAAAAACATAACCTTCATATCTAGAATGATTTTTGCAACTCACCAATTAACCGTTTGAAAACCGCGCAAATAAATCATTAATATGTCCCAGAGATACTGAGTGTTTTTGAGAAAAATAATTTTGCCTAATATATACTCGAATTCAATATTTTAAAAACCTATATTGATTCAGTATAGATAGCACTACACATATCTATCAAAATATTGCTTATATTCTATTAGAATACCAAGTATTTGATTTTTTAAATGTTTTGGGCATCCGTGTTCGCTTGCATATGTTCCGGACACGTCCTGTGTCCTCCTGGTATTCAAGTGGTTAAAGTTACCTTGTAAAATAAGCCGATTCTCGTTATTTAATATAAATTCAGCAAATTTATTTTGCATAACTTTACAAAACATTTTTAAATCAAAATGTTTTCGTTCATGAGATAACAGTATGTAATATTAAATTTATCTTTGTATTATACATCCCTAGTTCTTTTTCTGCGAAGTAAATAAAAATAGTAACGCGTTTTAAATGGGGTCCTTGAGCATTTGACAGCTGACACAGTCACATCTATGTTTCCCGGCTCCTGGGAATAAAAATAACTCATCCCATTTTCATCAGATGATTTGGAGGTAAGATTGACGTTTTTATGGGCACGGACGGGACAATAATGGCCGTCGGATGCTGCCGATTAAATTTACGATGACACGTGTGGAGACTTCTAAACAAGGTAAGAAAACTTTACGATGGCCCCCACACCGTCGTTTGACAATTGACGTGCTTACCGAAAAAAAAGAATAGGCCGTTCCTCAAGTTTTATGACATATTTTAGATATCTTAATCGACCCCGATAAAGCATTTAGAAATAGCTATTAATTACTATATAATAAAAGATAAAAGTGTTTTTTGCTAAAAAAAAAAAATCTTATTTAATTTTTATAAACAATTTTATTTTAATGTTCTAGTATATATCCTACCTGGAGTCACATTTAACTAGCTGAACACGAAGACCAAATATCAATTTGTTCAACACTTGCATTCTACCAGTGCTGCTTTACGGTACAAAATCATGGCACCCGATGAAAACTCAGAAAATCCGTATACCTATTGAGATTCGAGAATACATGCTTGCGTCAATTAATGGAGGTGGGGTGGATTGACTTCGTGAGGAACTCGAAGTTGAGGGAACTTACAAGATAGCGCTCCGTCACGTCAGCAGTTATGGAGAAACGTACGGAATTGCTGATGCCTTCTGAGAGCCTTAACCCTGCCTGCCTCTTCTTCCGACCGGTGGGATTCCGGTGTCCTGGACGACCGCCGGGTATTATCCATATGATGTACTCTGCGGAACTGGGGATGCTGGCATGTCATGGGAGGAAGCAAACAATCGGTGGGTGAGGGAAACATGGACATGCCACGTGGCGGCCATATGCTCCACGTAGGAAGTGAATATGATCAAAGGAGAAGAATATTTATCAAAGGTTTACAGATAGAAAACATGTTTATGGATGAACATTAATGCAAAAGGGAATTATTGTTTATAATAAATCAGTACTTCCCAAACTGGGGCCCACCGCAGAATATGTGTTGTGTGCAGGGGGGGGGCACGGATTATGTTTTTCAGATTTAGGAGGCCTCCGTATGAAAAAGTTTGGAAAACACTGCAATAAAGTAAGCTTCGTCACCATTCGGATGCTAAGCAATGAAGGTAATCTTTTTTTATATTATAAAATATAAAGTGATTAAATGGTCCATTATAAATTTTAATAACAAAGAATTATTCAAAAAAGGATTATTAAATTAACGTGAAATCTCCAACTCTTTGGATGCTACTTGAGGTCACGATTCACGATCAGTTAGTGAAAAGAAGTTTTTAGTGGGAGCAAAGTTCAAAGGCAATTCTCAGAAAATTTATTATCGTCAGTTAAAAATACAAAAGCTTTTCAATAATACCAACCCTCTGTTTTTGAACCTAAGGTATCTATTGATCAGAGTATCATAATTAATCACTAAAGCTTTCTTTGACGGACATTGAGCTTTTCAATCAAATAAGTGTGTTCCTGCTGTGATATCAACATTAAATTTATATTAGATTCTGTATAAAATATAATCCGATTATTTTTTAAATATCTAGACAGCTATTCCGACATTGTGTCATCTTCAGGGTTTGTGATTCCGAAAATAGCTCTCACAAACTTAACACTTCTCACCATCCCGGACTGTCTCAAGAAGAAGGAAGTATTCAGAATTATGATCATCAATTGCCATAATTCAATCCTGATACTGATGAATCGAGCATCCATACTTAAACTACGAGTCCATCGAAAACTCATTTACCAAAATCCTCTTCGCCGATTTAAAAGGTCAGGACCGGTTTTGCTCATTGCGAGCATTGTCAACTGATTAGAAATATATATAAACAGTGCTATTTATACAAAAATAAATTGAAATAAATTGTTGTTTACACCTTTTTATTTCAATTTTTTTTTTTTAAATTGCACTGTTAATTATCTTCATCAGTGTTATAGTGTCCAGTATTTTAATTAAAATTTATTGCATCATCAAAATATAGTCTTTATAAAAACTATAACAATAATGGCCAAAATATCGGTCTAGTGTTACGCTGACTCGAACAGAGGCTTGGACTTGAATGCCAATTCGAATGCCGAAATGAATGTACAGTTGACAGTGCTCGCAGTAAGCGAAACCGGTCCTGACCTTTTAAATAAAGTGGAATAAAGTACAAAGGAATATTACGTTTCTATTAATATAATGTATATATATATATAATATGTGTACCACCAGATCATCTTTAGTCAGCCTACCATGCAGTGGCAACAAAATGGACAACTGTGGTTTCAATATACATCTTTTTTTTTAATTGGTCCAAGTCGTAAGATTTTTCCGACTACGATTCCGGACAAAACCCCCGCCTCTACGAATCCTGACTCCGACTCCACAGCCCTAGTCCATATGCTTAAATATTATAACTACTAAATTACAAGCAGCCTTTTTAGAATTTAACAAAATAAATTATTTATTACATGACTGTAAAATTTATTTAATAATTCTATGGAAAGTTACAGGCAAACGACACACAAAATTGTAAGCAATGATGGTCGAAAGGTTCTTGTAAATAGCAAAGCAATATTTATTTTTTCGTAGCGAAAATACGGTGATGGCAAAATCATCCCTGGTCATTTGCCGACACACTTTTACAAGTCATGCCAAATGGTCATAAATCTTTAAAATTCTAAGAATGTGAGTAATAAAGCATAACAATATTTTAGGCTTTTCACAAGTATATTGCTTCGTTGGCTTCTTCTCAGAAACACCCTTAGTAGTAGGTAGAATATTAGTAGGTATGTTGAAGGTTGAAAACGACTGACTCTCAATCTTTCTCAATGCATTATCACTAGAATATGATATTTCATTGTTTTTTTTCTATTATCTTGCTTTATGTCGATACTATTTGTTTTGTATTTTCCTAAGTAACTTGGAAGCGATGAATCCTGGTTAATCGATCCATTAAATAATCCAAGCATACAAATTATTTGGAGTAATAACAAAAGTATATTAGATGAATTTTTATTTTCAGATTATGGTAGGAGTCGACTAGCTTTAAGCCGATTGCTGTTCAATTCATTACTGGGGTTGTTGCGAATTGTGATAGTAGGATTAAAGATGTACATATGGAAAAATGATTAATTGTATTTCAACAGAAGAAATTAAAAAAAAAAAAAAGTTAATAAATCAGCAATTCTATCTATTTATTCAGTAAAGGTATGTATGGAATACGAGTTATGTGAATATAATAGAAACACACGACAATATCACAATCTTTCGACTTTTAATGTAAATTTATAAACCAACACTATAAACATCATTCATATTTTTTTCGCTTACCGTAAGTATGCAGGAATATTTAATCATATGACAAATATAAATACATCTTCATTGATAAGTATTTCAATTGCTGATTTTAAAAAAATCATCAATTTCACTAAAAATGGAGCATCGAATATATTCTTATTGCAATATGTAAAAAAATTTGCCTGATGATGCTTTCCAAAGAAGTGAAACACGTACCACAGGCTGTGAAAAAACACAGTAATCTTTTAAGAATATAAAAATAAATTTGATTATGACACGTATTTTGCGGTTTTGGGAAGTATTACTTAACAAGGTGTATGAAAAAACTAAAAATTGATTTTAATTATTATGTTATAAATTACAAAATAAAAGTCGGGGTGAGACATTTTGTAACGCACAAGTGGAATAACAAATTTATCAAATTTATTTTTATAAAATATACTTCCACAAAGTTACCTCCGAAGTCCACCGAAGAAATCTAATAAAAATTTATAATTATCGTTTTCATTATTTCTCGAGAAAAATAATCTAATGTAAACACAAAAAAACGTAATTTAAGCTTCCTGCACATTAAGCTAAAAATATAAGTATGTTATATATTATAATACGAACGCAGAAAAAAAATGTTGATCTTGCTTATTATTTTAGTCAGTTAAAAATTTGCTTACTTCCTGTTTTGCATATTAGTAGATAGTTTGAGGAGCGCTGTATCGCTGTATGTAAAAATAACAAATAATAACAATGGCAATTCTAACTGGGTACTGGGTAATATACCACCCGCACTTATATGTACCGTTATTTTCTAAGCTAAGATTATGGATAATGTAGTTTCAAAATGGTTAAAAATAAAAATAGTAATTTTAGAACTGACGAGAAGAAAAATTAACATAAGTACAAGATTTCACTTAATAGACAGATGTACTTTAAAACTATCAAAATTTATAAGATGAATTTGTTTGTTTATTGTATATTAAAAATGAACATCCAATCGATTTTTAAATTGTCTGGAGTGAAATAATATTACTTTAGAATGTGTAAAATTATTGTTTAAAAATCAGTTTATTTGAATTATTATTTTATTTACATATTCGGAGCATTTCGTTCCTCCAAGATTCTCTATCCTCCTCCGATAGTCTATTTGCTTCTTTCCAGGTCATCCCAGCGTTCCTTTTCTCAGCAGAGTACATCATATGGATGGTCATCAAATAAATACCTTCCACGATGTATGAATCAACCCGGTTGGCAGAAGAGACAGTACAAGTTCAGACTCTTGGGTCATCTGCAGCACATGTCCAAGCCCATCCAGGACCATCGTCGCTTTTTTTTAAAAAATATTTTAGGCGTGATAAAGGAATTAAATAAATGTTAATTTATTATGTTTTGTATGAACAAAAAAAATGTTTCATTGAAGCAAAAATTATAAAACTTGAGATATAAATTGTAAGTCTGTAAAAATAAATAAATCATTATTCAGGGCACAACATAGATTTAAAAAATATATAATTTAAAGTCCCGAGCATTTTTACTGTAAATCAACATAAATTTAAACCGTTCTTATGATGTTTTATTATGTTTATATTTAAAATCTTCTAAAATTGTATTATTGTAAGAATCAATGAATACGAATCGCCGAAATATTTCCAAATAAAATATTTGCATTAGACCATTTTGGTTTTTTGTTGACATGACATTCCAATTGGATGGATAGAATGTAGCATGTCGAAAATAAACCCTTTTCGCGCCTTTTTGTGTTTACATAAAAACACAAGCTCTAAGGGTCCATTATAAATATATTTCAACATTGGCTAGTGATTGATTTTAGTCAGCTTTAGTGTGAGTATGAAGTAGTTTTGAAAGCATGAACATGAGAAGAAGTTACAATTCTTCTGATTTATTTAATTTTGACTCATTATCCGTTTGTATAACAACTCAACACACAAAATAATACCTATATTATGCATGTCGAAAATATTGCATGACAATGACAGCCGGAAAGAAATTAATGAGCAAGGTAACGTAGAATATTAGTGTGCAAATTTTTTGAAAGTTTAATGTGTAAATAAGATTGACTTTTGCATCGACCTCATATTTTGAAAACATATTTGCTTCTTTTTATAGTCAGTATATGCTTGTAAAAGAGTGAAAAAGCTTCATAAATGACGTATTTAGTACAGTAGAACGTAAGGATAGCGAATTATTTTACAGTTTTATTAAGGGCTGTGGAGTCGGGATACATCATCCAATTCCACGACTCCCGACTCCGACTCTACAGCTCTGGTTTAATCATCCATATTGAACGAATTCTATACGTTAACAACAACAATATTAATCAATACAAAATAATAAAAACTGACTGTTATAATTTCATAGAAATTAGTAGTGAGCACTAAATTGGATTAAGTAGGTTTTTAGGATATGTCTATTTTTTTTAAATACTATGTCCGCTCCCAATATGGAACACATGATCTTCAAACGGAGGTCTCTCAACATAAATTTGTCTACAAGAATTGCTTGTTACTCAACCTCTCTTTTTCGAAGAGAGTAAAAATTGAAAGGATGGGGCGATAGGGCTATTGCTAAGCCTCGTTATTTAAGGATTCGAATTGGAAGGGGGATGGAGGGATTTTTTAAACATTACAAACACCCATGGTTTCAAACATAGATCGATTAATTGATCAAAAAATGATGTTTCTACTGGGATTTGAACCCGTGAGATCCGTTACGGAAACTAAAGACCATTACATAACGGATCGAAAAGTCGTCATACCGATGTATAATTATTAAGGTAGGTAGTTAGTTGTCTGTAAATATTTTTCCAGTAATCATGTGTATAGCTTTAAATTTCCTATTTGCAAATATTCGATTAAAACATTTTTTTAAACATTAACGCGGCACTCTCATTTTAAAAGTGCTGCTTTAATGTTTGACTGTGCATCATATTATAATGGGCTCACCCTACAGAAGGTTTGGCATGTTTCTGCACAAGGACCGAAACTGGATCGGCTACCTCAAGGGATTTGCTTTCATTACCTTCACGGCGAGAAAAAATCGCATGAATGGCGTCACGACAGTTGTAATGTGCCGTTTAATAAAGGAGCCATCTTGTTTTATTGCTACCCAAAAGGACTTGACAATATGATGTATGTAATGCATTAACCAAATAAGACAAATAAAGCTCGTGCAATTTGTATGGATTTAGCAGTCCCCATTTTTACGACATGGCTGAATAAGGTATGCAGTTGACATATGGAATAATGCGATTATACTTTATAGTCAACAAAATACGACATTAGTGAAAAGGTGAACACAGTATAATAAGTAGATAATGTAAATATTACCGTCAAGAAATAAACAAACCATAAAATTCAATTTTACACGATGATGAAATAATTCGATACCATTCTGCAGATATACCACAGTGGTAATGTATTTTATATTTGGTTTATTTTTTTACGTATACGTTAGGTAGATTTTCACTAAAATTATTGTATTATGTTTGAATCAGTTGAAAATGTCAGTCAAGAGTGATAGCGGTCCTAATCATATTAAATAAATATTGAATTAGTACAAAATTGTGTGTGTTTTTTTTAAAAATAAATGTTATCTTTGAAAACTTCTATTAAATAAACGATCGAAAATTGGTTGTAACGTATTTTTTTCTATTATGATTTCGCTAACTAAAAGAAATTTACGATAATCGAATCGAGTTTTTTGTTGTAAAAATTGTCAATCCATGACACTATGACATATATGACATGTCTCTGTCTATTTCGACAGCCACATATGTACATGTCATAGTACGGCTATCATTATTTTTTGTTGTCCTTTATAATTCCCTCAACATTGGATTATATATTATTGTAAAAAAAAACATCGATTAATTTTTAATTTGCAGCAAATATTGAAGTAGTTTAATAGTAAATTTTGATAGTCAAAAACAATAAAAAATATTTTGATGATTTGACGAATCGTGTTAAAACTGCAAGGGTTTGTATGCATGTCAGTTCACCCATACATGTTATTATTTTTAATGTTAGCCTTGGTTTTGGTTTATATTTTAAGGAGAGCGAGCGGCTCCTTTGTTAAGAATGCACCTCGTTGCCAAACTTACCTGCAACGGATGCTGCATCGAAATTCGGTTTTCGGAAGAAGTTTATAGCTATGACGTTTGCGTTGATTATTTACAAAAAATATAAGATTATAATGATGCCTTCAATTTTATAAATTTAACGTTGTAGATCTTCACATTGAATAATTATGTCAATTAATGCAGAAGTTAATACATGAAACTGAAAAAAGTGACATAAACAACTATTTTAGATAATATTATTTTGGAGGGAAAAGTAGCACCTGCAATACTTCACTTGAGTAAATTGATGATGGATATTCAATGTATACGTCAATCATTAAATATATGAATTATTCAAATAACGAAAAACTACTAATTCGA
Organism: Himalopsyche anomala; assembly: GCA_031772345.1. Taxonomy (NCBI): domain Eukaryota; kingdom Metazoa; phylum Arthropoda; class Insecta; order Trichoptera; family Rhyacophilidae; genus Himalopsyche; species Himalopsyche anomala. The sequence goes on from CM062831.1 coordinate 7,777,790, forward strand.
CAACAAATGGTGCAGAAGCAATAGAATTTGGAGGCCCATTTTTTCGGATACCATATAAACTTCAGAGATTTCATTAAAAATAATAATAAAAAAATCTGAACAAAAAGCATATGGTTTATATATATATATGTATAAATATATATATATATACATATATATATATCGACTGTGGAAAGGAAAAAGGACGTAACCCACACATATCAAATTTTACAGGAGGCGCAAAAAACGTGTTTTGACGATTTTGGGCAATATGCAAATTATGAATAATACACAACCTTGAAGTGTACGGAGACTTCTAAACTGGTGTTTAATTGACATAATCGAATATTAATTAAAGAAATTGTCTAGAAAAAACCTTTATTTCAGTCATTTTCCTTTCCACAGTCGATTTATATATATATATAATGTAACCTATTTGTGAGTCCCCAAGGCAATCTGGCACTGAATGTGTATCATATTATTTTAATCCCAATGAGTACGTGTGCTTAAACAAACGAATGTTCTTGAAAGAAGTAAGTAATTTGTGATATAAAAAAACCGAAATCACTATGGTTTTTTGCCAAAGTTGAGAGTTCAGACGGTATACATATTTGTTAGTATGTGCGTTAAAACAGTGTGGAGAATCTCTCCAATTGATTTTTAGAATTATGTATGTGTTACGAATGTTACGATAAAACTAAATACTTTTGTTGTCTCCAATCTAAATTTAACGTTCATAAAATAAAAAATTGTAAGTGTATCGCAACCATACACTTACAATTTCATTAACTTTAAATAATAAATTACTAATATTTGTTATACATTCGTTGGCGCATGCTTCAAAAATAAACACTGAACAGGAAAAATCAAAACATGTTCTGTGTTCCGACAACGAAGTAGCTTGGATGCAAAAAAACGCATAGATTTTGAACCTAAAAATATATAAAAAAGCAGAATAGGAAAGTCATCTTCTTAGAATTGAAAGTAACTGAGTAGTTAGTACGATAAATAAACAATACAAATAAAATTCCCAAAGAGGTAACTTTTATATTATCCACAGAATTTTTCCAAAACTAATATTCTCCAATGTTTAATTTAATATTCAATCGACGTATTTTTTTAAAATGGCTACGAGATGGCCTATCCTAAGGTATTGATTCATTTACAATATGATTGATATTTATTCTGCACATACAATAAAAATTAAGTAACGCGTTTGTCAAATTGCTAACTGAAAAAAGCAGGGCTGTAGAGTCGGAGTCGCAGTCGCGGAGTCGCGGTATTTTGGCCGGAGTCGGAGTCGTGAAAAATGGGCGGCTCGATTTTTTTTTGAAAAATGTATTTAATGATGTGTATTTAAACAAAATAGTCAAATTGTTAACATTTCATGCTTGGCTGACTAAAGATGATCTGATGGTATACAAATACATAAGTTAAAAGTGGTTAATTATTTTTAAGCTGGAGTCGGAGTCGGATCCGTCTTTTTTTCACGCAACTCCAAAGCCCTGGAAAAAAGACAAAATTTAACAAGAATGAAAAGTTAATCTTCGTAAGTGTATTTTAAAACTAAAAGTTAACATACAGCTCAGAAGAAATTAGCACCTAAATTTAATATAATATAATAAGTTCATACTTAAATTTACATACATTGTCTACGCATACAATGTATTTTATCTTTCTTAAGCTACGAGTAAACACGTCGTGAGGGATTAATCAAGACAACTCATATATGCTGATACATTCTTCTTCTCTTTGTTTTCATATACAGTTAGTATACGTATACCTAAATGATCAGCATGTACATATATTGTCAGTTACTAAATTAACAAAACGGTCTGTATCAAACTATTGATCACTTGGCGGGTGTTCGCTGTCAATACTTGGTGGAAAGGCATTATATTGAAAGAATAAAATAGTCATTTGTACTAATTATGTAGGTGTAATTTTAATTTGTTCTATATAAATAGTATTTATATTATTGTATTCTCTTATCAGTTGATAATGCACGCCATGAGCAAAACCGTTAGTGGAATTAGTACAAATAAATACATTTTTTTTTTGAATATTCAACCTATGACCATAATTCAACCAAATTACTAAATGATTTATAAGACAAACAATAGCAAAGTGTCTAATCAGTTATACATGTATTAATTAACATTGATTACAATGAATTCTTTTAACTACACAGTATTTAAAATCTTTAAAAGAATTATCTTATATAGATATAACTTTATTGTCAAGTCAAACATTTTTATTATATTTAGTTATTCACTAGAACAACTTAAGCATAAATTATCGAATACAAGAATAATATTCAACTTACATAACTTAATAAATTAGAGTAAAAAAAGTAATGTAGTGTAGTGTATGACTCTATCTAGTACTATATTTAAATGGCTAACCAAAAAACCGTTAAAGCATAGTTTTTAAAACAGCGTGATATTGAAATAGATATAATTTTTAAATTGTATAATAATTGTGACGGTAAAAACTGGGCGTTTTTCCTCTTTATTATAGTGGAGTTCATCAACATTGATTACCGGAGTATATTTTTTTAAATATTAAGTCACTGACCAAAGATCAAATAATAATAAGTTAGCGAATATTTTTATTTGTTCTTTTAATTTCATTGTACAACTCTGGCGATTTTCTTAGAAGCCGTTGCATAACTTGTTTTGTTCCAATCGATCGGACCATATTAAATTTTAACGACGCGCGCCGGCAATATCCGATTTTGAAAAAAGGCATTGAAAAAGGAATTGCATCGATGCACTCTGTCAAAAGTTGGCCGCCTTTTAAAAGCGGTGATGTTGCGGTTTTTGAGGCATGCAGTATACGCGCTACCTTTCGCTATATGGAGCAAACTGGTTTCCGAAGTCATTACTTTCGTATTATTGTTTTATACCATTTAAGTTCATATGCAGGTGATAATATAAGAAATGTTTCAAAACACGAATATAATATGCTCTCAAAACCATAACCATGTTAGAAGAAGGAATCTATAACAAAAGCAATCTTTTTGACATCGTTATAATCAAAATACTATATACTAAATACAAAATACGAATGTGCTAAACGTTTTAAAAGTATGATCTTTACACTATACTAAATATTATACTAAGGCTAAAAAAAGGGTCATTATTTTATCTATTGTTTTTTTTTAAATCCATGTCCAATCTCAGTGTGGAGCATACGGTCGTCTAATGGAGGTATCTCAATGCAATATTTTTCGGCGAGATCTGTTTGTTACTCAGTTCTCTCTTTTGTAAGAGAATAGCAGGGAAAGAAGTATTGGGCTAGGACAGGATTAACGGTTAACTAATCTCTTTCGCTACGCCCCGTTATTAAATGATTGGAAAGGTGGGGTGGAATATTTAGACATCAAAAACACCCTTGTTGTCAATCAATACTCGATTGAAATAGTGCTGATAGTACTGAGATTAGAACCCGTGAGATGCGTCACGGAAGCCTACGATGTGAACCGCTGCGCCACGACCCGTCTCTTAACTCTTTGTACGCGTATGACCGCTATGCGCGTCATAAATGACATGCCCTCAGCGCGTCGTGCCGTGTATATAATACATACGTTTTAAGGTGCAAAAAACATACTTGTTATACTATATATTATAATAGTTTGTATTATAATATAAAGTGCAAGCACGTTTACACTAGGGCTTGTCGGTTTTCAAAACCGGATTTTTGACTAAATTTGTGACATTCGAAAACCGATTTTTCAACTTCGTAACTGGATGTGCCGAATTTCCCATAAACGAGTATATAAACAAAAGGACAGAAAATTTGGATCTTTTATTTGATGGCTTAAAGACCATATGCCCCACATCATTATCCAGCGAAAGGACATTTTCGATATCAGGAAATTTTGTTACAAAACGATTAGTGGACGCTTTGTGTTTTCTTAAATCATATTTTCTGAAGAGTAATATCAAATAATTTCTTGTTGTGTATTAATAATGTATATGAATAAACAATATTAAAAAATTGAACTTTTTTCTCGTTATTTTAATTGAGTTATCCATTTTTTGCAAAACTTCGAAAACCGGATAAAACCGATTTTTGTATAAGCCCTAGTTTACACTGAATAAATGTGCAATATGTACAAAATATTTTTTTTTTAATATAAAACCTTTCTTCCGATAAATGATATTAACCATCTTTAAAATGGCTGATTCAATTATACGATCACGCTCTTTTTAATGTATAATTATTTAATGTGAGTAAATTAAATTAATTAAAAATTACACTACACTTAATTGAATGTAAAGACAAAAAATCAACGAACGCCTTCCTGGTTTCTTCATATTTTTTCTTCATATAACAATTTAATCAATTAATAATTTATCTTAGATTATATACAATGAATAAGCCTCATTAGGCTTGAATTGAATAATCAAATCATATCTCATTAGATACTTAATGAGACCTATCAAATCATTGAGTTATCAAAGATTAATGGTGTAAATATTAATTAGAATCGGCAAAAAATAACGAGGTAAAAAAAGTGAGAAACCACTTAGGAGTTCCGAGAAAATCTGCTTCATGTTTCAGAGAACGGAAAGATTAAGTTTCATTTTGAATTCTTTGGAGATTAGAAAAGATAAAAAAAAATCGTTTCTGCAAACGGTGGGGCTTATAATAGGCTCCGGTGGGAATAATATTGTGGTGATTATTTAAGACACTGATGAATGAATGAATACGTTAGCACTTGGAAATTTTTAGTTGTTGTGGATAACTATCATATTAAGGACTCAATTTGAATACGTCTGAAGTCTGTTGTGATAATTAGAAACATGTATATACAGTTACAACTATTATTATTTATTATCGAAGACGAATTCGATGAAAATAAAAATATTAATATAACATTAAAATAAAAATGTAACATACAATTAATTTATTGATGATTTTTTAATTGTATGTTATAGGTGTTAAGCATTTTAAATTTGGTGTAATTATAATGTAATCTGTAAATTCTTTTCATTGTTAGTAGTTGCTTACACCTTTTTATTTCAATTTACCTTTTACAAATAGCACTGTTTAATTTATTTTTCTTATCAGTTGATAATGCTCGCGAGGAGCGAAACTGGTCCTGATCGAATCAATTTTAGGTTGTCGTGTTATTTGTTAAACGCTTCATATTCAAATTTACAAATAATAAAAAAATAATTATGTTTTTCTTCCTTATTGCCGTAGACTGATATCGTGTACGCTTGACAGATCAAACCAAACAGTCGATATTTGTCTACAACAGTATTTCCTAAAGTGTTGTACGCCTACTCCCTGGGGTACGCGGTGGTGAGCTGCATGTTGCTTAGCGTTGCATTAGTTTTTTTTCTATGATAACTTGTTGTTACTCAGTTGCTCAATCTCTCTTTTCCGCAGACAGTAGGGATATAAATGATAGGTCTAAAGCATGACTAGTGGTTGGCTAATCATTCTCGCTAGGATTGGAATGGTGGGGGGGATTTTCAAACATGACAAACATACATACCTTTGAACAGAAATCGATTGAAAAAATGCTGTTCGTATTAAGATTCAAGCCCATGAGGTCCGGCATGGAAGCCAACGACATTGACATGAATCCGGCAACGATCATGGCCGCAGTTGATACATTTGTGTTATACCAACCGTCAAAAACAAATACAAAAATCATTGTGTTTGCCGTGACGGTGTTGTGTATTTCAGACCGTCCAAAATAAGTTTCTAGCTATATCTATCTTTATACACACGAGAATTGACCCGCAAGAATATGACGTCATCAGTGTCTCGTAATTGTGTCGATTAAATAAAAAAGAAGCGTATATTAATCAGCTGTATATACACATTATAATTAATCATGTTCATGTTTTATGTAAAAATGAGTACAAATTTTATGTGAATTAAGTATTATATTGCTACCATAAATGCGTAATTATATTTGAATTAATTTCGACCCATACTTATATTCCTCTAAAAAAATGTTAAAAATTTAGGAGGTAATCATGAGAAGTATGAATTTAAATCATAATAAAATAAGACAATCATGCACTGAACTTTTTATAATTTGATCAAGAATTTCTGCACATACCCGTAAATATTGAATGAAAAAGTCATATTATTCGAAACCACAATATTATTCGTTACAAGTCGGCGAATTTAAATCCATCATTTTTACTATTTCAATGCATAGTTCATTACCATTCACGAGATCGTAAATTCGTAGAACCAAAACGTTTATAGCCGCTGCATATCAAACTCGATCTGCGGTTGCAAACTACTAAATCCGAAAAATATATTTCTATTTCCGAGAATCGAGCGAGTTGACTGTCTAGAAATTGACCGACTGAAACCGCCAGGCATTTCCGTAGACATAGACCGCGAATGTTTGCAGGTAGCTCTGCAACTTTGACGAGACACTGCATCCGTATTCCTAGATGCAATACATTTTTTCTTCATGCTTGTTCCAGTAGATTACTTGAAAAATTATTCGTATTGTATAATTTTGTTAATTTATTTTGACACCTTTAGTAACATATGCTAAAAAGAATAAAAAAACGACAAAAGAAAATAATTAAATCTTTCCGATGATCGTACAATGAACTTGTTCTTCCATTTCGACAAATCTTTATTCAGGTTTTCTTGGAACTCTCTTCTGATATTCTTAAATGATTATTAGTGTCAATCGTTTATAATTTATAACATTATTTATAATAAGTTTACCAATCCTTTGTTCTTATTCTCATTCTTTGGTCATATTTCCTACCTATGTGGAGCATTTCCTTGTCTCCCGGTAATTGCTTTGCTTCTTCTCATGACATTTCAACATCCTTCAGTTTCACCGAGTAAATCCAATAGATCAGGGTTTCCCAAACATTTTCTGGACACTTTGTAAGACCGGAAAATATAACGGAACACTTAAAACTGTGTTGCAGCGTATAAAACCATTCCATTTTTTTTTGGAACACCTACTCTGACTCCACGGAACATAGTTTGGAAAACCCTGCTATAGATTATCGACGGTTTTACTTAATTTTATATAAATATCCCAGTATTACTTTATAAATCGATCCTGATCTTAATAAAAAAATTAGAAGTAATACAGTCTATTTTTAAAAATTAATGACTTTTCACCAAAAATTGACAGTGAACACTTAAAAGTGATTAACCTTGAATAATTTTCTACAGCCTCGTATCTAAAAAAGTACAAGTTTTCGTCAGACAAATAAATATACTTTATTCTACCGCGACCACTATCGCTTTTTATCGCTTTAAAACACTGCAGAAATGGTTTTATCGTCAATATCTTCGAGTAAGTTAATAGTCTTCCCCTTCTTGCTGCATAACACATATTATGTTAAATAATGCATATTACATATTATTTTGTGTATACGAGCTTAAAGAATTGAGTATTGAAATTCTATATTCATTATACCAAAAAACTCAAATCTGACAAAAGTTTAAGTACCAGCTTGTAGAAAATGAATCATCGTACTAAGGGTAAACTAATGGTAAACATAGTACTTGTGAGTTTTCATGATGTTAAGAAAATAGTTTCATCTTCTGATACACATATCTACATACTCTTCGCTTCAAGGGTTCATACTTCATACTATTTCTCGGTACGTCTGGACATTTTTAAAAAATTTCCAGAATTTTCAATTATATTTGAAATAAAAAATACTCGATTGCTGTCGATTAGGAATTACATATAAGAACTTTATATGCTTCAATTTTTGGAGCGATCGTGGTTAAAGTACGTCCCATCCGTTACCTCCTTAACGTGGGCTAAATAATAATAATTTATTTCTAATATAATCTCATAATATTAATTGAATTTAAATGAACAGCTTATGTAATCGGCTACAGCCATCGCACCGTAAATTAAAGGCACGAGTACCCTTATGGAAATCAGTCAAGCTTTATCGCAAGTCCAAAACGACACGCTATGTAATATTCATATTGAAAGTCATATTACCTGCGCCAGCCGAAGTAAAATTATGCCAACGTGAAAATACGCATAAGATCCCATTCCTCTGTACGTCATGCATACTTGATTCATTGCCTAAATAAATTGGCTAATTATCGATCTGGTGTGTCTGGAAAGCCTCCTTCGCCAAGTAGGGTGGAAAAGTATCGCTTCGGTAGTTGAATGATCAGTGGTCGGAAAAGTGGTGATCCGCAAAAAAAATGTGGAAATTTTTGCCACTTTTTAATTCACACCAAACTACTAAAAAAATAATTGACTTACACGAATAAACGATGCAAGATGATCGAAACTGGGTGTTGGGTCTTTGGCACAGTGGTCAACGTCGTTGGCTTCCGTGACAATATATAATTGAATCTTCATTGCAGAATCCATCTTTTTATGCATGAAATAATCAATGTAAAAAGTTTCGTACAAAGCGACAGTTTACCAAACGCTTTTTTATATTTAAAAACTAAGAGCTTATTTTTTTTAATATTGAAAATATAAACATGGTAAATCAGCGCATTTATTATATATATAGATATGTAAATGAATGTTTGTTTGTTTGTTTGTCCCTTATGCGTTCCTATACCGCTCATTCGATTGCGATTAAATTTTGGTGAGTGGCATTGCAACGCATGACTGGGTACTCGCTAGTTTTTTTGTAAATTATTTAATACAGAAATTTCGGTAGGAATTCTAATGAAGAAAGGAAATGGTTTATAAATTATAAAGACTGCACACCATGAACAATATATTGTAAAAAAAAAACAAGCCAGTACTCTTCGCTATAATTGAATTAAATAATTCATGTGCAACAGCAAAAAATACAGGTGTTCATAATAAATAAAGAAAAAAATCGTCTGTACCTGTAATTTTGAAAAATTGTTTTATGGTAATTTGAATAGCGTTTATTGCTGAACCGCACTTCCGAAAGAAGGTGAATTTTTAGATTAGGCTTTTAACGGAAATAAGACAGTTCAGGTTCCAGAGCGCAAGGTGGATCTTTTCGGCTATAAACATGCTTAACAATAGGCAAAATGCATGATTATACAGAACGCGAATATTTATGGCCTTCGTTGAGCAATTATTTCTTGGCTGATGTAATGATAGATCTTTGATTATATCATACTTAATTGGTATTGCAAAATTTTACCAACATTATTTATATTTCTTCGTTTTATAATAATGTATGATTGAAATTTTATACTATTTCTCTGTAAGGAGTTGCGGTCCATGTATTTAATTTTACTTACACCATTTTATTTGTTAGTAGGTATTTGGGAAAGTCATGCCAAATTAAAAAAAAACGACGAAACATCACCAAGCCAATTTTCTGTGAGGGAAAATATTAAAAATATATGTAATTTACAGGTACAAATGATGATAATATGGAATATGTCATCATATGTGTAATATGTCAGAATGTCATCATCAGTGACTTCGATTATAATTCCGTCATTTTCCGTCGGCCGTATCAAAAAATATGTAATCTTTGATTGTCTATCTGTTTTGAGATTCGTGTAAATTTCTTCATATCTTGCAATGCATTGTTATATTTCTCATTGACACTAAGAGTCTCAAGACACTACAATGCAAGATTTTTTTTTAAGAAATCTTCAAAATGAAAACAGTCTTAAACCGAAATCATGCACTTTATAACGGGCGTTTTTTAGTGATTGGCGCAAAAATATATTACATTATTAAAATCGACACAACTTCTACACCAAACAATATTTGTGGCTGAAATTTTCAAAGAAATCATATGTGAAATTTAATCATTAAAAATAAAATAAAAACATTTTGAATATATCATAATTTTACTACTTTTAAAGGTATATATAAAAACCTGTTATTAATTTAGTAGATAGCACTCCACTTGTTATCAATATGATATATTCAAAATATTTTGTATAAAAAATAACATTAATCCATGCCATACAATTTTATAAATAATTATAGAATAAAATCCTCATTCCTAGAAATTTACAATCACTGTTAGTGTGAAATCTGATGCCCTAAATATTCGAGAAATATGTGTCGGCTTTTAAAAAAAATACTATGTGTGAACGAACATTCAGGGCATAATAAATTATGAAGTTTATTGCTTATCGTAAAAAAGGGTCACTTGCTGCGGCAGTTATTTTGAAGAAACCATTAAATTATGAGTCCGTATACCAACAAAACCGATAAACGTATTTTTACGTTTTCCGCCTATAATGTGTTAAGCGAGGGATGGGTGTACTTACCTTGATTAGATTGCAAGAGTGAAGAGTTCCAAGATTGACGCAGGAATAGTTACTATTACTTTGTGCCTAATTAGGTACATTTTGTACATTCAAGTGTTATACTTAAATCGTCAGAAGCAATAAGGTACGATAGCTTTGTTACACAGCAGTGCAACCAGAATTCCAAAAACCAACTATTAATTATAGAAAGTTTGATATCATATTTTAATTGGTTGTTCCGCGTGCTACCTGCTTGTCATATTTTACATTCCTCTATTTAAAACGTCTTCCTGTCGACTTGTATACCTGCATTTTTCCAGTAGTTTGATAATATTATAATAAACTATCTAAACAACATCGCTGTGGAGGCACCGACCGTTCGTTTAAATTGCCCTGATACACCGTCCATTAGATCGTCGAGTGAGTATTTGGGTATAACAAGAATTAAAATGCGTTAACAAAGTAAATTAAATGCTTGAATCATGTTAATTTGCGTAGTTTTATATTAATGAGCGTGGCTGTTAACGCCATTGTACGATGCTATCTGATGTCGTTACATTTCATGGATTTGAGCCTACAAATTTATAGAACGTCCGAAAGCTTCATAAATTAATGTGTCATGAATGCATAAAAACTGAGTGCTAAGTCTTAGTTTTACATATATATATATATTTTTATATTGTGTCTGAATTATTAATACATCATAAATATTTATTTTATTATTGTTTCACAATACATAGTAGCAGTTTTAGTACGTACGTCAGCGATTTCCAAACTGGGAGGCGCGCCTCCCTGGGGAGGCATGGACTATTGCAAAGGGAGGCGCGAACAGTCCAACATATTTATTTACCCTTTAAAACGTGTCTTTATTACTATATGAAATAAAGTATGGGGAGGCGCGAAGATATTTTTTTCTTCAAAGGGAGGCGCAATGACAAAAAGGTCGGAAACCACTGACGTACGTAGACACATAACATTTGTGAACGCACATTGAAAAATTAACGATCCAATATACATATTACATTTATTACACAGATACAGTGGTGTAGTGGGGCTAGGGCGCGTGGGGTCGGTGTTCCCACAAATTTCCTTAATGATTTGGAAAGTTTATTTTTACGTAAATATAATATAAAGTTTTTTGTATATAAATATTGGAAGAACGTTTTGTTGGAAAATTGTGAAAATTGGATCACTGCGGTAAGAGATCATTAAAATATTGCAATCAGTGATGTAGTGGGGGTAGGTCGGGCCAAGTTAGCGACCTGGCACCTGAAAGTGAGCCAGGGCGCCACCCTGCCGCCTTTTTGTTTTTTTTTTAAGTTTTTGTATTTTTATCATCAAACATATCATACCAGAATTGAGAAAAATAATTGCGCGTTTTTTTTATTCATTTAATAGTTAAAACTTGTGTTTTTTTTTAACTTCGGACGGATATTGAAAAAAAATAAAATAGGGAAAAAATCAAAGACCGACCTGGTACCTATTTATTTACCACTACACCACTGAATTTATAATTATTATTCGCTCCCAGACTTTTTTAGTTAGCACTACACCACTGCACATAGATGGGCTATGTATGACGTTATACGAATTTAAGAAGGTAAATAGTATTTTACCACCTGTTTCCTCTATTTTCACAGAATAATTTAACCGCCTTTTTAAATAAAGATTCAAAATATTGAGTCTAAGCTTTGTTTAAATAAACAAACCTTTGTGCTCATCCATGTGGAACATATACAGCTCTCAATATATGTAATTCTCCGAGAATCAGGTGTGTTTCAGTAGCTCAACTTTTAATTTTTCGACTCATTAACAGTTTTGTAAATTTTAGCTCTTTATAAAAGTAAATAAATGTACAGAGAAAACCAGCGGTGGGCTGCCAATATGTTAACTAGGGGCTCACTTAATCTCAAAGCAATTTTCAGTGTTCTGGGGAAGGAGTGATTTTTTTATCACTACTATGCAATTATATGCAATACTTAAACAAGAAATCAATCTATATATTAATAATCGATAATGTCCGTCTTTCCGTATTTCCGTCTGTATGTCCTTTTCGATGACGTCAAGAAAGACGGTCCCCTCCTCTTCCCCCTCCCCAACCCCAGCCTCACCTCCCCAACCGCACCCTCACCCTCCAAAAATAAAGTAACTGACGAGGTCTATTTCTGCTACTACGAAAAATGATTGTTAGCAAACTTAAACATTTCAATTATTCTACAAATTATATTATATACAATTTAAATACTGCAGGGCAGGGCTGTCGATATATGCCCCGAGATATATTTCTTTTACTTTTAGAATTTCTGGCTTATTCAATAAATACGTTTGTAATTTTTTTTTCACGCCAGTAAATTTTCTGACTACTTAAAAATGCAACAAAAATTACCCCTCCCCCCGTTGAGGTCAACGGGCTTACAGCTAGTTGTTACTTAATACAATTACAATATGAAACAAATGCAATTTACCGTAAAATTATTAATGTAAATGACTATAATTGTACTTCTGTGTATACTGAAACTGTCGTAGATAATATATAAGTCAGGAATTTCAGTTGTATACTAATTTGATCTGAGAATATTGTTTCCTCTTAAATTAACAAGGAGCTCGCCGACCTTAGTAAAACTTAGTTTAACAAAGGGCTCGCACGAGCCCCTCCGAGCCCCCTCCAGCCTATCCCAAGAGAAAACCATACACTAAAATGTCGACGAATGTTTCCTCATTAAATCCGAGATCTCACTATTTCCGTGATCGTAATAAGCGAGTTCGAGCCTGTATTTCATTTTCTGATTATTTTATTTTAATATAGGGTTGACTTTGAGTGCATAATCTGATTCAGGTATTATTATGATAATTTAACCAATTATAACATCAGTTGAACATACATACATTCTCATCACGTTTATTATTTCGAAAAACAAAAAAGTGTTTAGGTTTGTCCGAACTTCAAACATAAATTATTACAACAGCTCTATAGGTTTGATGCCACACAAGCCATAAAATTTCCCTAATTATTCTCAACGAAAATTAAACTACTTTATTACACACGGTGTTCTGCATTTTATCCGTGTATAAACAATAATTTATTGTTGACTTGCATTAACGTTTTTAAATTATATAATATATCAACTGAAAGAAAACAAAAAATAGATAGTAAGAAAAAGTCGTTTCTGTTCTGGTAAAATTCGTCAAGTAGAAAAGTTGAGTTTTAGATGTTTCAGTGAATGCTATTTTTATCACGTTTAATTGTAAGTCACAATATTCAAAATCAAAATAACATTGCACAAAATGAAGTACTTTCGCTTATGAGGTATTTTAGTAATATGTTATAATTCGATGGCTTCACATGGGCCTAACTACAAAAATGCGTGTTATGGCAATGCAATTATCATATTTATTAGTGACACAAAGCTATATCTCTTATATACAGTGGTGTAGTGGGGCCATGTCGGGACAGGTCGGCGACCTGGCACCTGAAAATGAGGAAGGCGCCCTGCCACCATTTTACTTGTAACTTAATTTTCTTAACTTAAGTACATACATATATTCAAAATCGTTTTTGTATTGATTTAATTGTTACCAACTTGTGGCTTTTTTTAACTCCGGACAGATATTAAAAAAAAAACAAAAAAAATAGGGAAGAAATCAATGACCGACCTGGTACCTATTTATTTACCACTTCACCACTGCTTATATATAATCATTTACAAGATACGGTTGGGTGATGGGTCTATCTACAAATATAATTATAACGTTAGAATCGCAATGGTAAATCACCAGTTATACATTAGTGAACTTAAAACTTTATTTTTGTAAATAGACCCCTGTGATCATAGGTCCTTGTCTTAGTATAGGTATTGCGACATGGTCATTCTCATGATATCTTATAAAGTTTATCCGCGAGGTGAAGAATATTGGGTCTTTATGACACATTTTCAGTAGAAACTGCTTTATGATTACTGTTTCTTTCACGTTGAATTTCCTGAATTTCACTGTGGTATATTATAATGACGAATATTGAAAAAAAAGTATTTACCGTTTTTAATTTCAAATTATTATTGCAGCCCGTAACCCTAAATATACATACCTTACCCAGATGTATGTGTAATGTAAGTATTTCACGAAAACAGTCTGAGAGTCGAACTCAGGCGTGTAAATTGCCATATCATATAATTTTATGTAAATTTATTTGATTCTAACAATTGAAAATTACTCTCTGTGTTTAAATAAAATAGGGTTACGCCATCTTCAGAAGAGTACACGAAATGTTGAAACGTCAAAATCGATATGAAATTTATTCTCGCCTAAATGCATTGTTACTTTTTTCTATACAATTGCTTTTTTATTAATATTATTCTACAGACATTCCATTAAATGAAATTTATGTAAAATAGTGTCGTATGAAATTATTAAACTGTTGCATACTGTTATTAACTACATATCTCGTCATAAAACCATAAAATTAATTATATGATAGACAAAAAGATGATTTAAGCCCTCAAAAAAACAAACGGTTTTCTTGTTTTTTTTTGTGCCTTATGAAATTTTACTATATTACAAAACACTCAATTCTTGCGACGCGTCCATAAATAAAAAAATATTGTATTCATTTATATTCCATTGTACGGTTGCTTCAACAATAAACTAAATAAAAAATTATACTTACTATACATATAAGAACAGGTTAATGTTAGAGTTGAATGACAATGCCTTTTATTAATAATTTGATGGGTCCAGGACAATTAAATGGTTTTCAGAATCTTGTTCGATTGACTAGAGATGGGAGAAGTGCTGATAGGAAGTTGGAGGATAAACCGAAACCAGAAAGACCTGCATATATACCACTTTAAATTCATTGGCTTAGTAAAGTTAAAAATAAGTCAATACATTTGGGTACCGCACGAATTCCAACATGACAATGCAAGACCACGCACTGAGTTGGATTTAGAAGTTTTGCAACATCCACTTAATTCACCGGATATTGCATCTTAGAATTATTATGTATAAGAGTCGTAAAATCATTGAATTCGCAATAAAAACAAAACCTCAAATGGAACGTAAAAATTACATAGAGATTTTACAAGAAAAACTACATGATTCTGCAAGATAGAAATCAACAAATTGGTAAATATGTGGAGAAATATTATAGAAATGATGAAAATTGTCTTACAGAATATTTGGATGCTTTTCGGTTAAAAATATATTTTTTTCATGTTAAAAAAATACCACCATTATTTAACCGCTTGAATACCGCGCAAATAAATCATTAATATGTCCCAGTGATACTGCGTGTTTTTGAGAAAAATAATTTTGCCTAATATACACTCGAATTCGATATTTTAAAAACCTATATTGACTCAGTATAGATAGCACTAGACATATTCATCAAAATATTGCTTATATTCTATTAGAATACCAAGTATTTGATTTGTTAAATGTTTTGAACATCCGTGTTTGCTTGCATATGTTCCGGACACCGGTGTCCGCTTGGCATTCAAGTGGTTAAGTGTATATGAAAAAAAATATAATAAAGAATAAAGCGAATAATTTCACTGATAATTACATGTGAACTTATACTGCATTAAAATAATAAATAAGACATGGTCAGGATGTAAACGAGTTTTTGGTATACTTTATTGTATTATATTTACGTGAACGATTGTGAAAGAGTTCCTTGGAACGGATGGTTATAATTGGGCATCGAAAGTAGATCTTTCTAATTGATTAAGGGAGTCAACATGATTGTTTGTTGTTTAAAGGTATTTTAGTTGGATTCGGGGATAACTTTGTTGAAATTATTTTTTAATATTATTTTATAAAAAAATGAACTTTAAATGAATTCAAAATAATGATAATTGGGAGAAATATAGAGATGGAAACAAAATGATTCTTAAGTCGAGGGGTTTTGGAAAAATTTACTCATGATAAAAGAATTCCTCGCATCCCACAATTTTGACAATAACAAGTTTCCGATATATTCAGCTGCACAATAAAAAAAAAAGATCTAGAAAAAAAATATTCTTACCATTTGTTTTCCAACATGAAGCAATACAATTAATTGCATTGATTTAAAATCAGTTGATAATGCTCATCAGCAAAACCAGGCCTGATCTTATTAAATAAAATTGAGAGCCTTTTTACCTGTTTACGGTAGTATTGACATTGAACACCCTGAATGTGATAAATAAAATTGGAATTAGTACAAATGAGTTTTTAATTTTTTGAATATAATGCCTTTCTAAACACCTTAAAAGTGAAAAAAGTGCATTTATTGTTACTTCGAAAAATAAAATACTGTTTTGGACTTATTCCATATTTGTGTAATATGATCCAGGTCGGTTTTTCTTATCACGAGCATCATCAGCTAAAAATGGTCGTGATGAGAGAAAACGGTTCTGATAATATAAAATACATAAATGTGAAATTGCGACAAAAGTGTGTTCAATTGTTGAATATACATTCTGTCTACCAATTATTGACAGTGATAACTTTGAAAGTATTCATTGTTACTATTAAAGATGATACTATTAAAAATTTAATTATTTTTTAAAATTATGTTTATTTTATGGCATTTTTTTACGTAAAAATACTTATTTTATGCAATAATGGTTGACTATATATTTTTTCTCTCTTGTAAAGTGTGTGTCGTGTGGAATACGAGATATTGATATCATGAGTGAATCACTTTTAGGGTGTTCACTGTCAATACTTGGTGGAAAGGCATTATATTAGTAAAAACACAATACTCCTTTGTACTTCATTCCACTTTATTTAATATGTCAGGACCGGTTTCGCTCATTACGAGCATCGTCAACTGATAAGAAATATAGCACTGTTAAATTATATTTCTTATCAGTTGACGATGCTCGTAATGAGCGAAACCGGTCCTGACATATTAAATAAAGTGGAATGAAGTACAAAGGAGTATTGTGTTTTTACTAATATGAGTGAATAGCAGAAGTGTTTTATCGTATACGATATTTAATGATGACAATATTTGATTGACTAACAAAAATATAAAATAATATTCGTCAGCCATTTATATATATATATTTAGCAATCGATATAAGTATACAAATTAATTAATATCGTATGTTTCTGACGTTCAGCGACCCTGTCATACAGTTTATACCAGTCGTGGGGTTACCTGCGGCCTTTTGGCTACTCTGGTGCGGCCATTTGACTGTTCCGACAATTCTGCAAATTTTTGTAAATTCGTTGATTCCTGAGATTTTCGATGTCAAAATTCTTGGAAAACTTATAAAAAAGTTCCAACGATGGTAATTTGGGAAATCTACAAATTTCTGGGCTTTACAAACTGGTATGAAATTGTTTCTAGACAAATATTCCCTAGTTAAATCTCTGTTAATGTTTACTGCGGCCTTATGTTGAATCAGAAAAATGAATGCGGCCTTTAGAGAAGAAAAGGTTCCCCACCCCTGGTTTAAACAAACATACATACATACATACATCCCTCTAAAAATTGTAATTTAACCCAAAGCATGACGCTAATAATAACTTGAATTTCAATTTCAATAATACGATTAAAAAATAGTTATGAGTGCTCAATGAGTGATTCTTGTGGTTGGTCAACAGAGTGTAAAACCTTTAAGCGCACAGTATAATGTTGGAAGAAAATAATTGCATCGTCATGGCTAAAATGTCAAATACGAAGGGTCGGTAAATACAATAGTTAAGCTGAGTTAATAAGAGTTTTGATATCGTGGTGCCCACTCACTTGTGAATCTTAATTGTTCGCCGGAAGATATCCGAGGAAGTAATTAATGCACTTTCGGTGCACGGTGCATAATAATTTAATATAAAGAGTGATTACTTTCATGGACATTTAACTGCGCACACCTTTTAACGATATTTTTTTTTAACGAATGCACTTGATTTTGACTACAAGAAACAGGTGAAATTTTATATTCGTGTATTAAGCATTATTATCAAAACTGTCCAGCCGAATATGTCGGCCAGACAATTTATTTAAGTTTTAATTAATATTAAAATGAAAGAGCATAAAAAATGACTGAAAAGTTTTACTTGTATGTATATCAATTATTTTATTTAAAAAAGAAGAAATTTATCACTTGTTTTTAATTCTCTCCTTCCACGCATCCGATTCTTAAAATGGGGCGTTGCGATTGACTTATAACTAGTCCTGTCCTCTGTCTATCCTTCTATTCATTTTTTCTCCGAAAACGAGAAATAACAAATAGTTATCGTATACTCTATTAGAAGTCTCTATGCTTCACATTGGGAGCAAAAAAATAAAAGGTTTACTTCGTGAGGGTCTTTGAGACTATCGGCACCTTTGCTGTACTGTTTATAATGAGATTTTATAGTTAACATACGACAGCGACTTGTATATATATTATCGTGTTCATGACCGGCTCGTGGCGTGTGCAAAGTGTGCGCCGCACACAGACGCACAGGAGCATCACTAAGATTTTAGAACTATCCACTCGATCAGTCTTATTTTTGTTAGGAGCCGAAGACACCTCACACACAGGCGCAGAAACCATTGAGCCAGCCCTGATCTTTTTAACCGATTTATGTTTTTTCTTAAAAGAATGAAATGTGATAAAAAAGCATTTTGGCGGAAATAATATTTCGTGATAACCTTTTTTTTGTGCCAAAAAAGTTTCACTGCTATTAAAACCACAGTTGCACCAGGCTTAAAATTAATATTCTAAAATAGACTGCGGAGAGGAGGTTTGTAATTACCAACATACATTACAGACATTTGAAATTTTATAAAATCTTTAAATTTATATAGCACAATATTTCTATTGTGAATTTCTGTGCATATTACAGATTTTATCGACTGTATAATTCTCACGAAATTCATATAATTTTAATAATTTCCATGAAATATGATAGAATGCCAAATAATTAATGACTTTCCTCTATCGCTTTTGATCTAAATAATGCAGGTGGAATACAATTATTTTCGCAAAATATTTTGATTATACACTTCATAAACTGAATCTATTAAAATTTTCTCGAGAATTAGATAACTATCATGAATGTTTTTTATGTAAAACATTATATAGTGTAACACTAACACTTCTGACAGTAGACGACCAATTATCAGCGTCTGGACATTGCATGCTGAAATTTCCAGCTGTACTTTTTGTGAATAATGTATTTGGCTAATGGGAACTTTTTGAGTGAATACCCGAGAAATAATGCACACCTCTCCGAATTAAATGTTAATTGAATACAATTTTCTAATGAATTGATTCAAATAACCAGTGTTTTTTTTCATGTAACGTGGTGGAACGGAGTCCCAGCACCTTTTATCTTGGCATTATTTTAAATGTTTCAAATCAATATTTGGAAAAAAAATCTTTTAATTTGCTTTGAAAACTTATAATATTTTTTTTTGATAATGCATTGGCTGTTTATCCTATCTTATGTTCTTTTCCAATGTGATGTACCGGGACATAAGTCATAACACTCATAAATCAATGTCAATACAAAACAATATCAGGTTCATAGACCTCCTCTGTAACCAGAACCAGGGGTCTAATTCTTGATTTAGTGCACTATTTGTGTCACACGGATTCCACCTGCAACAGTTTTTTTTCAGTTTTGGTAATCAAAATTGTCTGAGTACCTTTGACACTTTTCTATCCTATCTAAAATACAGTGATCGGTGGTCACTCTGGTGGATCTCACAGATTCGAGTCCCAGTAAGAACATCATTTTCTTCATTTTATGATTTATCGATTTCTGTTAGACGGCATGGGTATTTGTGATATCTAAAAAAGTCCTTCTCCTCCTATCCTCCTATTCGTATTCTCTTAAAAAATGAGTTTAAGCAACCGAGTCACACGTTCGAGTAAAACAACTTATGTTGATAAACATTTAGTGGGAAGCCATTTGCTTCATCTTAAGAACGGACATAGATTACAAAACAAAAGCTTGACAAAGAAGTGAGTTCTGGAACCTTTATTTTTTCAAAAAAAGCACTGAAAATAACAAACTTTGTAAAGGGTAGTAAATTACCCCCAAGGAGTGCAATGCACTCTTTGCACCTATACAAAAACCACTCCTGATAGTAATAGACGTTTACCTGTTACTTTTCTTACTATTTTTATATCGGTATTAAAATTTGCATTGTCGGTCTATATAAAATACCGGCATTAAAATGGTCGTCCGGTATTTCAATCCCCAGCGGTTTCTGATGTGAGTTCCTTATCTATAGCCCATATATCCCATTAATTACCCTGTTATACCGGTATCAGAACCTGTGTCCCACATCGTGATATAATAAAATAATAATTATTGAAGTTACACTTGGCTGGGT
Source organism: Himalopsyche anomala (assembly GCA_031772345.1). Classification (NCBI taxonomy): domain Eukaryota; kingdom Metazoa; phylum Arthropoda; class Insecta; order Trichoptera; family Rhyacophilidae; genus Himalopsyche; species Himalopsyche anomala. Next base: position 7,798,278 of record CM062831.1, read on the forward strand.
GCACTTATCTGTCTGTTCGGGCGTTCGTCCAACAATGGCGGTGCATAAGAACATAGCTATATTTTATAATTTACTGCCACTATACTAAAGACATTATTAAAAGACAGTGGCGTGACAAAATAATAAACGTAAAAATAGCGCAGTTTTGTAATAAACATAGAATGAGTACTAAAAATCGTTTTTAAAACATTTATTAAGAAAAAACACAATATTCCTTTGTTTTTATTTCAACTTTATTAACAACGATCAGGACCGGTTTCGCTCACGGCGAGAATTGTCAACTGATAATAAATATCACTTTTAAGGTGTTCACTGTCAATACTTGGTGGAATGGCATTATAATAAAAATAATAAAAGATTTTTAGTACTTTTTCCACATAAAATTTATTTGATCAGGACCGGTTTCGCTCATCGCGAGCCTTATCAACTGATAAGAAAAATATATAAACAGTGCTATTTATACAAATTAAATTGAAATAAAAGTTGTAAGCAACAATAAAGAAGCTGACATCCATCAATGGGAAAGATTTTTTAAATTATTTTATACCACTTAGTGCCTCCATTACACTCCCACAGAATTTCTTCGGATAATCCCATATGGAAGCAGTATTCCATAGTTCCTTAAATGGATGATAATCAGGGGCCTTAGCTGATGGAGTAACTAAAACTTCTAAGCTACAAAAGTCTTAGAACGTTCTGTGAACAGATACAATGTTATTAAAATGTTCACAATGTTCATTTAGATATTTGTACTTAACATATTGATTGTTAAGCCAGTCATGATACGGACACATCTTTATGTATAATTTAACAAGTAACCGCATTGAAATACAACAACAAAAAACAACACTAGCACACCCCATCGGGTCAGTACTCCAACGAAATTCAGTTAGATCGTTACAGGTGCGTTGGTGTGTATCGTTGTATATCGATGAAAAAAAGTACCATAGTATCTTAGAATTACATATTATAGAATCAATTTTGTTGTATTTTAATAAGCAGTGAACGTGTTAAGAGTTGTTTCGGTGTTATACTTTGACTATATCTAATGAGGTCACGGGTTCGAATCCCAGCACGGACAGTTTTATAAATTGATTGAAATTTATGTTCGAAGGCATGGATGTATGTGATGTCTTAAATTCCTTCCACCCACCCATCCTATCCTATTAACGGGGCGTATGGAGAGTGATTAGCTAACCACTAGTCCTGTCCTAGCCCTATCCATCTATTCCTACTCTCTTCGGAAAAAGTGAGGTTGAGCGACGGATTAACAAGCAGTTCTCGTAGAAACACTCATGTTGAAATACACTCCATTAGGAGTACATATGCTCCACTTTGGGAGCGGACATGGTAAAAAAAATCTAATGATCATTTACTTTTGTGTGTCGTCATAATTGTATTTAAATTATAACAAGGATTTTCGTAACTACACCACTGGTTTAGTTCTTTAGCTAAGGCATATTTCATTTATTATTGAACCTAGCCAAGCAATATTTCAAAAAACATAATTAACAAGCTTAAAAATTCACGGCAAGAGAGTTTTGTTTATTTCCCGTGAATAGAGAGAGCGCTTTAAGATAATTCGTATTACAAAGCTCACTGGCTTGATAATAATTACCTGATTCACCTTCACAAAATAGCTGGTAAGTACTTTATAGAAATTAATATGTTTAATAATCTAAGTATTCTCTTCTGCGCATCTTCACCAAATCTTGGTGCCGTCTACTTCCGAAGTTTGACGCAAAAACTCTTGTAATATATAAAACGCAATATTCTGTTCGTTAGAAATTCGCTGTTTAATTCAATGACGTTGTTGATCGATCGTTATAATTTTTGAAGAGCCACCTTTGATGTTTAAGCCTCTCTGAAAAAGATACGAGAGATTAAGCAATTTAATTTATTATAAAATTAAAAATAACTTTGATTATTCCACGTATTGTGCTATAACCCCCTCCTTGCTTCCCTTAGAAGGGAAAAATCTCAATCTGTTTGATTGCAGCACATTAGTATCATTATTTGTTTGCTTTATTTCGATTCTATCACCCCCTACTTGCTTCCCTTACAAGGAAAAAAACTCAAACTCCATTTTGTAACTTTTAAGGTGTTCACTGTCAATACTTGGTGGAATGGCATTATAATAAAAATAATAAAAGATTTTTAGTACTTTTTCCACTTAAAATTTATTTGATCAGGACTGGTTTCGCTCCTCACGAGCATTATCAACTGATAAGGAAAATAAATTAAACAGTGCTATTTATACAAGTTAAATTGAAATAAAAAGGTGTAAGCAATTACTAACAATTAAAAGGATTTACAAATTACATTATAATTACACAAAATTAAAATGCTTAACACCTATAACATACAATTAAAAAATCATCAATAATAAGTGGCAAATGATGTCAATTATAAACACAATTAAAATTTGGGAATTTTTTAAACAAAATGAAACTACATTACTAAATTGAATAACTTAATGATGTTTTAGCGGGAAAAACACTGTAACATGTGGAAAAAGTACTAAAAATCTTTTATTATTTTTATCCATTTTGTAATTTCATAATTTAAAATGTTAAAATCAATCTTGCTTCATTACTTAAGCAAACTTTGCGACAGTAAGTCTGAGGATGCCTCTGAAAGAGGCGAAACATGTGTCACAGTTAGTAGCACAATACATGGAATAATCAAGGTTATTTTTAATTTTATATTAAAATGAACTTCCACAAAGTTACCGGTGAAACCATCGAAAGAATTTAATTTATGCCTGTTCTTAGAAAACTGTTTCGTTTGCGTTGATCGTATGCTCCGAATTGGGAGTGCATATAATTAAAAATATTTTTATTATCGTCGACTGACCACAGCGACTCCATAAGTGATGAGAAGGCAGTCGAAGTTCTTGACATCCTGCACTGACGAAATCGCGTATAATTAAAAATCGGGTGATACGACGTCTGTGTAAGCCCGCAGCGCATTGTCGTCTTCTGATGATAATACTGATATTTATTACCGAATTTATATTTTACTCTTTCCTGTTTTGGCGTTGATGACCCTTTTACTACTGTTGAACCTTTTAACGGGTACATGTTGCCATATTTAAGACAACACAAATGCATTAAATTAAGTAAAAAAATAACAAAGCCGTTTCCGTTCCAATCTTCCAAGTGTCAAAGATAATCACTTAAGTTCGTAAAAAAATGGCGGTTATTTTTACGTATTTTATTATGTTGTACTTTGATAAACGTACCCTTTGAATGCAATATGAATGTATACTTTATTCAATATAAATATACATACAATATAAGGCGACTATAATTTGTGTTCAGTTATTAAATACTTTTTAGCTCTTCCAATAATTTGAATCCATAATCCTAGGAATTTGCGGATTTCCCAAAATGTACGCTGCGACACCTTTTTATATATATTTTTAGCTCGTCTCAGTCATTCTAATTTCTAAAACACAACAATTTACGAATTTCGAAAATTTGCCCGTGCCCCCCCCCCACTAAGCTGTACTGTGGCTGCCTTAAAAAATAAATTCTGAAAAACCCTGTACTAGATTATTATTTAAATGGCATCCCACAAGAAGCCACGGAAAGAAATAACTGTCACTAACAAGCAACAAAAGTGTCGATAATACACTGTTATCTTCCTGTGTTTACAGTTATTTTATTTTCATACGATAAGATAAGCTAGGAAACCCTCTACTACATTTTGCCAACAAAATAAATTTCAGTGAGTAAATTAATTTCAGCAATATTTAATTTGCTCGCCATTTTAATTAGCTTTATTAAAGTTTAAATAAAATACTGATAAATATTGAGCAGACTACTATTTATAACCACATAATTTAAGAAAAAGCGCTTTTTAGCCCATCTCGTAAAAATATTTTATTACAAAAATAATTGTTATGAATCGACTCATCTCGACCAAAAAAGAAAAGCTGGTTTGGTTGCCAAATATAGGACTTGTTGTTCTAATAAATTGTTATTTTATTAGAACAACAAATGAACAAACAATATTATGTTTACCCTGTGATTGAAAACATTACATTTTTCAATTATTTATAATGGCTCTTAAACTTATTTTATTATTTTTAGAACGTTTCAATAAATAAATGATTAGATATTATTATATATCTGGATAGCGGAAAATAAGTGATGTGAAAGTTTTAGGATAAAAATTCTTTCATTCAAATGAATAACAATTCGTTAACAATTTTCATCTCTAGTTAGAAACTGTTACATGTTAAAAAATTGTCACTTTTAGTTTATAACGAAGCATAGTTAAAAATAATATTACTTACTTTGTCAAATACTTTCACAAGCCAAATGAATTTGTATCAGCGAAAAGAAATAATTAAATTCGTAGTTATCTACCAGTACTTGAAAAAGAGATGAGTAAATACAAATGTCCATTTTCGGTCAAATAACTGTGCTGGGGAAATTAATGTAAAGTTATATCAAAAGATACATGGCAAGCAATGAAAATCATGCATGTCAAAAAATATTCACGTTTAGTTAGAAACATAAAGATGGTTTGAATCTTTAAATCCAATTATCTAAGAATGCCATTTTTTGATTTGTCATAGTTTAAAGATAGGGGTGCGAATTGCCAATTTTATTTTTTCATGTTGGTACAATATGTAAAACAAATAATTAATTATCTGGTGACATATACCTCGTTTTCTTCTGGTCACGGATTACTTTTGGTTGATATTGTTTTAGGACCGAAAATAATTACTAATCAAACAAGACAGACAATGAAGTATTTATCACATTTAATAATATCATATAAAGGTAAACAGTAAACAATATTAATGGAATATTATAGAGGGTATTTTGCAGTGTTCAGCTGTTAAAAATATTCCCAGGCGTTATCAGTGTGCTGTTGTTTATTATCTTCATTTCCAGTGTATGAACGCGTGAGAAAATGGATAAGTTATCGAAATGTTTAAAATAAAATTACTTTTAAGCGTAACATGACAAAAAAACATTACTATATTTACAGTACACATAAACAAAACGAATTATCAGTTTTGTTAAAAAACACTGTTAAAGTGTATAAAGCATCCGATTATTTGATTTTATGAACAATGTTAAATATTGTCAATGATATATAGAATGTGAACATCTATAGTCGTTAATTACTTTTTCGTTGGTTATTTGAGAGTTGTCATAAAGGATGTTGATCACATCATACGTGAATACTCAGAGATAGACAATTAATCTAGGAAATACATGCTCAAGTCAGTCCATCCGATAATCGATAAATTCGTGAAACGTGACCAATGGGGAGAATACAACTTGTACGTTATCCAAGAAAACCGCTTCTTTAGATCAGTTAACTACCTGCGGAGAATTAGCGAAAATATCCATTAGGAAATTAAGCAATCTGTTAATGTGACATTTAAAGTTAATACTAGTTTAGGAACTTATCTTAAAAATAGTAAAGATAAAATTAACAAACATGTCAGAAGCGGTATAATCGTAGTTCCGACGATGGCGCTTACCGAAATATGTAGCTATAAACTTATAAAAAATGGTATACCTAAATACATACGTTGATCTTATTACAACTTTCAACGTCATATGCGCGAATTTCAGTGTTACTGGACACGTTCAGTATATCATTTTGGAATATTAAGTATATGGCAGTGGAATATCGTAGAGTACAATTGGATGGTCGAAATTCGATATTCCTTATACAGGTTACTGGTCACTTGCTCTGGTAATGTCTGACGATGGACAATAGAAGGAAACTCTTTTTGGTCCACAGATCAGTCACACTGATAAAACTGCATTATTTGCGACGTGTTACTGAGAGCGAGTAGATCTCAGCACATATATACGTATGTACATGTAAAGCTCGGTTCAACGAAACCACAGCTTGGTCAGTACAGATTTGTGTAATTTATATCCACATTATGATTTCATTACGATCGAGCTTACGAATTTGTCTGTGAGTAAGGGTAGTTTTAATTTAAACACATTGACTATATTTACACACGACTGTTCGGAAAACTTTCGTGTTATCTTTCTTGTTGGCTGCCAGTTAGATTACTTTATCTGCTGTGCGTGAAATTACCCTTATAAATTGCTTGAGCAGAATTGATACAGAAACTTTTTCGGCCGACACAAGTTTACAAGTTGTAATCAGTATGGGGAGATATGGGTTTTCAAATTTTCTCTTCCCCTTGAATGGCGTTTACTGAGATTGCCAACTCGTACGAGGAGATGGTGTCACCCGCTAACATGGAGGATTAATGTATTTTTCCAAGCTGCGTAATTGGGATGAGTTTTATTTATACATTTTTCTTTCATACACTTTTACATGTTGACCAGACTTTGCACACGTAAAAACGTAAACACATAGACAACTGCACATAAAAATACTTGAACTTGTAGTACCTGAGATATATAATGTTTGAAACTTTAGTTTTGTTATCATTCATTCTACTGCAATGTGTGTACATAGTACAATACGTTTTATTTTATTTTATCTGAGTTGTAAGATACAATCGATTATGAATATATGATATATAATAATATATGATTGCATCACAGTTGATGATCCATACAGTCAGAGCAGGTAAAATGTTCTACGTTCATGGACAACGAACACTCTACTGCATATATGGATATAATATATCGCTTATCACTGTGACCTTACGGATACCTCCCAAACAGCAAGACATATTTCATGGAATCTTTTCAATGATAAGGAAAAGTTTAAAATAAATACCTACCAACTCGCACCTTGCAACAGATCTCAGGCAGATCTATCTATCTACCTGGCAGTATCTGAGAAAATGACTAAGCGATTTTTTTCCGTTGTTGTTTCGTATGACTAGTAAGTTATTTTACCCCAGCACCACACCAGCATTGAGTACTTTGCACCAAAAACAGTTACAATAATAAAAACAAGTCAAAAAACTGAAACCACAGATTTATTACATGATCAGAACCTATTAAGACTAAAATAAATAAAATTCATGGTATACTTTTGTAAATACAATATCTTTCTATTAAGAATCGTCATTTAACATTTAACTCTCGCGGCTCGGAGACTAGAAAAATACTTCTCTGCCGATGGGGGTCGTTTAGGGACACCAGTGGTTTCCTCATTATTGGCCTTATTCTTATGAATTTCAAAAAAAAATAATCTAAGGGCTTTAAAATATTTCTCTGCATCATTCCTCATTCATTTAAAAAAAAAATCCGTGGTTTTTTAATAAATAATCATATTTTAAGTTGCGCGTAAAAACGACGTCATCCCAGCACACATATGACATTGCAACCGACGCGTTTAGCCCAGCTATCTTACAAACGATCGCTTATCTAGTTATCGCGTTATCGCGTATTTATATTAACTACAAAAGGTCCAAAAAACTATGATATAAGAATACCTTAATTATAAACATTGTATCACCCATATTAAAATAGATATTTAATAAAATGTGGGTATTGGAGTCGCATTTCTTGAACTTAGAACCGGAAAAGTTAATAAAAATTAGGTTATATTTTATTTTCACATAGAACAAAACTTTGTATCACTTTAATCCATATCTTGAGATTCTTAATCGGTCTTAATAGTCAATATATTTTTTATTTAAATTTACTGTTATTACATGCTCATTTTAAATGACTGGTATTACAGATCAAAAGATGTCCATAATCATACAGTGCAATTCTCTATTCTAAGAAATTAACAGTGATACGCTTTTGTACAAACTCAGGGGGAACAATGAAGATATAACACAATATCATATAATTTGACACTTTCGTTGGCCTATGAACTCTTAGAATATTCACGTTTATTTTAGCACTGAGTAAATATTGGTGGTATAAATATATACATAATTTCATACATACACTTTACAAAAAAATCCTTTAAAACATCACCAAAAATTTTACTTCAATTTCAAAAGCTGCTTTTGCTTTTATATATCTCATATTATTTAAATTAGTGCATAATAATGCTTATGTCTAACATCTCAGAATTGATTCCAGCATGTTATAAACTTTACTCAATGATCCGTAAATTGAAATGGTAGAATTTCAACTATTTTAAATTAACGAGTAAGCAGAAGCCATCCGTTTTGACATTAATTTCTGGAAGAGGTTTCTACATGGACAAAGTATTCTGATCGTAAAGCTCATTCCTTGCTTAGGTTTTGTTGGAATTAATACATATCTTTTATTCAGATCAAAAAATTCAGAATTCCAAATCGTTGTAATAGACTGTGAAAAAAGTCTAAATAAAACACATTTTTTTTACCACGTACTGGCACGTTTCTGGCTCCTGTGAATAGTTAAAACGTGGGAAATTGTACGAGCACTAATTAATAGGATGTCGTACAACTTCCGATTTAAAAGGATGAGAAGAATAGAGTAATAAAGGCATGTATAATAAATTAATATTAATTTATTGATAAATAAATCGATATATTTTATATAATATTATAAAAATAAAACATTATATGTATATAAAAGACATTATTAGACAAGATTGTCCAATGCTACTTTTATGTATTTCAATTTTTCCTGTAGACAAAATTAACTAGCCTGCCAATCGAGATTCTACTGGGAGGAGCATTGACATGTATTGTACAGGCATCTGATTGGGTTAAGCCAAATATGTACTAATTCCACATTTATTTGTTAGTATCAGGATAGGTTCAGTTCATTACGGGCATTTAAATACGAATACACATCAATGCAGGGCTATTAATACTACCGCCTGTGTGGTCGAGTGGTCAACGTCGTTGGCTACCGCTACGGCCAGTTTTATAAATTGATTTTTCAATCGATTTATGAATTTCTGTTCAAAGGCAAGGATGTATGTGATATCTTCAATTTCCCCTCCCACCCATCCTATCCTATGAACGGGGCGTACCGAGAGCGATTAGCTAACCACTAGTCCTGTCCTAGCCCTTTCCTAGTATTTCTCCTCTTTTTGGTAAAAGAGAGGTTGAGCAACTGAGTAACAAGCAGTTCTCGTAGAAACATTTCTGTTGAGATAAACTCCATTAGGAGTCAATTATCAAACTATGGATGCTTTAATTGTTTTCCCAGTTTTAGATAAACAGCATTTATTTGGAAGATGTCTTAAACATTTTAATTATAATCAGTATTGTAACTTCTTGATTGTATTGTGTCATTATCTATAAATTCTTTCCATAATTCTATTACAAATTGTTTTATTAGTCTTTCTTGGTTTAGTTCAATATATTATATCACAATCAGCTGCGAATGCTTGTGTTTGCGTTTATTTATTGATTATTGAAAAAATATGCAATTAATACAAAGAAAGTTTTTTTTTTTTAATGTTATGCCTTTCCAGTATTGAAAGTGGACAATACTGCATTCTCTCTTGAAGTCTTGAAGTCTTGAGTCTTCCTAGATCATTTAAATGTTCATTGTTTGTCGTATGAAAAATCAAATAGTAAATTTGAATGAAATAGTTAATTACTTCACACATCAAATGAATTGCAATTCATGGTAATTGAAAAATCAGAAGTCTTACCATCTAAAATTTAACCGATCATACAATAAAGATAACATCACTCCATTGGTAAGTATTATAATATTACCATGTATTATATGATATATTCAATACCCATTTTCTCTGAAATGATTTATGTCAAGACTTTTTAGCAAAAAAAAATTAAACCATGTCCGCTCCCAATGTGGAGCATATGGACTCCTTATGGAGTTTATCTCAACAGAAGTGTTTCTACGAGAACTGATTGTTACTCAGTTGCTCGACCTCTCTTTTTCCAAAGAGAGTAGGGATAGAAGGATAGGACTAGGACAGGACTAGTGGTAAGCTAATCGCTCTCGATACGCCCCGTTTATAGAATAGGATGGGTGAAAGGGGGGAATTCAAGACACCACAAACATCCATGCCTTTAAACAGAAATTCATAAATCGATTGAAAAATCAATTTATAAAACTGTCCGTACCGGGAATTGAACCCGTGACCTCTGTAGCCGAAGCCAACAACGTTGACCACTAGACCACACAGGCGATAGTGAATAGGAAATATTTAATAATTAAACAACGGCAAGCTTATAGATTTCATATTTTATGACCGGAAGTAAGTTATTATGCTTACCAAGAAATAATGAAGAAAATATTTAGCCTTGACTTCTACCGAAACACATGTACCGGGTAGCTACCCCTGCTTTTGTTTCTCAGTCTTCTTCCGCAGTAATGTTAATGAAGTACACACTACAGTGGTGCGAAATGTTTGGTATGCGTATCTCTCGATATAATAACAATCGGTTTTATTTTATTTTTTTATCACTATGTAATTTCAATTGATCTTTTTGAAATCACGATGGTATACTTACCAGGAGTTCGGAAGTGCGTTTATTCAATATATAAAGAAAGAAGTCGTAGGCGCAGCCGGTTAAAAAAACAAAATTGTTACATTACTTTTATTAAATTAAAATATTTCAGTATTTCATTATAAAGGTTATACTTTTAGCAATCGATTGATATAATCTTAAAATGAACTTTTTTCACTTTATCCCACTGCTGCTTTATGGTAGCGTTTATATATAGCAACATATTATATTACAAAAAAAAATACATTTAATCAATGATCAACAACATATATTTCCTGCTAAAGAACCACTTAAACTGTGGCACGCTTTTATACGAGTATTTTTACGCAGAAAATGCCTACCCCACAATTGGGTACATTTGAGGTGAAGTGAGCCAAGTGGTAAAAAAAAATGCGTTGTAATATTCTACACGTCTTAAAGTATCGTAAAAGTGAAGTAACCTCAGTTAATACACATTGCAATATTATTATTTATATCCGTAAAATAAAAAAGATGGGCCCAATCAACGTTCCCTATAAGGTTAGCTGCGCGGAAATTTCTAAGGCTATCAAATATTAATTGAACAACTGTCTTGTAGTGCGCTCCATCCCGGAATGAGTGCGATGGGGCTTCCCAACTGCTGCGCGGCCGCGCACGCGCGCAGCTTAGAGGGAACGTTGGGCCCAATTAAGATGTCACAATTTAAAATATATCGAACGGAAAAAGTCAACGCAAAAGTTTTTACCTTTAACATTGTCTATCTATCCATAGTATTCTCCAAACCTGTTAAGATATTGGAAAATAATACAATGCAATTATTACAATACATAAAAATACAGCTGTGGTATTTTAGCGCGATTTGTAATGCTCGTTTTTAATATTACACGTCACACCTAAAAAGTTTTTTTATCATGTTGTATTATAGTGAATGACGAATTTGAGATTATCACATTATACTTACACTATTATACTAATGATAAGAAGTAGTACTTAACTCAGAGCGCTTAATTTGTGCGTATGAGAAATATAGTCTTTTGAATCATGTATCTTATATTAAAGTTTTACTTGGAACATTTAAAAAAAATGAAAAACAAACCTAGGAGTTTATTAACCCTCCAAGGATGAGAGTGACCATATGGCCACAGTAAACACCGTTGTCTATTAATCCAACTATTCATCCATTTTCTACCTGAATATCGTTGCTTTTACTTATATCTGGTTAAGGGTACAGACTTCAGTAAGTTATCAGCCGCGGGGACATAAACGGCCACCAAAAGCACATGTGATTTTTTGAATTTCCGTTTTTTTTAATGGACTTTTTGAAACTGTTAGATAATTTTTTATCAAAACATAAAGTTATTTACAGTTCTTTAGCTTATATATTTGTATTGAAATTATGTTGATCTAAAGAGGTCAAATTGTAAATATTTAAAAAAAAATCACGTCTAGCTATATTTCAACCCCGATTGTTTGAGTGCCCATACGGTCACGCTCGTCCTTACTACTGTCCGTACACAATATTACACGGTAGTAAAAGGTGAGCATGACCATATAGTCATGCGGGGTTTCTATAGAACGACTCTGCGTTTTTTGTTAAGAATTAAAGTTATCCGCGACTTCAATGTGGGTTAAAAAATATTTTTTAAGCCATATTGATTTAAAAAAAAAAGCTCTCGTCTCTGGAGGTTTAAATCGTTACACACAACAAAGATTTCGCACTACTGCCATGAGATATTCAAATGGTAAGATAAAACAAAAACAAATGAAGTTAGTTACAAGGAACAAAACGAAAAAGAAAAACATTATTCTTGTTAAGTGGGTGGGATCCGAGAAATCATGAATGGACCGATTCTCGGTAGGTCGAACAGATTCCTGCCAATTCTCCATTTGTTGTGTCGGTCAAATATGTTATATATATACAAATAATGATAATATAAGCTTACAACGATATTATAATATTGTGATAATTTTTTTTTTTAACACAATAACGGTTTTTTTAATCGTTGTACTTCTTTGTTCTACTTTTGCATGAAAATATGATATTTATATTAAATAAAACACCTTCCGATATGATAAAGTGTATTAATTATATTTGTATTTATCTTCATCGTATCCATCTGTACATGAACCTCTTCTATCTTAAGTTTCGATAATTTCAACGCGGTAGATACGTTCCATAAAAAAATGTGTAAAAAAGGTTATAATGAAGATTCAATAAGTAAATTACACAATACATTATTTATAACATTATATTTTGATAGTGTAATGTGTTAGGATCTTATGAAACATTTTGTTTGAAACATTATCTTGTGTTGCTTTATTTATTGTTATTAGTATTAGTAAAATGTAGTATTCGTTCTTTTTAGCGGACCGTGTTATTTCAAAACAGTGAAAAAAAGAGTTGAATGACATATTTTCGTTAGTGTTTTGTTGACGAACAAATTTTTTAAAGGTAAAATTCTAATTCTGAAAAAGGCAAACGCTAAAATAATTATCAACTATATAATATAATAATATTTATAGAACTAAAATACTTTGTTATTTTTTCACCATATATCAATGGAGCGTTGGGCTGCCAATATCTTAACAAGGGACTCGGTAAATCTTATCCATTTATTTGTACCCATTTTCGCTCCCAATGTAGAGCATATGGCCTCCTAATGAAGGTATCTCAACAATAGTTTTTTTTTCTACGAGAACTGTTTGTTACTTAGTCGCTCAACCTTTCTTTTCCGAAAAGAGTAGTAGAGATAGAATGATAAGGCTAAGACATGACTAGTGATTAACTCGAACCCATGAGGTCCGGCACGGAAGCCCACCACGCTGAATGAAAAAATGAAGGGGGTACTAAGTCTTGTTTCATAATAAAATTTAACCATCTATAGAAATTGCAGTTAGGTGCTGATTTGATCTAAGACGAATGATTTTCTTATCTTAACAAGGGGCTCGCCGGCCGCGATCAAATTTAACAAAGGGCTCGCGCGAGCCCCCCCCCCCGCGCCCCCTCCAGCCCACCCCTGAATTCAACCAATAAAACATTTTTTTGTAACGATGAAGTAATTAAAATGAGATAAGTCATCAAGTATAGCAATTTTAAGCTTCTTGATATCATTTATAAATACATTTTCACTTCTTTTATTTTAACTGATATCAGCTAGCACTTCTACCTCCAAAATGGTGTGATCTTATTGTCCAATCTTAATACACCTACCAACAATACAATCTAGAACTAGAGGTTAGGTATACAAAATTCTACTGCTTCGTCAAATGGATCAGAGCTCGGAAATCTTTCGCAAATATAAATTTCGTTTAGATTGATTGATATTTGAGAAAACATTATTATTTTGAAATTCTTCAACACATGAATTTTTCTCGTAAATTCCGAAATGATTTGATATTAAATGGCTTTTTAACGAATGGCAACTTAGTCATTTGTCATATCACAAATCTATGTATATTTTAGAATATTTTTATATATAATATATATAAATACGCCTAGCATACTTGGCCAATTCATACTTTGATTGGATCGCGAGAATTGTGTTTTATTTCAGCTATAAAATATAAACGATCAATACTTGCCATAATGAAAATAATCGATTTCGGAGAATAATTCAAATTTGCGCGGTTTTTTTTTGTATTTAGAAATAGGGATTTTGTAAGTATTGTATACATAAAAGCAGTTCTCTGCTTATTTCATTGAAAGTCAACATTTATAATTAACATATTTTTTAATAAACAAAAATTTCTCGTAACGGTTAATGTTATATTCTTTTATTAAATGATAATAAAACACTGTTTTGTATTTACTTCACAATTAATTATTACACACAATGAAGCAATAAAACTGTTAAGCTTTATATTATTTTAGTAAAAACACAATATTCCTTTGTACTTTATTCCACTTTATTAATTAGATCAGGATCGGTTTCGCTCATTGCGAGTATTGTCAACTGATAAGAAAAATATAAAAACAGTGCTATTTATACAAATTTAAATTTAAATAAAAGGTGTAAGCAACTATTAACAATGAAAAGAATTTACAAATTACATTATAATTACACAAAATTAAAATGCTTAACACCTATAACATACAATTAAAAAATCATCAAAGACTAATAATTATAAGTGGAAAATGATGTCAATTATAAACCCAATTAAAATTAGGAAAATTTTTAACAAAGTGAAATTCTACTTTATATTATTAATGCTATCAAAGGTTTGCGACTTCTGAAATAGATAATAAGTAGGTATAATGGCCGGTCAAAAAAACCCTCATTCACAATGGCGGCTTTTAAAATCCCGATTCTTCCGAGAAATTCTCAATGGACACAGCACCGACGGCGCCAAAACGTTTCACCGTTTTGATTTATGGTTTCGCCAGCATTTGGCTGTAACGCATTATCAAACAAGACAATGAAGATAATACCTAGCACCATACGGGTGAAAGATGCATCCCTCAAGAGATCGATCGTAGCGCATTTCACAAGAAACATCCATGTTTTGTTTGTTGTGATGCCAAGGTAACGGCCATTTTAAATTCTCATCCTGTGGGAGGGTAGATGCTTGTACAAACATGTATAAGGGCATGCGCTCGCAAGATACAAATAGGGAGTTTTTTTAATATTCAGTTTAGCTTCCTAATGAGAACTGTAAATTGCAGAAAACTTTCGATAAAAAAGATAATTTCCAGCTAACTATAGAAGAAACGAATTTCAAATATATCTATCGTATAATACTGGATTGGCTAAATAATAACACTATTTTATTGTTACAATGTCATATTAATTTATCGGGAGCCTTTGAACTATATATAATATTCATCAAACACAAATATGAGAGAACTCATTACTAATCATAACTGATTAAATATGTACTAGAAAGAATAACTGGAGGATAAAAATAAAAATAAAAATTCAATCTTTTTAATTTATTTAATACACATTTTTCTAAAAATTGAATCAGCTATTTTTTATATTATTTTTAATATTCATTAGTCAGACAACTTTGAAAAATCTAATTTGACGTTAAATATGCATTATGTGAAATATTTTACGCTGTATTGGGTCCAGTAATCAGATAATTAAAAAATGACACCAAATAATTGCTAATATCGATAAACTTCCGAATGATTCAACGAAATGTTGATGTTTTCTGGGTCATTAAACGAATAATTATTAATATCTTACAACTAAACCCGAAATGGTATCCAATCTGTAAACACCTGTTAATAAAGTGTATACATATTAGGTACAGATGAATAATTGGTTATTGATTTATGGTAAAAATCAGAATAATGCTTTTCCCAGTATCTCAAAATCGGTTATTTGCAGCTGTTTGACTAGTGAACTGGAGGGTCGATATAATGTTATTGTGCGAATAATGCAATATTAATAATTATTATATTAAATTTTCTTGCCCAGTGGTGAAGTGGTGTGTGGTAACTAAAAAAATCTATAGGAGCGCTGATTATTCATTATAATTTAATGCTCTCTAATTGCTGTGATCCAACTTCCACACCAAAAAAATTCCAACAAAACCTTATTCCCATACATTATTAAAAAAAATATTTTACTATATTTACGTAGACTATAAAAAAAAATTACGCAAAATTTTCAAAATGTCTAGTAAATGTATGAGAGCGCCGACCCCACTCGTCGCCGCCCCACTGCACCACTGTTCTGACCAATTGGTGCTGTTTGTTGGTGGGCTGTTTGACCAAAGTATTGATAGAAAACGAATTTTATGAGCGGAGTTGTTAGATATTACATACCATATATATTACTACCATCCAAGTATAAGGTAACTGTAAAACACATATTATTAAAAATATGATATAACAGAAAGTGAACGTGTACTAGGATTAAATATTACCCAATTTTTTTAATCAATATGCACCATTATACGACGGCCGATCAATAAAATTTACATATCAAATTATCAATAATAAGTACGGGCGGGTTGAAGCAAGGATGAGAGATTCGAAGTCCCCTGTTGCGCTGCCTCAGATCATTTTGCCAGCTATAAGGTAATACTCTTGAAAGGGGGTGTCCACAGAGAGCGCCAAGGGGGCCAGACATGCCAAAGTGCATGCCGCAGGAAGTTGTGGAATTCGGTTTGGCAAATAAAAACAACCGCTTTCAAATCGGTCTCTCAAAAATGCCGGAGAGGAAACTGGCTTAGATGGCGGCCATTAAATAGCGTATCGATTTTGTTTGATAACTTTACTATCAACGGACAATTCATCGTGAAACATTGAACAGGAAGAATTGGTTCCGTGGTCAATTGCTAGAATAGGCATATTAAAATTTGCTATACAAATTTATTGTATGATCATTAATGTAAAATGTATTGTTTTATTAGGACCGGTTTCACACAATTCTCTTGAATTTGTCGCGAAAATGACCGAGATACTAATTGAATTACGGAGAATTGAACATTTGTTTATACTAAACAATGTAAACAATTTAAGATTTCGACTGAAGGTGCTTGGTGGAATTTCAATATTAAATTTGAATCGTTCAAATTATGTACACTCCCACAATCAAATCTTTGGGAATTCCCATGAGCTTATCCTTTTCGCCAGCGATGGCTTTAGACTCAGTGATACATTTATTTAATATATAAACACGAAACATCCATTTACTAAGCGTCAGTTCAAGTTCATCCGTGCGCTTGAACGCCTGAAGATGCCGAAAGGCGAAATCCGGGTCGTTAGTGACAAAATCTGTGGGAGTGTCCATAATTTGAACGATTCAAATTTAATGTATACAACTTCAAAAGGACGTTAAGCGAGTTGTTATGGGCAATGTTCCCTGTAAGACGAGAGGTTTGCTTCCCGGAAATTCAAAGGCTGTGCGGGACAATTCAACAAATGTGTGGCATAATTAATCATACTTATGCAAAAAGTATGTAAAAACATTTTTTATAAATTTTAATTTTACAACTAACCGAATGCATTTATTTCACTTTTAATTTACCTGTTATATCTTTGCTTTGCAAATAAGAAAGTATTTTTCGATTGATGATTGATTAGTAAGTCGCGATACAATATGGCCGCACACATCGTATACCTAAATATCTGTAGGCATAACATTTTATAGGAATACCTATGCAACGAATCTACCTAGTTATTATAGGCATGCAAGTTGTATGGGTGGTTGGCGAATAGGACATCGATAGGTCGGCCGGTCAATAGCCCAACTTTTTAGTCTTGACGCTTATTACATTTTTGCTTTTTCATATAAATCAAATTCAGCTATGGTAAACAATAAAACTGTGGGTATTTTTTAATCAGATATTTACAATACGGATTCGCGCATAGTGCGTAAAATTCTTACAACTTTTGTAACGTTTTTTAAAAGAGTGAAAATTCTTTAATATGAAACCAAAGAGACCGAAATTTATAATCAATGATAAAATAAAAATAATTTGAAGAAGTAATAATGAAGCATAATAGTTAGCCTGGACTGTATTGAACGTAGTTTGTTAAGGTTTCAGGTCTCACGGGTTCGAATACCAACCAGTGCAGACTGTTTCGTAAATTAAATTTAAAATCGAACCTCATGTCATATGTCTGATGTGTCTAAAATTCCCTCTCCCTTACGGATCCTTTATAAACATGTCGAAACGAGAGCGATTAGCTAACCGCTAATGATGCCTTAGCTCTTTCCAACGATCCCTACTCTCATCGAAAGTTGGTGGTTGAACAACTAAAACAACAATCAGTTCTCGCAGAAAAAACTTTTATTGATATAAACTCCTATAAGATTGATATGATCCACATTGAGAGAGGACATGATATCAAATATGATCACGGATGTTGAGATAAATATACATTTATTTCATCATAATTTCTTAGAATTCATCTTTCAAAAGCATAAATAAAAATTTATCCTAAATTTTCTTAATATTTATTGTATCATACAATGTTATCATACGTTAATAAAAAGTAATATGGGGAAGAATCTATAACTAACTGGTTTATTGTATGTTATTTTCAAATTAGAAATCTTTGCTAGGTTAACATTTTTCCCCTGAAGAGAAAGTACATAAAAAAACTATATACAATTTCTACTGAAAAAGATTTCGATAAAAAATGTGTCGCACAGCTGTTTTTAAACATATTCAGTAGGTAAGTAAACAAGATCAACGATATTGTACGTTATTTTCTTTCTCTTGTCTGAGAGCTCTCCGAATGTCGAGTTTTACTTTTTTTATTTTTAAGAAATGGGTGACATAAGAATTTATTCAAAATTCTCTTACTACTGGAGTGAAAGTACATTCTATAAGTACAATAATACAAGAAAAATAGTGTATGAATTTTAAGAATTCAACTATTTACGCATTATATCGACTGTGGATAGAAAAAAGACGTAACCCACACATAACAAAATTAACAGGTGGCAAAAAAAACGTGTTTTGATGATTTTAGGCTATAGGCAAATTATGAAAAATACACAACCTTGAATTGCAAATTGGTGTTAAATTGGTGGTGGAGTCGGAGTCGAATTTTTCCCCCCTGAAACGAAGAGTTAGAGTCGGAAAAATATTACGACTCCGACCCATTTGTAAATACATATTTTATTATGTGTATTAATTAAGTTCACAAGAGTTTATAGAGTTGCCATTGCATTCCAAACTACCAAAATATGATCTAATGTTATAGATATATGTAAGTAAAACAGAAAGGATTGAAAAAATCAATCCGTCTTCTGAGTCGTTTTTTTACCTGACCCATTTCAATATTTTTTTGTAAAACCGATATTGATAATTGCAATACCGGTATTTAATATAAAGTACCGACATACCGTTATTGATATTATATTTGTCCGGCATTGCAATCCCTACACTTAATTAAGCCCAATTAGAATATCTACGAATATCTTGGAATATAAACCTAATACAACCGTAATAAAAAAGACTGATGGTAAGTTCACTTCATATATGGTAAGTTCCTTTGTTTGACATGATTAGGAATTATAGGACGATTATTTTTTTTTCATAATAAACTGTGTGACTTCACAAAGAGGAAACAATTTTGAGATTTCGCCCACATCATCCTCGCAGCGAAGGAACAGCTTGACCACAAAATTAACGAGTGTTAACTGATAACTTGTATACCACGAGAGCAAATTGACCGTTTACCGCAAAATAGTTTATCTAAACAAAAAAAACCAACAAATAAATTACTGATTATTTCCTTTGTCAAAAATGTATAGAAACTTCTACTTGTTCACATGTTATAAATCATCATCAACTGTTACTAAACCGCTGTGATGTAACCACTATTAGCACTTCTCAATACAAACACAAATTGATTATTCTTGACATTGCGAACAGCCATAAATAACTATGACAAATAGTGAGTATTTGTATTATATTAAATAGTCAGTTTATAATATAAAAATAGCCAATTTATTTTAAGGTAAAAAACAATGGAGTTCTACCAAGTAAATACCAATTCAATCAATAGAGTTATAATTAATAAATAAAACTCAACAAAAGTGCCAATTTCACATTATTTATTTTAAATCAGGGGATTATTATAAATTAATGAAATAAAATATTGATATTTCATTAGTTGACAAATGCTTGCCATAAGCAAAATTGGAACAAATCTAATAAAAAATAAAGTATTTAAATGCAGTTTTTAATTGAATGCCTTTCCATAATTCTTTTACAGTGAAAACCTTAAAAGTTAGTATTTATAACGTTGAATTTATTTTAAAAGGTAGTTTTTTATGTCGGATTCGTACCGCAGTGGTCAACGTTCTTGATTTCCATCCCAGATCTCATGGGTTCGAATGCCACTATGATAAGCATATTTTCATACCTTTCCCGTCAATAAATAGCGATTAACTAACCACTTGTCTTGTCCTAACCTTATCCTTTATATCACTACTTTCTTCGAAAAAGAGAGGTTGAGCAACTGAGTAACAAGCAGTTCTCTAAAAAAACTTCTGTAGATATAATTGGGAGCGGACATGGATTTAAAAAACGTTTTATTTAGTGGTCCGTGAGGTTCTACAACTTTTCAACCGCTACTCTTGATAAAAAACTCCAGAGCGCAGTGAGTACTGAAGGGAATAATACAATGCATGGTATATGATAAGAAAGTTTTTATCTTCATCGAAAAAAATTAAATATTGCCTAATAAAAAAAAAGTTTATGGGAAGCTACTATTTTATGAATATTTTAATGAATGTGTGTTCATACTAGGGCTTATAAAAACCGGTCAATATTGTCCAAAAACCGGTTTTATTCGGTTTTCGAAGTTTTACAAAAAATGGAAAATTCAATTAAAATAGAGAGAAAAAGTATTTTTTTAATGTTGTTTTAAATAATAAAACACCACAAGCATTCGGTGTTACACCTCAGAAAATATGATTTAAGAAAACACAAAGCGTCCACTAATCGTTTTGTAACAAAATTTCCTGATATCGAAAATACCCTTTCTCTGGGTAATGATGTGGGGCATATGGTCTTTAAGCCATCAAATAAAAGATCCAAATTTTCTATCCTTTTGTTTATCAGCACAACCGGTTACGAAGTTGAAAAACCGGTTTTCGAATATCACAGATTTTGCCAAAGAACCGGCTTTTAAAAACCGACAAGCCCTAGTTCATACTGGACTGCACTTAATTCCATCTCAAAGAAATTAATGACTTAAGCTCTACCTATCAGACTAGAAAGCCTACTTAAAAAATTGGCGGCGACTCTATGCGTTGACTTAATGACTTCATAAGGTGTTAAGTAGAGCTATAATGATAAGACTCCAGGGGTAAAGAAAGAACGACTGGAATAGTAGCGGAACATTATGTAACACAATAATTGTGCAGACGATTTTTTAAAAACAATTATTATTTTATAATATAGTATCGCTGGAGCGTTTAGTTAGTTTGAAGCAGGGCTGTCAACCATAAATTAAAACACGAAAAAATAGTGTTTTTTTTTCTAAAAAAAATTAAGTTAGATGCGTTGTAGTATTCTACAAATCTTAAAGTATCGTAAAAGTGAAGTAAACCCAGTTAAAACACATTGCAATAGTTTTATCTCTGTAAAATAAAAAAAAAATGCAGTCCACCAAAACACCAAATTAAGTCGTGATTGTGCTCAAGAAAAATGTTTTACCATTTTACTAGTTGGCTCACTTCACCTCTTTATGGCTCATAATATGTTCTTACGGAATACAGCTTCTTGGGTGAGCAGGGGTCTGAATTTCTCAAATCAGTATTTTATCTTATTATCTCGATAAAGAATAGAAAAATTCTTTCCTGATTTTGTAAATCATAAAAAACATTATTTATTTATTAGGGTTTAATTATTGTTTTTAATGTGTCCGTAACTTTAATATTTGGCGGTGGTGCCACTTTTGACTCGCAATTTGTGTACACAAAAATAAATTAAAAAGTAAGTCTTAGTTTGAAGGCATAATAAGCTACTATTATCTTCTTCTTTGACCATATTCGCTCCTTATGTGGAGCATTTGGCCGCCACGGGAGGTAGGTTTCCATGTCTCCCGCCAATTGCTTTGTTTCCTCCCATGACACGCCAGCATCCCTCAAATCATCACACCTCCATTATCTGACGCAAGCATCTGTTCACGAAGCTCAGTACACTTTTTTGAGTCTACGTCAGGTACCATGATTCGCTACCGTAAAGCAGTACTGGTAGAATGCAAGCGTTGAACAAATGGCATTTCGCATTTCCGCTTTTCAGCTATTAAAGGACACGCCGACCACTCGATTACCATCGTTATATTTCGTTTAATTCCACCCTCGATGTGTTGATACATAAGTAACAACTTTCCTAAGACTTTGTTACATTATATACACAAAAAAACTGGATACTTTTTGTGATCCTGGGATTTCGGGATTGAGCACTCAGCATAAAACCGTATATGATTGACAAAACTTTTGCTCAGCGATTATGAAATCATGAGATTTTTCAAATAATTTCAATTCCAACTTCAAAATCCCAGGAATTTACCGATTTGCCCAAATGTTCAGCGTGACTCGTTTTTATTTTTATTACAAAGACATAAGAATTTACGGATTTGTTAAAAAACAATATATTTCGAGTTTCATTCACCGAAATCCCGGGATTGGTAAGGTCGCGATCCCGGGATTTCGTTATCACACAATTGGTCGGAATCCCGGGATTGGAAACCCTAGTATTATCTTAATTAAAGAATGTATACCTACAATATATACATAGTGTAAAATGTAAAATCAAGGGGCTGTAGATTCCTGAAAAAAACCGTTACTCGGAATCATTTACAAACGGCTCGACTTTAATGACAAAAAAAGAGTCTGCCTTGGCGTACATTTTAATGTCTACTATGTATAGTGAGTGCACAACTTGTATTGTATATTCATTTTTAAAAAAAAGCAGTCGGAGTCGTCTGGTTTTTCAAGACGGCGGCTCACAGCCCTGTTACAATCACTGAGATAAAGCACCGTATTTCTAGTGTAAATTATTTAGGAGATACAAGTCATTAATTAGCAGTAACATAGTATTTTTCTATAATAAATTTGATAAACACGTACATTTTTAAAGAGCTTAAAACAGTGGCGTGCCATATTCTTATTGAATAAAAAAAATATAAACCGTCGCCAATACTGCAAAAACACTTGAGTCGAATTTGGATAAATTCGATAGGAGATAAAACCTAACATTACTGTTAAAGTGAAAAAATATGTATGCTTGGTATTGCAATAAGCCGCTTGTGTGGTCGAGTGATCAATATCGTTGGCAACCGCTACGTAGGGCACGGGTTCGAATCCCAGTACGTGCAGTTTTATAAATTGATTTTTCAATCGATTTATGAATTTCTGTTCAAAGGCATGGATGTATGTGATGTTTTGAATTCCCCCCTCCCACCCATCCTATCTTATGAACGGGGCGTATCGAGAGCGATTAGCTAACCACTAGTCCTGTCCTAGCACTTTCCTTCTATTCCTACTCTTTTGGAAAAGAGAGGTTGAGCAACTGTGTAACAAGTAGTTCTCGTAGAAACATTTCTGTTGAGATAAACTCCATTAGGAGTCCATATGCTCCATATTGGGAGCGGACATAGTAGAAAAAAAGCAATAATTAAGTAATGCGTTTCGCGTAGAAAATAAACATATATTTGTAAATACAAAAAAATGCCATTATATAAGAGATTGGAACAAATATAAAAGGTACTTTTATCAAAAAGTGAGTTACGTGTTCTTACAATATTGACGATGATATGTAACATGCCATTCCTCCGATATAATATGTCTTTTTGGCACAACCCAGGACACTCTTCGCCTTTTTTTCGTTAAACATATTCGTTCCTTCTGTGGAGCTTATAGCAGCTTCGTGGCACCTCAAAAATTAGTCACCCGCTAATCGCATTGTTCTCTTCTATGAGATACCAACATCCTTCATTCCCATGGTGTTATATCCTATGGAAAGTACCCGACGGTCATCCAGGACGCCGAAATCTCACCGGTCAGAAGAATTCCGCAGCACTTGAACTAGCCATTACCATCGTCTGCAATGAGACCATTGACGTGACAGGCCGCTGTCTTTCACGTTTCCTTACGTCCGAGTTCCCCACAAAATCAACCCATCTCACCTTCATTATCTAACGCGTTACGCAAGCATATATTCTTGATGTGCTATGATTCGTGCTCCACGTGTCCCAGACAGTCTAAATTTAGTGGACTCTTCGCTTATGGGTTCTTAATTATTTACCTTTATTTTAACGTACTTACCCACACACTATTATTTTCCTATTAATTTATTTTATGCGGCAGTATCCAGTGGTGTAGAAAGTATTCAGTGTATTTACACAAATTTCTTAACTAGTGTTATACTAGCAATGTATAACACAACTAGTTAACTAGTTAACTCTACATACTCAAAAAGCTTGTATAAGTTTAGGTCTACTAACTTTTTGTATAACGAGTAACGACACAATATTTATTAAAGGTCAAGTAATTTGCCTTAAAAGCCACCAAGTCGGTCTGACCGATCGGTCTAACTGTTGGACCAACTTGCACAGCTGATTTGTTTTATAATTCTGTATATAATATATTAAGTTTATACAATCATATCAACTAGGCTAAGCGTACTGATGGTGTAACTAGGGTATCCAAACCCGGAGCCTTGTTGTGAAAATTATAATTTGAGAAAAGTTTTGGTGTTGGAATTTTTCATTATTTCGTTTCAAATTTCAAAAACCCAAGAATCTGCCGATTTGCCGAAAATATCACCGTGACTCGTTTTTTTAGCTCTTCTAAATGCAAAATCCTTTAACTTTTCGGGATTTGCTAATAATTTCTCAATCCCGAGATTCCGGGATCATAAAATTGGCCGGTATCCCGGGATTGGAAAGCCTAGGTGTAACCACGACTTCTTTTTGCGGCATCAAATATGTGCGATAAAAAGAGAACAGACTTTTATTATTAAGATTGTCATTATATTTAAGATTGTGATTTCTTATTTCTTTAATTCAGCTCAACACATAAAGAATTCTGAAACATCCCACCATTAATTTTACAAATTTTAATTTCATATTTAGGAATGAAATTAAATATTTAAAAATCACGCTGATTCCTTGGTATGAATCATGCAGACACTGGATTTTATAGCATTAATTATGAAGTCTCGATACAGTTGGCAAATAAAGTTGACTGTCCACTTATGCACGTGAGGTTGATGATGCTCCCCTGCAAATGTCAGTCGCGGTCTGTCGCCGTCCTGCACGAGGGGGCCCAATCTCGTGCCGGCGGCAGCTTTTTTACCCCTTGCTCGCTGACCGTTTCCACATCATGAATACCGTCTTTTATAATGTTAACGGCTAATCGAAGAATTGAAAATTCAACACATTTTTTTTCTAAAGCGATTCAATTGCGTTGTATCAGATGCTTTTAAACAATCGTTTACAGCCCTCCTAGAGAACCCTGAAAATACTCAGATATTATATGAAACACATTGAGAGAATCTAATAATCATGTTTTCATAATACATGTGGATATTTTATTCAGCAATAACTTGTAAACGATTTTCGGTGAAGTTAGTCAGCGCGTGAACTCGCTTCCGCCCTTAATTATTTGGGTGAAATGCAAACAATAAGTCTATTGGTTTTTTATCAACACCAACGGATCCTCAAGACTTACAATTGGGAAAGTAATTGCTTTCAAAATATGTTTTCTGCGGGTCTTTGAAAGTACATGTGGTATAATGGAAAACCAATTCAAAAGTTCATAACTGATTTTTGATGTCGGATATTTTATTTAGATTTTTCGAGAAATTCTTATTATTTAACGATAGTTAATATTTATTTACTTTCGTAAAACAGATATTCATACAATCCTAGTAAATTCGTGCACTTGAATTATGAGTGAAGAGTGCATAAAGGTGAAGAAAACAGACAGTTCATAATATTATAAATGGACGAAAGACTAGATTAGCTGGTTGACATTTTATTCAAAAGTTTTATGCAATAGATAGAATTACAGAGTAACAGAGCACAAAATGTGTTTAATATTTGGAAATACTTTTATCTTTTTATGGTCAAATATGAGCCTTATCGACATTTTTACCAAATCGACGGCATAAGAGTGATTGTAAGCTCGCATTCCATACAAACTATATTGCAGTATAATTTGTGATAATAAATAGTTTAGTGAATAAACTTTTAACGACGTGTTTCCGCCAATTTATAATTGCAATTAAAAACTAAAGCTTTCTTTAGTAAACATACGATTTTAGCAGGATGTATGTTTGTTTATTTTAAGATGTATACAATTTATTATCGGCAACCTTATGAAGTCCGGACTTTCGCGAGCCGAAGACAATCTCAAACGCAAATAAAGTTCAGCTGCGCTTTAAACAATTTGCAACGAGACAATAGGGACGACTGTAACAAACGGCAATACCGAGAACAAATTGTACATTTTACCACAAATATGTCGGCAGTAAAATGTAAATCACCAATTTTATGACAGCACTCAATATGAAAAATGGCGATGGGAGCATACTTCAATATGACTTTAAGTACACAATTGATGTGAACATTGTTCTTTTGTATGAGAAATTGAAAGCGTTTCCTCTTAAAATTTTGCGTTAATGTTACTATGCGAAAGACGTATGTATGTTCATTTAAATAAGTTACGAACTTATATTCAGATAAGTAATTATATTAGGACGAACTTTAAGGATGCAAGCATGGTGATTTATGAGGTCATGTTGCATTGAGGCAAAAATAATAACAAATTAATGCTAATGTTACGAACTAATATGAACATATTTACGTAGGACGAGCGAACACATACAGTTTAAAAAAAACTGACCGTTATCATGTTTCCTGAATGCGAAATAGTTTCAATATTATTTAAGTTAAAATATCACACTTTATCCTTCAGGTTCCTATGGGGTGCATTCGCATTTAAAAATGTTACTTATTTTAATCATTCGCTAAATACCAATAATATCTAGTAGATATTTATTGTAATCTACAATGATACCTCAAATATTACGCACATTTATCTGGATTCACTTTGTACCCCGATCGCTCCTCGATTATATTTACTACGTTTCGGTACTCGAGTGTTAATCGAATCAAACTGATATTTGAAAATGTATAACGTTAATATTTTCGTTAAAAAGAATCTATCTGAAGGACGTTAATTCTAGATACCTGCCTATTAAAAACTAAAAGACCATTCATCTCTCCTTTTTCCATAAAAAAAAACTATAACAAGGCAGGTAAAACGCAATAAAACTATAATAGTAATAAAGATTTTTTCGCAGAAGATTTTTGAATGTCAATTCGAACACTTAGCAAATTGCTAAAATTTATGATGACGGGAAAATAGTTGACAAAGAAAAAAGCAGACGGTCGCATAAACAAGCCTGCAAGTGTCATAAAAATTAATTGCTCCGTTCAAGTGCACTTGCGGGCCCTTTTGGCTCTTTATTTAATAAATCGCAGGTACCTACTTGAAACGGAACCCTCTGCTCTTTTTCTATGCAATCACAATTCCTGCCTGCTAGTATGATATTGTTTTCAAACATGCAAACAAAGGCAAAGCAAAGTGTGCGGATTGCCATAAAAATGTTCCATGACCATAATATAATAGTTAAAATATACAGAACAGATTATGTGACCTTGATGTATTGAAAACAATTTGGATTTAAATTTTCCAATATGGTGGACGAAGTGTGATAAAGATTTATTTCGGTTCTACTTATTTTTCGAAGAGGTGGGAGGGGAATATTTAGACATCACAAACATCCATGCATTCAATTTGAATCGTTCAAACTATGTACACTCTCACAGATTTTGTCACTAACGACCCGAGTTTCGCCTTTCGGCATCGTCAGGCGTTCAAGTGCACGGATGAACTTGAACTGACTGAAATCTTAAATTATATCTATGCATTCTCATATAAATTGATAAATCGATTGAAAGAAGATGCAGTTCGTACTAGGATTTAAAATAATGAAACCCGTCAAAGAAAACAACTACATTAACCACTGCGCTACGAACGACAATTTCTACTATCTTCTTAGTAACAAGCAGTTCTCGTTGAACAAGGCTACATATGACCCACAGTGGGAGCGGATAGGTTCAAAAATATTTTTTGTAGAAATGATAGAATATTCCCCCAGCTTATCACAAAATACCAAAGTTTGCCCCTATAAGACCACTTCTGGTATAAGGATCAGGGTTGCAAAAATGCTGTTCGTACTGGGAGTCGAGCCTGTGAGATCTGGCACAGAAGCCAATGGATCTGACACGTTGTAATTATTTATCTTAATCGTTAATATTTTTTTTAATTATATATAAACGGAAAACTAGAAACATCTTGTATATGAACTGTTCACACAAATTGATAAATATCGGAAGCGGTGTCGATCATCCTGAGGATTATGCATCTATATTGTCACTATTATATATTTCTTATAACTTTCAATTGTTTTAAGATATCTTATCGTGAGTTTAACTCCATAACATTGATTGTAATTACATACCTGTATCAACCTCTTTTATTGCACGGTTGTAAGTGAGCTTTCGACAAGGACCTTCGTCACAAAACAATCAATGAAGTGCCTTTTAATAACTTAATTAATCCAGGTATACGTGGTTGTATATATTGCAATCGATATATTTTTTCTACACCTATATTTTTATGACTTGTCTGAGTGCGAAAGATGCTTTTCTAAATGCATTTTTTTTCTTTTGAATGTAGAGCTTTTGAAAAATAGACAAAAGTAAATTGAGCCTTTGTAGAAATATGTAATTACGGCTTCAGATAACAAGGTGTTCATTTTTGTATTGTTTTGTAAGTGTGAAAGCTGTAGAAATTTAGTTGGGTACTTCTTGAGATTCTTGAGTGTTTAGTGGTTCAACAATTGTTGATTTTTGAAAAGAATGGAAAAAGACCATATATCATAACGAAAGCAGTATATCATTGTTTTCAATTTCAGAAAGGACTGATTTGTTCCGGTTCCTAATAAGAGGAATTTCGTATTTAAATATAATGCTATATACTACTAGAGTTATTATAAATGCTATTTTAAAGAAGGTATGAATAGTAAACCAAAAACTGAATACATACATTGTTGCAAAATAAATTATTGACTATATTTTTTGCACTGTAAGCGGATTTAAAATGTATACAATTAATAACACGACCCCTCATGAAAATGACTCTTTATCAGTTTAATTGTTTACGTATTTTATTTTAGCATGTATGTATATCGCCTGTGTGGTCGAGTGGTCAACATCGTTGGCTACCGCTACGGAGGTCGAATCCCGGTACGGGCAGTTTAATAAATTGATTTTTCAATCGATTTATGAATTTCCGTTCAAAGGCATGGATGTATGTGAATTCTTAAATTCCCCCTCCCACCCATCCTATCCTATGAATGAGGCGTATCGAGAGCGATTAGTTAACCACTAGTCCTGTCCTAGCCCTTTCCTTCGATTCTTACTCTCTTTGGAAAAAGCGAGGTTGAGCAACTAACTAACAAGCAGTTCTCGTAGAAACACTTATGTTGAGATAAACTCAATTAGGAGTCCATATGTTCCACATTGGGAGCGGACATGGTAAAAAAAAATGTATGTCGACTGTTATAAGGCAAAAAGACGTAACACACAGTTTTTTAAAATTCAGTTTTTATTCAATAATCAAAATGTATACAACTTATTACACGTTTTATAAAAAGGATGTAAGCTGGAAATTCCGAATTAGTATCTAAATTTAGCTTTTAAGTTTAAAATAAGAAGCGGCTGTGAAAATTGCAACCAGAAAAAATGTCTTATACAAAGGTTTTTATTAAACAAAATATTAAATTTATATTAGATTGAGTAGATAAAACAACAGTTTATAAGACGTCTTCGTGCATTTCAAGATAGATTGTGTGTATTGAATATTGTTGTGATTTCTGTAAAATTAGTCCTTTGTATGTTACGTCTTTTGCCTTTTTACATTTGATATATGTGTGTGATTTGTGGGGAGGTATTTATAATATATATTATATATAATATGGTGTCCACGTGAACTGACTTCACCGTGGATTGTTGACAAAAAGCGATCGCACCGTTCTGTTGGAAACGATGGGAAAATAATACAAAGAAGCAATAACATTAGCGATGAAAGACCTGAAAAACTTTGACGGCGATGCGTTAAAAAATATATATTATGGCAACATATCGAGTTAATAATAATATTATAGTTGAAGATATAAATATATATCATGTGTCACAAAGAATAAATGATTGAATATGTAATTTTATCAGGATTCAAGATATCATGACAAAAGATTTGTATAAGACGAGCAGAATCGAAGATCTTTTATGTAATCAAAGAAGTGTACAATTCAATACTGCACTCACAGAAAACTTGAACTGTTTTTGGGGAAGGTATCTATCGTTTCCTGTTTTAAAAAAACGTAAGTAATGGATTAAAAGTGATTATTGTGGGAAGAATACATCAGTAAAATAAATATAATAAACCAATATCTTACACACCCATACCTCGATTTACGCGAGACTCGTTATACGCTGTTCACTTCAACGTGGTCAGAAAAATACATTTGTATCAATAATAATGAAATCAAACGCAACAATCAATGATAGGGTAAGCCTAAAAGAATTTGTAACCAGATATTACTCTTATAATATAATTTTGAACTGATTCTAAGAAAAACTGGTTAGATAATACAATATATACAAAAAGGAATATTAAAATTGTTATTCTGTTTTAAATTCTGTATTGACCCGTAATCGGCAGAAAAAACGTAAGCGACAATTCATAAATTTTACAGGAATGGTCAGGTTTTTATTATAAAAAAATGGTATATCATCTTTCTCTCGTAATAAGTTCTCGCAAAAATAATTCTTATATGCGGTTTCTTAGGTCAATTAAAGTTTCTTTTTGCGATCTTATTACGAGAGAAAGTTAAAAAACAAGCTTTTTCTGCAATTAAGTGTCACTTATTCATAGATTGTAAATTCTTTTCAATACCAAATTACACATTTTTATTTCATTTCGTTTTGTATAAATAAGAATGTTAAATATTATTTCTTATCAGTTGATAATGCTTGTCCTGAGCGAAAGCGGTCATGATCTTGCTAAATAAAAGTGGAAAAAGTACAAATTAATATTGTTTTTTTTAATTAAATGTATGAGTTCACTTGACGAGATTGTTTTGCAACCAATCTCTCAATTTTGTATGAGTTTTATATTATTAAAGATTTTTGGGATCTATTTAACAAAAATCGAGGTACGGATCTTGTGTGTAACCGAACTCAACAAAGGTTACTGAATTATCAGTGGAACTTTATGCTTTCACCTTTTCATCATGACTATTTTTTTGGTGTTTAAATGATAAAAATATGATACATATTTTAATTAAACTATCTTTTTTGAAAAACTTTGAAAACCGGAAATATTGAATTTCGAAAACCGGTTTTTTTATAAGCCCTCAACACTATCTTGTATAATTATCAATTCTTTTGACCCGTCGGTAAGTGTGTTCAAAGCTCAGCTTATTAATTTCACCTCGTTAGTAAAAAGATTAGTTTTCGATCCAACATCATAACATCGACGCTTATTGTTAGAAATACATTTATATTTACCGTCAAACTTATCACAAAAATAACATACAATTTGTACGTACGAGTGCAATACACTCTCCTCGGTCACATACTTACTTAACATATTCCTATTATCTGTAAGTTAGCATGTTGATGGTCGGTCAAGCTTCATTGGTTACTAATCTCCTACATCCTCCCGAACATGGGAACAAAGCGAACAATGCGTACATCATAATCAGACAAGAGTTTTGTACGGCGTGGCGTTCTTCGAACATCTTTTTCGTCACATTGTTTCAAATAGGTATACTTAAGTTGGTAATACAATGACAGTCGATTGTGATTTACAATTTTTAGTGGAAAACGACAAAAAAATAGATAAGTAATATTCTAATTCACATTTCAATTGCGTCTTCTTGATTTAGATAATGCATAATACCGTATTTATTAGTATTTTTAAGTAATTTACATTGTTCAATCGGTTTGCTCAGCTAAAATGCTCACTACCTGATTAAAACTGTCGCTATTACCTGCATACTAGGACATCCGATCCCGGACCCATATTGTGATTCCGTGATCTTGAGATTCACAATATTTCAGATCCCGGGATTGATCACTGAGAAAAGTTTCTGAAATTGAAAGGTTTTTAAATTATCTACAAAAAGAAGGTGAAACACTATCTTTTAAAATTATCATTCGCCGTTTTTTAACTCGCTAGTTCGTTTCAAAAATTCAAATACCTGTGAATGTAAGGATTTTCCGGTATTAAAAAATGTGATAAGTTTTTTTTTAGCTTGCTGGGTCAAAAAAAAAATGGCTGGTTGGCTGGTTTCAAAGACTTTTCAAGAATTTTTCACTTGTTATCCTCAATCCCGAAATTCCGAGATTAGTAATATCACAATTCCTAAATTGGAGACCCTACTGAAAAAACTTAAAAAAGATTATCTGCATTGTATCGTCTAATATATTTTAATCATTTAGGATTAACAAGAAACAATTTTAAAAATCATCTACGAAAACTAGCTTAAATTACATGGAAGTCTGTGGAGTCGTGTCAACTTTGGCATTACCTAACACTTAGACAAATAGTCAAATTATTCAACAACATAAAAAAAAGATACGACTCTTTTTCTTTTATAAGTAATTTAGATATTCAAAGGTTAATTTTTAAATATCTAAATCGCTAAACATATACGATATTTTGAAGGGAAAAGAAAGTGATAAAGCTATAAATAATTATGAAAAAAAAGTTAATTTACTATCTAACTATACACACACACCAATTAAGATTTCTGTCAATCACAATTCACAGCTCTACCTACAAATGCTTAAATATACCTCACAATTTAGTTTTATTAGAAATTGATGAATAATGTATTCAAAAGATCCACGATTCCCGCTTATAAAATCAATACATGCTCCAGGCTGATCCACTATCTTCAATTGTGACACACAATATTTTTTTCCGATTTACAAAATTAAACAGACGCCCACAGAATCAAGTAAACAAATGATGAAAGCTAATATTTATCATTATTTTTATCAGTGAGTCTTATCTGAATTCTTTAGTTTGAAGAGCAATTCTTATCAGTCAGTAACCCCTAAGGGTAGAATGGAAACCTTGGATGTTAACTGCTCGGCACATTTATCTTGACACTTTTTTTTCTCACACAAAAGTTTATCTTAAAGATTGGTGTTAAAACTAAATACAAAACAATGAAGGAAATCTTTAATCTGAAGACTCCACGACAATAGTTTTATTATTTGAAATGTTTTTGACCTTGTAGTATTTCAATTTTGATAGGTTTTTTTTTGTGAATGACTTCTTCTTGTATGGATGGATTGATGAATTATTGACCGTAGAAAAGAAATCGTTATCGAAAAGCAATGCTTATATGCCGTTAATATTCATAAATATATCACATTGAAATCGTTTAAGTTATTTCTTGTATGATTAATGTCATGGGTAAAAAACTGAAGAAATCAAATTTGTTATTGCAGCAGCATCAAACACGATAAATGAGGATATATCGTTTCCCATAATATGTCGTAAATAAATTATTTTTTTAGGGCTCAAAATAAAAGGTGAAACATAATTAAAAAGCAATTGTACGAAAAAAATACATTTATTTAGTACTGGTCGGTAGTATAGTATCATCTGTTTACACAATAGATCACAGGGCCAAACAGATATTTGTTTTCAAAAATTTCTTATATAATAATTAACTTATCTAATACACGTATTTTATAGAATAACATTTATTATACTAGGATAAGTTTTTTTTTTTTTTGTAAAACAAAACAAAATTACTATACATATTTTTAACTAATTAAGTATTTCTAAAAAGTCGAAAAAAAGGTGTTTTTTTGCGGAATTAGTATGCCATAAGTAAATAACAATTAATTCAAAATCGAGAGATAAAAGATATCTTATTTTTTTATAAAACCCTGACAATGTACCATTGGTAAAAAAATCTTAACACTTACAAATATATTTTTTACTAGACCATATCTATTCGTCACATACAGCGTCATTAGGCGAATAATGACACCTTGTCATAATAGACATTCACATATTATATCATAGTATCTAATTTAATACAGTAAGTCGTAAAAATAATGACCAGGTTTCTATCTTATTGGAATTTAGACGATGGAATTAGGAACCTATTCGTAAACTAAAAGATAAATATGTAGTTATTAAATAAACGCATAGCTGCATTATGTTTAACTCTCGCGGCTCGGAGACTAGAAAAATACTTCTCGGCCGATGGGGGTCTTTTAGGGACCCCAGTGGTTTCCTCATTATCGGCCTAATTCTTATGAATTTCAAAAAAATAAATAGCCCAAGGGCTTTAAAATATCTCTTTACATCATTCCTCATATATTTTTTATAAAAATCCGTGGTTTTTTAATAAATAATCATATTTTAAGTTGCGCGTAAAATATACGTAGTTTCAGTGCAAATATCAATGTGCTACTGGCGCGCTTTGCTTAGCGGCGTTCAGCCTATTATCTTACAAACGATCGCCAATAAGCGGGCGCTTATCTCTTATCTTATCGTATTTATATAAACTACAAAAAGGTCCAAAAAACTATGATATAAGAATACCTTAATTATAAACATTGTATCTCCCATATTAAAATAGATATTTAAGAAAATGTGGGTATTGGGGTCGCATTTCTTGAGCTTAGAACCGGAAAAGTTAATGTAAAAAACAGTAACTGTTTGTTATTTCTATTAAATGTGTATTTGGCATCGTAAATACGATATAACTAATAATACTATTAATACAATAGAGCAGCCATGCTAAACCTGCGGCGGGTTCAACTTTTATGCGTAAAAGAACCAAATGTTTCGATGTAGTTTTTCGGAATATTTTGAATACATTTGTATTTTTATATATGTAATTACAGTAATACAGTGGAACCTCTCACAAAGAGTTTAATTCGTTCCAGAATCTTACTCGTTGTGTGAAACACTCGTTATGCGAAACATTTTTTCCCATATAAAAAAACAATGTAAAATACAATAATGCGTTCCATGCCGGAAAAAAAATCATTTTTTATATTTTTAACGTGTATTCAAGTAAAATTATATACTTATAAATTGTTAAGGAGCGTAACAACCTGGAATGCGATTTCGATTTGCAAAAAACGATAGAAAATCGACTCGTTTATTATTTATGACAAATAATTAATTATTTTTTACTAGCAGACATTGTTTTTGCCGACGATTGAAAATTTGATGACAATGTTACAGCATTATCATTGAATAAATTTATAAAACGCATAGCCACCTCTATATTAGGGTGATGCTTCTTAATGTACGATGAAACAGTTCCACATGCTTTCAGCATTTCTCTTATTGCGACAGAAGATTGTTTCTCTGCTACTTCCTCCTCCTCCACTAATAAACTCTCTTCCATAACTTCTTGCTGTGAAAAACAATGCAACTCCACAAGCTTTTCGGTGGTCAGCTCTTGACTACTTTTTCACAAGTTCATCAATATCGTTGTTATCCACCTCCAGTCCCATGGTATTGGCCAAAGATACAATATCGCTGATTGTAGACTCCACAGGTACTGTTTCAATCCCCTCAAAATCACATTAAAGAACGCTGCTTGGCAAAGCTTCTTCCAAGCTGAAGTGAGGGTTCTCTTGGTAACCCCTTCCCACGACCTGTCAATCATCTTGAGGCAAGCGACGATGTGAAAGTGACAATCGTTATGCGAAATATCGCTCGTTAAGGGAGCATTTTTTTCACAATCTGTTTTGCTCGTTATGTGAATTACTCATTATGAGAGGTTCCACTGTACACGTTTTTGTTAATTGACCATGTGCAGCGGTTTGGTCTAAAATATAATGTTGCACATGCGTGCATTATATAAAAAAATATTTTGTATAGTATATGATATGGTATATTTTCCGCTTACTGTTTTAATTTTGCGACTCGCCTAACGAAGTAAAAACCAGTATTTGGCTTTAAGGAAAAAAGGTTGAGTATGGCTGCTTTAGAGCCTTACATTAATATGACGTTCATTATTTTATATATATGTACATAGTAAATAGGTAGAAATAATTTCTTAATTATATCGTGGAATAGTAGATAGAACGCTAAAACGTAGAATCAAAATTGCACGAACGTTCAACATTTAAAACGTAAATGAACACACCGAGAATAAATGATACGGAGCAATTGCGGGTAACGGAGGGTGAACTTGTATCAAGAAATGCAATTAAATTCCGTTTTGGAAACCATAATCCTCGTGGTCTTCAATTCTTTCGATGTGCTGGTTTACGGGAGGTCTGAAACAAATGAAAGAAAACATAATTAATGTGCTGAAAAATCTTAAAAAAAAAACACTAGTCAAATTATTAGAGCAAAACTTCTAGATAAGTTTCCTTGGGCATCACAATGTTTAATAACGGGATAGCAAAAAGGGTCCGGGATTGGATACCCTAGTCTAGTACAGGGTTTCCCAAACTATGTTCCGTGGAACACTGGTGTTCCGTGGGACCTAAATAGGTGTTCCGCAAAAATTTGGAATGGTAACAATTTAGGGATTCTGAAGTCTCGGGTTTTTCAAAGTCCCGGGACTCGAGACGTGATAAAGTCAAAGTCCCGGGACTTCCCGGGACTTGGGACTTTTATTTCCCCTTCAATAAAATTATAAATTTGTTCTTTCGTGTATCCTTTTCGAAAATCAATTAGTCCCAGCAGAATCGTTGGTAATAAAACATTTATAAGCTGCCTTGATTTATAACATCATTTTCTAGAAATAACTATCGGTGACATACGCTGCCACAAATGTAAGCATCTTCTACTTCGTATCAAAAATCAAGTAATAGTAA
Organism: Himalopsyche anomala; assembly: GCA_031772345.1. Taxonomy (NCBI): domain Eukaryota; kingdom Metazoa; phylum Arthropoda; class Insecta; order Trichoptera; family Rhyacophilidae; genus Himalopsyche; species Himalopsyche anomala. The sequence continues at coordinate 7,835,045 of CM062831.1, forward strand.
AGTGATGTTAAAAACGTCAAATATCTAGGTATAGGCGAAGATTTTTAATCACTATGAACTTTTTTTACTCATATTTTTATGTAATATGTTTTAAAGATAATTAATCAATACATAATAAGTGGTTTAATAACTAATATTTTTACTATTAAGAATTACCCGACCCAAAAAAGCTGTGTTATGCGTTGATAGCTATTTCGGCTATCGCCATCGTCAGAACTATGCTTAAACGTTAATTTTGCTCAGCTATATATACTGGCTCCGAATTGATACACAATGCATGATATTATTCACTCTAACATCCTAATTCAAATTATAATTACAATATTGTACTTATTAAATGTGATTCTAGTGTTTCAAAGAACGATTAACAGTCTGGGGTTTTTAAAACATTAAGTATTCTACACTAAATTTATTAACTATGGCTTTAGTGTTTCGAAAAACAATAAGCAATATGGGATTTTTCAAGGTAAATTATCATAAATTATATTGATATTATTATGAATTACATTAGGGGTTTTAACAACGGTGATGGATTAATAATGGTTTGTTCATTTAAGATATTTGTAATAATGATGTGTTTGATGATAAATAAATTGTTGATATGATGCTGAGGTATTTGTATGACAATATCATACTGTGGGAAACTTGATATTAAAAAAAATCTTAATTACTCATCTCAAAATTAAGTAAGGAATCTTAAAAGACAAGCACGAGAATCTACGTAAATGATAAGATAGGGCGAGAAATGAAGTGTAAATAAGTATACGAATAAAAGATTTTATCTCGGATTTTAAGTGAATATTTAAGTGAAGCTTCCTATCGTTATACCAAAAGCGAATTTGATACAATAAAGGAATAATATGAACAAAGTGAAAAGGGTTACACACACATTGTTTACTGATTTTATGATAACATTCTACGTTTTCATACTATCCGAAAAATGTACTAATAAAATCTCGCTCAACAGCGGTGTTACAGCCAAATTAGATAGTGAATATTAAATTATACTTTATCTGAACCGCAATAATCATTGATTTCATTAATGAAACGATATCGTTATGTTAGCTGTATTATTAAATAATATTCTTAATAGGACATGTTGCTCGCCATTACTTACATTGTTTCCAATTAATAGAGTAATCACCAACCTATCTGATTGATTGCAGCTTATTAGTTTAATAGTTTGTAATGTTTAACGTCATTAGTAGTATTATTATATTTGTTTGCTTTGTTTAGATTCTATAACCCCCTCCTTGCTTCCCTTAAAAGGAAAAAAACCCAAACTCCATTTTGTAATTTAATAATTTAAAATATTAGAATCAATCTTGCTTCATTACTTAAGCAAACTTTGCGATAGTAATTCTGAGGATGCCTCTGAAAGAGGCGAAACGCGTGTCACAGTTAGTAGCACAATACGTGCAATAATCAAAGTTATTTTTAATTTTATTATTATTTTCGCTGTACTTTGCAGGAAAGTTATTATGATATAAACAAGACAACTTTGAATCGATCATATAACTATGTATTCTACGAAATTTATTTTAGCAATACGAGCTCTGCAATAGTTATGCAATATAGTTTATAGTTATCTCTTATGGACCGATCGTTCTGATCGAACATTGAAATAGGTACTATTAGGTGTGACATAATTTTTGTGGAGGTGAATACTTCACTGTTTTTTTTAAGATGCCATTAATGACGTTTTTTGAAGTAAATTCAAACCTTGCTAAGGAAATAAATGAGTCTTCAAAAAGTGAAGTGAGCCATGTAGTAAAATGGTAAAACGTTTCTACTTAACTTTTTAGCAAGGCTGTGGAGTCGTGAAGAAAAAGACGACTCCGAATCAGACCATAGCTTAAAACGTGATTTAATTATTTTTTAGGCTTAGTAGTATACAGTGGCACCACGTTTGATTCTAGCAATTTCAATATACATTTTTTTTCAAAAGGATTCGAGGTTATTAATTTTTCGAGTACGACTCCGGTTAAAACAGTCCGACTCCACTGCCCTGCTTTTGTACGTTTCTACTTGATGTTTAGATGGATTTGATATTTTTATTTTAGGGAAATAATACTATTGCGTGTATTTAATCAGGTCACTTTACATTAACGATACTTTAAGAAATCTGGAATATAACGCATCTAACTATTTTTTTTCTTTAAATTCACTTGCCTCATTTCACCCTTGATATTATAATATTTAACGATACCGCGTTATTCATACTTTTATCTAATGATATTTGACAAAACTTAAAAATGACATTCAGTTTATTTTAATGTTATTTAATACAGAGTAAATAAGATAATGCAACTATGCGCACCGTTGATATTGAGAAATCATATCAGAATTCTTCTTCATAGAAACATTATGCTATATACAATATAAAAAGCCTATATTTTGTTGATTATTTGGACGTAATCTTTGTAATATAATATAATAGTTGAAGTACACAGGCCCATCTTTACGACTTAAGGCAGTTTGTAATTCCAGGACCCCTACTTAAGAGATGATCAACTTCCTTTAGAAGAGACCTTCATTTGTCCCTCGTAAAATATGACAAAAAAATAGTGCAGTGAGAATAGAGTGCATTACTTTAACGTAAAATGCTATTTACCTGAGACCAGCCTGCCATTTAACAAAGGTGCACCGCAATGCTACACAGTGACAGGCGGTGAAATCTTTTTTTTTTTTGTTTAAATAAAACCAGTCTCGTATCTTCCAATTAGCGCAACTTCGTTAATAAGAACATTATTATAGATCATTTAAAATCATTAATTGAAAATAATTCATTTAAAAAATGTAATAATTAAGCATTTAAAAGCTTCAACAACTTACAAACAAAAATAAGACTAAACGAAACAGGCAGATTGTGGCCGAAAGATACGTCTAAGTTTTGACCAAAAATAATACATATATAACTGATTTGAAATGTAAATTAATTATTCAATTTAAATATTTTTTAACAGCCGCCACGCACCGCCATTTAGATCGACCCAAATCATCTGACAGACAAGGACAAAAGAGAAAATTTGGAAGGAAAGGTGGGATGCAAAAACTCATGTTCAACACAATGTGCAGCGGAGAGAATTGCAACAAAACAAATAAGATATAGATCATAAGACGCGCATTCTGCATCAGGGTACCAAAGTAAAGGTGCACGGGGATTGCAGAACGCATTGATGCAATGAGTTATTGTACCTTTACCCGTGATATATTGGCGTACACAAAAAATAAATTGCGACTACAATGAGGTAATATTTCATACTGGGGACACCTAGGCAATCTCTATGTATTATGTTTTTTTTTTCTTCTAAAAGAAGGGATCTTTCCGATGCAAGTCGGAACAAGACGCTGGGGAAGCGATTAGAAAAAATCACTGCTCTATTTTCATTTTATTATAAGGCGACGGAGATTTATTTTAAAGCATGTACGCACATAATGCACGCGCTAATGTGCGATGAAATTTTATCTTTAAAGAATAAATTTGTGCATTAACGGCAAATATTATTATTAAGGGTGATATAATGTCCCGGTTAACCGATGAATTCGTTTTTTTTTTTCAACACAGCACGAATATCCGCTTATTTACAAGATTAATTTGTAAGCAAATACAGATCGTGGTATAAATTGGTTAACTGATTCATATTGTAAACTTATAAATTATAAAATGGAGAGTATTCTTTTATTGTAGTGTCCACTTTTAAATTCTTCGAACGGAAAACTAAAATCGCGGTTATAATACAAATATATAAGCATTCGAGTCCGAGAATTTTTCAATATTTTAATCAGAAAATTGGCAAATATAATATTAAGCAATGGTAAATCCAAACAAATATAACTAAAAAAAATCAATGAAATCAGTAGATACTGCTCGTAGTAATTGCGGCAGAACCAGCCCATAATCTTTTATAAAATACATGGAATCAGTACAAAAAGTATGTATATTTCGGAACTGTGGAGTCAGATTCGAACTCGAAAAAAAAATCGAGTCATTTGAAGAAAAAGTGTATTCAAATCACTACGGTCAAAAGTAGCGTCACTGCATGCTACTTAAGTCTAAAAAAATAATTTAAGTAGTGTTTTAAACTAACATCGAAGTCTTATTTTCTTAACGACTTCAAAGCCTTGATTTTTTAAAAGTATAATCCGTTACACCAAGCATCGACATTGAAAACATTTAAGTCAAACATTCGAGCATTAATGTGATTTGATTGTAAAACATTCCGAGCGGATGTTGTCTTTTTTTAAACTATTTGAATGCTGAGTGATAAATGTATAGGTATATTGCACTATTATACTCAATATCTCAAATATAGAAACGCCTCTCTTTTATGGCAGTTACACTTAAAATAACAAGATGAATTAGTTGGTAATTTATTTATTATCCCCCCAACGGCTTGCGACCCATTTCGGGCGAAATGCAATGGGTGTCATCTATTCATGTACAGCGGTTTTTACATTATTATAGCCGTAGAAATCATCGTTACAAAATACAAATTCGAACTGTCTTTCAATTTATTCCTTATGAGTAACGAATCTCACGCGTTCGCGAACAATGGCAATAAACTCTCGCTTCAGTAACGCACATGAAATATTTCGAAATCAATTCATAGTCTTCAATAAGCGTACTGGAGAATTCAAGTAAAGTTTTACCGGACTTACTCTCTGACAAAAGCATAAGAAACATACCGTCCAATCAAGGCACATTGTTATTCAAGAATTTAGATTACTGTTAAAGTAACGATATAACAATGTTTGCGACAATCCAGGACAAACATTGAACATTTCATTTAGGATTTCGACGGAAGGTGTATCAAAATCAAATTGTTGTATACTTCTATACGTTTTATCGCCAAATACCCGGGTTTCGTATTCGGCATTTTCAAACAGTCGAGTGCACGAATGAACTAGAACTGACTGAAAAGAGACACTCGGATCATTAGTGACAAATCGTATAGAACTGCGCTAAATTAAAAAGATTCTTATTAGATTAGTTCAGATTATTTTTAATACTTTTAGCGGTTTCCTTAAGTACGAATAATATACCTACAGATTTCTACTCGATTATGATGTAGAAACATATCGAAAAATACCATGAAAACGTTGAATATGTTCATAAGATTAATTGTTGTACAAAATAATCTAAAATTGTAAAGTGCCTTCTAAGGCATCCAAATCCCGGACCTTTTTTTACAATCCCGGGATCACGGGATTCAACATATAATTGAGTATTAATTGGGATTCGGATTGAGAAATTTTTGCTCGGCAATTTTAAATTCCTGAGATTTTTCAAAAAAAAATTATCGATTTCCAAAAACTCAGGAATTTGCGGATTTCCCAAGAATTAACGAGGTGCGATTTTTTTAACTTTACCAGGATTTGCAATTTGAAAAACCTAGTAATTTACAAAATTGCCAAAATAAAGCAAAATTTGGAAACTTATTTTTTTAGCCCTCGCTCAACTGTCTCTTATTTTCTCAATTCAGAATTGGACGGGATCCCGGGATTGGAGGTCCTAGTTGCCTACAATTGATATATAACTACATATTAAAAAAATGTTTACGTAACATTTTTTTTTATTTCGTCTGAATCAAAATTGTAAATTATCCCTTATTATTTTCAAAAGAAAATTTAAATTGAAGTACACTTAAAATCCATCATTTTAAAGAGACGATATACAAAACAAAATCTCGTGAAATACAATTCAATGCAATATCGTAAAAAAAGTAATTCTTTACCCACTTGTATAAACACGTTTCCTATTTGCACATAATATCTCTGAGGAGGTATATCAACAATGCAGTATAATTTGAAAAGGGTATTCAAGCTAACGAGGAATTGCAAAAACATCGCGAATTCTTGAATGAACATCAAAAGAATAAAATTGTGTTGAACCCGAACAAGGACCAAAAATCCTTAGATAAAGGCATTTTAATGCGTATCGCCTGTGGGCAAGGAAGATTAAAAATACAAACACAATTTTAGGAAATTATCTGAATTACAGACAACAACAATGTGCCAAATGTATGTTTAATTAAAATTAATATGAAACGAAGCTGAAGTACTTATACATTACGATATGGTATCATGAAATATTTTGTATATGAAAGCAAGCAATGCAATTATAAAATTTATTAAAAATTAAAGTTTCTTTGACAGAGCGTTTAGTACAAATTTTATTTAATGAATAATATATTTTATAAAATGTTCATCTAAGTTTTAGTTCTAACTAAAAAAAAATACATACTCTACGAGTAAAGTTTGTTCAGCGTTTGCATTCAGTACTAATTTACGGTAGCGAATCATGGCACATGACGAAGACTCAGAAAAACCGTATACTGAGCTTCGAGAACAGATGCTTGCGTCGGATAATGGGTGTAAGGTGTTTTGATTTTGTGAGAATTCGGAGATTAATCGTTGACCTATTAGACCTGATTAGACAGAGACGTTGGACCTGGCGGATGCCTCCAGACTCTTGTTCCAACCGATGGGATTCCGGCGTCCTGAATGACCGTCGGGTACTATCCAGAATGTGCTCGGCGGAGCTGAGTAATGCCGGCTTGTCATGGGAGGAAGCAAAGCAATTGGTGGGAGACAGGGAGACATGAAGGTGTTGCATGGCGGCTATATGCTCCACATAGGGAGCGAATATGGTCAAAAACAAATAACGAATTTAAATGTAGTATTATTCAAATTACTAAGTATAAGTCAAAGTACTTTCCATCTAGAATGGATTTATTTTGAATTTAAAATGTCTAAAATATTATGTATTAAAAATGATGTAATGTATGTTGCGAACAAATCCATAACGTCAGCGATCTTACATCTGCACCTATTCCACTCTAATTTTTGCAGTAAATATAATTAATTACCATGTCCAATTATTATTTAAAGTATTTAAAAGTTCGGTTGAAAATTAGCTACGCAAAAACGGTCATGTTTTAACTATGTACGATGCACTTTTTTCTTTTTGCATTGTGGAAGATCTCTGAGGCTTTCAAATGTCAACAATACTGAAAACTGATAGATTTGTGAAGTTTTTTATGAAACAGAGAATGCATTTTTTGCGATACTGAAATTTTCTTACTACCATAACTGTACAAAACCATTTAATAACAATGTATGCATTTACAATACTTGGCACAAACCGTCCGAAAGAATCTAAGCTCCGGTTGAAATATTCAATAAAAAATAGTGTCAATCTATGTAAATAATATTATGAAAATTTACGTGATGTTTACTATCTTAGTTAAAAGTATTATCTGAATACAAGTCGTAGAGAAAGACAGAGATAGGAAGAGAAAGTGCAATTTACTATCATCAAATAATACCCACCCTTTCAAAATCAGTAAGCATTTCAAAGTTATGACTGTAATAACAGAGGTTGTAATTTTTTATGTGATTACTTCACCAATAAAGATTGAATTTCAGTAATAACGAACAAGTAGTAAAATTAGTCGCCATAAAAAACTTTGAAACCAAGTAATAATATTTCCTCTCAATTATATATATATATTGTCGATTTATTGCCAGAAATCATTAAGTGACGAAATGTTGATCCTGAGATAATCGACTTTCAAGATTCAACTAAATTTTGTCAGTTGTATCCAATCATATCGTTGATATGTCAGAAACACCAAATGTACACAACTGCGTTCTTATATTTGCTTATAATGCATATTAATACATTATGCAATGTGTAGATTTTAGATCATTTTTTCCCTTGGTTTAATAAAGAGCACGTTGGCCCACGTAAGAATTAAACCACTGAAAGCCCCCTACAGGTTCATTTACACAAGTGTTCTTACTAACGAACTTGGTTTCGCCTTTCGGAATATTCAGGTGTTCATGTTTATGAATTAACTTGAGCTGAAAATTTAAATTTAATGTAGAACTGTACAAAATATGAGCGATTCAAAAAAAATACTACTGTTCGTTTCAAATCACATCCTTTTATCTTTATCGTATTTGAAAATCGAGGTCAAGTGGCGAACATGACATGAAAAATACTTACGTGTTCATAAAAGTGTAATACAATCTTCATGAATGTAAAAAAAAACAATAATAACATTCAAATCCACCAATCCCATACGGATACACGTCAATGAATGTGATATTTGTGCTAACATTGAAATAAATTTGTAAAACTAGTTCAAATATCGAAATATGATCCTAGTTGAAAATTTGCCGGTCGTAAAAATGCACGGACAATAAAAAAAATTGTTCACCACTTACGTATAGAGAAGAATATCGCTGCGCGAAAGAAACGTGTAATTTCGCGTAATAATGATCACATAATAGGCCGTGCCAAAGCCTCCTATAGTAACAAGCCATGCTATAGAGTTGAAAACAGGCTTTTTTCAAGTCTTAAATTAAAGTTCAAAGTAATATCACATCATCATGAAACCATTTATTTCTGTTATTTTATAAGAAATTCATATATATTTTGTCAATTAAATCTTTTACATACTATGAAGAAATTAACATTCCCTTAAGTCTTTCAAATAAAAATCTGCGACAACAAAAGTAAACAAAAAAGGAAAATATTTTTTTTCAAATTCATTTCGATATAATATTTCAATACAGAATATAACGTTGGATAGTTAGTTCATTTAAATAAACTTGACTACTAAAAGGAATATAGATGTTTACTTACTTTGAAAGATTATTATTACGAGTACTAGTAGTAATCAATAACATAAATTGTAAAAGTAAATATACAATTAAAACTGTATCTTTCGACACATTATGATTCGCATAAATCTACTCTACCACACATCGCATATCTTGGCATTCGGTAGATTTCTTACAACGGTATCAATCATCAGTTAATTTGCATATATGGACATATGGGTCTTCCGATGTATCGTAAATTATTACTAAATAACACCAAAGAATCACAGAATATTCATACAAGAAATCTTTTAAACACACATGTTATATTCAACGAAAAATGAGCTCATAAATCGGAATTGAGAGTCGATCTACGTATAACCGCCATACAATTTGTTAGAAGAGGCTGGGATTCAACGGCCCACTCATCGTTTACCGATTTTTCTATAGCACTGCTTGGAACTCAAGACTGTTATGGCCGTGCACATTAAAGCGTGTACCTCAAGTTTATTTGTAAGCTATACCCGATGCCATAACGCCGAGTTGTAATAAATCCAGGGATATATCATTATTCTCTGCGGGGTGTATACAGTACTTCAAAGTGGCAGTCACTCACAAATTACAACTCTCTTTGTTATTCCGGTAAATACAGTGGTTAGTGAATTAAAAGGATTTGTTCAATAAACTCGGCAAATTGCTTCAGCTTCCGTTCAACTCGTACTTTCCAGGAGTCAACTCTGAAAACATTATTATTATATTATATTTTTCAAGGCCATAAATCATGTCGCCGGGACAGCAGAACGAGAATTATTACTCGACGTGGTTATTCAGGACACTTGTAATACTTACAACGATTTAACTGCGTCGTCAAAATATTAGTACCGTAGAAAGCGAAAGTATTTCTTCAATGCAAGATTTGATATACTTAGTGTTGAATTAATGAATAGTCGAGAGTGAAGATTTAATAGTTTTGGCATTTAAGTATCAGTACATTGCTGTATTTAAATTTAGTTTAAATGCAAACGTGGTTAATTTCTTTACACTCATGCTCCGACTTAGATTGTTAAATAGTACATTGATTGAATTGGCATTTTCTTGATAGAGAGAGCTACACGATAATGAGGTCAAAATAACACTGTACATAAACTGGGCTTTTATACTGATGCAACGCAGTGGAACGGCGTTCGGTCACATTTTCTCGGCATTGTTTCAAATCAATATTAGCAAAAATTAATTTTCATTTTCTTTTCGAAACCATTTTCTGTTCGTCTCTATCTTAGATTCCTTTTAAATGTAATATACCGGGCACCGTCACACTCATAAATTAATGTCATACTACAAAACAATTCCTGATCTATAAACTTACTCTGTGACCAGAACCAGGGGTCTAATGCTTAATATATTGTTTTGAAAAAAGATATATTGAGAAACTGAATAACAAGCAGTTCTCATAAACTTCTGTTGAGATAACTCCATTGGGAGCATGTGCAAAGTACATATATGGATTAGACGAAAAAATCTCAAGTAAAAAGTTTAAATAGAAGTGAGTTCTGGCACCTTTTTTTATATTTTGTTAAGTTAATAGCTGTTTCGACTTCCGCAGTTCAAACGTAACTCAGACGATGGGATGAAGCCGAAATAACTATGATTTTAATTAAAAAAATGTAAGTGTTATTTACACTATACATATTTCATAAATACAAACCGTGAAAACTTAAAATTGTCTTATTGTGTATAAATTGTATGAAAACATGTATATTATATAATATTGGCAACAGATTTAAAATTGATATTTATTAATTGAAAATTAAATCAAGTGCCAAATTTAGAGTACTAAAAATATTTGAATTAAAAAAAATAATGAGCAACTCACAATTACTATCCTCAAAACCATACAAAAATGCAACGTGTTTGCTGTTTTGTTTGGTGAAGTTGAAATAATAAACATTTTCAACCATAAAGTTTAGAAATATAAAATATGTCATGTTGTAGAGACGGCCGACGGCGACACGTCATATCCGTTATCGGCAATCGGGTTCACAAGGGATACCATTATCTCTCAACAAACGGCTCCGTTTACTTGATAGAGACATTTATAAGGGTCATTTCAAGATTAGAGATCAAAAACCTGATAAGATGAACGACCGCCCATTCTAACGAATTTCTCACAAACATAATATTATTTTTAGTCTAATAGATAGCAAAAAACCGAGATATTCAAATACTCTCTCACGGAATCAACCAAGCAAAACAAACCGTGTTTTAAACAAGGCTGTGGTGCCGGAGTCGTGGAATCAGATTGTTTTTACCGGAGCAGTTAGAAAAAATCAACGAGTACGATAGGGATTTTTTTACTAGTATTATCTATGCAGCACCATGTGACCTGTCGCTTTTGTTACAAACTCTATTTTATTTTTTCGAAAATCCACATTTGGGAGTATGCTTTTTATACATATGTGAAATTTTGTGCTCTACACCAGTGTTTCTCAACGTTTTTGGGTGCGTGGCCCCCTTTGAGTGTCTTTATTTTTCTGTGCCATTGTTTTGTCTTCCCATGAAAATTATAATTTCAAAAACTCACTTTTTTATAGCTCTTCCGAGATTTTCGAATCTAGAATGCCAGTAATTTATTTTATTTACGGATTTACAAAAAATAGCTGCGCGACATCCGCCATTATGCTCTTCCCTGTATCGTTTTATGAGTACCCGTGGCTCCCCTAAGCTGTGTTGTGGCTCCCCAAAACAAAAATAAATCTCTGTGGCCCCCTAGGTGGCCACATGGCCCACCGTTGAGAAACCCTGCTCTACACGACGACACGTCTTAATCCAGACATCTTACTCATTGTTTCCTCAATTGAAATAATGGGCAAGATTGGTTTCTGTGTTGTTTTCAGTTATGACGCCTCTCTCATAATCTTCATTAAATCAAACATAATAAACAATAGACTCTCGAACAGTTCTCGTAAGCACGGCAATTGTAAAAATATGAAAAAGTTTAGCGTCGCTTAGGAAATGGACTCAAAAAAATACCGTCAAGATGTGTTGATAAGTATCACGTTCTTATCATTTTTCACGCAATTAGTCTGCAAATTACTAGAAGAGTTGTGCGTAATTTTTGAACAACCAATCCTATGATTAGCGAACGTTAGAATTTTTTTACGTATGTACTATAAAATAATTCAGTTCTAAATCATTTAAATGAAATGAGTCACATTATCAGCTATCAAAGAATTGCCCATTTCTCTCTCCCTCGGCGCAAAAATGTTGAATTAATTTTCGAAAAACAGCAATTCCCAGACTGAAATTACACGACTCCCTTGCGAAGTTAATAGGCTTAAAATTAGCATTTGTCGTACCCAACGTAAATCATATTTTCAACATGTGCTGTATTACTTTAATACTAATTTATATGAAATATTCATCAAGAATATTGTCCTAAAAAATATGGCATGCCTTTTAAGTAATTAATGGTGGAGAGAGTTAACTACAATGATATTATGCGGAGTTTGTAAAAAAAAAAAACATAATTATAATATTTTAAACTAGATCCTTTTTGTACGGTAGATGTGTCCTACAGAAATAATGCATTTTTTTTTAAATATCATAGAATAAGTGAAGACGCAATTCGTAAATTTAAAAAAAATGCATAACTCTAAAGTTATGAGTTAAAATAAACACAGAATATCATTTCAAATAATCAACGAATTGGGTGTTAATCTGATTTCTATTGCTAACCTTAAGATGAAATAACAAATTACTGCAACTGAACGAAATTGAATAGTTAAAGACAGTATAAAAAAGCTTTAAAATACATTGATTGATACATAAATAAAATGACAATTACAATACCATAAAAAAAACTCGACACGTCTTGATTAGGGCATCCAATACCGGACCCTTTCTGTGATCGCGGTATTTTTTGATTCACAATCATTCTATCCTGGGATTAATCATATATCTTTTTTTTTTAAATATCACTAATTTTAATACAATAAAATAACCGGCATTAACGGCCAAGGCAATACATTTTCTTTTTTCTCACAGTTGCTTGAAAACAATTCAAGTAAAAGAGATATCACAAACTCTCGTCGTGTGCATGATCTCGAATTAAATTTGAAAAATAAAATATACCGCCCTAAAAAATAAATATCGGATCCTATGGCGCAACGATTGGTGTTGTTGGCTTCCGTTCCGGATCTCACGGGTTCGAGCACCAGTACGAATAGCATTTTTTTGATCGATTTCTTTTCGAAAAAATTCCTCCCACCCTTCCGATCATTCAATAACTGGGCGTAGCGAGAGCGATTAGTTAACCACTTATCCAGTTTTAGCCTTATCCTTCTATCCTTACTAATTTCTTTGAGAAAAGAGATTGAGCGATTAACCAATTTTTGCCCAGTGTTCCAATATTGGAACATTTAGTGTTTTTACTTCCACTCCATTTATGCATGACGTAATATTTTTCAGTCTCAATCATTCTACAGCTAACAAGTGTGGGGATCGTTTCGTGTAGTATTTTTTCAGATTTGAACCTGTCGGTGTGAGCAGTGTTTTTTTATTTGCATCAATTACGGGTAAAATCGGGCAAAAATGGATTAAGTAAAAAGCAGTTCTCGTAGAAAAACATATTTTGAGATACCTCCATTAGAAGGCCATGTGCTCCAAATTATAATTAAAACGTAAATTGCCTGAAAAATAACATGCTGGGAACAACTGATGTTATATAATACAATATAAATATTTCTTACAATTATTGCGAGCCACAGTTTGCACATGACATGTGCCCCAATAACGTGGCAACGGGCAATAAGCCGAAATTGGCCACTCACATGCGGGTACTTTCCACCCTCGCCCGGACCTCAATAGCAAAATGACGGGGAGATAGCATCTAAGAAGCATTAAAATTAACAAACCAGTAAACGAACAAAGCTGCCGAATATTGCTTTAATAACAAACCCTCATTTTAACTATTATCCAAATGGGGTGATGTTTTTGCGAAACGACCGATTTCATTGTATACGTAATTTTAATCGCCAGGCACGCACATAAACATTAATATTAATATTCCCGCAAATCACAATATACGTAATCAACCATTATTTGGCGATATAAAAATACTGCAACTCCTTGCTTGCAACGTATGTTATTATTCCCCTGCACGGTGTTAACCAATAATTCGTGACGGAAAAGCCATTATGTTAACTATAAAAAAATATATACAATTTGTAGTACAGTAAAACCCCCATTTACACTATAGTCGGGACCGTGTAATTGGGGGTGGGAATTTCATACAAAATTAGGGATTTGGTTTTTTTTCGCGGAAAATGCAAAACTAAGATTTTCTTAAGTTTTGCAAAAAGAAAAAAAAACGAAATATTTAGTTTTTGTAGTAATATCGTGTATAGCCTGGCACGTGTTGAATACACAGACGCTAGCCAACATTTGACTGTATGCGCGGCACAGACGACCGTCCCGTAGTAACGAAAATGAAATTCGATCGTGCAATTGGGGGATTTGCGGCGAATATTTCAAGCCAGGGCGTAATTCGGGGTAGTGTAATTGGGGGTTCCACTGTATTTATTTTACAATTTCATGTGAAAACATAATTAAACACTTTTTTTGCACTTATGCCACTATTACTTATTAGGATCAGGAGCGGTTTCGCTCACCAACAGCTCAAATCACTTAAAAATGCTTGTGATGAGTGAAACCGGTCCTGGTACCAATACATAATAGTGGAATAAGTATGTCAAAGGATCATTTTATTATTTTTTGAAATCATGTCTTTCCACCAAATACTTACAGTGAACACTTTGAAAGTAATTGTATGTAATGCTCAGGACCAGTTTCGTGTTGCGAAGGATTATTTTCAAATGAAAAACATATTATTCAACGAATTGTTTATAATAAAAATTTAAAAAACGTATTTCTATTAAAATTGTGATGGATGGGAAAGCACTGATAATGCTCGCGGTGAGCTAAACCGGTCCTGATCAAATAAATGTTATGTGGAAAAAGTACTAAAAATCTTTTATTACTTTTATTATAATGCCATTCCACCAAGTATTGCCAGTGAACACCTTAAAAGTAATTTACTTGTTATCGTTATTATTCGATATATTAAAAAAAAACATGTCAGCGAGATTCATATTGGAGTTAATTGGTTCGCGAGGTGCGAACGGTTGGAGACCGCTTCTTTTAACTGCATAAGTGACCATTCACATCAACAAACACGTAACATCAGATTCACTTAAACCAATTCATTTTTAATAGCGTATCTCTCTCATTTTCTCATGCCGAAGTGAGTGAGACGTGAATATGCATGTCTGTAGATGTGAAGTCACTATAAGGCGTAAAATTCTACCATATTGTAATTTGACTGGCCCCTTACAAATGGCGATGCCGTATCGAGTGGAAATGTTTGTATGCGAAAAACGGCGCAGAAATATGGCGTCGTAAACAAGTCAGTTATTTATTAAATATTTATTAATCACTTTTAAGGTGTTCACTGTCAATACTTGGTGGAATGGCATTATAATAAAAATAATAAAAGATTTTTAGTACTTTTTCCACATACATTTATTTGATCAGGACCGGTTTCGCTCATCGCGAGCATTATCAACTGATAGAAAAATATATATGTAGTTTATATTTTTTTCTATCAGTTGATAATGCTCGCGATGAGCGAAACCGGTCCTGATCAAATAAATTTCTGTGGAAAAAGTACAAAAAATCTTTTATTATTTTTATTTAATATTTATTATTCAAATAGTTGAAAAAAAAAACTTGAGTTTCATTTTCCGAAAAACAATATGCGTTTTTGAAATATTTTTTGTTTAAATTACTTTGTATTGATTTTTTGTATTTTATTTGCCAGATTTGAGATTACATAAATGTTTTTATTTACATATAAGTATGGTCCATGTTTCACAAATTTTGAAACGTGCCGAGTTTGCAAATAATAGCCTCATTTATACTGTAGAAACTGTCTCAATCGTGTTTTTTTTTCGTGACTTAGGTCAGATTGGCTTTTAAAAAATAGCGTTAATGTTAAAAAATATATTTTCTAAATGATTTATGGTTTTGCGTTCGAAGACATGGTCGTCTCTGATGACTAAAATTCTTTACCATCAATCCAATTCCAAAATTGGTCTGGCGGTATCGATAAGTTGACCGCCAGTCCTGTCTTGGTCCTATCTTATATGTATGTATAACCAAGTTTTAAAAGATGGGACGAAACTATAAATTAAATTGTGTAAGGAATATTTAATTAATGGCAGATATTCGACATTCATTTAAATAAGTTTACTTTAGTCGATTTTCTACTCGGCAAACATGCATGTCTTCATGAACTTGATAATAATTCCTTACAGTCATAATGTAAATATATACACATGACATGTAACTTTCATCAAAAGGGTTGGAAAATATAATCATTAAATAAAAGAACGAAAAAAATAAGTTATTTGTTGTCTGGCCAGTTGTCAAGCCCTGTCGCGTGACGGTATGCTAAACCGACCAAACCACATTAGCATTTCCGCATCATTTTTCTTTTTCTTGCGGCCAATAAGGTGTTTCACTTTCCAATCCCTCTTCGTGGGGTATTCTGCATGCTAAAATATATATCGGCTCCCCCTCGATCGTTCTTTAGGGGAGATCTACCAATAAGGAATAAAAGTAAATCCTTCAGATATTGCCCGACAAATATATGAGACATCCAAAAGTAATAACCGATTTGTCCACTATTCAATGTAAAATTTATAATTTTATAACTATATTTTTAAACGCCTTATCATTAAATCTAATATCTGTGGAAACGGTCAAAATGAATAAGTACATATTTTTAGGTTAGTATGGAATCTAATGAAAATGGGAAACAACTTAAGGAAACTTTTATGAAATGGTAAAGATAATTTCAATCAATTTTTCAGAACGATATCTATAGCCTCACCTGTCAATACTGCAAAGCTGTTATGTAAAACAAACAGGTAGAAACTTTAATGTAAGAAATAAATAACACGTAAGTATAATATTATCTAAAAAGCAATATTTTTTCGGAGTTTGCTAATCATTTGGTAGAAAATAGTCACAATTTTGATAAAAATGTTGAAACACAACATCTAATGAATGATTAAGAGTTAACAATGGAAAGTTTGGAGTTTTTGGAAATTAATAAATTCCATTGAAAGAAATCAAACTATAGTAAGTAATATAGGCGGATCACCATTGTTGATATTATTTCCATTTGGATTTACCGTACCGATTGTAAGTAATTAATTTATAAATAATACTATCAATGTTTGTGTCTTACCCCCTTCCTACGGCCAGTAGAAAAAAGAACTCCCAACTTTTATATTGTAATATATTAATTACTTAGTAATTAGAATCAATTTTTAGTTTATTCGTAAACCTCCTGATGATGCTTCTCAAATAAGCGAATCACGTGTTACATTTTGGAGAGCAAAATAAGCAGCTTCCAAAAAGTTACTGCCGAATCCATCGAATATACTAATTGAAATGAATTCAAATTTGTTTAATTTTATTGTTCTACAAAATTGTACTCAAATCTGTCTATATGTACAGATAAAGACACAATATCAAATTGATATATTTTTGGAATTCTTAAATTATAAATCTAATTTATAACATATTTATAGCAAGCAAAAAAAATATAACGTGCATTTTATTGAAATAACTTCTTGTAAACGTATATACGTTATACGTCTTGAAAACGAATGAAAAAAACAAAATTATGTACACATTACCTGTATAAGAAATATTATCAAATTTTGTACTCATATAAAAAGTTTGGAAAATATTATTTTCATCGCAAAAATATGAAGCGTAAAATATTGCGTGCAGACTTTGAAGAACGTGTCATAAATAATGCAAAACTTAAAACCTTTCGAGAACAAAACATGTTGAGCTTTCTTTAGTTTACGAAGCCATTTTGTGAACACAAGAAAAATAAGTTACTATCAAACCAAAACAAATCTCATTACTGTAATGTATCTTCTAAATTTTCCCACGTTATATATTTATTAAAATTCTGTATAAAGAAAAAGTTGAGCGTATTTTCGAGTAAAAAACAAAACAAAAAAGATACCACTTTCATCAATCGCTGATGTGGCATACATACTTTGAATTGTAGGATTTTTACCTAGGTATGTGTCACATTGAAAAAATAATTATTAAATGGTGTAGTTAAAAATGATTAAAAATGTTAAATATTACTCAGTTATATTAGTTCTCATAAGAACGGTATTTTTTTAAAATATAAAAATATTGCAATCGTTTCATTCATACATAATCAAAAAAATATTCCTTTAAATATGTAAGCCATATTCTAAAATTCTCTACATGTGATATCATTTATCTTTTCAAAAGGTGAGTAGTTCGAAATCAGGTTTCATGGTGGCTTGCCAATCAGTATATTATCATAGGTATTGGTATAAGTCAGGCGTGGAGAACCTGCGACCTTAAGGACGCATGTGGCCTTCTGGCCAATTTTGTTATTCTGTAAATTGTTATAAATTCGTAAATTCCTGTTTCCAGCCAAAGATTCCCTAGTCAATGTTTACTGCGACCATATGTCGAATCAGAAAAATGGTTGCGGCTTTTAGAGAATAAACGGTTCCCCACCCCTAGCATAATTCATTTACGGAATAAAAAGCTTAAAATCTACTGTTATTAACAATCAAAAATTTTGTTGTGTTTTTAAAAATTAAAATTATGTTTTCTTACATATTAAATACTTTAAACGAGACAAGTTGTTTCAATTGGTGTGAAAATAAACCACATTTTTAACAATTCTAATTATCAATTAAAATTTTGTTTATGGTCATTTAATAATTCAATTTAAATCACCCATTCCTCATCCCTTATTATAATACTAAAAAGTGGACAAATGACTCTTACATACACTTTGAAGTAATAAAGCCTTAATTTTAACTTAAAATATATTATTTTTTCTAAAGACGTCTTAAATACATATATACTAAATATCTACGCCTAAAAAATGTCTGGATTATAGAACTTCCCTCCACAGTCCATACCCTGTTCGTGTTTAATAAACTGAGCCAGAAAAATGCTTATTTCGTATGCTATTCGTGTCACTGGAGCATTAAAAACCATCAAATTACTCCAGTAAGACCAGACAATGAATTCCGGCCGCCGCCGTCGCATTTCCGCCTAGCAACAAGATTATCATGCCCACTTTCCTCAAAACGCGAGGATATTTTCAGAGCGCCGTCTCGCCGCTCTGTCCGTTGGCCAATAAGTAAAAGTGTTAAAACAACGGTGGCGAAAATAGCCGAGTGAGGAATCCGGAAACGAACGAGAATAGACGGCGTCGCGACGCCTACTCGGTGGACGGTAGAACGCGCCTGCAACCGAGACGCACGATCTCGCTACACGCTCTTTGCGGTCTCTACGTATGAAAAACTATCGATACTCGACAGAATGTTATTCGTACATCTGGGAACACTAATTTTGAATAAGGGTTTTCCTTGATAAATATAAATACTATACATACATAGTCTAAATTTTATTTTCAGGTCTGCCTTCGTTTATATCAGGGATGCTCAACTAAAATCATTAGTTGGGCCAAATAAAATAATGCATGTCTCTGATGGGCCACACATTAACATATTAAGCCTTAATAATATATAATACGATATTTTTGTATTAATAATAAAATAAACAGCTTACAATGAAAATAGTTTTATTATGTTGTTAACTTCTTAATGAAATATAATCTGACCATTAGAGCGAGATAGCAACCGGTTGCGAACTTTACTTTTTTTGTTCGTAAAGTTAACTAAAACAGTTTGATATAATTGTTTAATTTATAAAAAAAAATAAAAAACTATTTTGTTTCTAATCCACATTTATTTATTAGTAACAGGATTCTGGATCATCTGAGATAAAATTTATGGAAGGGTACAACATTTAAGCGGACGATATTATGAAAAAAATCTAGAGGAATTTTGACGTCAATGACTTTTTGACAGACATGCCAGTTGCCACTTTTCTACGCATTAAAATACAAAAACAAACACACACGCATGCTTACAAAATAATATGATAGGTACCTGGTTGTTTTTTTAAAGTTAATTTCAGTGTGCTATTTAATTTTATTATCTCACGTTTTTGAGGATCGGGTAGACGATGATAGTTTTATTAGCACGTGTCGGATTAAGGTTGGGCGGATCAACGGCTAAGCTTCTTAATCGTAAGCTCACGATTTATATGCAGCAACAGGTGGCGACCGGCGAGTTTAGAGACCGCGCCCTAACTATTCGAAGAATCTGATCTCATCATATCATCGCTATGGCAGAAGAGAGTTTTAATTTAAATATTTTGTATATCATCTTAATTAGCTGAGAACTTGATTTCCAGGAGACGAAAATTACATGTTTCATTTTCCTTCTATTTCCTAATTAATGGTATCATGTAATGTCGGGCAATAAATAATCTAATAAAAATAAGAAACAACTTATTATTACTTTATTGTATTACCATATTGCCGGGTTCGTGGTCAACGTCGATGGCTTCGGTGGCAGAGCTCATGGGTTCAAATCCTAGTACGGACGGATTTCCCAGTTGATTTATGAATTTCTGTTCGAAGGCATGAATATCTGTGATGTCTAAAATTCCCTCCTATCACATATAGGGCCACCTTCTAAAGAATAAGCCATAGCGAAAGCTATATATTAACGACTAGTAATGGCCTAGCCATATCCTTATATCCCTACTCTCTTCGAAAAAGAGATAACCAGCAAGTGAGTAAAAAGCAGTTTTCGAATCATCTGTTGATACAAGCTCTTTTAGGAAGAAGTCCATAAGCTGCACATTGGTAAAATTTAATGTATTTTAAAAAAATCATTCACGTACGTCGGTGATTTAAAAAAAATACTTTTGAAACACATTATTATCTTTTTGATCATATTCGAGATAAACGGGTATTTATTAAACTGATTATTTAAAAAAAAAAAACACAGTTTCGCGAAATAATAATCATTTAAAGGCTCGTCAATTTTCAAGAATATGACAAAACAAATACTTTGTAATATGTGATGGTTTCTATACATTCGAAATTCGATTTTGATTTATTTCCAATACCGAAATATCTGTATTTGTGCATTTTCAAAACCGGTGTCTTGGTATTAAGAAAACAATATAAATACCAGTATTGCAATTCCTTTTCGAGATATACATAAAATTTTGCCTTGATGCTGGTAAATTATATTTTTATCGCATTTCCAATAAACGAATAATCCGATAAGTTAGCACTATTTGTAGTAACAACAACGTACATAGTTTATTATTGCAGTTGTGTTTTAATGAACACCATAACTACCCCGTCTCTATCAGGGTTTAACTAGGATAAGATAGCACCAGGATAAACAAATAAATAAGAATCAAATATTACGACCATTAATAACGTTGAACGAAGAGATGGATTAGCAATTTACATAATCATAATGTACTTAAATATACATAGAAAAAATTGTATCGTGGTTGTGAATTATCAAAACAAACCGATGAATATCTAAATTGCTTCAAGTGAAGCTTTTTTGATTATCTTAGTTTGATTAAATTGCACGTAAAATGCGACTGTATATGTATATATATTAAATTCATGAATATCAGTAGGGCTTATACAAAAACCGACTTTTGAAAAAACCGGTTTTCGAATGTCAGTATTTTTTTAAAACCGGTTTTATTAGGTGTTCGAAGTTTTTAAAAAAATGGATAATTCAATTAAAATAGCGAGAAAAGTTTCAATTTTTTAATGTTGTTTATTTATATACACAACAAGAAATTATTTGGTGTTACTCTTCAGAAAATATGATTCAAGAAAACACAAAGCGTCCACTGATCGTTTTGTAACAAAATTTCCAGATATCGAAAATACCGTTTCGCTGGGTAATGATGTGGGGCATATGGTCTTTAAGCTATCAAATAAGAGATCCAAATTTTCTATCCTTTTGTTCATAGACTCGTTAAAGGATAATTCGGCACAACCGGTTACGAAGTTGAAAAACCGGTTTTCAAATATCACAAATTTAGCCAAAAAAACTGTTTTAAAACCGGTTTTTGAAAACCGACAAGCCTTAGATAAATACCATTCATTGATCTTTAAGTTCTAGTGCGCATTAGCGTCAAAGTTCTTATGAGTTTCCTTGATCGCTGATGTTTAAATAATTTGCATTCTATTCCATCGCTGCCGAAGGAAGGGCGTGATTGTTACAGAGGTGAGCAATCCTCTGTGAAGCAAGTTCACGGGGACACCATATGCATTCATATGCAAATCATACTCTATATATAACTTCGCACATACAATACACAAGGAAGTTAATTGAAGAGAGTAATTTGTCATTATATTGGAGTACTGGAGTTATAATATTTGTCAATAGACTGTTATTAGAAAATTTCTTAATAAATAATTTATTTCTAAAAATAGGACTTAACATGCGATCCACCACAAATTTTGAATTTTATAAAGTTTGCTTAGGCGTGACGTAAATTGTATTTATACTAATGACTCGAAGATTATTGAAGACACTCCTGTTCAAAGCGACAAAAGAAATTAATACATCCTGTCATAGTTGAGATTAATTTCCCAACACTCACTTATCTGTCTGCGAGTATGAGAAACGTAAAAAAAAACACTTCCTTGTAGTCTGTTTCTCTGGTGGAAAGAATTATAATAATTGTTTGATTTTAGTTTTTTTTCCAATACGCGTGCTTGTTTCAATGCCGTGTTCATTATCTAATGCATTGGCATATTTCCAATTGGGCCAATGAGTCTAGTGTATAGAAACAATATTTTAGGTTCCTGACGTACAAATAAATGTTGGCTTCTATTTGAAGATGATCCTACGTAAACAATACGAGTTCACCAGTGACGAGCGGAATAAAAGATTTCCATAAAGTTACATCATATCTATTCGATTTCAAACGTTCATGGCAGAAACCAATATCAACGAAATTTAACACAGTTTTATATATCTGCAATGTTAAACTTAATACAACGCATGAAATAGAGTAAATTTTGTTGACTTTTAACATATACCCAAATAATTGTCACACGCATAGAATAATCTTTAACACCTCCATGTCCATGGCAATCGTAAATAGTTGAGCCATTAAATCATTCAATATTTCTCTTAATATTGTCAATGAGTATTTATCGTTTTAGGTATTCTAGCATGTATACGTTTTTAAAATTATTTTTTAGCTTCTAACTTAGGTTTAAATACTGTCAATAAACAGTGAAACTGAGATGCCATCATGGCAGGGAACGTAATTTTTTAGGATGGCATGTTACAGGTTAAACAAACTACATGCAATACAAATTAAGTTTGACAGAATTTATTTATTGATTTGGCATTTACTTGGTAGAACTCCATTATAATAGGGTAAAAATATTAACGTATTTTAGTTCTAAAGTTTTTTTATATTTATGCGTTGATAGCTATTTCGGCTTTCGCCATCGTCAGAACTATGCTTAAACGTAAAATTTATTCCACATAAACTAACTAATTAAACATGTGCAGTGATGTGGGTTCATCAATAAACAATATCATATTCTAATAAAAATAAAAATAATAAAAGATTTTTAGTAATTTTTCCACATAAAATTTATTTGATCAGGACCGGTTTCGCTCATCGCGAGCATTATCAACTGATAAGAAAAATATAAAAACAGTGCTATTTAAACAAGTTAAATTGAAATAAAAGGTGTAAGCAACTACTAACAATGAAAAGGAATTACAAATTACATTATAATTACACAAAATTAAAATGCTTAACACCTATAACATACAATTAAAAAATCATCCAGAAATATAAGTGGCAAATGATATCAATTATAAATTTTATGTGGAAAAAGTACTAAAAATCTTTTATTTTTATTATAATGCCATTCCACCAAGTATTGCCAGTGAACACCTTAAAAGTGATATCACATTCTTATCAATAGCAATATCATATCAATCGACAATATCATATTCTTTTAAATTAAATATAAAAATGTGTCAGTCGCAGATTCAATCTATAAAAAAAAAACCAGGGTAGTATTTAGCTTAAATAATGTTTACGTGAGATTGGTAGATAATAATGTGATAAAGTACAGAATTCCCTCTTCCACAATCTATTGCATATAAAATTGTGTAGGTATATTTGATATTGTGTAAAACAACGCCACGCCACTGACTGACTCAGATATGCCTCAGGAAAAAGTTAATATTTTTAACGTTTTTTTCGCTTCCGCTAAAAAAATCTGCGAACAAATCTAAAGTGCATAAAAAACCAGTGACACACTTACGAAGCCGCGGCAGGGAATATTTTCCGGAATAATTCAACTTGTTATAGTTTCAGAAATAGTGTCCGTGATTCAGAGAAGACATGCGTGATATAATGTCGCTACAATATATTATTTCAGACCCATTTTAACCAACTGCGCAGTAGTTGTTTAAAAATACACCGAGATAGTTCTACAACGCTCTCAAAAGTTCTACGTATTTAGAAATACGCACTATACGATCACCTCATATTACGTAAATTTAATTTCATTTCCAAGAACTGCCAAATTAAACATATTTATTCTGGTAATCTCAAGTACATCAAATGAAAAATAAATTTAGCAGTAGATTATAAACTCATTTCGTGTATGTACAATGAATGCATTGGTCCGTTAATCGAATCAATCTGTTGTTTATTTATTTTAGAAGAACTTTTGTTCTATATTAGTTTACAATACGTTTGGGGCCCGTATAACACGGTTATATGGTTCCACAAAAACGTCGTGTAATACAAATCCGTGTTATACAAGGTTTGAAGTTCATACAAAATTAGGAATTGCGTTCCAAAAAAAAATATCGAAGATGGTTTATATAAATATGTACTTTATTTTTTTAAATAAACAAATATACATTTACATATCTATTGAAAGAAATTTTAATAACATAATATAGCATTCATTCATCATCGCTATCACTTAGAATTCTACATGTTTTACTCTTTTTCGAGATCGGTTGTAAGTTTTCATCATCATCGGAGGACTCTGGATTTATTGTGATTTTAGCCTTCGAAAATTCGGTAATAAGCGATTGTCTGCTTTTAGCGAATAAATCTTTACGTATTTCCTTATAAGGTTCCAAAATTTGTTGTAATTCCCTCTTAAATTTCGAACTTCTTTCTATTATAGGATCCTTTTCAATATTTATTTTTTTAAATTGAAACCGTGTTATATAAAGCGTGTTGTATGAAAAATATACCACAATTCATATAACAGTGTTATACGAACGAAAACGTCATAGGTGATTTTTTAGCTCTACTCCGGAGCAGACGACACATTAGTAAACTAACTGTAAATGATTTAAAACTTTTAAGCTGAAGTTTCTTTTTACCAAAAAATTGCATTCATTTGTACCTAATTTTGTTAAATATTAAAAAAAAAACAGTCGCTGAAGAATGAATGTATATATTTTATTCCATTTCATAATAGTTACATTAGATAAAAAAATATAAACAATTATTAATTGATAGTATTAATTATTATTTTCAATAGATTCGGCGATAACTTTGTGGAAGTTCATTGTGTACAACAATGTCATCAAGTAAAATTTGATAACATTGTTGTTCCATTTGTTCAGTTACAAAATATGATACGTGCTTCGCCTCTTTGAGAAGCATCATCAGACATAACGTCGCAGGTTTAAGAATAAACTAAAAAGATAAAACATTGCGATGTTATGTCTGATGAAGTTTCTCAAAGTGTCTAAGCATGTGTCACATTTTGTAACACCAGCGATTTCCAACCTGGGAGGCGCTAGCAGTCCAAAATATTTATTTACCCTTTAAAACGTGTCTTTATTACTATATGAAATAAAGAACGGGGAGGCGCGAAGATATGTTCTTCTTCGAAGGGAGGCGTTGTAACATACTGTAGTGAAATAATAAAGATACCAAATTTAATTTTAAAATTACAAAAAAATACAAATAGTAAAGTTAAGTTCAAATAAATTTCGATTCAATAGTAAGAAGTAAAAATGTGTCTCATTCATTTCTATCGTGGATTGAAAAGAGATAGCATTGTTGGTAAACACTTTTTTTAATTCCAGTGTATGTAGCAGCATAGTTATAGATAAGTGCACGATCTTCCTCCCACTTTTCCGTAAACCGGTGCTGATTTTTCCGTGCTTCGTTCACAAAGAAATTAGCGAAATAGCTATTGGCCGTTATGGCTTCTGGGGTATGCGGAATATTCCTGTTAAGTATCCATTCGTAGATTGGCTTTTCCGGATGAAACTGGACACCGTAGAAAGGATAGCTACAAATTTAAGATCGTATAATGGTAAGCGAATTTATAAGGAAAAAATCTGTGAGGCAATTGTATTTATATTTTTAATGTTACAGACCTTTTCGCTTCAAGGGAAGAAATAAAATTCTGACCGTCAAGATCATTATTAATAGATAGAACTTTCCAATCCTTTTCAATGTTAAATGCCGTCAGGTTCTGTGGAATAATTGAGATTTGTTTAAGACAGCAAGCTTTTGTATTGAAAAGATATCATCTAAAGTTTTAAACTCTTCTTTAGGTTAAGTATTTTTGTTTTGAAGACTGGCGACCATAAAAGACTCAGCCCGTGAGTATGATGCGCTTGCTTTCAAAACTGATCTCTGTGTATTATATAACTAATTAAAATGTACACGTTGATTATTTAAGGTGGTTCTCAAACTAACCAAAATTTCCAATTAGAAATATTGCAAGTTTTTGAAAACTAATCGCAATTATATATGTGAAATACATATCTCTGAATATGTAACCGTTTAAGCCGGTTTTGATATTAAGCGGTTCATATTTACCTTTTCTGTGACACAAAAACGATGGAAATTTGCAGTAACATTTTTATCTCTTAAAATATTTATAACATCATCAGGAGCATTTTTGAATAGTTTACTATCTCTAAAATCTGAAATGT
The DNA here is from genome assembly GCA_031772345.1 of Himalopsyche anomala. Classification (NCBI taxonomy): domain Eukaryota; kingdom Metazoa; phylum Arthropoda; class Insecta; order Trichoptera; family Rhyacophilidae; genus Himalopsyche; species Himalopsyche anomala. The sequence goes on from CM062831.1 coordinate 7,861,651, forward strand.
ATAATAATATTTGCAAAAACATTATTGAGGGACATTTTTCAATAAATTCCTATATATGTAGTAGTATTAATTTCTTATTTCTACGTTTCAACGTTCTTTAATAGATATATTTGAAAGTCAAATGACAGCACAAGAATAGTTGAGAGATCTTCTTAAACATTGTAAACTCTTGATAAAATACTAAATGATAACGCAATGTATTTACTACGTATCAGCAGGTATACTGTATTTTATTTGCATATATTTTTGAATCTGCTGTCTTGCTGTCCAGGGTTGAGATACTATTTCTAAAGAGTTTTCCCCAATAGAAAATTTGGATTACCATGACATGCATCACAATCGGTCAGAATCTTAGACTTTGAATCTGATGAAACGTTTGAAATGATGTGCGTGGGCTCGAAACAGAAAGTTACATGGCTAATGAAAGTATGTCTAACACATTATGAATTAATAAACTAGTGGGAAATAATTTTTATATTAAGCTATCCTACTTTATTATAGTATAAGAAAAATAATGAAATAATATATTTTTTATCAGTACTTCGAGATCTATTGCCGCATCATTTAACGATTTCGGATTTTTTGTTTAAAAAATCACCTTAATGTATGAAAACAACGTATTTATGTATCGGTAGACGATGCTTTTGAATCTTGTCGCGCAAACAGAAGTTGATCCTGCGAATAAAGTTATACATATGGTCATACTTAATAAATAAAAAGAATAACATTGACGAATCTAACGAAACAACTATTTTTTACTCCATTAATTGCACCAACTGGTGATGGCATTGATTGCAAAATCAATGGCTCTTATTTTTAAATAAACCAAGTTAATTAACTCACTGAGTAATCTCAGCCATATTTAGGGAATGATTTTTAAATTAAATTAAATACAACTGACTGACTTAAAATTACGCTAAAATAAGTTTGCAAGTTTTCCTATCGGCGTTTGGTAATATGCTGATCAAATTTGTCAATAATTTGGAATGCTTCAATGAATGTTCAACAGTAGCAATATTATGTTTTGACTTTAATAGTAGTTTTTTTATAAATTTCATTAAAATTCCAAATGTTTGAGAGCTTTGGTTTAATCACCCGGCATGTGTGCTCTATTTTTATCGATATCAGCATACCATTGTGGTGTCTTTTGTTATCATTTATAAATGGAAAGGGTTAATAAAATATCGCAAAAGTCAAATGGCTTTAGTTTATAATTGCCGACATTGTCCCAGATAGAGAAATTAATATTATGTTAATGCATGGCTTGTTTACAATAAGTGTCATTTTCTTTAAATAAATATATATACAAAGAGTTAAAATCGACTATACCGAATGACATTCGAAAAACGCCTACTCTGCGTCCCCCGGTGCCGGTGAGTTAAAAAAATACACTATGGTGTTATTTACGTAATGGAGAAATTACCTGGCTTGAACTCCAAATTAAGTGGTTGCATCTCCGAATTACAAGGCAGTCGATGTTCTTTTTTATTGGCAGATAAAAACGTGAGCAGTTCAAATCCCAGACAAGTTCCCCATAGTGGGAAATAGTCCCCGTTGTTATTTAAGGTTTTAGCAATGTTAAAAATGTGTCCACCGGCGTTTGTGTAGCCACTCCATCGTTTAAACTGCGTTGATCCGCCGGGTAAAAGCACTCAAGATCAAGACATACGATTAATATTTGTCAAAACTATGTAACAAAACATGAACTATAAATTCAAAAAATTGCATTTGTATATTTTCATAATATAAATACTTTTTTGTTAACTTGGCTAAGTTTTTTCGAAGTCCGTAATTTCAATCCTTAATATGTATCTTTCACCAGAAACTGTTGTGTGCAGAGTTAGATATATCTGCTTGTATTCAGTATTGTATCAAATTTGCTAAACTAAATACACACAAATTATTTACATAGCTGGATAATTATTGCATCTATTTTCTGATGTTTACTCAATTTGCTTTATTTTCAATATTCAATACAATTTTAATTGAGTTAGCAACCAGCTATCAGGAGGTACTCCAATAAATATTGAGCATCCCACAAACTCCCTAGGCATTATTATAATAATAATAAATATGGTATATAAAATACATTAAAGACTTTTCAGAAATCTTTAGCTAGTCCCACTGTTTGAAAAAATTAGCTCGCACAAATAATTTTTCTGAGGTTGCATTTTTACGTATTATGCAACTATAAATAGGGTAAAAATTCATCTGCTTAGCCATCAATGCAGTGTGATTCCGAATATTCGGTGAAAAAAATAATAGGTATTCGAATATCGAATATTCAAACCGTATAATATTGTGTGAATTTCATACGTAGTATTGTTTTTCGGACGAGTAGTATTGATTATTAGCAAATACTCATTGACATCACGTACGTGTCTCAAGTGAGAAGTATATTGTTAAATAAACAAAATAGATATTAAAATATAAAACGCCGACTTAATCTCAATCTTAAACATAGTACTATTAAATATTGCATATCTAATAGGAATGAATAATATTCGAATACTTTATCAAATAATCCAATTTCTGAATACTAAGAAACATTAGAATATATTCGAACATTCGATTTGAATCCCTTGTTATTATCGATATAATTCAACAATCATAAAGTAAAGTTTATATCAATCGTTGCGTAAGTTAGTTATGATACAAATTCCAAACTTACCCGTTAACTTTTGACATAATATCTTCATAGTAGGACTTATTCTTTCCGATCCTTTACTTGTGTTTATTGACAGCAATAATGAAGTACAAATACCAGTAAAAAAGTGGACACATGAAAAATAAATACATAGCCTTGAAATGAAAACGAAATTTTCTCACAATTGAAAAAATCCTAGAAATTAAAAAGAATCAGCATAATTTACATGCCTAATAACATACTGGTGTATAAAGATTTTTCGCAAATAAGAAATTTAACATTATTTTCAACAATACTTGTCCCCAAAGATGTTGATTGCAGTAAAATTACGATATCACCTAATTGCGAATATCTAGATAAGCCAGGATGTTATTAAGTATTCGAACTACACTAGTTATGCGACGTGAAAATTTATGAATAAAAATTTAGGCAAAGATTTATGGAATAAGAAGTCAATACATATTTTAATATTTAAAAAAAAAATGGTTACTGGTTCGTCAAATATTGTATCATAAAGTAAACAGCGTTATAAGTAATTTTATCATTGTTTTATTTACCAAATGGGAACAACCCTGGCTCCACCGCCTTCTACAAATTTGACATATGAAGCTGGGATAACACTTTCATAACCTGGGAATGAAGTATTGAGGGATGACGTCACTTCTCTGGATAGGACTCCAATAATAGGGTAATCATTTTGCGCCACGCAAAATGTGAAACTAGCAACCGAAACGATGAGACTGCACCACTTCATTGCGATGCGAGTTACGACTGATTTTATTTTAGTACATCAAACAAATTGTCTGATTCGTTAAGTTGTTTAGCTCAAATGGACTGGATAATGAATGTTGCAATGAAATTACATGCGACTCTTTATAGTAACAACACAATCAACATTATGATAAGACTTAGAGATCAAAAGGGTATACCTAAAGGCAGTGGTGTAGGAAAAGGTCATGCCGCCCGGGGCGGTCCTTGAATTTGCCGCCCCCAATATTTCCTCTAATTTTGTTTTTTAATCACTTCTACTATTTTTAATCTATGAACTACGAGTTTTTACTACAGGCAGCTTAGTTTTTTTTTAATGTATAATATAATTAATCGATAAATGTTGAATTTATTTTTTAAAATGCCGCCACCAAAAAAAATCTTCCCGGGGCGGTCCGCTATTGCCGCACCCTCTTTGTTACGCCACTGCCTATAGGTCAGGGTGTGTGATTAGCGGGATCAGTGTTCGGATCATTAATTGCTTGAAGGTGCTTGTGGAAAAAGCACCAGTCAAACAACAAAAACGATAATCTTTGGATGAAATGGTACGATTAAGTAAAAAAGTCGACGAATTCATCTTTTACTTTGGGGTAATCAATATTTAATAAGTTAAAAACAATACTTATTCTCTCGATTCAAGAAAAGTATTCAACATTATGTTTTAACATGTGACTTTTTGCAAAAAAACATGTAAAATAATGATTTATTTACCGAGTCAAAATACGTACATTGTGACATTTAATCAGTTTTGACCGACATCTTTCAGAAAACTGACGATATGCAGATAACACAATAAAATTGTTTAAAATTATTAAAGCCCTATGCGACGGCAATCGACTCATCCCTTTTGTGTTACTGATTGAAACATTTTCCCGATCTTTTTCACTTCTGAAGAAAATACTTTTATTGTACGTAAAATGAAACTATGGGTCTCTCTCTATAATAGGTGTTAAAAAATCAGGATAAAATGAAATCAAAATTATTAGTGTATTTGAAATTATATAAAAACAAGACGCGCCTCAAATAATATAATACAATGCCGCGAATACAATGTTTTTTTAAAATGTAGTGCTAGCAAACAAGAGATCTCGCGACAGATTATTGTCTATCAAAATATTATGACAGTTGGAAAGTAAGTCAAATTTTTGCGACGCAGATTTGTCGCAAACGACCTGTCAAAAGTTGCCAAGATGCCGCCATCTTTGTTTGACACACCTCGCTTTCGAAAACGTTATAATTAAAAATAACACTGCCATGCGGAAGCTACGAAAAAATTATAATTATTACTCGCAGAGAGAATTTTGACTTTATAAATTACAGCGCACAAATTTAATATTGGCTCAGACATTTACTTATTCGATATAATACTAGTATTTTTTGCCACACCGTCAGAGTTACTTTACATCGTTGATTAATCCTATTAAACTGTTTAATTTTAATGTCTTCCGGGTTAAATAATCATGAAATCAAGTATTTTAACTTGATAACATTGAGTTTAAATTTGATAGTAATAATGTTAATAATTTTCTTACAAGATTTATAGAAATACGGAAATCGATTAAAGTAATCCATCAAAAACATTAATTCACATAATCTTGGGTATTATTTTAGAGAATTACGTATTATTAATAAATTTAATACTTTTATATGTAAAAATATACAATTTACACTATAATGAATTTATTATGTTAGTATAATTCGATCACATTTACATAAACAAAGAATCGGGCAGATTCAACTATTTAGTGTCGTTGGCTTGAGTTACGGCGGTTACTTCAATAACACGTGCAGACAAGAATATATTGTTATTCGGAAAAGTGTTATATTTTTTTTGTAGTACATTAATATCAATTTAAATTCTGAATAAAAGCACAAGAAATTGTGTATTCAGTATCATCGGAAAAAATCCTGTTTAGATGTGAAATAACTGTGATAAATAATGCTCGTAGAAAAAAAGACATAGTGGATTAGTGTAAGTCAGACAGGATAAATAAGCGATTATCTAATGTTTCAGAACAGGAAGAACAAGGTCACTTGCTTGACTGTTTGAAATAATGATTTTGAGATAGATTATTTACTTTGGCGTAAAGGAAAACTAAAGTAATTATCTATTGGGAGCAAAAGCCATTGCGGTTAATGACCAAGGTGAGTCCGAAATAAATGCATCGGTGAGAACTGTGAAGTGAGTCACATTATAAAAGGACCACTCGTTCGCTAACACTGTTTCTGTGGGCCGACGAGGCCGCTTAAGGGGAAGAGAAATGTGGACACTACTATTTTTCGGTGAGCGGATTCTTCCGTATATAGAATATTCCGTACATTTAAATAAAAAAAAAATTGTTCTATTAGAATGTGAATTCGTGTTCGGAAAAATCACTAAATGCTATTTTTCTACGAAAATGGCAAAATATTTTAATGAAAATAATAATTGATTGAGTTTAAGAAAAATATACGTGCAACTAAAAATGTACAGCTAGTTTAGATATTCTGAAAAAAAAAACCAACTTTACCATCTCAGAATAAATTATAGATTATGTTCAAGGCACATAAAGCGTGTAGTTATTCTTTACCGATTTCTACATGTCAGTAAATCTGAATAAAATAGGTCAGGATTAGCGAACATAGGGCACACGTGCCCGAGTTAGCATGCCAGAAAATATTGCTGGCACGTGAGCTATTCACAAATTTTAGGTGACAGAAAAAAAATATTTTTTAAATGAGAATTTCTTGCAATTATTTAATTAATATATATGTAAATTTCTTCTATACAAAAAAAATCAGTACTATAACAAATAATGTAACATAAAATTATATGACTAATGTAAATATGGTTAACTTCTTTTCACTCGGTACGTTAAAAATTACTAAATGTTTTTTATGGCATGCGCACGAAAAAAGGTTCGTCCCAACTGCAAAAGATCAAAGCTAGCATTTATTCTTTAAAAAATTTTATGTGTATGATGCCTTTATTGCCAATGCTTTAAAAAAACAGTAATAATTTAGATTTCCATATCAATTGAAGTCGAATTAGAGTTGTCAAAAGACTGAATTTTGTAATAGGTTTGTCAAAAATACACTATTGCAAACACGCCTCGTGTCTTAAGGTAAAAAATATATTTTTGATATTTACTGGAATTCGTGTCCCATTTTCCCGGTTTCTAGCTGTCAGATAAATAGGTCCCGGCAAAACCTTCTTCTGAATTATGAACATACTAAATGAGTAAGTGGATTTTGGGGGAGAAAACGAACGACTATCTACCCCGGTGTAGTGTCGAGAAGAAAATTAAGTTAATAAGGAGACAGCGGAATTTTTCACGTCATGAAATATATACAACTAAATAGAGGATATTTTTCTCTCTTGTTTAAATTATTTAAAGATACCATAATTAATACTTTTTAAAAAATCAGCGTTTTTTAAATGTCAATGTTTTCAGCAATAATCATAAATAATGCAGTTGTACTATGGCGCATCGGTTAGCGGTGTGGGCTTTCGTGCCAGAGTTCGAGTCCCAGTACGAACAGCATTTTTTCGATCGACTTCTGTTCGAAGGCATGGGTGTTTGTAATGTCTAAAAAATCCCTCCCACCCATTCCGATTCTTTTATAAATAGGGGTAGCAAAAGCGACTCATTTACCAATAGTCCTGTCCTAGCCTTCATTATCCTTCTATTCCTACTACTCTCATTGAAAAAGAGAGGTTGAGCGCCTGAGTAAAAACTTCTTTCGAGATACGTATCTCCATTACGCGGCCATATTTTCCACATTGGAAGCGGGCATGGATAAAAAGAAAAGAAAAAAAAATACTTTGACGCGAATATCACTAATATATGATATTTTTGTATAAATAATAGCACTGCAATATTTTATTTTATTTTTGAGTTCTACGTAGTTAATCTCAATTTAAAAATGACTTTTATTTTAGTCGAGTGACCCGACGAATTAGCGACTATTATTAAATGAACAAAATAAAAACGAGAATACCGGCAATTCCTAATATTATTGGGTTAAATAAAGGTATTTGTGATAAATACGCAGTAACACGGAAATTCCCGCAAGACCTTCTCAAGGGAGTAAGCCCTATATAGTTGCTATATAAGGCTTACTCCCTATTGCAGTACAGTTATCTTTGGTTTAACTCGCAGTAGAGTACATAGTATGTTCATTTAAAAATTCTTAGTAAATATTTAATTTATTAATAATTTTATAAACACCATATACCCAACTGTTTATTGAAAAAGAAAACTAAATAACCTATGTATTTTTTTGTTTGTTCTAGTTTTGTTCTACTCGCATTATAAAGGACAGCATACAAGCTGTTTATCATTCTAATCTTTTAAATATTATTCCGCCAACGGAGCAATACTAAAGCCGGAATATTTACTCAGTAATCTTACTATTCCATCTGGATAGTATGTATAAATAAATTCTGAAGCAAAATTTTTAGGCTTCTTACAATCATGAATTATTCAACAATTGCCAATAAAATATAAACTATAATCTATAATAGAAGTACACACATGACTGGATATCATAAAGTTGATTACACTGCTAATACGACTATAACTTTCATACTAGAGGTCTGCACGGGCCCGGGTAAGGAATTTATTCTTCAGAAAAATATTTCAGACTATTTTCGTGTCATAAGTCAGCCATGATGGTTTTAATTATTACCAGTTCTATAGCAAATCGTAAATTGTTGTAAATTTGTAAAAAACGGATTTTTCTCGGTCTGTTGAGTATAAATCCGGGCTTCGGGTCGGGTTCGGGTAACAATTGTGGTATTAGACTCGGGCCCGGGCCGGGTCGGGTCTGAGTCTTTTGGGCTCGGACCGGGTAATTTTCTAAAATTTCGGCCCGTGCAGATCTCTATTTCATACCTTATAGATATGATTATTTCATTTCGCATTAAATCAAATTAAAAAACGTTTTAGCGGTTCACAGTTTTCTTTTCATTAAATATTTTTTTAACCTTTTATGAGTTGAACAACATTAAACGCCAAAACAACATTTCATAAAACATGTTTCATATATAATTAATACTGTTGAAGATGATAGCTTACATATCACGGAAAATCGATTCAGGAATAAGGTGGAGAAAGTGCTGTATGTATTATACATATTGACTATAAATTATGGCAGTTCACCAAGGCTTAGTATTAGTAGTATTTGACAAGAAAAAACAAGATAGTGATGCTTTGAAAATATATCTCGATTTACTCAAGTAAATAAGCTGGGATTATTCCAAGAAACCATAAAATTACGATTACTTAATGTAAAAAAAAAAGACAAACACGGCCAGAATAAACGATCCGAGGTTTAACTACTTTCAAAGTAAAAATATATAAATTTCCCAAAGAGAATTATAGGTATTTATTTTGTTAGGTTTGGAAACAATTTTACGGAGTGGAAAATTTCTAAAGTTTAAGGCTGTTTGTACAATAAAAGAAACACGCCATTACTAGACATAGGAAACCTTTTACGCTGAATATATTGCTTCCTTACATAAAATAAAGAAGTGATGTCAGTCTCCAAAAAGAAAATCCCATTTTCATTCGAAAAGAAATCTGGATAAGCGATTTATGGTATTTTCTCAGCCCCGTATATAAGATTACAAATAGCTTGAGCTTATAGCCGTATTACATAAGTTCAGCACGTGACAAAATAATATATATTTATAATACTTATCACAGTGAAGATACTATATTAAAAATAAGATTAAGAAAAACACAATATCCTTTTACTTATTTTTTATTTATCAAGATTAAGACCGGTTTCGCTCGTGGCGAGCATTTTCAACTGTTAACAGTGCTATTTATACAAAAACAAAATTAAAATAGAAACTACCTAAATAAATACTGAAATATTACCCGACGTAATTATTCTTGTATATATATATTTTAAACATTATTTATTTTGTCTGTTAGAATAGATATGGTTTTTAAAAAATCTTTTACAGAATCTTCATGACTGTCGATTTTATAAAAGTAGACATACTAATAATAGGGTAAAAATAGCAACATATGTTTTTAGTTTTTCTAAAACTGTATAACTAAATACGTTCCTATTTTTACCCTATTATGATGGAGTTCTACCAAGTAAATTCCAAATCAATAAATAAAGTATACTTACATACTACTTGGGAGCAGTTTAATCATCATTAAGTTTTTAATTATAGTAATGTATCAATTAAGATCACTTTCGCGAATTATTATTATGTTTGAAATTAACATTAGGCACCACTTTAATTTGTGTACATACAGGTGAACTGTCAATTCAATGTATTTATTGATTTGGCATTTACTTGGTAGAACTCTATTTTAATAGGGTAAAAATATCAACGTATTTCAGTTCTACAGTTTTTTATATTTTATGCGTTGATAGCTATTTCGGCTTTCGCCATCGTCAGAACTCCGTCATTGTCAGATAGTTTTGACGATGGCGAAAGCCGTTTCGAGTTCGTCCATTCTGAAAGTCGAAACCCGGTCCGTTAGTGACAAACAAAATGGGAGTGGAGAAAATTTTAACGGTTCAAATTTAATATTGCAATTCCACCAAGTTCCATCAGTCAAAATCTTAAATTATTGTACAATAATTAAGCATTCATGTTATATCTGATGATTGGTAGTGATTTCATTTTACATATGAAGAATACAGATAAAGAAATATAAAAAGCTGCAAAAGTCAAGCGAAAATTTTAATATAAAGAATATCAAAAGTAACCACAAATCAATGTCAGAATGAAATGCAAGGTTAACAAATATAAACCAAAAATGAACTCTGAAAAACACCTCAATCTTATTGTATTTTGGTATCATGTAAGTATGAAAAAATATACCATTTTCTCGGTATAATTCTCAAATAATATATAAGGGTTATATAGTTTGAGTAATTTTAGAGGAATAAATTTGTAGTTTATGGTGAAGGCTTCGCGCGAAGGGGTGCAATAAAAATATTTACGCATCCGGTAGGGAGTGAAGTATGAATTCAAAATGAGTTAAAGAACTCGAAAAAGTTATGATGCCAAAATTGATAGGAATATTATAGAATCGCGATTGTTTTGACGGCTAACACAATCCAAGTGATGAATTTTTGGATAATTCTTTGGATTGTTTGATAAAGTGTAACATTAACTATTTATTCTCATTATTGTTAATTTTCTAACGTCGCGACGCCTAGGTGAGTGCGCCGAGACAAGGACAGCTGTCTAGCCACTGCCGAAAGTTTTCTTTATTACAGACAAGTGCTATTACTCCAAGCGAATTTCCTACTCCATTTGTCGCCACTGCTACACAAAATGTGGATTTATGCGTTCTACATATAACACGTAAAATTAACGGAAGATATTTTCAACCAGTAATTTTCGTTTAGTAATATCATAACATTGGAAAATAATGAAGCTCTTGTGAATTTTTGAAATTTGTAAAAAAGTGTAGGTATTTTTAGCACTTTTGATTGATAGAAATAAATTTAATGTAACCTTTTATAACACACTCAACTTGAGTCGTGTTTTAGTTAATTCCAAAGATAAGTTAAACTTTTTGAACCAAAGCGGTATGTATTTACTCAACTGCGATTCCTGTAACGCCAAATATATTGGTCAAACAGGTAGATCGTTTAATATTAGAATCAAAGAGCATTTGAGTTGTGCTAAGAAAGGGGATGAACAGTCTTCATTTGGAAACCATCTGTTTCAAAATAAACACACTTTCGATATTAGTAGAAATTTTAAAGTTCTACATTTAAATAACAAGTCTGTCAAACTAGACAAACAGGAAATCCTAGAAATCAATAGATTCAAATTTTTACCTGATTCAGATCTTTTGAACGATCAAATAATATTTGCTAGTTCCCCGTTACTTTATCCATTGCATTAGCCCTTGTTAACTATTCTTTTATATAATTTAAAATATATATAAATGTATGTATGTATGTATATATATTTCTTTGTTAGAATTGATATGGTCTTTGAAAAATTTCTTTTTCAGAATCTTCCTGGCTGTCGATTTTGTTTAAGCATGTACACTCACCAACTACTTGGAAGCGGGGAAAAATATGAAACTATCATTAAGCCTATTCACTCTATTAATGTCATTATTAATGTCATTATTTTCATTGTATCACTTTGTCAAAGAATTCCCAAATTTTAATTATGTTTGTAATTACTTTCAATCCCCATTCTAAATTTATTAATCTGAGATGACTTTTTAATTATATGTTAGATGTGTTAAACATTTTAATTTTGTGCTATTTTAGAATCACTTTTAATGTAATTGATATTTTCTATTCAATGCCAATTGTTGTTGATAACTGTTCATTTTTGTATAAATATCATTGTTAAATTATATTTCTTATCAGTTGACGATGCTCGTAATGAGCGAAACCGGTCCTGACATATTAAATAAAGTGGAATGAAGTACAAAGGAATATTGTTTTTTTTTTTACTAATATAATGCCTTTCCACCAAGTATTGACAGTGAACACCCTAAAAGTGATTTTTAGCACTGTTTAAATTTCGTAGTTACACACGGACAACAGAAACAATAGTCTATTTTTTAAAGCAAAACTAATGAAAAGATTAGAAGTATTTTAAATGTGAAAAATTATTTTCGTTTGCACGCCAGTGGTTTCTAAACTTTACGTTACTACGCATCCCTTTGCAATAGTCCACGCATTCCAGTTTGGAAACTGCTGGCGTAATTTTTTTCTTGTCCGGTTTCATCCTAGAACCTAAGAGATTATACTGTCTTGTTAGCTAGTCTAATATTCATTAATCTATTATAATTATATGTATGGATTCCTGCACATTTTCATCAATATAAGTCCATACACTAATATTTAGAATTGTGGATTGATTTAGACCTAATAACTCGAATAACGTTGATTTACATCACCGTGTTTTGGATAACTTCCAGTAAATAAAGTGGCAATGGACCGAATGACGGAAGAAATTTCGAATCAGAATAATGGCAGTGCGTACGAACTGAAAATAAAAATTAGTCACGATTTTATTCGCGTTCCTTATCTATCACATGTGCCTGGATTTCAAATAATAGAAATGGATTCCAAAAATAACACAATAAAATAAAAATATTTCAGTAAAGTTATACATATCTGCTCTCTTAAAATTGGCAATGACAGCAAGGGCATTATGATTATCTGTTTCCCGTACATAATGTATGACTTTGCCGATTAATCAGTCTGGAGTACAAAGGCCCTAATCTTAAAATATATTCTCTCTAATATTTTGAACTACGAAACTCATCACCAATATTTAAAATGATTTAATTTGTATGGATCAAAAAAAAATAATATTGATTGTATATAACCATGGAATGAACTTTTCTTTCAATAGGTAAAAGTATTAAAGTGTTAAGATCTACATTTTTCTTTTTAAAATTAGTTTATAGCTATACTTTGATATTTTTGCCGTATTACAATCGAGTTCTACCAAGTAAATGCCAATTCAATGAATCAATAAATTTTATTTCCCTATTAACGTAAGTGCATAATATATAAATATTATTTACATACCACGACCAGACACGTGTTTGTACATCATAAATAATCATCCATAACCACGGTAAGATTATTGTAAAAGATAAAAATTGAAAATATATTTTAGTAGTTCCACAAAATGATGTCGAGGTGTATATCAATTACACGATGGAAATTACTGTGGTGAATAAAAAACTGCAATATATAATAATCCAAATAGGGTAAGAATGGAAAGAAGAAAAAAGATGTTAATCAAAAACGATGTCTCGTCGAAATTGCATCAAACCCTGATCATAATATCCAGCAATATGAGTTTTATTTATTATAATGCGCAAACTACAATCTGGAAAGGACACGATTGGACGTCCAAGTAATCAGACCCCGAGGAGTGGAAGAACCCATCGGAATCGGATCAAAAAATCATCGCATTACTACAAAAGGATCGAATCGTATTTTCAATAACGCACACTATCGGGAGGGTGGCGCGCACATTCGAACATGGGGGAAGATCCCATAAGGAAAGACACCGTGTATCTGTCGGGTAATCTGGGAGGGTGCAATGGTACAGCCATTACGGCGAGATGCCAGTAAAAGCCAGAAGCTTAGCGGACTGATAAGAAAAAATGGCCGTTGCATTTTGTGGGATGTAATACGTTTTTATTCAACGCAATGCTTGCGACAGATCTTTTTGAATATGGAATATGCACGGCGAGTACTTAATAAATAATCATGTTCGTTTCATAAAATATTTTTTTTACTGCCATTTTATCAAAACGAACAGAATCTTTTTCAAAGTCACCCATTATATAAATATATTATTAATGTATTTATATTAGTGTTTTATCAATGAGGTAAGAGCCAACAAAATGGTTCTATGAAATTTATTATAGTTTAATATTAATCATAAGTGGAAAGTTAAACTACACAACGCACACGTTTTATGATTTTTTTAAAATTTAAAATTGTGTACCAGATTTATTAGAAAACTAAATAACAAAAAAAATGACTACATATCTTCACCTCAATATATTTGATAATTGTTCACAAATTAATTATGTTTGTATTTACCATCAGTCGACACATTAACTTTATTAATCATTGATGGTTTTTTCATTAGGTGTTAAAGGTTATAAACATTTTAATTTTGTGTAATTATAGAATCACTTCTACTGTAATTTGTAAATTCTTTTCAATGTCAATTGTTTTTTTACGCATTTATATTTCAATTAGTTTTTCGATAAATAGCATTGTTAAATTATATTTCTAATCAGTTGACAATGCTCGCCATGAGCGAAACCGGTCCTGACCTTTTTAAATAAAGTACAAAGGACTATTGTGTTTTTTATTAATTGTTAACAAACACAAAAACTTCATCAAATCATTTTTTTTTTGAATAATTGGAGGCAATTAAATAATGTTAAATTGAATTTTGAAGAAGAAAAAATGAGACCGTATTTAATAGTTACCACTTAAACATTGAAAATCCAGTTACTTTGTTCAAATATATATTTATTTATTTTAACCATGTCCGCTCCCAATGTGGAGCATATGGACTCCTAATGGAGTTTATCTCAACAGAAGTGTTTCTACGAGAACTGCTTGTTACTCAGTTGCTCAACCTCTCTTTTTCCAAAGAGAGTAGGGATAGAAGGATAGGGCTAGGACAGGATTAGTGGTAAGCTAATCGCTCTCGATACGCCCCGTTCATAGGATAAGATGGGTGAGAGGGGGGAATTAAAGACATCACATACATCCATGCCTTTAAACAGAAATTCATAAATCTATCGAAAAATCAATTTATAAAACTGTCAGTACCGGGAGTTGAAACCGGGCCCTCCGTAGACGAAGCCAACAGCGTTGACCACTCGACCACACAGGCGGCAAGTATTAAGCTAGCGATATATAAATGAGTTGTACAAAAGTAACATGGTTAGCCAAATATTTGGTTGAAGTTTTTCATTATTAAATAAGTTAATGCGTAACTTTTTTTAAATAAAAAAAAGTTTAAATAGAAAATGCTTAGAACGTGTTATTTTTTTTTCAAATAAACAATTTTAATATATTTTCATGAGTTTTAATTGATGTGAAAACGGTTAATGATACATTAAAATATAGAAAAATACGACGTTTAGTTACTTTTCATAAAACAGCATAGTTCTTGCTTCGTTTCTCACTCTCTCATGATTATTTTGAATATAAATAAGTATTTTTTATTTTACAACCACGATTACAATAACTGAGATATAATCCACGCAGGGTACATCTGCTATCACATAAATCTGAAAAGTAATACATTTGAGTCACTTTTTTTAATTCGTTCTGTTTATTTATGCGACCTCACTCGACTTCCCCTGAGATGATGACACTCCCATATATGACAACTCTTGTAACAAACCACCGAAAAAGACGTGGGGATGTTATAAATGACTAAATCCAATTTCTTTTGTATTATATTTATATGGAGAAAACATACGTAGGTAATTAATTTCAATACCGAAATAAAGTTTTGGAAACTTGAAACTTTTCGATGATCAAACGAAAATTTGGTATCAATATCTATCTCGTCATAATATGTGACATTAACAATACCATGCTTAGCATAATATTACATGTTGGTATGAAATGGGACGAACGGAATAACTCATACAAATTCTATAAACTTAAAATTGATAACTTTGTAACTCCACATGTTGTGTTACAACAAACTATGACATATATTTCGCCTGATCGTTCTAAGTTATTAAATTAAATTTTATATTAAAAATTAACTTCCGCAAAGTGACCACCGAATCAATTGAAGATACAAAGTAACGAGGTGTCAATTTTAACCTTTTAGCTGATGTAGAAAAAAGTACCTTTGTACCTAGCACGCCGGCTATAATTTGCAATTATTAATACTTATAATTAGTTATCGACGAGGTAACTCGTTGCTGGCGAAAAATTTTACGGGAAATCTCGCCTGTGGCAGCCATCCAGACATAAAAGTAGCAGTACACTATGAAGAGAGAAAGCATTGTCGAATAGTTAAATAATAAATACTAGCTGTACGCCCGTTGACCTCAACGGAGGGATTTTTGTTGCATTTTTAAGTAGTCAGAAAAGTTATTGGCGTGAAATATAAATTACTAACCTATTTATTGAATAATCCAGAAATTCTGATAGTAAAACAAATATATCTCGGGGCGTATATCGACAGCCCTGCCCTGCAGTATTTAAATTGTAAATTATTTATAACTATTATCTATAACTATTTTTCGTAATAGCAGAAATTTCGTAAGTTATTGAATTTTTGGAATAATGTTTAAGTTTGCTAACAACCATTTTTCGTAGAAGCAGAAATTTTGTGAATTATTTAATTTTTGGAATAATGTTTAAGTTTGCTAACAACCATTTTTCTTATTAGCAGAAATTTCGTAAATTATTTAATATTTGGAATAATGTTTAAGTTTGCAAACAACAATTTTTCATAGTATCAAAAATAGTCCTTGTAAATTAATTAATTTTTGGAATAATGTTTAAGTTTGCTAACAATAAGTTTGCTAACAATTATTTTTCCTATTAGCAGAAATAGACCTCGTAAATTATTTAATTTTTGGAATAATGTTTAAGTTTGCTAACAACCATTTTTCTTAGAAGCAGAAATTTTGTAAATTATTTAATTTTTGGAATAATGTTTAAGTTTGCTAACAACCATTTTTCTTAGAAGCAGAAATTTCGTAAATTATTTTATTTTTGGTATAATTTTTAAGTTTGCTAACAATTATTTTTCCTATTAGCAGAAATAGACCTCGTAAATTATTTAATTTTTGGAATAATGTTTAAGTTTGCTAACAACCATTTTTCTTAGAAGCAGAAATTTCGTAAATTATTTTATTTTTGGTATAATTTTTAAGTTTGCTAACAACCATTTTTCATAGTAGCAAAAATAGTCTTTGTAAATTATTTAATTTTTGGAATAATGTTTATGTTTGCTAACAACTATTTTTCGTATATATATAAATAAATAGTTAATTAAATTATTACATATAATTGAGCAGCCCTATATAGCCTCTCACAACCCTGCAGTTTGAAATCTTGGAATTTTCAGAACAATTCAAATTCGTTTAGTGCAAGGTTTCACCCACAGATGTCATTATTAGTTCACTAAAAATTTAAATAGAGTTTTTTTTTTCGTTACTATCAATTGGTTTCGTGGAACAGTGGGAGCTGTCCGAACGTCGCGCATCAAAATTGGGGCATGGTATCGAATCCCACAGCTTGAGAGAATATTTTTGGTTAGTATGAAAATTAATTGTTTTTACACATATTAAAATAAAAATGTCATGACTTCAAAAATTCACACATAGAGACGTCAGAGAAAAATGAAGAAATGAATTAATGACAACAGCGGGGCAGGATGGGGGGGAGGGGGACCGTCTTTCTTGACGTCATCGAAAAGGCGAAATAGCGACCATATACAAACGAAAAAAGTATGTCTTTAGTATGAATAAAAATATGTTGACAGCGTGGCTGGGGCGGAGGAGGGGAAGAGGAAATCGCGGACAATCATGCAATCATGCAATCATACGGACATTATCGAGTATTAACATATAGATAAAAAAAAATGGCGACAGCGGGGCTGGGGAGGGGGAGGGGACCGTCTTTCTTGAAGTCATCGAAAACGGGACCGACAGACGGAAAGACTAACATTATCGACTATTAATATATAGATAATTTACACAGTGATTGAAAAAGATTTATTTTTATCTAAAAATATTGTGCGAAGTAATGGAAAAAAATATAAATCGTAAATATTCTAGAATGTTTGTTTGAAAAAGAAGCACGGTGGTTTCATAAAACGAAGTAAGTTAACTCAAACCATATATATGAGTGTATATAACATGTATTATAATATAGTTCTACCAAATAAATGCCAATTCAAATAACGGATTTTTTTAAATGTATTTTTATGCAAATTTAACTGTTATCGAAGATATATGACAAAACACAAATGGTGTTGTGATACCCCTGTCATAACTACACCGCTTCGTAGAAAGGCAATAACAATGGGAGCTTTGATGATGGGCATATGAACATCATTATCGAGTCATTAAACTGCATCTAAGAACAATATTTTAAATGTATTGTAATGAGTAAAAAAATATTATTATTATTCGTTGGAAAGCACGCCACTGTAAAGGCGAAGAAACGGCAAAAAAAGTTTGCAGTAGACGCCAGCGGCGGGCGGACAACCATGCAGGGGTGGAGTTTTTGGGGAGTTCAAAAAGGGGAAATGCTAATCTAAATTACGACAATTCCCATTCGAGGCACGTCCCCCGGCCTGCCCTCTCTTTATTACAATGCGGACTTTAACTCACGATTATGAAGCCAGACATTTCGGCAGCGGCCGCGATACAGTGACGTACGTACGTACAAAGGGGGAGCTATTTTAAAAACAATTTCTGTTTTGATAAAAGCTGCATTTGTTTTATAATAAAGAATGGCGTTGTTACACGTAAATTAATCATATTTTACAATTAGATACTGAAAAGGGCATTGATATAAAAACACACATTAGTCACGGAGCCTTACGAATATTTATGTCACCAAGATTGACTTTTAGTGATATGAGTAAAAAAAATGTAATTTACATATGCGTAAGACGAAAACCTTCTAAAATTTCATATCAGAACTCGACGATTCTACCAATAATACAAAATATTTTTCTTCATAAAATTTTCCCAATTTAAACAAACAGTCATTACTACCTCACGGAACATTAAATATACCTATAAGAAAGTAAAAAATGAAAGAACAATGTCTACGGGTATTCATTGATAATTATGTTATGGTGAGTACTCACGTATTAGGGCTGCTGGATAATCTGCTATGAAGTCGTCATTATCACTACGAAGAAAAATAATAAACTTAAATAAAAATAAATGAAACTTTAACATTGAAATTTAAAAAAATATATAGATCCAAATATTCCGTATTCTGCTTAGATTAATTTGATAATTTTGTTACTCTACTTGTGTTACAAATTCTGACGTGTTTCGCCACTTTGAGAAGCATCATCAGACAAAACATCGAAGATTGGCAAGGTTTACGAATAGACGAAACAAAAGTCACAATTTGTTACAATAAGCGGGTAAAAAAAAATACCAAAATTAATTCCATATTATAAATAAACTTCCTCAAAGTTACCGCCGAATCCATCGAAATTTGTTATTTATTACATTTGTTTTAAATCATCGATATATCGATACATATTATTTGTATGTACAATAGATAAATAAATTGAATAACAATTGGTTGCAAAAAGATGTCCCAACACACATCTCCAGACATCCCCATTTTGTATTCTGGCATACACTCGAATATATTCGATGTTCGCAGGAAATTACAAGAGAAACATGGTAATATGCACAAGTGGTTAAAACCTAAGAAGAAATGTTAATAAAAGTAAATAGTTCAATTGGTAAAATTAAGAAAGAAAAACCCCGTACAAATACCGACTGTGAATGATCAATGAATATGGACTTATTCATCGACGAGAAATATTTGTAATGTGAAATGACTCCATATACACGAGTGCCATAATTGACTTCGAGAAGACTCGAATCCGAGCGTTTGAAGAAGAAAGTAGAAAGACTTTGTTTTACAATAATTTATCAATTTAAATTAAAGTCATAGAAGAAGAATTTTTGTTTTTATGAAATTTATTGGAAAAAATATTTTAATTTCATTTTCGTATATAGACCCTATGGTCGTTATACTGTCAGAAAAAATCATCGTAGGTTATCTGTCGTAATAAGAAATCTGCACATCTAGAAAACGTTAATATCAGTTCTAATAGTCCATAATAAAATCTATAAATAAAAATCACAATTAGTGTTCAAAAAACGTTTTCCTATAAAAAAAAACTGTGATTTCTCCAACACTTATTTATCAACAATCATTTCCCAAGCTCTGTATTTGTGTGGAAAATGACTTTTATAATGTTTGCTCCTCATTTATAGTTTTCTGCCAGTAATAACTGCTAACGAAATTTACTTAGATCGTATTTCTTCTTTAAATGTCGAAATGAATAAATAAATGTATTTATTTATGATGCATTCATAACTCAAAACATCCAATTTTCGACATAACGTTTTCTGGCAGTATACCGAAGATATTAAGTGTTATTTATTATGTATGTTAGTTATTTTTCAAAGAAAAAAACTGTCGAAAGTGACTTAAACCGTTTGAATTAGACAAATAAGACGTAATAGGGTAAAAATAGAAACGTATTTAGTTTTACAGTTTTTATATTATTAGTTGACAGATCTAATCACAACTAATCTGATAGTTCTGACGATGGCGAAAGCCGAAATAGCTATCAACTAATAATATAAAAACTGTATGACTAAATACGTTGCTATTTTTACCATATTACAATGGAGTTCTATCAAGTAAATGCCAATTCAATCAACAAATAAGACGTGTTATATTATATATTAAATTGCTGATAAAATTAAATGCTTATAAAAAATATTAGCTTAAAAAAAATAGTGGCTTATAAAAAATACACCGTATTTAATATTCAAAGTAAATGACCACAAACAGTAAACGTTTACATAGATAATTTAAAAATAGTTATTGGAATACTGGTTACAATTCGAAATACAATATTATGCCAGAACATGGTAGGCAAAAGAAATATCAACCAACAATGGTATCCGTGGGACAGTTTTTCCCAACCTCCCCAACGGCTGAAGAAATAGCGATAGGACACTCTTCCGTAGGGTGTAGTGTCAAGTATTACGTCAATGTATGGACCTATAAAAATTCTTGCTTTATTTTCATTCTACACGTCCGATAGTATGTTATCATCAAAACTTATCGTTTAGGATTCAAATGGGTCTTTAGTATTTTTTTAGTGAGATGTGGCCAAGCAGAGAATGCAATACCAGCGATTACAGCTTTCATTTTTTTAATACCCAAATACCGGTTTGGAAATGCAAAAAAATGGTATTTAACCATTTGAATACCGGTGTTCGGAACATATACAAGCGAACACGGATGTCCAAGGCATTTAAAAAATCAAATACTTATTATTCTAATAGAATATAAACAATATTTTGATGAATATGTGTAGTGCTATCTATACTGAGTCAATATAGGTTTTTAAAATATCCAATTCGAGTGTATATAAGCAATAATATTTTTCTCAAAAACACGCAGTATCTCTGGGACATATTAATGATTTATTTGCGCGGTATTCAAGCGGATAAGTATTGAAAATGAAACAAAATTGAATGTATAAAAACACATTTCAGTAAAATCGTTAGCGAAGAATTAACACATTTTAAATCTAATATAAATTTGAAAATAACTAAGATTATTCCAAGTATTGTAACACGTGTTTCGCCAATTTGACTGTCTGATGATGCCTCTGAAAGAGGCGAAACACGTATCACAGTTTGTAGCACAATACATACGTGGAATAATCTAAGTTATTTTATATTAGAATAAAAATATTGAAACACCGATATTGATATTTTCGTCCAGTATTGAATTCCTACACCCAACCAAAGGAAAACTGTGAAAATATGACATTTAAAGAAATTCATCAAGAATAAAGATATATTTTTAATAATTATTTCGGTAAATATTATAGATAAACTTTCTTGTTTCGCTGGTTTGAGAACCATCTACAAACTGATTAAAGCCTAAAATATCCAATATTAATTCATTCATTAAATTAATTTTCGACCTGACGATATATGTATATCCTTATTTTCTCACCAACACTACATAGTGCCGCGCGATATAATTGTGCGCGCTGTTAATTCAGCCACGTCCATTTTGCTTTAGCCTAAAAAATTAAGCTGAATGACCGACTAGCAATGGTTAAAAAAAAATCATTTTTAAGAGAAGATGATTGGATAGAAACGATGTACGAATGAGATAATTATTATTTTAACCATATATAAATTAGTAACGGCTACAATTTTTTGAAGATTTATTTAACATATTATGTTCGAAATTGAGTTTTTTTTTTAATATTATAATTAGAAGCAATGCAGATAAAGCAGTGATTCATTATATGCGTTTTATAATGAATAAAATATTGATATTACAGAAAGGTATTATACATAAATGTATTTAAAAATTACATATTTATTTTATTATAAACATCTATATCTATTTTAAGAGTATAAATTGGAACGATTATATAGAACCCCGTAATAACGCATTAATATATATTTAAAAAAAATATTCGCAATATTTTAACATTAGATGTATATTTCACTCCACCCCGCAGACAGTTCAACCCCTGTGTGAAAATGCAGAGGGGTCTGGAAGAAAAATGTGCTGTAATTCAGTCTTGCTAAGAGGAGAATACCCAAAACGGCGATGAAGAGGGGTGGAGGGTGCATAAACGGTTTGAGAAACGATGCACATTTATACGGAAAGTCACACTGACATTACACGACTGTATGCTTCATTAGTGAGAATGATTTGTTCGACAGATTTCGTGTGACATTCAGGATGTGATTGGGTATTCAATACCGATACATATTACCTAAACCGGAATCCCGGTTTTTAAATTGAAAAAAAATGTATACAAGATAGATATATTCATAGCTATAATACTGTCCGTCCATCAAACGTTTAATCATCTGAGAAGTCTTTTGCTCGAAGATTCTATAGGAATCTGAAGTATACCCGCTCCCAGTGTGAAGAGCATATGGCCTCCCAATGGAGGACCATCAACAGAAGTTTTTCTACAATAACTGTTACTGAATCGCTTAACACTAAGGCTAGGACAGGAATAGTGGTTGGTTAATCACTCTCGCTACACCCTGTTATTTTAGGATAAGAAAGGTGGAGGAATTTTTAAAAAACACAAAAATCCATGCCTTCGTACAGATATTGAATAGTCGATTGAAAAAATGCTGTTCGCACTATGATTTGAGCCTGTGAGGTCCGGCACGGAAGCCATCGAAACTGGCCACTGTGCCATGGACCCGGCTATTATAGTAGTGATAAAAAAGCTCTATAGCAGGCATGGGGAACCTGCGGCATTTTGGCTACTCTGGTGCGGCCTTCTGGCGAATTCTGCAATTCTGTAATTCTTAAATTCGGAAAAACGAGGTATGGAGATAATCTGAAGTAAAAGTATACTGAGTGTAGGATTTCAAATTCCTCGGTGAGCTAAAAAGTTTTGAGATAATCTGGAGAAAAAGTAGTCAATGTTTACTGCGGCCTTATGTCGAATCAGAAAAATGAATGCGGCTTTTAGAGAAGAAAGGGTTCCCCACCTCTGCTCTATAGTATTACTACTGTCGTATAATCAAATAAATAATTAGTCAAAATCAGACTTATGTTTTAGTATCATTATTTTTTGATAAATTTTATTGTGCCGATTTTTATTATAAAATACCGAATACCGGTATTGGCAAATTCGTCTAGTATTGTAATCCCTATTTGTGTTACGTCACAAATGCTCCGAGGGGGGTTATATGAAATACAGCGATTTGTTTTACTCCATTACAATTACACGGAAGTTTACGAAAATATTTATAACAATCAGTGTAATAATTCTATTTAAATAATATCTTTACTTCAGGTAGGGCCTTCATACGAGTTCTAATAAATTTTATGTGTCACGGAATTGACTGCACGGTGAAGGTAGCGGCAAACGAGTAATATTTGTCATAAATCTCAACCGTTTATTTTATCGTTGTGAATTTATCATGTTATAGTTTAAAAGTCAATTTATCTGTAATGCTACAAAATATTACGTGCTACCCAGACGATGCAACATTTTCGATGATCATTCAGTA
Source organism: Himalopsyche anomala (assembly GCA_031772345.1). NCBI lineage: Eukaryota > Metazoa > Arthropoda > Insecta > Trichoptera > Rhyacophilidae > Himalopsyche > Himalopsyche anomala. The sequence goes on from CM062831.1 coordinate 7,885,375, forward strand.
AGTAATTGATTTGTAATTAATAACGACTAGCATTCCTTTCACTTTGAAATATAAAATATAAATTCATTTATCCGTTATACGACGATTTTATATTAATTTTTATATTTAACGTTTTTCGTTCAGGTATACAGAACCACGCAAATGAATGGGATGATAAATACTAGATTTGAGTTGCATTTTAGTTTACATGCCAATTCACGACATAATTATTTGATATTTTGTATGTAAACAGCAAAACACATATGCCAGATGGCCACAATATAATTCAATCAATTTTCATTATTCGGTTATTGGATTATGTATGCCGCATTTAATTTCACGTTTAGTACACACTGTGTATTTGTTTAACACGTACAACACAATTAAAGCAAGTATTTTAACAATTGACGAACGAGTGATGAAAAGACTATGTGAACACATTGTGAGTTGCAATAAACCGCATGCAGACAGTATTCTACAGATTCTACACTTATCATATCAAAATAACCACCGACAAGGCATCCAATCCCGGATCCATTTTGTAATTCCAGGATTTCGGGATTCACATTTTTTTAATCCCGGGATTCAACATTCACCAAATTCCAAAATTTTTGGTCGTCGATTTTCAAATCCTGGGAATTTACAGATTTCCATATAAAAAAAAATTGAGACCTTTTTTTAGCTCTTCCAAGGATTTTAAAAGATTTTCTCAGCGCCCAATTTCAAAAAGAAATAACGGAATTCCCAAAATGAAAAAATGTGAGACGTCTTTTTTAGCACTTTCGGAGATTTTTTCAATTTTTTTGTCCGCATGCCGATTTCAAAACGCCAGATATTTGCGCATTTACCAAAAATTAGAACCCTTTTTTTATGTTTCGTACTAATTTCAAAATTTGTACTTATCATTAATCCCGAATTCCCGGGATTATTACTGTCACAATACTGGGAATTCGGGATCCCAGAATTGGACGCCCTAACCGCCACCATGCCCTTAAATGTTTATAACTTGATAAATATAAAAAAACAATGCGTAATTTTGCAAGCAGGTGAGTTGGGGGAGTGAATGGTTAAATAGAAGTGATACAAATACAGAAAATGATATGATTTCGGGACAACAATTGGCGAAATTATGATATTGCGGAATGATACATCTTTTGCCCTCTTTGTTGATTTTATTGCAATTTTCTCAGGGGTCTGTGGAGCTAGTTGACACAATACACAAATCTAGTTAACCTGCCAGAACAATGAGATCAATTTTACAATCGTTAGGTTCTTGAAGAGGGAATAAAGATGTCGGTTGATAATGCCACTGATTTTAATTGTTTCTACACACATCACAAGCGCGAGCGCAGGCGATAAATAATGGTGCAAACAGTTAGTGCGATGGCAAGAATAGGCATTTTGAAATGAAAGCTCATATTATTTGCTGAAGGGTGAAATGAATTGTAATGCAATGTGATACTTTTACGCAATATATAATGTTTGTGACACAGCGCAAGGAATACACGAATACATGATTATGAAAAGCAACCGTATATTGTGCCAGCGAATGGATTTATTTTACAATATGAAAGAAAATTTATACACAAATATTGTAGAAATACTGCAGCACTTTTCATAAATCTCCCACTTTTTCGATTATCATAAATTAAACATATGAAGTAAGACGTTCGTATAGCTTTGGTATAAGCTGTGTATGTCTTAACCTAACGGTAAGAATTCCAATAGGAATATTGGTAATTTTTTAAATATAATGTTTGATTAGAATATTTTTCCTTCTCTGGAGTGATTTGAAATACAAATACATTTTAATATCGATGGATATATTCAATGATAAGGACGTCATCAAACGATATATCTCAGCGAACTACGTAACTTTTATTAAACGCAGAAATTTTGTATACAGCAATAAATTATCACGTCTTGAATGCGGACTATTTCTTGCTATGCATCGAAGTAAGAATACATTTTCGAGAGGAATCAGAACTATGCAAATTGATCAAAAATTCAGATAACATTTAACATTCTGACTAGGGCATCCAATCCCAGACCCTTTTTGTGATCCCGGGATTGAAACTCAACATAAAACCGTCAAATCGTGTATAAATTCGGGATTGATAATTTTTTTCTCGGCGATTTTGAAATCCTAGGATTTTTCAAATTTTTTTTGTCGATTTTGAAAACCCAGGAATTTGCGGAATTCCCAAAATGAAACGAAATGAAACCTTTTTTAACTCTTTTTAGAATTTTAAATCCAATATCCCTGGAATTTATAGATTTTCCAAAATGAAACTACGCGAGATCTTTTTTTTTATCTCACCAGAAATTTAAATCCAAAATTCCAGGAATTTGCGGATTTCCTAAAATGGCACGACGTGAGAGCTTTTTTTTATAGCTATTCCAAGATTTGGATTTCGAAAAACCCAGAAATTTACGGAATTGCCAATCCAGAAATCCCGAGATTGGTGCTACCAAAATCCCGGAATTATTGGATCACAAAATTGGACGGGATCTCGGGATTGTAGGCCCTAATTCTGACGCGCAGTTGTGTCGTAAAAAAGGCCAGGTAGCTGCTCCTGCATTCATTTGTTTTCGTTAATTTGATAGGGCCTTCTATCTTATTATTCTTGAATATATTAAAACTCCCCTAAACAGGGTACAATGAGAACGGATTAGTGTGGTAAAAAAAGATAAGTCCTTCGCATATCTAACTTAAAACATAAAGCCGATGTAATTTTGTTGGGTAGGTGGTTGTACGTAGGTGGGTAGCATTTTTTGAAGTAATAAAAATTCCCTCATTCACTAATTATACAGATAAAGATTATAATAATGTAATGAAGAGGGTAGAGACAGTGTGTTTTATTTAAATATAGACAACATATAGTTGAAAGATTTTTAATTGTGTTAAATGCAGTAAAAATATATATTTAATTACATAACATTAACATAAAACGGAGTTATAAAATTACAATAATTGACGAGATGCCTATTTTAGTATATTGTTGAAGCGGTGTTAGTAATATTGCACAAGTGGCGCCCGCATAATTGTCAAGTACTCAATAACACAACATAATAAATAACACCATTTTAGATGAGTTATAAATGAATTCGTAATTTAAGTGGCAGCACAATTTAGAATACAGTTTTGCACCAAGGGATTTGAGTCCACGAATGAACAATGAGGGGATTCACCAAATAACTAATATTTCTATCAATAACGTATAACATACAGAGAGAAGGAATAACTCAAGCTAGCACCCGTCAAATTTGTATTTAATTGCACTAAAATAGAATCGGACACATTTAAAGAAAATCTAGAACATTACATCAGCGCGGGGCAAACTTGAGGATCTCACGTACCACTAAATTCATGATTTTTTTTACCCTGCTGACCACCTTTAAAATTTTTCTAACTGTTGAATATATTTATAATAAAGTTATATAGCTTTGCATTGCGAGATTGAGATGATCTCATGCATCTTGCATCGTTCATTCGTTTATTGCAAGTCATTTTTTTTGAAAGTTTGCTGTGGATTAAAAAAATGTAAAAAATCCACATTTTTTTCTGCGGATCACCGAAATTCTCTCGAAATTTTATCATTATCGCAGCATTAGACAGAAACTAGACGATTCCAAAAAAACTTGTTCAGAGATAATGGGAAAGCAATATTTTAATAGTCATCATAAATCAAGTACTTATTATTCATATGCTTCCAGAGATGTATGTATACATTGTACCAAAAGTTCATTACAAATTAAGCACTTAAGTCGAGTTCAGTATTAGGAAAATAAGAAATATTCGTTTAATAGCCCAGAGAATATCGACTGGACCGTTACTTGTTACAAATAATTACATATTTAACTAAAATTGAGATTGTTTGGAGTTGTCAGATTAATGGACTGGACGATCGATATTGTATATATTAGTTTCGATATTGTTATTTAATACACTAAAGCGACATCTGAAAAAATAATTAATGAATCGAATGCATTGTAATTGTCTTTAAAATCCTTTATAAATATAAATCGACCTCGTGCTGTGAACTTGTCATGTTCCAGTCCTATTCTTCTATCTGAAAATCTCCATAAAATAGGGACACAGCAACTGAATAAAAAAACACACAGTTCTCGTGGGACATAATCCGATAAATCTATGAATCCAAATGATTCCACGTTGAGAGAGGAAGTAATAAATAAAATATATTATATTAAAAAAAAAAATGGTGAAGCTTCAAGGAACTTTAAATTATTTAAAAGTACTAGTAAATGCTTGCACATACCAGTCCTCTTTTATTCAAGTCTATTTTTTATAACTCTGATTAAGAAAGCGAAAATAAATCTGTGCGTGGTAATAGTATACCATTTAATAATTCATTAATTTAAATTTTGAGTGACAGAAATTTTACATTCCATCAAATCAGATCACAAGCTATGACAGACGAGACGAGACGGAAATATCTTTGAGTGACACATCTAAAGACAAAATTACCCGTCGAAGTTTGTTGAAGTTTCCCCGCCCGGGGGCAGGCAGTTTTCCAACCCCCGAACGGCGGGCCGTCCGGGGAGGGGCAGCAGTCGCATTCTGTCGCCTGTTGATGATTTTTATTACTTATTCTCGCACGCACATCCCCTTCGGATAAAGGATGAAAAAACCTAGGCGTAATGGCTTGGAAAATGATTTGCTTTCTCTTTGCCGGAGATCATAAATCGTTCGAGTGGATTGTTAGGATTGGGCGCGACCGACTCAGTGATTTCACTTTGCAAGCGGTACTTATACATAATGAAATAGATAAATATTGTTTGTTTAAAGATAGAAATTTGTAAAAGATATACGTGGACAACACGAATCAATATTATTAGACAGTGTGACGATTGAATCTAAAAATACGATGATGGGAATCAAATATTAAATTTTCTATATTAATTAAGCCGTAACTATTGTAACAAAACCTCAATACTACAACCAGGTGTAACAACTACTCTTATTTGAAAATCGATTGGAAAATAAACTTATTCGACTAATTAACATACCATCAAAAGTATAACTATTGTTTAAAATTAAAACGAAACATGGTGTTTTGTATAATTGAATAATATAAACTTTGTTACTCCAATTGTTGCGTTACAAATTGTGACGAGTTATTTAATGGTATACTAAAAACCGAACCAATCGAAAAATTGATGTTCAATTGAATTTTGTAGAAGGATATGCGAGATTATATTTACTAGCCATCAGTTTCAGGGTGTTCACTGTCAATAATTGTCATGAGCGAAACCGGTCCAGATACAATTCAATAAAAAAGTAGAATTAGTACATACAATTGAGTATTTTATTCTTTGAACCAATAGCTATCATTTCAAGTTACCTAGTTATAGTATTGAGATGGTGATATATATTTTTACATAAATTGCGATAATGCTTGCCATGAACGGTTCTGATCATAATAAAAATGTGGAATTGGTAGAATAAAATATGTATGTGTTTTTATATTAACGCCGTCCCATCGTGGCAGTTGCCACCTTAACAGTAACTGAGGTATCTGTGCTGTCTGGGGCCTGTTTCGTATCATTGTACCACATGTCCATTAGAATAAATTAAAATAACCTGCCCCAAGACGAAAAATAAAAACAAACAATATCATTTGCACAGCCAAAAAAAGCTTAATCATTACGACGAACGAACAAACAAAGAAATTTAGATCCAAAGTCATTGCGTGTTTGTTGACACACACCGAACGCCGGCGGCTCCATTTCTCGTCTGGTCACCATAAATTATTGCAGAGCACGAGAAAAATTACAAAATTGCCCAAAGTCATTGAAGATGATATTGACAGAGCGCTGGTGAAAAAAAAAACGGTGCCTCTTTCACTGAAAATAGAGCCAGCGTCTGTGTTTGGAGACGACAAATTAATTAACACCTGATTAAATTACCTGTCCATTGGTTTGTTTGATCAGCTGATCTCTCGTTGGCATGAGGTAACGACGGGTTGCGAGTCCGAAACGTGACAGGTCGCTATCGTGTGAAAATTTCGGCATTACATGGCAATAATAAATATAGCTATTTTACCCTATAAAAATCGTTACTTTCATATAATTTGATAAATTGGATCTAAAATATCGCGCAAGAATACCAAAAATACATATAAATTCGCGCATAGTTGTAATCATTTTATAATGTAGGAGTTATTCGCCTGCTGTCACTGTCGGTTGCGAAATTTAATCGTTCGCGATTTTTGAACGAATGTATTGAATTTGAATTTTACTCTGACCCGTTTGATGGCATGCTATTAATTCGGATTTGTCGTGTTGGTCCGACGGTAAAATATTTGTATTTACAACAAATTCAGTTATAAGCTTTTGGTTTGATATTCGCATTTCATGTGGCTGTTATTCTTGATAAAGTTACGTGTAGTTAATTTTCAAAATAAAATTCAAATTTATTACAGATACTGCAATTACTTGGTCCAAAAACCTATTAGTTTCACACGGTTGAAAATTTGCGAATTGTATCGATCGAGAAATGATTTACGAATCAACAAACTCGATGGTCTCAATCATCAATAGGTAATCAATCAATATTAGCCTACATACTACCTACTTGGGATAAAATTTGAACTAGACGAAAAAGGTAATGACAAAATTAGCTAACTTCACCGGATTGTGGAGCAGTAATTTATTATTCTTATACATAAATTGAATATTATTATAACTGTCCGCCCTCTCTGGATAGTACTTCAAACAATAATAACTCCGGACGCCTTTAGGTGACCATGAGTAATTTATATTTTTTAAATAATTAAATTATCCATTTATTTATACTATATATAATTATACAAAAATAATCTTGATGTTTAAGTTTAACTAAAATACATAAATAATATTTTTTTTTGTGTATTATGTCGATTAATTGCAACAATTTTTTTTTTATTATAATATTAGGATTTAGCGTAGCATAATTGACGAATTCCCAATATTTACAAAAACTACAAATCTCCTCTTATAAATGGAGCCGTTTTGCTCACAACTATGAAATACTATTTTCCTACTCTACCTCTATTAAAACTATATGTTGGTCCCGCGAAGCGATACATACCTAGGTTCCGTCTAAAGTTCTTGCTAGATGGGTAACGACTAAGTCTTTTTTCCCTTTCCAATGGACTTCGACTTCGTCGACAATGAATGTAATTCTATATATTTATTATATAAGTAAAAAAAAAGCAACTGTAAACAGAAATTTACGATCACAATAAGTAAGTACTATCCAAAACAATAATAAATCATAAATCCATAAATATTTACCTAGTCAACATTCTCGTGTATTTTTTTTATGTAGTTATACACATTTATAACCACTTCTTTAGTCTAACCACACATGCTTTACCTCATCCTATTTCGTTACTCTCTGACATTATATTATGTCACCCTTTTCGAGACCAAAAAAGCGGACCCTTGCGTCTTTGACCAATCACTGAAAAATACATACTAAACACTTACAAACTTCTTTAATTAGATACACAAAGCGTATCAATTGTAAAACGGCACAACTTAAATAAATTCAACTATACATTAAGGCAACGACGGGAAGGTTTTTAAATCATTATTATATATAACCAGTTGGGATTCGCACCTAGTACAATTATTAATGACAATTTCTACTGCGTTACGATTTTTAGATCTAGAATTTTGCATAGGTGTATCATATTTGTGTCCAATGTTTTTTTGACCCAAAAAATTCTTCACTTACAAGGGCATTAAATGTATCAGACATCTATTCTAGAACATCTAGATACTAATAAAGAGGGTTTATAATACTCGAAATCATTTAGTATGTAGTTTTTACGGTTGGTAAAACTTAAATGTTATAATTGCAGCTAGGTCGCTGTTGTAATAAACGATCATTTATGATTTTTTCAACAAATTAAGAGATTATTTTAAAACAAATTGTCAAAATTAACGCAAGCTTGTCAAGTAAAGTTTTAAAGCATATTCACGATTAATCGTAGATGAAAAATTGAAATAATTTAACAAAATTCAGTCAACCGTTGGCGATTGATAGATCGAATATAGCAACAGTGAGCATAGCCATAATTATAACGTTTAAGTTATAACAACCGTAAAAATTAAATACAAAAAACAAGTCGAGTATTAGAGACTTCCCTTAATTGGTGTCTAGGTCCAAAAATAAAATTAAGAATAAATCCTGACCGTAAAACAAATCTAATTTCAAAAAGAGTAGTGTAATAAACTTAGATAATATGATAAATGTCGATTGATTTTCATGTGTAATAATGCAAATAATTGTTATTTACGGAGTGTCGGGGATAGTTGGATTAAACATCAATTAAATAAACAATGAAAAATATCACAAATATGACATAACTGCCAAAAGCAGCAAATCAAATACATTATTAAACAACCGCTGTCGAAATCGTTCTCTCAGCAAATATTTGACAGAACATATCGTTTGAATTGGTTTGAATGATGAGTCTAGCCTGTGTTGCCAGTTGTCAAGTTACCAGAGACAATATTTGTACTTCGAATGTATCCGATCATTATTTTAAACCAGACCGCGAATTTTTTTCATAAAGTATCCCAAGTATGCGAACCGCCCGTCTAGCTATTCGGCATTTTGTTTGCATTCCAATTGGATGACTTCTTTCAATTAATTGTACATGACACTTATTACTTGAGCATTTGCAAACTTTAAATATAATAATTAAACAAATAAAACGTGCGATTAAAAAAACGAATGCGGTCCAAAATGGAAAATCATATTTAAGGATAAAAATAATTAGAGATTACTTTGTTACGTATTTTATCTACTAATCAATGAAATATAAAATCAGCTTCCTCAATAGCTCCCTTTAATTACATAGTAGAAATTCACCATAAAATGAATTGCTTTGAATTAATATACATAGTTTCATAGTTTTTTTTAACCGATGTTTTAATGGGGTCGATTTGAGGTGTATGTGGGTGGTGTTTTGTTCTTTCTGTTTTATTATTTTCTTGGTCATTTAATATATTATTATATTAGTAGGATAAGGGTACCAAATTATGAATTGTAACAGCTCAATAACAAAATACATATCTAATATTGTCAGATGTTGCAACGATATTTTTTTTACGCCAACTATTTTGTAGGATTTTTTATAGGATTGCATAATCATATAAAAATATATTTTAAGGATAATCGAATTTCAAATACAACTGCATTTATTTTTGTAAACCGGTTTTTTGTCCAAAATTCACTAGAAGAATCAACATGATTTTTTTGGAAAAGTTAAAAATATGTTTTTAGTTGAAGTTTTAAGAGATAAATTAATCATGTTTAACGTAAAATGGCAATGCAAAGTACAGATTCAAATTCGAGGCAGACCCCTATTGGGAGGACTTACTTAATAATCGACAGTGAATATTAGAAATTTTATTCAAAATAACGCTTTTTATTTAGGTATTATGTTTTATTTTAGTGCAGTTATTCGTACATAGAAATAATATCGCGTTATGTATACCTAACTTTACTGTCAAAAAGAGCTTTTTAAAAATAATTTCGATGAAACTTGAGTAAAAACTACACAAAAGACAATATTCAATAGGGACTAGAAAAAATAAGACTATCTTTCAAACAAAAATAGTATTATTCAAGAAAAAATCTAGCACAGGACAATAACAATAAATTGACAATAAAATAGAGCACCGAGAAAATATGAAATATTACATCAACTGTGCGCAAAAAATACCATTGTAAAGCTATTTTTCAAGGGACATGTGCTATGAAAACATTAGGTGGCGATTTTTAAAACCCGTCCTGACACAGAATCGACACTAGATTGCCTGTCTGCGAATGCACACATAATATTTTATGTAGCATTCATGAACGGGTGGTCAACTCTGTTGGCTTCGGATGCGGTCGGACGGTTTCGAAAATCGATTTCTGTTCGAATGGTTAGATGTCTAAATTGCCTCCCATCCAATCCGATTCTTAAAACGTGACAAGCGACAGCGATTAGTCCTGTCCTAGTAAACATATTATTCTTCTCTCGCGCTTTAGTAACTGAGTAACCTTCTGTTGAGGATAACTAAAGTAACAGTACAGTAACTGGATTGAAAATATCGTCTTTTAAGATTAATTTTAGCAACCCAACTAACTATAAGAAAAAACATTGATTTAGGTTACAATATGTTTATGGTCAAGTTCTAGATTGTGGAACAACACATTTAAAATTGAATTACTGATAGTAAAAATAATAGTATCAATATTAATTGACTAACCTCAAAAGCCGCACTTATCCTGATTTTTTTTAAATTCGACTGATGAACAATATATATTTTTACCCATGAAGAAGACTTAAACAAAACAAAGCAAAGCACAATCTTTAAGTGACAAAAAAAAATATTAGTGTCTTCGAAGAGCACCATAGATAATTTATGGCGGTACAACAAAAAATACAGGATAATTAGCAACACACATTTGATGAGATCAGTGAAAGTGTATTAAATCAACTTCAACAACAGGCAGCTTCTCTCGCTTCTGACATCCACGATATTTTTTTTAAGTTAAAAGAAATTAGTAACCTAAAGATGCAGACTGTTATATGCAGGACCAAAGGCCTCGTTTAATACTCTGTGGTATAAAAATCTATGAGCAAGTCACAGAGCAATTTTATTTTATTCTTTCTTTTTCAGAGCCAAACCAATCCCACAGCGAGCGATTGTGGCCTATTTTGAAACTTGAGAGGCTGCACGCATCATCATCTGCCTTTTACGCACGGCCACTGGGGCAGAGAATTACACAATGGCAATGGTCGCGCGATAATGCCGGCCATTGTGACTGTGAACAATGCGCAGAGCGAGCGATTTTTGGAACCCCAAGGAAAGGTAAAGACGACGCGATCAAGGTGGGTAAGGAGCAAGGATTTCCTTTGAAATAATCTTGAAACATCTGCCGTCGGATTGCATCTGGATGACGCACGTGGCCCTACATTTCGGTAAACAACACTTTAATGTGTAGCAGAATAGAATTTCAAGGTGACTTAGAATCTAAATAATGTATTCGACGTATAGGTATATTCGTATACCTACGCAAGACGAATTCGCCAGGAGATAATTTAAATATGAATTAATAAAAAGTTCTCGAACGGAAATGTGCATGTATGTTACCCATAAGGGTTTGGCCTATATCGCTAATGCTTTTCGGAGGGGTTAAAGTTTTTTTTACATCTAAAAGCTTTCTTAAGATAATGTGAACGGTGTCAATGGCAAAAAGAATCTTAATAAAATAAATTTTACAATAAAAGTTTATCCGATGGAAATGCACCATCTGACAAAATATTAAATTTACAATGACGAAAGCTCGCTCATATTCTAAGTGTTTGTCTGATCTCTGAAGAAAAAGTTTAAAGTTATATAAGTACAATTACATATTAGAGTGGAATGTTGTTATTTCAACTATGTGGCGCTAATGGTATAGGTACAGCTAAGAGTGACAATAATTATTTATAAAATAAACAATAATCGATTATCATTATTGTAGTATAATACAGTATTGACTAATCTTATTAAATATTGATATAATAAATAAAAACTACATACCTCAGTGTCATTTTATGCAATGAGAAACGATAAGTTATTTTAACTCGTCGAAGGAAAAATAGAGGGCAGATGCGCGCTGAACAGATATAACATGGAATATGAATAATTATTTGATTTAGAATTCCGGTAAACTAATCAGAAAAATCATGCCGTTAGTCAACTCAATCATACTTTTAATTATAATATGTATACGAATCTTACAAAAAAAAAAATAGTATCGCTTTGCTTCTACGTATACAAATATTAGTTCAGCGATTATTTCCAACGGATTTAAGTACATTTAAATATTGAATAAACATAATTAATTCATCTTAAAATAGCTATAATTCAGTACCCTAAGATGCAGGCACGTGTCGAATAAGCCCGAGAAAGCTTCCCGTACATTTTTTTTTCTTTTGATTCAGAAGCTAGCCATCACCGGTCAGGATAATATAAAACCTTCAACAATAGCAGCTAGACAAACGGCAAGGAATAAAACTACCCCATGCCGAGACGGGGCGGCATTCAGGCTGCGCTCTCAAGTGTGACGAAGATATGATTGCATCTTGGTTTGTCTTTGATACGTGTGCCGAGTGAGATGACTATTGTAACTAGAAAAAATCTTAATATAAAGGTACCGCCTGCGAATGTCGTAAACTGGGATTATAAGACAGGTAATGAGAACACGATTGCACAGTTCAATAGATTGGCCAGGTTTTTTTTTTATCGAACGTACGTGTAATACGATAGATAAAAAAAGGGTTGCTTGTAAAGAGGCACGTTTGAATAAATTATTTAATTTAAATAATAACATCACTCCGTAAGAGGATGTACCTACACCATATTCAATGATGAACGAACATAATGGGCATTTATAATATATGAACATTCAAACATATGTTTGCATGTATTTATATTAAATAAATATATTTGTCTATAAAGATACAATGTTCCCAGTGTGAAGAATTTCCTCTTAATGGAGGTTTTTCTACGAGAACTGTTTGTTAGTAAGTCGCTCAATCTATCTTTTCCAAAGATAGTAGTAGGTATAGAATAATAAGGCTAGAACAGGACTAGTGGTTAACTAATCGCTCTCACTACGCCCAGTTTGAAAGAGTTATATAATTTTAAATATTGTCGCAGATATTGCGTTATCGATTGAAATAATTCAATAATGTTACGGATAAAACAGCAACGAATCAAAAAAGGTAAAAATAGCAATCGATAGTTTCACAATAATTACATCACATACTTGCAATTAAAAAAGCGATAACCTCAAAATTCGTATTTTTGTAATACATGTAATATATTTCAACGTTACATTATTAACCCAACTCACAATAAGAGGATTACAACTAGAACTCTCCAATTATCGGGTTTTGAGAAAATCTAAAAAAAATACAGGAGCAATTTATTTCGTAATTATAAAAAGGTTTTAATTACAATAATAATTTTATCACGAGTGAAAAGTAGCACTTTCTTAAGATGCGAAATATACTATTGCACCATCAAGCAAACTGATCGCCGATTGGTACTTTCTAACCATATCATATTATTAACTTTATAATGTCAACATAGACACTGATAGTGACCTTTGACAGTTGTTTTAACAGTATTTGAAGTAAATTTACCCGACTATTTTTTGATATATGGAGTGATGCATTTAGAATTGTCTTAACATATTTATCTGCAACATACAACATATAAATTCATAGATTTTAATCAAATACAATGCGTTCTCCTACATCTATAATCATGCTAAAATGGAATTGACGGTCTTAAAAGCGAAAAGACGATATACAAATTAACAATGGATGTGTATGTGGAACTAATTCTTCAGTAAATATTCACGTCTTTTGACATTCCTCAATTGGAATCAAATAAGAATGATTATGAGAATACCACCCTTTCAAGGAAAAACAGAATCTAAAAAAATAGTATTGTTTTTTATGAGAAATACCTGTATTATTTTTTCTCGATAGATTCGGCGGTAACTTTGTGGAAGTTAATTTTTAATATAAAATAAAGTTTGATAAAATTAATCAGATGATGCTTTTTGAAGAAGCAAAACACGTAAAACATTTTGTTCATATTTATGATATAACAAATAACCATTTTTGCCTTAAGGATTTCGGATAGTATTTTAGTGCTAGTAAAGCGAAATCAGTTTTTTTTGTCACAAATTTTATGAGACCTGAGCCTGTGAGACTACTAACAATTGAACGCTTAAAATCCAGGGTTTCCGTAATATTATAATATATTTTTTTATACTCAGTTTAGTAGAGACGTGGCTTCAAAATGTATATAGATAGATATTCAAATATCAGACGAATATATCAGTAATGCAAATGTCAAAACTGCTAACCCAATTTTCGCGTACGAACTAAAAACTGCTGTTACGTTCATAGAAAACACACGAAAATACGAACATTATGAGATTAATCAGCCACGTCTCTCTTTTTCGAACAGGTTCGACATACTTAAGCCGTTTACACAGAGCTTCGATAAAATACGCAAGTCACGATGTTTTTCTTGAAAACCCGCGGAAGAAAATTGCAGACACCCAATCGCGCGTTCACAAGGGTTACTCCTCAGCATTTTGCTTTCCATCAATACGCTTGATTAATCAGTTGACGCGGTGCATATTCAGACACACATAAAATGATCCGTAATATTTTTCAAATAAACCAATTCATTTTTCAAACACGCATTCCAAATTTGAATATCTTAGACACATTTATATGTGCAGGCAAATGATTTATATTCTTAAACGTTCATCTGATATTCGAAAAGTCTGTTTCTAAAAAATATTATTATGTTGTCTTCAAGCAAACAACAAAATAAAAGACGAACGTAAAATATATAAGTCCATTTACTAATTTAAAACCATTCTTGACTGTCTATTCTATAAATTTTATAAATTTAGCACACTTTTAGTTATTAGAACAAACTTTCATACATAATATACTTCTCTTATATTTAAAAACGCAGTAATTAGAAGTTTGATAGTTTGACAGATTGAGGCATTAAGCTTTCATTTACCTTTTAGTATACCTAGTATTATTAATATTTTTTTGATAATGTACTTTACTTATGTGGTATGTCTTCTAGGATAGCCGAATTCACTGACAAACAATAAATTTGTATATTACTTGAAACATCTAGCTGATTTTTAATTAATACAAAAACATTTCGACGTTTTTTGTAATACATGGGTCACCAAACTTTTAGAAAAACAGGCCGGATGATTTTTCAAAAAATATTGGGTGCCAGGTAAAAAATATTCTTGAAGGAATCCTATTAGATTTATTATTAAATAAATATATAAATTAAAAATCTGGGACATGATTGTAATCTTTGAGGGGCTGTTTCTGGCTCGCGGGCCGTAGATTGGTGACCGCTGCTTTAATACATATATTCTTTCTTCATATATTTTCATACATATATTCTTTAAAAAAAATAAGTTTTTTTCTTACGTAATTTTACCGTAAAAGTTTTCAAATTCTTCACACTATTATGCCTATGCTAAATTTCGTCATTTTCTGTAATTACTGTGTTTTTACTTAACAAGGCAGTATAGGTGGCGCTAGACTAACAATATGAGCGCTGTAAATCTATCACGCCAGTTTATTAGAAACGTGTTTTAAAAACAATATCTTGACAAAACCTGCATTATCAATTGTTGATTTTTCCCCTACTAATAATCGATGTTTCAATCAACTTATTCACTCAGTTTCATCGCAGTAACATTTTCACTATCAAAAGAAGATCGCATGACCCGGCTGGTAGCCATCACAGCTTAATTTCGAAGTTAATTGGAAAATAAAAACGCGTTCATGATTTTTACATGATAAATAATCGACATTGAACATGCATTATTTAACCGGCAGCGTTTTCAAAACCTCTAAATTGACCGTGAACCTCGAGGGTCATCGCACCCCAGACGAGACAGGGGTGTATTTAGTCGTGTAGCCCTCAATTACAAAGGGCAGCCCTATGCCTTTTTCATTTCCTACGGGTAATTAGCGACAGTTTAGAGTGCTTAGACTGGTCCACCAATCACGTCGATATTAAAACTGTGGGTTATAAACAATCCGCGATTTACTGGTATGGTTATGTTTAACGTTGCCTTCTCCGTAAGTTATCGATGGTTTCCATTGGATTCGTGTAAAAAGGGTCGGAGGTGTTTTTTTTGTACACGATATTCACTAATTTACAATTATACCATAATTAGACCTAACACCCAACTGGCTTGGACTTTTTGATTTGTGCGAATACAAAAATGAAACGAAGTCAGCCTTTAAGTTATGAAATAACAGTCTATCCTTAAACTTATCGATAATGTCTTTCTTTACTATATTAACAGGGTACCGTAATTTTGCAATAAATATTTAACAAAGATTTCACAAAAATAATAAGTAATAATATTCAACTATGAACTTGATCCATTTATGAACGAAAAAATGAGGGCTTAGTATCATAACTTACAATCTAAAAAAAAAATTTTTTGAGAAAATCGCAAAAAACCACATTTTTTTGTAATCTTAAAAACAGTTTTAAATTATCATGAAAAGTGGCACTTTTATTTTTAGCACAAAAAATACCGATAGCCATTTAATTAATTCTAATCATGCCATATTTATTATTCATTAAAAATGTGAGCTTTGACACCCAATAGTGATATTTAGCCGAGATTTTAACAGCGTTCGAAGTAAATTTGAATATCCAACTATTTTTGATATATGTAGTAATACATTTAGAAATATTTGGAATACTAAAAAAACATTAAACATGAAGATTGTGAGTTTTTGATACAGAGTCCCTCAAATTACAAATGAATAGGCGTACTCGCACAATGATTGTGTATGTGTTTTAGATACAATGTTATTGTTTGTTAAGTAAAATAATTAATATAAACATCCCGATGTTTTGTAAATAGTCTTCAGAGTTGTATACGAATTTGAATTATTTTCACAGGAGAATGGAATTTCCAATTGGTTTCCAGTCGATTTGTTTTTATTATAACACAAATCATAAATCAAACATAGTTTCTAATATTTCCAAAGGCAGAGAATACTTTAAATCAGTTTTCTAATAATACATTAAAATTCTTTTATGAAAACTGTGAACTTTCTGAAAAACTTTTAACCACTCTAAAGCTAACGACCCACCGGTGTGTCGCATACCTACTAACCACACACGCTACCCACCAGTGTGTTGTCATTGTTACGACGTCAATAAATATTTTTTAGAGTTTGCATCATTGAAAAAGGGTCCGACATCTCTTAAGGACTCACAAAATGAATATTAAGTTTTCCTTTATTAGTTTTTAGAAAATTGCTAGCTTACAGGACAAAAAACGTTATTTTTTTCTAGCTGTTAACGGGTTAAATAGCAATCTGAAAATGACATGTCGCATATAAACATGCAATTTGCGACGAAACATAACAACCAAAACGATACAACTTTATTCTGCTATCGAAAAATACTAAAAACATGTTCCTAATATAGCCGATTATGTAAATTTAAATACTATAATGAATGCAAGTATTTGGGAAGTTTCTGCTAAATTTAACGGTTCGTCACTACATTTGAGGTGAGGGGCATCAACCTTACACGAGTGGAATCTAGTTATACGGACATGTATGCTATTCATGTTCCAAACGCAGCGAAACGTGCATGCCAAAACATGCTAATTGCCGATAATGGTACAACAACAAGCTGTCTGGATTCCACACAAATTAAAAACTGACTATTTTTGCATCGCCTCATTACACTTGTATGTTAGATGTTCCATTCGGATATCATCTGTTTTATAAAGAGAAAAAATTATAAAAGCATTGATTTAATACACTTTAAAATCATATCTGGATAATTTAGCATTTACATAATACGATTAACTTCAGTTTTTATTCGATAAAACTCGAAATTTTACTATGCTATTTTTTAATATTATGATTTTCAATGGCGGTTGGAATAAATAATAAATATGTATTCAAGGCGGTCTCAAAACGTCCAAAAAGGGCGCAATGAAATAATTATTTAAAATATAAACATATTCAATAAATATAGAGTGGTATATAAAATACCTATATTGTATTAGCTAACAGTATAGCTTAACACTCGATAAAAAATAATTCCATGATTTAGATCTTGGTCATGTATGTGTATATTATGTAATTTATTATAGACCAAAGCTTCTAGAACACTGCAGAAATATGTTACAACAAAATCTGTCAAAAATAAATAGTTTTGGTGCACATCGTACCATCTATCGACAAAAGTTTAAAGTTATGTTTTAAGCAGAGTCGCAAACCGCAAACAAGCAAGGTCCTACTCGTAATAAAATTCCGGTTGGGTTGCATTGCAGGACGCAACATTTTCGAAATTTAAAGTACCTATAACCAGAGTATGCCAAAATAATAATTTCGAATCGAATATAATAAGAAAACAAGAGAAGAGAGAGTGATTAAAGATTATTCCCAATTCATTATAGCAGTGGTTTCCAACCTTTATGTTACTGCTCCTCCCTTTGAAGAAAAAATATCTTCGCGCCTCCCCATCCTTTATTTCATATAGTAATCAAGACACGTTTTAAAGGGTAAATAAATATTTTGGACTGTTCGCGCCTCCCTTTGCAATAGCCTACGCCTCCCAGGTTGGAAATCGCTGCATTATATATAGAATAGTGATTCAGTTTAGAGTTAATGCGAAATCACTAAAAAAATGTTGGTTACCCCTGTTCTAGACTGATTCTTCAGACTGGAAATAAGTAAGCAAATAGAATGCCTATTGAAGTGATAAAGGAACAGAATAAAAAATTGAAATAAAAAAAAACAAGCAAACTCGCACGGGAGAAAGAAGACTTGATTGAAAGCCTAAAATGAAAAGGGATTGGCACAAAGGAATCAAAAAGATTCGTAGTATTGTATCTCAGAAACGAGCATTGCCAATTTACTCAGCTTATTTCACTTCAGAATTTTTTCTCAACATATAAATATTCAATGTAATAATGAAAACCAAACAGCTATCGGCGTTAAAAAAATTAATATGTAAGATTGCGAGGATAAAATTCAACTCAGGTATAAATTAAACATAGTTGGGTTACACCAGAACATCGTATTCGAATTCACTGCAATCGTTAATAAAACATGTCATTGTTAGCATATTTTGTTAAAACATTTTGTATTTAATTCAACAAGAGTTGTGAGTTGCAAATTTAGTTGAATTTTTTGATATTGCTTTTGTTAACTTTATTAAGATGTTTCACACCTGATTCCGTCATATGTAAATGATCTAAATCTATAGAAATGCAATCCAGCATGAACCATTCGACGGTAACTCACGGTACAATGAAACTAAAATAATTAAACCTCGACTGCTTAATCTGGAAACACCACTGGGGCAAATTTTTTGGACATAACAATTTGCAATGTCACTTTGTATTTTACTCATTCGTTTGTACTGTAGGTCGTAGGACAATATACAGTGGAACCTCGCATAACGAGCAAAACAGATTGTGAGAAAAATGCTTCCTTAACCCTTTCTTAACTAAGATGTGTAAATAGTACACATTACCTTCTAATCATTTACATTTCTCTGTAAATATAATAAATAATCGGCCTAAAATTCAGGTATTCCTCCCATATACATTTACGCATTGAGTAATGCAATAATAGAAATATTGTAGTAGTGTTATATAATTGTCATGATTCACTCCCGTTTGTGTAACGTTTGCCTGATGTGTAACGGATACACAGCTCAGGAGCGCGTGCTTTTTTTTTGCATAGTAAGGAAAGGGTTAACGAGTTACATTTCGCATGAGTGACGCAGAGTTTTGCAAAGATCACTTTCAGATCGTTACTTGCCTCAGGATGATTGACAAGGCGTGGGAAGGGGGGTTACCAAGAGGACTTCTGCTTGGAAAAAGCTTTAGCCAGAGAAAGTTGTAGAATGGTGCAATAAGAGAAATGCTGAAAGCATGGGAAACTGTTGCATCGTACATTGAGAAGCATCTCTCTAATAAGGAGGTGGAGAAATTGTTTCGCTTAACAAGTGTTTCACATAACGAGTAAGATTCTGGAACGAATTAAACTCGGTATGAGAGGTTCCACTGTGTATATATATATATATATATATATAACAATTATACTCGATCATTGCATAGTACAGGGGTTAAAGCAAACTGCGTCTCGCCAGCCACACGCACCTCATCAAACATCAACTCTTGAATTTATCACGTTTTTTTACACTAAGAATCCATATATATATGGCTTTCTGATATCCTCTTTCCTTATCAAATTGGCTCTTCTCAATTGAAAGTTTGCCGACCCCAGGCCCAGTATAGTGAGCGTAAAGTTAAGCGCGCAGGCGAGCTAATTTCTTAGCCGGCACTGCGGGTACGAAATCATAGAACGCGGTAACTACCCGGTTAAGCATTTTTAAATACGTACACTGCCATCTAGCACACGACTAACAAAGTTTGGGTGTGTAAAATTAAGGGGTATTTATCAGTGGCGTACATACATGCATACAATTGATGTATCTGATAATAGCACTGTATCAAAAATTATTAGCTTAGTACACAAGACCTTTAATTTTAGAAGTATGAAAGTTGAAAAATATTATCTAAACATATAGCAGGTCCGTTTATAACTTGCGATTCTCTATAAATACAACTATAGAGTACACGTGGAGTTCATTGGCACAATAAAAAGCTTTCCATTAAAAAGTCACAATAAGTAATTCGTTCAATCATTCACAGAACATAATGTACTTGAAAAAACAGTCTTTTTAACAGTCTAATTAGCTGCATCTGTCAGCGTATTTAGGAAGGAATTCAATAATATTTTTCGAGCGAACTCTTATTATTTGGTGAAAACTTTGTTTATCAAAAGTGTCACACCGAACTCCTAGCTAGAATGCTTGCCATGTTATGTTAGTGTCATTGCTATAAATAGCAAAATATTTACTTATAGTCCTGACGATGGCGAAAGGCCGAATAGCTATTTACTAATATTATAAAAACTGTAGAATTAAATACGTTGTTATTTCTACCCTATTATAAAAGAATTCTACCAAGTAAATGCCAATTCAATCAACAAAATATTTGTTATTTTGTCCAGAATAGATATCTGTCCAAAAATACACATTCTTAGTTAATGATTTGTGTTTTTCAAGCGGACAAATATTGACAGTTTTATAGAGACCAATTTTATTAACCTCTGTTTGCTGCCACTAATTCACTGAGACTTGAGAAAGTCTCTGATAAGGTAAATATTGATATTTTTAATCATTCTGCATTATTATTAACTTAAAATATAATTATCTTGACTTGTAATAATAAAAAACTAGGGGTGTGCATGTTCAGGTATATTATGTAATTTTTGATGGATTGGGCAGCAACATTGTGAAAATTTATCGATAATATAAAATTAAATCTGAGTACTCCATGGGGAGCTACTTTCACATTTACTGAAAAAAGTCGAGGAATAATGTTATAAAATATAATTTAATATTTTTTTTGCATGGTGGAAATATTTTTTTATATTTTTATGATGAGTATGATAATATAAACTTAAGGTCTATCGAGCTGTAAAAATATATAAAATTGAGGCTAACTTTTCTTAATAGATCTCTACTTTTATCATTTCCTCAAAGTGATTACAACAGCGCATGCAAAAAAAAATGAATATGATAATTTTTAATAACCATTGAGAAAGTATTACTCTTTTTGGAAGTGCTGTAAATAAAACACTTTTTCTCTTCGTTTAGGACCTCATAAGAGTCTGGATTATTTTTATGCATTTTAGATAATCAGTTTAAAAGTATTTTCGGTCTAATAATAAATAAGAAAAAATATCGAATGTTTTTGAGAAAGAGAACTCTATCGAACAGAACAGAAAATAATAAGGGCGACGAAAGATAAAATAAATCAACAACTGACATCTGTGCTGTAAATGTAAAAGCAATTATCAAAATTAAATAGCGCCATCTATTAAGGTACACAATAGCGAATGCGTAGAACTCTAGTGGCAAGTAGCAATACTATTATGAGTTTCTATACAGGGGCATCTAGTAGCAATATTTAAAAAATATTATACGATATTATTAGAGTTACAAACCTAAAAAGAAATGCATTTTATAAAAAGTGCAGTAGCATCAAACCTTATTTTTTTACCAAATATATTTTAAATATAGTATTAATTTTACCAATTATATGCAATAAATAATGGGATAAAATATTGCATTTGGATTTTTGATTTTGACAAGATGATTCCTACCTTATTAACTAAATAAATGTAAGAAATAACTCACATAATAATTTAAATCAACGTCTCCCAATTTCCAAATATCATTGAACAGATCTTGAAACTGGTCAACAAGGGATGATTGCGACGTTATCACGACATTCTCGAAATTTCCTTTCAACCCTTGAATGGTCCAGTTCAAGGAACCGGTGAGTAATAATCCTTCAGGGTGGAACTTTTCACCTTTCACTTCTCTACACTTCACGGAGGAATTTTTGATCTCTGCAATACGAGCAGAACTATCAATCACACAGAACTTGTGGTGCATCAACTTGGTTGATTTCTTTATTTTAATTGGAATTTTTACTGAAACAAAAGAAAGAAAAAAATATTATTTACACATCAATTTACAAATTTGTGACAGTACTTATTAGTAAGATTATTATAAATCGTATATATGTTAAAACCTGCCTTGTGAAAAGCCTAAAAATGTAGGAATTCACATCTGCTCATAGCAGATACTATTAATCACTGTAATAAAATGAGTTTTCATAATTCATCTGAATTTATAATTATGATAGTAACTTTAAACGTGTCTACATAAGGGCCATTTCACAGGTATTTGTCTGGTAAAACACAAATTCAACAGAGGAAACTTTATTTAGATGTAATTATTAATTTAAATTGAAAACTTTTCGAAATTACACATCTGCAAAGTAGCTGAACTGAAAAAAATATAGAATATGTAAAAATCTATTAACATTAGATATAAAATAGATTGCTTTGTTAGACAAGACTGGCGATCTATCTTTTGGAGGATCGCACGTGAAGGCAGCCAGATATTTAAAAGAGTCTGAAAACATATTGAATTACAGAAATAAAAATATTATTCACCATCACGCATGTTGATAAATCGTGTTCCATGAGAATATGCCATTTCAGAATCAGTAAAAACCCTAACTGAGACACCTCGTCCATGCGCTTTAATGATCGCATCGGCAAGGTCATCGCAGGTCAACATATAAACACATACATCCATACAATATTGAGCCGAACTTAAAAACTGCACCATCGTGTTAAGGTTGTGGAAATGACAAGACTTAACATCACATATTACACCTTTTTCCCAATAGCTGCAGCTCAAACAGCGATCGTCAAATCGCAACACCATATTCACTGATTTCTCACGTTTTTCTGTTATAAACTTGTCATTACGACGTTTGAAACTTAAATAAGAACGATAAATAACTTCTGTAGCTAACACAACATGCGCACAGATTATACATATTTTAAGGAGAGCCATTTCGCGAAGAACTACAATATAATATTTTAACACGTGCTCTCGGTGAAGAATGTGACACAATTCGCGACTTTTCCCGGGGACAATGATTACAATAATTTAATGAATCAGGATATCGCGACAGTCGCGTTTAAAAGTTCAATTAAAGGAAAACTCGTCAATCTACTGTTACCGATACATTAATGTAAAACTACGACGGAACCTAAGAATTGTTCTCTACCAAAACACAAAAGAAATTCTTGTACGAAACATATGATCGATCAAAATTATACGACATCACCTGAAGTGCTGCCAGATAAAAATTAAGTTTTCCTTACATCAAATTATTCAAATAATCCTAATGTGAATTCTAGCATTGCGAAAAATAAATATTATACCACGTTAAAATACTCATTTAAAATTAGTCAATATAAACACAGAAAGATAAGTATTTTTTTGAACTAGGTCAACAGTCGTGATTATAAAATTGTGGTTAGGTTACTTTGGGCTCGGTTGCTAATATCAAAATGGCTTTGATACTATATATTTTTTAAAGCCTTGTCCCTTCTTTATGTGAAGCATATAAACATTTAATTCTGCTCACTACTCAGTTTCTCTACCTCTATTTTTTAAGATGTGTAGGGACAGAAGATTACAGCTAGGACAGGACTAGTGGTTAGCTAATCGGTCTCACCTTATTCTTAGGATCGGATATGTGATAAGAGGAAATTTAAGATATCACAGACATTAATGACTTTGAACAGAAATCAATAGATTTATTTAAAAATCTGTTCCTACTGGAATTCGAACCCGTAAACTCTGCAACCTAAATTAAAAACGTTGACCACTTGATCATGGATTAAGCGTTAAAATATCGATAGTTTAATATAAGTACTGATTATCTAATACTAAATACTGTCCAAAATTTGATTTAAGAACCGACTAGTTAAATACAAGTTTTTATTACAGTCATGCACAACCTTTTTCTGTCAGCGGGTCCCAAAAAAAGGAATTTATTTAATTACGTTACGCTCAATCTTTTTTTACACGGGGGATACGTTCCACGTAAAACAGCTGAAAAAAATAGCACGTAAAAAATGTGAATATAGATAAATGAAAGATAAGTTTCATTACATTTGACCGCATTATTTTAAAACCGTACAACAAAAGAATTAGGTGTAATTATTTACAAAAAATATTTTTCTTATGAAATATTTAGTTATACATGTATTTATAATTCAAAACTTAATGCGATCTTTGTCTTTGTAAGTTTCAAATAAGCTGCAAAATCGAATCAAAGTTTTCATGAACAAGCTTATTTCTATGAACCAATTTTTCTTGTTTTATCAACGAAAAAGCTTGTTCACATTTGTTAAATTCAATGATTTCCTTAAAAAAATATGTAAGTAAGGAATGTATTTTAATTTTATGAAACATTTAGGGCCATTTAAAAAATTAAAAAGGGCCGCATTCGTGCATCACTGATTAATAACAAATTTGATTGAATTTAAAATCAATTATAATCAACAAAAAAAATAAAAATCACTATGTCTTCTGTCTGTGAAGAAGTACAATTTTTTTTACAATTTATTGGCTTTGGGTATAATAGGCAATTATGAAAAAGTATTAAGCAATTACGGAAATCAGCATATCGATAGCTTAGTTTCATAGTGCTACAATTATAAATTAGTAGTTTTGAGATATCGCGAGCTGAGTACTACAAGGTTCTAAGTGTCGACTTTTGGCTAAACTAAAGTAATAATGAGGCAGTCTTGAGCGTAGCATTATGCATGCTGTATTGATATGAAGTCGACATTTTGCTTAAATTTTCATTACACCGTAGTTTTATGTGCGCGTCGCAAGATATCTGTGGTTTCAACTTGAACGCATAAAGATGCCGAAAGGCGAAACCCAGGTCGCTAGTGCCAAAACTTGTGTGAATGTAATAGGTTGAATGATATCTTTTATATTTTGATAATTTTTTTCAATTATCTGATTTGATCAATTATTTTTATTCTTCAGCACAATGGTGTTATTATTTACCATTATGTTTTTTATTCTTGCAGTGTGGTATTATTACATTTTATAATATTAACCTAGTAAATTAATGATATCAAACACAAATTACGAAAAAAAACCCTTTTCCTATTTATCCTTCAATTTTTTTTATATATTTTCTCCAATAATAATGATCACATTAGATATCTCCCATAGAATTTTTTTTATTTTAATATAAAAAGTGTAAGTCTGTTTTTTAAATCACCTGTGCTTTCATACAAATTTCAGTTAGAACTTTGTAGTACTGGTTTGTTTGAATTTCAGATGGACAAGGTTCTTATAGAAGTTTAGGTATTTTTAATTAACTATGAAGAACTATTTTTAACATTTTATTAATAGTTATGTCATGCCAGTACTATCATTGATATCGACTGTGGAAAGGAAAAAAGACTTAACCCAGTTTTTTCAAAACAGCTTTTTTCGATAATCGCAATGTATCAAACTTGGTACACGTTCTATCAAAATGATATACACTGCAAATACCGAATTAGTATCTAAATTTAGCTTTTAAGAGTGAAAAAGATGAGCTTTTGAAAATTTAAGCCAAGATAAAATACTGACAAAAAGGTTTTTCCTAGACAATTTATTTAATTAATATTAGAATATGTCAATTAAACACCAGTTTTGAAGACTCCGTGCACTTCAAGATTTTGTGTATTTCATAATTTGCATACGGCCCAAAATCATCAAAACACGTTTTTGTGCCTCCTGTAAAATTTGTGGGTTATGTCCTTTTTTCTTTCCACAGTCGATATATACAATCAAAAAGAAACTTATAAACATTTACAATTTTTGTAAATTGTTTCGACGGTAAATTATTGTTGTAATGTAATATAACTGGGCTGATACATATTAAATATGGGTTAGCCTCTAAGGATATTTGAACAATTTAATTAATCTTCTACTTTAAAACCAAAAGTTTTGTATACAATCTATAATTGATATAAATAACCCTCTGGCGCTTGTATTTTCCGTTTGCTAAAAATGAAATTTCAACTTAACTGAGAAAGTCCTTACCAAACCAAACGTTTTGGAAATTGTATTCATAAATGTGATATCTTATAGTTGACATTTAGCACATTGATAAGTTCAGTGCTTCTGCAGGTTTGGTTTCGATTTCACCAGCATTTCAAATGAAATTAACGATTCAATGCAATGTACTCTATGAATAATTTTCCTTTTATATTAACCTACAAAGAAAGCATCATGCAGAAAATTAGCTGTCATACTTGATACCCTGATCGTTTTAGGTGTTGATTTTTTTAATGTAATAAATACAATATATATTTAGATGTATTGTGTTGACGTGTCACTGGACATATTTGAATAAAATAAGAGAAAACACCGTTCTACATTAATGAGTTATTTATTTTTGTATTACAGAAGCAATTTTTGATACAAATATTTTTTTATAAATATAAATTATTACTGAAAGATTTCCTTAACATAATTCTTAACTCTCTTCTCCTCGTAGAGCTCGGTATTTCACAAGTTCATGTGGGAAGGATCGATTCACCTCAACGAGTAAATGTGCTTTAAAACGCTTATAGGAATCAATCTTTCCCTTGACCTCTTCATTTTTTGTGAGTGCTTTTTCAATACAATCCTTGGTATAAAGTTGTGGGTTTCGTCCCTGGTCGATGTAGCTGCAAAAATAAAATTATACATCAAGTGTGCTGCACAAAATTCAAATAGTTGAAACAGGATTGAAATGGCGAAGAGGTAAAATCTTTTTTTTTTTTTTAAATAAATCTAATTTTGGTGTTTCTACCTCCCTTTTCAGTGTTATATTATGTCAGACACAACATTAGAGGTCTGCACGGGGTATTATGACGTCACCGTAAATATGTTTTGGGAACTTGAAGCTGAGAAACCTATACAATTGCGTATCTAATTCAACCTTAATCAGAAATTACAATTGACCAATGATTATATTATTCATTTGTACATAAATGTAGTGTGATTATTATTAGGTGCTTTCTATTGATTTTAAATAGCCTACACCAGTGTTTCTCATCCTTTTTGGGCCCGTGGCCCCTTTTGAGTGTCTTTATTTGTCTGTGGGCCCTTACCATTGTTTTGTTGTCTTTGGAAGGATTTTTTTATGACTTTAACTTTTTCCAGGAACAATCAGCAGTTTTCATTTTTAGGTCTTCCGAGGATTTCAAACTCTAGTTGAGAAACCCTGGTCTACACTACACTATGTTGCGCCACAAAATTCATTGTAAATAAAGCTGATTGGTTAAGTATAAGTTTCAAGAAGATTGTAAATTTTGAATAAATTGGGCTTTATCAAGACGAGAAAAATAAATATGTGATTTGGGTCGGGTTCAGGTGGCCTGATAGGGTATTTATTAAATAATATTTCGGCCCTATACGTGACACGCAACTCTGGAGTCCCTGTTTACTGGAATCAGTGACGGATCTAGAAATTGTCCCAGGAAGGGGCCATTCAATTTGAAAATAAGCATGATACATAAATAATACAATGAAAAATAGATGAAAGCCTTTTTTTACGCGATTTTTTTTGCCCGATTTTGAAATTACGCGATTTTTTTGGACGGCACCGTAAAAAAATATTTTTTGCGCTAATTTGAGAAACATTTTTTTTTTGCATACATTTTTGATACTTTTTTACGCGATATTTTGATTTTTGGAACCGATTTATCAAATCATATGAAAGTGAGGTTGTTTTACGCGCCACGTTACTCCAATGTATCGTGTAAAAAAAGATTGGGTGTACATATATGAAAATAGTCAATACATAATTAAGTATGTATTCTATAAAACATAGTAAACTAAACAATTAAAGAGCCCATTTCAAAATTAAGTTTGGTAAATTTGTCATACTACATCGTACGGACTATTGCGGCGAAAAACTTCACAAACTGAGCTAAAAACCACTCCACGATTTAAAATTATTATCTGAGATCATGGGAATCGCGTTAAAACCACACATTATTACGAAGAACACTGATAAATTAAGCGAAATACGTAACATTTCGGAGCATTTCCCTACAGCTTTCCAAAACGGCCGCGCGCGGCCGTTTTGGAAAGCTGTAGGGAAATGCTCCGAAATGTTACGTATTTCGCTTAATTTATCAGTGTTCTTCGTAATAATGTGTGGTTTTAATGCGATTCCTGATCTCAAATAATAATTTTAAATCGTGGAGTGGTTTTTAGCTCAGTTTGTGAAGTTTTTCGCCGTAATAGTCCGTGCGATGAAGTCATACTTTATATAATTTATTTATCAGTGTTCTTCTTAATAATGTGTGGTTTTAACGCGATTCCCATGATCTCAGATAATAATTTTAAATCGTGGAGTGGTTTTTAGCTCAGTTTGTGAAGTTTTTCGCCGCAATAGTCCGTACGATGAAGTATGACAAATTTACCTGATGTTTTAATAAATTATAAAAATGGAAAATAAATTCTCCCAAGGAGGGGGCCATGGCCCCCCCCTTGGATCCGCCAATGACTGGAATGCTGTAACTGAAGTTTGGATCTGCCACTTGACAGTCTAGTTTGCAACCTCAAATGTGCCCAGCAAAATTTTAAATAGGCATTGAATATACCCTTAATATTTTTCAGTTCACTCATTTACACAGTTCAGTAATAAAACTTACTCAAATACTTCCAAAGGAACATGCACGTCTTGAACTTGGCTCTTCAATTTATCGACTTCTTGTAGTCCTGTCACTAACGACTGGCTGCAATGACAAAATAAATAAAATAAAAAATGAGAAGCGTTGACCAAATATATTAACATATTACACAATAAGAGGTGTAGACGAACATCTTTTGATTTAGAACATTTTGCCCTTGTGGTTGAAAATCGCTGACAATAATTCGTATTTGTCTGACGTTCTCAATAAACATTTCTAATTGAGTTTCGAGATTCTCCAACGGGGAAGCCATATTAGATCCTTAATGCTACTGAGTAAATAATTATAATTATTGTTTGACACCAATCTACGTGAGGAGCTCGTTAATTTGTATTTTTATTTATATTTTCGCGATTAGATAGACTCGATGACCGCTCGTTTGACAATGGATAAATCATAGACAATCATAGACTAGTGTTCTTATTGACACAACTACTATTGCCAGTCAAAGCGATTAGTGAAAAATAAAAATAATCTAATGATTTCTTTTACTTGATAACAGTATTCAATTTTCAATGCTTCTGAAATATGTTTATATTTTTTAATTTCTTGCAGTGAATCGAAAGAGATAATAACGTTATGATACCCAGCATAAAGTTTGAATTAGGGCATCCAATCCCGGGATCCCGTTCAATTTTCTGATCCCGAAATCCCGGGATTGACATGGTCGCGATCCCGGGATTTCGGGATTGAGAATTTTGTAGTAAATCTCGAAAAGTGAGATGAAATTGGCAAATTTTGTCGGAATTTGGGGAAAAAGTATACCGAATTGAGGATTTCAAATTCCTCGGTGAGCTAAAAAAAAAAAAAAAGAGGTTTTGTGAGAATTCGGGGAAAAAGTATACCAAATTGAGGATTTCAAATTCCTCGGTGAGCTAAAAAAAAAAAAAACGAGCTTTCGTGAGAATTCGGGGAAAAAGTATACCAAATCGGAGATTTCAAATTCCTCGGTAAATTTATCTCAATCCCGGGATCCCGGGATG
Organism: Himalopsyche anomala; assembly: GCA_031772345.1. Taxonomy (NCBI): domain Eukaryota; kingdom Metazoa; phylum Arthropoda; class Insecta; order Trichoptera; family Rhyacophilidae; genus Himalopsyche; species Himalopsyche anomala. The sequence goes on from CM062831.1 coordinate 7,915,160, forward strand.
CCGGGATTGAAAATTTATCAATCCCGAAATCCCGGGATTGGAAAAAGGCTCCGGGATTGGATACCCTAGTTTGAATCACCGAAATCCCAAAAAATTGTTTTACTAGTCTGGCAGTCTTATTTCATACAAAACAAATTAGTCTATGCTTCTTACCATCGAGTTTTATGTCTTAGATTGTTGTGAAATTTTTATACTTCTATGGAAGTTTTCGCGCCGCACTAATTTACAGCTGACAAGTTGACATTTTCTACTGACATTTCATAAATAACATTCATTACAGTACGAATACAGTCAACTAAATCGTCGTCATGCAAACATGGGCATAACAGGATTATTGCCCTTTTTAGAAAAAGCTTCAACGAAATGCAATATTTCAGATTTCTCAGGCTGTGCCGTTGCCATCGATACTTATTGTTGGCTTCACAAAGGAGCTTTCTCTTGCGCGGATAAACTTGTGCGAGGAGAAAAAACTGATGCGTGAGTATTATGAAAACACAAAGGCTAATATTGAAAAAATAATAGCATTCATAAATCATATTACATTTTGATTCTCACGGTTTGTATTGATTGAGTTTGATCACTAACCCATACATGCCCAATGTTCCAATAATGGAACTTTTAGCTTTTTTTATTTCCGTGCATTATCTAATATAACTGAGATTGCATCAGTCAACCGTCGTGTCTGGATTTTTTCACCTTGTTACATCCTTATATCCTTGATTGTTTGCAGGCACATCAAGTACTGCTTGAAATATGTCAACATGCTATTATCACACTCGATCAAACCAATCCTGGTATTTGATGGTCGACATTTACCAGCCAAAGCGATGACTGAAGCCAAGAGAAGAGAGTGAGTAGCACAATAATTTTAAAATTATAATTATTTTTAATTTTTAAAAGTGACCATCTGCACAATTCCCTCTACCACTCGCCACGATCACACACCCATGTCCAACAGACGTTTTCCGTGGTGTAAAGAACTTTATGCGTTGTTCATTTTTGTGCTAGGATTGTCCTGGGAACAAATAAGCAAGACTTTGCTCTTTAAAAAAAATGGTGACTCTTTCTCCATATGATGTCACAAATTTAGTGAATGATAAGTAGTTTGCTCTATTACAGTGATGGTGAATCGTTTTGAGGAGTACTTCAAATATTGCTCATTATTATTTCAAATACCAGCCCATAGGCCACTTGGAAAGTAGGAGGAGGAAGTCTTCGTGGGTCAGTGTTTGATCCGCGGGTCATAGGTTCGCAAGCATTGCCTTAGTAGCCACCAAGTTGGCAAGCCGTGTGGGTCCGACAGCTGGTCGAACTGACTTGATTAATTACTCCCGTTCATTATTCATGAGATGACAATCCCAGAGAATGTGATCAGCATCCTGCATCATGCTATATGTGCATATCCCTGTGACTATCCGGCCAAGCTTGAAGAGCTTGACAGCGAAACTGTAGTGTCCTGAAATGAATCATCTTTTCCAATATTTGGGAACAATGTTTTCTATAAGACGAAAAGTTAACTGCGCTGAAAATTCTAGCGTAGCATAATTTATCATATTTGATTTAAGTTAAAGATAATAGAAAAACTCTGATTAATCTTCCAGATCCAGGAACACTGCAAAAAAACGAGCTGCTGAACTTCTACGCTTGGGACAGGTATTTATTTTCACAAAAATATATTAATCAAAAAAATTTGATTTCATCAGTTAAATCATCACAATTCAAGATTACTGTTCTGCTGACACTATGAACTGTTTAAAAATTGAATAGGTAGATGAGGCGAGAGGTTACATGCGCCGTTGTGTGGATATCACTCATGAAATGGCATTGGCGTTAATAAAGGAATGCAGAGCAATGAACGTAGATTGTATCGTAGCACCATACGAGGCAGATGCACAGATGGCCTATCTTAATAAGATCAATATTGCCCAAGTCGTTATTACAGAAGATTCAGACCTGGTACTTTTCGGATGCACCAAGGTACATATTGCTGTGATAATTTTGAATCGATTCTTTGTCAGCTTGTTTCCACACATTTTTTTTGATTGCCTATGGGTACTGTTACTGTTCTATATTATAGACCTATTAAGTGGAAAATCAATTACATACATAATTGTATGTTGAAGGTTGGAATTGAGGCTACTTTCGTTTGCCATTCAATTTTGAGGTTTTTGAAAATCTTAATTACTACACGTAATTTGACAGATCTCTTGATATAATAATTTCATATTGGATAATCAATATAATTCTAATTCTAACTAAGTATCTGAGCAGGTGACAAAATGTTTTCTATTTTCCTCCTTCAATATACTATTCTCCACGGTAGTGAATTTTGTTACAAATTGTTATTTTTCAATTTTATATTAAAAGGTGGTAATAACTAATTTAAGATTTCGATTGAAGGTACTTGGTGGAATTTGAACGATTCAAATTTAATGGGAATAACTAGTTTAAAACTTGTATTATACTTTTGAACTATTTGGTTTTATTTCACATTGTTTTTCCTGTTTCAGATTTTCTATAAGATGGACTTAAACGGTCACGGTGTTCTAGTGGAGAGTTCGAAACTGCCCCTCGTAATGAAGTGTCCTCTCGAACGTTTCAATTTTAACAAATTTCGTCAGATGTGCATCATGTCAGGTTGTGACTATCTCGCTTCACTTCCTGGGATCGGTCTCGCAAAGGCTAGGCAATTTATTAATGCTACACAGGATCCGAAAATTAGCAACGTTAGTGAATCATTTTTAATTTTATATTCATCTACCACTATGAATAAATCTGCTCAAAAATTGTTAAATGAAGTTATCTAGAAAATGATCAACAACAACAAAAAACAGCAAATGGATGTCTTTGCACTTTATTCTACTTTGTTACTCTTGTTTCCCACATGAACAACATAAAAAAGTAGAGCTGCCAAAGATTGTTTTCTTTTCTTGATAAATAAATAGATTTTTAATATTTTTGATGGATTCGGCGGTAACTTTGTGGATGTTCATTTTTGATGTAAAATTAAATTTAATAACTGTTCCGTTTTTTTTTGTAGAATATCGTTAGGTTTACGAATAAACTAAAGATTGATTTTAATTCCTATGTTACAAATTACGAAATGAAAGTTGGGGGTTTTTTTCTACCGGACGCAAGGAGGGGCTAAGTTAGAAACATTGATAGTACTATTGATAGTAGTAATTAGTTATATTAGGTAAAACGGAAAGAAATGACATTTTTTCTGGCGCGTCACTTTAAAATCTGTTTGTCAACGGTTGCCGTTGAGCTAACACGTCGGGGTTGGTATTATTTTAAAGCTCTGTGTGTACTCTTTCCATTTCAACATATTTTATATTTTTTTTGCCGATGTGGAAAAATGGAGAAGCCTGAGATTGAATAAACACATTTGCGCTGTTTTATGCTGTTTTTATTCGATAAAGGATTAAAACCAAAAAAAGCTACGAAGACCATTTGTGACATTTACGGTGACGTGTTGAAACTTTGAAAGTGCTTTAGATGGTTTCAAAAGTTCAAAAGTGGCGATAGGGAGTTAAAGGACAAACCAAAAACAGGAAGACCTCTCAAAATCGATGATGACGTCCTAAAATCATTGGTGGAAGCTGATCCTCGTAAAATAGTGAAGGAATTGTTACACGACATTGGCTGTCCAATAACGACTGTGCAAGATCATCTGAAAACATTGGGAAAAAAAACACAGGCAAGCTCTCTCAAAAACACACACTCTCTCAAACGGCCTTGGAACAAGCGTGACCATCTGTGCTTCTCTATTGTCCATTCACGAAACGGATCCATTTCATAGAAAGATAATTACCGGGGACAAAAAATGGGTCCTTTACAGTAATACCAGGGGAAAAAACAATGGCTATCACCAAATCAAGTACCTGTGCCTACTCCTCGGCCAACATTGACGTTAAAAAAGTTTTGTTGTGTGTTTGGTGGGATGTTTCGAAGATAATACATTTTGAATTATTGAAATCTGGTCAAACAGTTACGGCAGAGCTATACTGTGCTCAAATAGAACGATTAAAAGCAGAGTTATTAAAAAAACGATCTTTTTTGGTCAATAACAATAGGCGGATTTTACAACATTACAATGCGAGACCTCATGCGGCAAAAATTACTCAGCAAAAAATAAGAGAACTTGATTTCGAACTTCTGCCACTTCCTTCATATTCACCAGACATAGCACCTTCGGATTATTATCTCTTCAAGTCGATGAAGCATTCACTTCGTGACAAAAAATTTACAAACGCTGACCGGGTGAAAAATCACCTGGATTTGTATTTTGCCAGTAAGTCACCAGAGTTTTACGAAAAGGGTATCAAAAAGTTGCCTCTTTTATGGAGGACGATCAAAGACAACGAGGAAAATTATATAACAGAATAATATTGTATCATTTTTTTTTCAAATGTTTTTTTTGTCACAATAACAAAAAATGTCATTTCTTTCCGTTTTACCTAATATAAGAGGCATAACACGTGTTACAATTTGTGATACTACATGCGGAGTAACAAAGCTTTTAAATTAAATAGATTTTTATTTACTATTGACACCGTAGCATGCTGTATCATCTCATTTCAGGCATTAAGAAGAGTACCCTCATTTTTCAAGAAAAACTCAATGACAGTTTCGGATGAATACTGTGATGGTTTTTTAAAGGCTGAAGCAACGTTCAAACATCAACTTGTATTTGATCCTTTAAAAAGAAAGTTAGCTCCTCTGACGTCATTGGAAGATGAAGGTGTGTAAATGATTCATTGTTAAATTTTCATTGAATGCCTTTCTAATAATATCTTTCAATATTATAAATATTTTCAAAATTACACTGTACCAAGTACCTGTTTCACGCCATGCGCAACTAATGAATGCTTACTATTAAAATGAACCAGTGTAGTCTAGTTATCTCGCCTTAAGTGATGTGAGAGCGGTGCATGTAGTCTCTAGGTATGGACGCTGTGATGTTGGAAAGTTTTATTAGATCGTCTTTAAGTATTGTCACCCGAGTGATTATAAAACACCCTTCAAACTTCATACTGTAACTGTATAAAAGTTTTTTGACTAATATGTTAAAACAACAATCAATCTCTCTAGTCACAAATATTGATGCTCCATATCCAAGAATGAACAGCAAACCACGCTGTGCGTCAGGTAATGTCGCCAAGAACATTTATTGTAGACAACAAAAGTACAACGTTGTTAACATCATTCATCAAAAAATTTCAAAACTGTTTTTGGCCACGTCAATTCTAAATCCTTTGACATTTGTGATTGAAAAATCTTTCACAAGTTTCTGACAAAAATATGTTTAAGGTACTGATCCTGAAGATTGTACAAACGCCGGTGCCTTGCTAGATCCTGATATTGCATTTCAATTGGCGTTAGGAAACTTGGATCCTTTTTCACTAAAAAAGATGGACGACTGGCATCCTGACAATCAGCAAACAAAGGTAGAAGGCTAATAAATAATCATAATAATAGTTTTAATTACATTCGTGCATTCACTTATCATCATGTCTTAAATATTCACTAGTTCTTAAAAAATGATAAAACACAAATCCACCATATGTTTTATCAAAACAGTTTAAACTAACTTAATGTTATTATAACTATTGTGTTCGACAAGTCTCAATGAAAATTAGCTTTTCAGCTAATCATTTGTTTAAGGGGTTGACATAATTTTAATTTAATTTATAATATTTAATTTTTTTATTCCAGTTAGCCGGTGGGAAAACTAACGGTTGGAAACAGTGCAGCATCGCTCCACATAAAAGCATGTGGAGTGAAGATTATTTAGATCATGTACAAGAAACTGACTCTAAGAGGAAATCGGTCCAGAAATGTGTTAGCGCTTTTTCTATGCCAACAACCAGAAAGCTAATTTCCAAAATGGTGATGACACGATCGGAAGAAAAACAGGATGAAGGGTAAATTTTTTTTCTAATATAAATTATTATTTGTCTCCCTAGTTTCTTATTAGATTGGCATCCGTAGGCATGAATCACTTCTAAAGTTGTAACCGTCAAGTCCTGGTGGAAAGGTTTTTTTTTCATCGTCAAATGAAATTCAGTTTATAATTCTCGACTCAAACTCAAAACCAGTCGTACGAAGTAATACAAAAGGCAGTTTTAGGAAAAAATAAATAGATAAGATTTCTATGGTGTCTAAATTTACTGCCACGCATTCGATCCTAAAAATTGGGCATTGCAAGAGTTTATATGTTAGCACATTGGGAGTGACAAGGCTTACAGAAATATTGTGAGTAACATTTAACATATGTTGACTTGTATTTCTTAATACTATATACAATTATATCTGTTCCAGGTTGACCATCGATGATCTCAGTTCTATGTATTGCCAACCGCCACCTAGTAAAAAAAAGAAAGTCGTAATTGTTGAGGAAACTCAGGATTTTAACTGTACAGAAATTTTTGAAACAAAGAATCCATTTGCTGTACACTCTTCAACAAATGTTCAGAATAATGTAGACGATGTTGTAGAGTTCTCAAAAGATACAACAACTGTAAAAAATTCAAAAGATGATAATTTTAGATCTGACTCAAATTTATCTCCTATTTTAGAAAATAAGAATAGGAATTACCATAAATTGATGAAGAACAGTTCTTTTTCTAAGTTTAATAAACTGAGTAAATTTCAAAGAACTGTCTTAGACGAAAGTAATCCAGTCCAAAGCAGGTTTTTTGGATCTGGTAACCAAGAATCTGTCAATACTGATGATTTAGAAAAAGATTACTTAGCAATTAAAGAGGAAAGTGGGCTGAATGTATCTGGAATTGCCGGTTTAAAGATGCTGGATGATTCTGACGATGCTATAAAAGTCGACGTGGACAGTGGCAAAGAGAGTGTTTTTGATGTTTTGGTTGACGAAACAAATAGTTTAAATAACTCTGGAGTGCTTAATAAAAGACTTTCATTGAACAGTTTTGGGTCGTCTGGTTATTTGAGTAATTCTATATCTAATAGTGCTCTTGAAGATTGTACTAGCGCTATGTCACCGGAGAGATCTTCTCGTAAAAAAAACCCATTTAAGAAAACCATATCTGAGACAATCAGCTATTCAGAGAGTTTTCATAATGAGAATACTTACCCTCTCGAAGATATAGTCACACCAGTAGCATCACAGGTAAATATATTATTTTAAAATGTCAATTTGCATACAGTGCTATCATAAGTAAAAAGGTACTGATGGCACACATATTCTGAGCAATGTTATCTTTAAGCTGCGAGTGCGCACAACCATGCAACAATTTGAAAACCCTTGCGCACACGTCCCGGGCTGACACGCACAACAATACAACTAACTTAGAGGAAAATGAGGAATACATACAAATGAATTGTTTTATTTTTTAAGAGAATATTTTTTTCAAAATTCTTGCTGCAAAAAGTCCAGGGTTGTCTCTTGTCACCTTAGTCGTGATCCCCATTCCAGTCTTTCCTCCAATCTAATATTTTTATTATTAAAAAGACATTCTATTTTGACCAAATCCTCTTTATACACAAAATAATGTAAGTACATTTTAAAATGCATCAAGTATAACATCAGTCATATCAATCCCATCTAAGAACATAAATATTGGAAGACCTATATAATCTAATAAAAATGAATGTTTGTATGTTCGTACTCTATGGGCTGCCAAACCGTTAATCCGATTGCAATAAAACTTCGACAAAATTTTTGCTTGCACTTCCGGGAAGGTTATCGGATATTAAAATTAACTTACAGTAGGTGGCGCATGTGTCGTACCATAGATAATCGGCAGCAAACGTCAAATAAACAGAAAAAGAAGACATGCAATTCAAAAAAAACAAACACTTCCTTTCTTCGAGTGGCATTGCAACGCTTGCCGGGTACCAGCTAGTAATTAAATTATAACGACAGCTCTTGTAATCAAAGTAGTTTGATAATATAGTTTAAAATTAAAATTAAGCATTTTAATTTGAAATTATTATCAATCTTCTTACTTGGAAGATTATAAAATTCAAATTTTTACTGCATCAAACACTTCTACTCATTTATATTTAAATTTCGTAATATTAATTAATTTGTATTATGAAAGTCCTTTGTGATAATAACTTAATTACAACAGTGTTTCTGTTTGTTTAATACATCTGAAAAACAAAATATTATAATTATAAAAAAACCTAATTATACTCTAATTGTCTCAGTAAATGATTGAAGAATGTCATAAAGTGGTCAGTTTAACAATTAATACTTACAATTTCAAAACGAATTTTCAAAAAGCCCAATATCTCAAAACAAGGTTTTTTGACTTAGCGTTATCTGGCAGTATATAGACAATATATGAGGCTATTATTTGCAAACCCAACCTCGTTCCAAAATTGTTAATACATGAACCACAAATATAATTTAGTAAATAAAAATAAATTTTAAAGATATTTTTAGAAACTAGTCTCAAACCTGGCTTTATAATATACAAAATATCATTCCAAAGTAATGCAAAACTAAAAATACTTTTAAAATGAATATTGTTTTATAAAATGAAATTCAAGTTCCATTTTTTAGCCATTTTGGAAAGAGCACAACTGTTTATCAGGAAACTAATTCTAAAACTATAAGAGCATCAATTTGATAGTATGCGCCATGATTTTATCTTATTTTATGCAAAACATTTCATCTTAATTAACACTGATTATCATTATTACAGGTATCGTTTACTGATGATGATGATGTCATTGAAATCCACCAGTCACTTGAAACGAATTCAGCTTCTGCGAATCGTCCATCCATTCATCCCATAGTTAAGAATAAGAGCAATATAGATATTAAAAAACAAAATAAATTATGCCGGAGACCTGGCTTACATAAGAAAACGTCCAATTCTTCTATACCCGGAGTTCAACAATCTCTATTGACAACATTTGGATTCCACAAAAAGTATATTACTTTTATTATTTTACAACTGAATTCTCAATTTGATTATTGATATTACTTTTAAGTGTGAAACTTATATGTCTGGTTGCTAAATCAGTACATCAAATGTTTTTAGGTAGATTTCCAATTTCTATCAATCACAATATTATCTAGACGCCAAAATTTCGGGGGCTTAAGGTCAAAAGGGCGAAACTACAAAACAATGGTTTTGAGAAAAACGCAGAAACAGTTTTTGTCTATGTAATTTTGTATTAAAGACATATAATATTCAACGGCACAAAAATATAGTTGAAATAACAAAGGTTTGCCTTTATAATAATGTTGTTTTGAAAAAATATACTAAATAAAATAAAATAAAAAAAATAGTTTCTCGTGGCCCTAAATCCCCAATATTTGATAGGACTCAATCTAAATGCTGAATCACATTATTTCATATTTCATAATTTGAATTGCAAATGATTCTTATCCAAAATAAAAGAATAAAAGTTATTGTACAAGTAAAATAACGTCTTCCCATTTGACATATTCAAAAGAATCAGAAATTTTAGCTTTTCGTAGTTAAAAATAAGATGATATTCATAAAAATTTTAACACCTTGATCAATGGTTACAATAGTACAAAAAGGTGTCTTATTTTTGAATTATCTATTTCCTGTTACTGTTCTGAATTTTAAATTGTTTGCTTGTAAATATATGATTTGATATTATTTATACTCAATGATATTAGTGGAAAAATCATTACGACATTACATGACCAGAATGTATTCGTCTAATCAAAAAAACTAGCCCTCTTGTAAAAAGATTTGGTTGTCTTACAATATACCTGATTGGAATTGTAGAAAAATTACAGATGATTATTATGGATAAACATTTATAATTTGTAAGTGTCCATAATTAATAACATAAAAACAATTGAACTAATATTATTTTTAATCTCCTGTTTCAGATCCCAACTCAAACATTGAGCAGAATAAGATGAAATCCGTGAATAGTCTCTCATTTTGTAAAAATCTCAATTTATAATTTTATCAATTCTTTGATAATTCTCAAATTAGCTATTTTTAGCTTTTTTCTGCTGATTTCACTCACAATATATTGGCAGCAAGTTAATTTACAGTATTGTTTGATAATAATAAATTTAAAATAAGTAAATGTTTAGTTTTGTAATCTGATAATAAAATATCTTCTGTCTCAATATATGACAGGTTTATTTTCTAGTCTCGAATAACACACAAATTTCTGATAATTATTTTTTGAGTATTACTTGAGGCTGCAATTATTGCTCCTTTTGTCATTCAAAATTTGTGATATTCTGATCAATAACACAATTTTGTCACAATAATCTTTTTTATTTTTTGTTACAAACTTAATTTTTAGGCTCTGGATTGTTTCGATCGAGGCAAGACTTTGTTAACATGTTTTTAATGAGCTTATAATAATTTATGATTGTATAAATTTTACATTTATTTTTAAAGAAATTTTTCGTATGCGTTTTTACAGACGTTTTTTTGACTTATAAAATTCGTTGTTACTATAAAATTTATAAACAGTGAATTTCTTTACACTTAAATATTTTATTTGTATTGTTCTTTGTGATAAGATATTTATTTCTCATTTATAAATCAAAATATCTTCAAGTAAATTTATGATATTCTTGGATTTACGTCTGTAAAAAACAATCTTATTTAATTATGAAGAATGTGATGAGGCACATATCAATACTGCCTACTTTAAGAATTCATCCTGCAAATTTGAAGATTTTAAGTCTATCGTCTTACAATCAGTGTTGTCATGTGTACAAAAAATATAATATGTTTTTTTTGAAATCGTTAATTTAAATTACAATGTTCAAAGATTTACCGGCTGCATTCTTAATTTTGTACTTTTAATTATTCCAGAGACATTGCAATCGCAAGCGCAAGAGCAAATAGCAAATAGCAAATTTAATATTCTAAGCAATGAAACGTAAACTGTGTGTTCATTGGTTAGAATGTGACTTTCACTTGCTATCTCTTTCCTTCAGTATGCAAAATCAGCTAGAGAAATTATACCGAGAATATTTAATTATTGAAGTAACAAAATCCGTCTAACTGAATATTTTGTGTCTTGTAGTCTCTGATCAATATGAAATTTTTTGGCATAGTATGTATTTGGTTACAGAACTATGTATTGTATCTAATAAACCAAAATGTGTCAATATTTCCATGCTAATATGTTTTTTCAAAATGTACTTAAGTCTGAAGAAAGATTGATTAACTTTCTATTTTAGATTATTGCTTATCTACCTCAACTGCAAAGATGTCTCATGTCTATTGAATACTGAATAAATACTTATATTTTAAACATTTCTAATCTTATTAAGTATAGTAAAAAAAATGCTGGGTCTTTAGCTGAGTGGTCCACGCTGTTGATTATGGTGCTCACGCGTAGGGGTAGGCTGGAAGGGGTCCAGAGGGGCTCGTGTGAGCCCTTGTTAAATTTGACATAAGCTGGTGAACCCATAAACTAAGAAAAACAATATTTTTAGATCTAATCAATATCTAACTGCAATTTCTATAGATGACTTAAACTTATGAAACTTAAGACTTGTTTTTAAAATTTCTTGAATCAGTTTTGAATGTTTATTTTCATTTTGATGAAATAATATAATTACTATCTGTTGATAAAACCTTCTGTCACGTGTCAGATATTTTTTCAATACCAGTAGGATAAAATGTTGGAGGTTTTAACCTTCTGTCAGATTGTTAGCACTTTGAATTGTTTTTCCATCTAGAAAATGTTGCATTATTTAAAATAAATAGTAGTCTACAAGGTCTGGGGAGTATGGTGGGTGAAATAAAACATTCCAGTCAAGCCAAGTCAGCTTCAAGATTCAGAAGCTCTTGTGATATGCGCTGATTTGTTCTCTTTGCTCAATTTGTGTGGAACCCAAACTGTCAGTAATTTTCTACAACCTCGTATCTCAAAAAGTACAAGTTTTCATGAGACACATAAATGTATTTCATTCTACCACTATCACTATAAAACATTACTTGAATGGTTTTGGTCTCAATATCTTCGAGGGAGTTAATTAACCCTTTCTGGTCCACAAAAAAAATAAAAAAATATTCCACCTGGTCCACAATAGTATCACGAGGGAAACTAATATTTGCAATTTTTTTTTTTACTAGATTTATAGCAACAGTATAATTTTTTCTAAATATCAAAATAATAACCTTATTATTTACATTTAAAAAAAATTCAAGTATGATATATATGTATCAAGTTGCTTTTTTGCGTTTTTTTGTAATTTTGGGCATTTTTGCAAGGTTAGAATTATTAGAACAATAGTAAATATCGGTATTAATTTTCAAGTGCACGTGGCAAGTGTTACTGTTGGAAAGAAGAATGTAGAACTTAGCGCCCGAGCTGCGTGAGCCGACCCAGCCCTAAAACGACCCTTTTGTATCCATTGCAGGCATACGGTTTCACATTACAATGTTCATAAAAACCATTTGATTCTTTGCTCAGAATACCGCTGTAATAGATACGAGTGGAAAAAAATATATATTCAATACATTTGAACTTATTTTAACTCGATACCAATAAAGAAAAAAATGTCGAATGACATTCGACATAGGACCGGAAAGGGTTAAGGAAGGAAGCAATGACGTTTCCTTTCATGCTGAACATAGCATATGAGCATATTATTTTTTGCCATCATTTTCGTATTAGGTTAAATAAAGCATGAATTTTTTTGATTTGGGATACGAGTTAAAGTAATATGTGTGTATTGAAATTCTGAATTCATTACATCAAAAATCTCACAACTGACAAAAGTTAAGATACGAGTTAGTAGAAAATTAACGACGATGCACTTTTTTTTATCAAGATGTGTGGTATCACAATAATTCAATTTCTGGGCCAGCGGATAAATAGTTAGAGAGTTAGTTATAAATACTTCCTTCCATTGCAGCAGCCAGGACATAACCCTCTACCTTTGCTTGCCTCTAACATCCAAGTCACTGTTTGATATAGTAACGTACAGTTCAATTTTTTTTAAAACAATTTTTAATATTGACATATCTTACGCATCACCTATCACTTGTTTTTAGTTATTAAATTGGTAAAGATTTTGCCATTATCAATTTCGGTAAACAGTTTTCAAATATCGAAACGCAGTCTAATGCACCAACACAGATTTAAAAAATGATATTGTCATACATTTACAAGCAAAACACATCTAGCCTTTAAAATGAATATATTCATTTCGAAATTACTTAATATATCTTGATGCCGAGAAGACTCGATGGAAATCACATTGTTTGATGGGGAAGACCTATCCACAAGGTAGGTGAAGGAGTTCTTTTATGCACTTAGTTCTTGGACTGCTTCTGGAGGAGATGAATGCACAACATATAGAGATTAGTTGAAAAGATTATTGTGATCGATTGATTGGATAGAGATGGCTCTGAACAGAGAAATTTTGTGTACTGCCTGTCGTACTACATTTACAATTTGTTGTGACTTGTTGCTGAATTTGCTACATTACTGATGTGTATGATTTATATACAACCATAATGTGATGATTAAGATTTATTATGGATTGCATGATTCAACAGTCCTCATGGGTTTCAAATACTTTATAAAATTATGTCTAGGTATGTCTGATGCAATCTTTACTAAGTAAAATCACTGACATGGTTGCTTTTTTCAATTTTAAGTTGAATATAATTTATGAGCTCCATGTGTAAACTATAAGTGATAAGAAAATGTTTTGGTTATTAAATTAGAGAGATAAGAAAACTCTGTCCATGGTGAATATAGATCAAATAAACTCTAGTGATATGCTATTGAAATATTTCAAATGAATATATTCAATGAAATCTGTTTAAAATTTATTTTCTGATCTCTAAAGAGCATTATTATAAAGACGAGATTATGTAAGTCTATCGCTCTGTCCCCCCTTCAATGAGTGGGCATGATTTGAAGGTTAAAAAACTTAACGGCACCCACAACTTAAAAATAAAGATATGCACATGTTAAAGCGATGAACTAGGTATAAATTGCAGCTATCAACCACTAACATACTGATATATTATAAAGTTACCCAAAAAATATTCAAAATAATTAATTCACAAACATACTCGCCGGTGATAAATGAATAAATAAGGAAAAATAATACACCCAAACAACTTTACTTTTAGCACACTTTTTTATAATATAATCTATGGGTAAAATGGGGGCAGAACGTATCTGGCATGGTTAAGAAAAAAAACATAATTCTTATAGTGTAAAAAAAAAAGTTTTCTTAATTACTCCACATTGATATTTACGTACTTATCCAGTGTTGTTTTGTGTAGTAGTTCAATGTTCATAAATTCATTTATAACATCATTCACTGCTTTGCAAATTGTTCAAGGTTAAGGCCCTGAGCCTCGAAACCAGCCAAATCATTATTCTCATATTTGAATATTTAACCATATGTATGTTTTAAATTTTCTTGTTAAACTAGTAATATTATTTTTTTCTGGTATATTATATGTAATAAATTCAATATATAGCCCACTTTTGTTCAGATTAGTAACCTCTTTTAGCAAAGAATTAAATTTAATAAGGGAGACAAAACCACCCTGATGAAATAAAAAATAAATTATCTCTAACTTACCGGTCGAGCTGGCGTACTCCCGGCTTCCCCCTATTAATAAAACAAGTTATAACGACTTTAGTTAGGACCAGGATTGTTCTATATTATGTTATATGCAGTATTCTTATTTTTTACCAGAATAAGGTTAAGTTTTGATTTTCATCTTCAAGAGTTTCAAGTAGATTCCTATGAATGTACTGTATAATTGTAAAAATAGCTCTACAGATCCAAGAAATAAAAAATGTTTTCATATCAGCAAGTAAATAATCATCAATTTTAATATTCTAAGTCCGGATACTAAACTGATGGTTTTAAATTATTCTTTCAAGTGAATACAAATTTATAGATTCCTAAATGTAGTAATTTTACTGATGATTGGAACTGAAAATTTATTTTTGAAAATTATCAATCAAGTCAATTGCAATTAATCTCCATTTACGCCAAAAATTATATGGCTATAAAAATAAAACATTCCTGTTATTACTGGTTATGAATGCTGACTGCATTTATGGTTTAGGTCACGAGAGTGATTAAATAATAATTAAAACAAGACAACTCAGCATCTTATAGATAAATACTAATTGCAATTGATGGCATTCATTAGTTATTAATATTATTTAAATTGATTGCTGGATGTATCAAATATCATGCATTGTTTTTTTGCAGTGCCAATCTTGACTGATAATAATTGAACAAATGGTATAGGTCAAATTACATGTGATGTGACTAACTGCAAAACTACTACTGTGGACCATTTTTGATGTTCTATAAGTGAACAGTAATTACAAATCACCGTAATATGATATTGCACATCAAATTCAATACATTTAATGATTGGTTGTATTTCCTCAATGATGCTATCCTTTAATTAATGAGAGCTTCAATTTATAATAAAAACATAAAAAGTGTTAAAATGACCGTTATTCATTACATATGCTTATATATTCCTTTGTTTAACATCTGAGAAACAAAATTGGCAGAGTAAGTTAATATTGAAAAAGGTAATTTATAAAATATATATCTACAGTGAAACCTCGATTCTACGTTTTTCAAGGGACCGTAATAAATGAACGAATATTGCGGGAAACCGATAATGCGGGAAATCTTCAAATAACACCAAAAAAAGTTTAATTTAAAAAAAACTTATATATTTATTACATTGATTTTTATTTAAGAACAAATAAATATATTTTTTAACTTTTTAATACAAACTAAGTAGCCAATTTGCAGTTTGGCACTTAAATTTTAAAAAACACTTCAAAATCGCGTATATTTCTAAGTCAACTCCTTTTTGATATATCGACTCGTTTTTCTCCTGACTCGACTAGAGTTCTAGTTTTCTTCATTTAGGTGTTTTAGTTTTGACTTTTGAGTTACAAAAATTCACGCAACCAGATGCAATGTAAGGTTATTAAAATAGTCTACAAAAATGGTCAATCGGGGTAGATAGTAACTGGGACGGGACGACAATATTTAGATGATAGATCGAGGAAATCGGGAAATTATTAACGTGGAATTAATAAAGATTGTTATTATGGGGTCTTGGTCGAGTACAAAATAAACGATCCATGCAAAAAACGAAGATAGTGGAACGGAAATTCAGGGTTCCACTGAAAAAAACGCGAAACGAAATTCGAGGTAAGACTATTTATGAGAAATATTCAACGAAAACGGTCAATCAGGATAATATTTTTGACGGGACCAAAATATTTGAACGATAGATCGCGGAAAACGGTAAATCAGGGAACGATTAATGCGAGATTATTTTATATTGTTCTTATGTGTGTTTGGCTGGGACTATGAAAAATAAACGAACCATGCGGGAAAACGAACAATGCGAGAACTGTAGATCGGGGTTCCACTGTATCATAACAGAGCCATCTATATATAGTTAATAAGGAGGATTTTATTAAATCATTTTTGTTCAACAGTTACTCGCTCAAGTTTGCAAATAGTACGCAGTAAATCAGTGCTTTTTTTTAAAAAAAAAGTTGCCAAAACTCACTTTTTCTATTATATGTCCATTCCCAATGTGGACCATATGGCTTCCTATATGATGATTCTCAGCATAAGTTTTTTGATGAGAACTGCTTGTTACTCAACCTCTCTTTTTATAAAACAATCTATTAAGCATTAGACCCTTTGCTCGGGTCACAGACTAAGTCTATGGACCTGGTATTGTTTTGTATTATGACATTAACTTATGAATGTTACAGTACCCGTCACATAACATTCAAAAGGCAGCATATACTAGATAGGGAGAAACAGCCAATGATTTTAAAAAAAAAGACAAATGTTTTTAAAGCAAACAGAAATAATATTGATTTGAAACATTAAAAATACCGAAAAAAAGGTGCCGGCAAGCCATTCCAACGTGTTACATGGAAAAAAAACCCTGCTTATATTCAGTATTCACCTAAGAAATAATTGAATATATTGAAACTTACGACGCTTTTCCAGCATTTCCTAAGTGATTTTAACAACTCTAGATTTTACCTGGAAAAATGAATGCATTGTGTATCTTGATATATCATTATAATTGCACCATGCACATTCTTTATGATGAAACTTTTTTTTTTCTGTTCATAACTGATAATTTAAATAGTATTACATGGATGTACATACTTTTTCATAGTTCTAAGCTCTTGCAGAGAACAGAATTTGTTATTGAGTTAGACAATTATGCTATATAAATAAAGTATCTATTCAAATATGGATAGATAACATTATCTATCAATTTATACAACATCATCTTGGGCTTGTTCATTCCAGAATTTAAGGTATGTTTAATTGGGAGATATTCTAGAAACAACTCTGAGGTCAACGATGATGAAAAATAGCTAATGCTATTATAAAATGAATTCTGAATTATTATCAACAAAAGTGGCTCCAAAGAAATATTTTATCAAGTGTAAGGCGCTCACGTCCAGTATTTACTAACAAAATACTAGATGAATGCTTTTAAAACGTATAATTTGCTATATAATTGATATGATTACTAGAGCAGAGGAAAATAAATAGTTGGTAAAATGTTTATTTGATGTGTACTCGTTCCAGTAAAGGCATTCAAATATGACAACTATTATGTATCAATTCTAAGATGCATCAATAAACTTCTCTTTTACACTAAATAATAAAAAAATACATTCAGTCTAATATTTGTTTTTGCTGTGATTGATGTTAAAAAATATGGTAGGATGTGCTTTCCCAGGACTGAATTATTCACAGCGGCGTAGCCATCTAATAGTAGAGATGTGAAATGCAAGAGGGCCCAAATTTCTACATAATCAATATAACTAACGAGTGACACTTGCTTGAAAGCCCCAAATTTCTAGCTACGCCATTCTATTATTCATAATGAATATAATATTATGAAGCATTTGTTTACATTTATATGAATCCACTTAATTAGCTATTATGTGACTTATTACTCTTTATATTATGGTAAAGTTAGCCATAAAATTGACCTCAACTCATCTTTTTTCCTTTAATTGACTTTTTTCCTAAAATAGCATAAATGCTGTTAAATCCCTACGCTAATTTAGTTATTATTTAGTGTAGATTGGGAGCAGTGTACCTTCTAAGCCAGGGGTTACCAACCTTTTTGGACCCTAGAGCGCATTCTAAAATATTAAGTAGGGCGGCCGGCACCACATTTTTTCAAGGTTAGGAAACCCAGCAATTTAACTATTTGCCCAAATTATCAGCGTGACACTTTTTTTTAGCTCTTCCAGGAATTTTGAAATCCGAAAACCCGGGGATTTAACGATTTGCCCAAATTAGTTGGCGGGCGCATCAAAATTGGTCGGCGGGCGCCATGGCACCCGTGGGCACGGGGTTGGGAACCCCTGCTCTAAGCTGTGCGCGTGTGCGCGCACACACAGCTTACCGAGTGCGCGCACAAAATTACATCAGCTATATCATCACCAGAATAAATTAATTGACATTAAATAGTGTTGTTAATTATTATCATTATTAAAAATCAACCTTTTCGTTTAGTAGGTCTAAATACCGTTATGTGGCGCACAAATCTTTTTATTTATTGTCAAAGTTGCACAGCCAATAATTTTTGCGCACATAACCTTCCGAAAATTAGAGGGAACTGGGAGGGAATTGGGAGTTTGACTAATTTTCAAAATAAAACGAAGTTTATAAACAGGGATTAGAGTCGTGAAAAAAAACCGCGTCTCCGGCATAACTAGTCCAACTCTGACTTTAATATTTAAAAAAACGCGGCTTCTAAGACATTGCGTATTTTGTAATATCTAATTTCATTCAAACTTTTGAAAGATTTCTGTTCAAAGACATGGATGTATGTGATGTCTTGAATTCCCCCTCCCACCCACTGGCAGCGGACATGATAAAAAAGAGCCGGAGTCGTCCGTTTTTTACGAATCCTACTCCTAATTCACAGTCCTGTTTTCAGAAGCTACAAACCTAGATATTACTGTTATTGGGTTACAATATAATGAATAATATTTGTGCTATTTAGGTACATATTTATGTAGATGAAGAAAAAATAGCTACGCAAAATCAAAGTGAGATATTACAAACACTGTTAGAGTAACAATTCACTTTCGAGTGCTTCGTCAGCTCGGTGGATAGCCCTGATCCTTACTTGAAAGCTTAGCTTTCACCATCTAATAAGCAGAAGCTTTTTCAAGGTCTAATGAAAACAGGCACACAAAAGTAAAATTAATTATGCTTTATATTTTAACAAAAAATATTCAGGAAAGTTGACATTTAATTTGAAAATTTTAGCCACATGACGTATTATTTTGGTTCAATGACATGTATAACTACCCGACAGTCGTCCTCTAACTAAAATATTAAAATTAAAAATTTATTGTCTACCTGATTGTAATGGTCATTTGAAAAAACTTAATAAATTGCAAGTTTCAATAATAATTACTAATCGCGTTTTTTCAGCGCGAAAAATAAATATAAAAACGCCTTATTAAAAATAGCCAAGGTAAAAGAAAACGATAAATCTAACTTATTACGACCCTACTACATTGTTTTTAATTTTTTATAAAGTTTATGATTTAAGCGCTCGGTAATTATAGGTAATCAAATATTAAATTTTAAAAAATAGAGCAAACGTATTTTACTATATTATATACTTTTATTATGTAACATCACGCAATGTACCGTAAAATAATAAATATCAACAGCTGAGAAGTATACTTTTCTATCTCAGACTTCAAGAGTGAAGAGTTCTAAGATCTGATTTGATTTTTTAATCAAACAGAGGCTCACGCAAACCTATCTCCGGTTTAGATGTCTGTAATTTATTTATTCCAATTGAAAAAAGATATCAGTCTCTTCGTGAAACCACCATTCTATCAATCCCACTCTATTAAATACCAGATTAAAGCTTTCCGATAAATCAATATTTACTCAGATATAATTGAATAACATGCATTGTGATTGTAAAATCTAAAATTCTGTGATTAGCTACAAACAACAAAATGTTAAAGTAAACAGTGGTTAAGTTGTATCATCAACATTCCGTATTGTGATAATGGTAGTCTAGTTTTAGTATATTTAGAATTTAATGCGACAATTGAGGTATACTTTATATGTAGTTGTTAAGTTTTATTTGCTTTAAATGAAATAATAAAATGTCAAAATTTAAAATGAAAATACTGCCAAGACAGTTTGTAGACGATTATTTACTTTTAGTCGCTCAGAAATAGAACTTCATTGAGCAACATTATAAATTGAAATGCTTGTAAATAAGTTTGATAAAGAAATATGGAAACAAGTAATGATTGACAGCCAACTAGATTTATCCGGTGTAGGATATTTAAAGACGATAGTGCGGAGCTCTTATTTTATTTATATCAAAATGTGCGTCGCATGACATCCAGGGATAAATATTATTTTCTATTGCCACTGTGAGATTGGTCAACCTTCTAAATATACATCCTTGTTATTAATTATTTACGTGCATACATATTATATATTATTTATGACGGAAGTATAAATTCGATAACACAATAACGTTTTTGTAAGTGGTCATTAGTAAAATGTAGGCACAAAATTTGCATATACATACATATATGTACCAGAATTAGTTTGAATCGAGTCTGTTTTGTAAAAAAAATGAATAGTTAGTTGTCTGAGTTTCAGATACAAAAATGATACATACTATTTTAATTATTTTATCCGATGCAACATGGAGTTGATTGATATAAAAAAATAACAAAATCCTCCGTATTATTTAATTTAAATCTTCGTTTTTTCGATACAGTAGAAATTACAGCGGCCTTAATAAATGAATAATAATTTTACGAGTATATACCTACATGAATACATTTCTTACTGATTTTTTACTTTTATCGTAAGATGAGTGTGAATTGGAAGCCTTAGTAAATTGCGCTGTGTGATAAGTAATAAAACACGTAACTGACATGTAAATAGTTTTTTTTTGGAGTGCTATTTATCATGAAATGTTTCTAAAAAGTATCAAAGTGAGTTCCTTCCTTGTTTTCAACATAATAATATTTAAAAAACCTGCAAATAACAGTACTCGAAAACATTACCTACCATTAAAAGATAATATCACCGAAGTCAGCGGTGGGCTGCCAATACGTTAACAAGGGGCTCGCTTAATATCAAAGTAATTTATCAGTCATATGCAATTATATGCAATACTTTTAAATAAGCAAACGATTGTTACTTAATACACTTAAAATATCCAACAATATGCAGTTTACCATAATTTAATCAATGTAAATGGCTAAAAATGTACTACTGCGTATAATGGAAGCTCTCGTAGATAGTATTTGTCAGAAATTGCAGTTATGTACTAATTTGATCTGAGAATATTTTTTCTATTAATTTAACAAGGGGCTCGCCGGCCGTGGTAAAATCTAACAAGGGGCTCGCGAGAGCCCCTCCGAGCCCCCTCCAGCCCACCCCTGACCGAAGTGCCACCGCGACCGACCGTTTGGTGAATGCTGCTTTTGACAAAATTTAGACAAAATATTTCAAATAAATTGTACGTTCAAATAATCACGTTCTCTGTCTTTATTTACATATCGCAATTATATGAAATTACACTGAGACAATAATAAAATCAATGACGAAAGTAGTTTATTATTTAACTATGGTAAATACTAATAAATTATATGATAAATATCAATCTTTATTAGCTATAGCATACATACTTTGTTTGGTATAATTGTGGTTAAGTATGAAAACTAATATTATTTTTCTTTAATATTTGACGTAGAATCTACGGTAAAGTACCTACAGCACTTTTAACGCCCCGAGCCTACGCAATATATATATATATATATATATATATTATTTATAATCAAAAGTTTAAATCGGCACATATTAGTAAGGCCTTCGACATTTTTATTTTGATAACATTTATTGCGTATGATGTGCAACAAATGTTTGGCGATTATTTATTTCCGTGTTCCCCCTTAGGCACTGTATTACTGATTGTGTCTTATCGGTCACTAATCGTTACGAACAGACATTGAACCTTGCCAATTTAAGCTTAGATTACTATGTTTTATTTCTTTTTACTATTTTCCGACAGAAAATATACCTACGTGTTGATGTTAAACAAGCCGTGTTAAAGGCATAAAATATTGACCGTTGGTTAAAAAGAAATTTTTCTACAAATAACATGACGAATCTATTAATAATTATAATATGTATTCGTTAATAAATACTAAAATATGTAGCTTAATAAAGAGATGTAGTATTAATTATGCCCCTTAGTTTGAGCATTATTCTCCCAAATATATAGACGTACAGAATGTTGTATTTTCTAGAAATTAATAACATGCATAAATAAATACTGGCGTGTGTCGAGGAGTTTAAACAAAACATGATCTTTGGATTTGACATTATCAGTATCGATAATTTCTTATCGGTTGACCGGGATGCAATACCATGAAATTATATATGTCCCACTGACAATCGTGACTGACGAAAACAATTAAATTGTTTGCATTGGCTCTATCTGTCAAAGCAGCGACACCACAGTTTGTTATAAATTTCATTTGATTTAGCTTTATAAACACGGCAGAAAGTAGAGAACTGTCATAACTCATCATAACGTTAAAGAGACAGTATCTATTCAAAGCATTTCAACGAATTGATTAATTAAATTTTAAAATATATACCTAAGTGATTAAACGTTATCATTATGGTGAATCAATCATTCAATGACGGCTGTGGCTATTGTAAGGAGTGCGTGCGCTTGAGAATACACCAGGCTGTTGGTCGAACTCCAGAAAATGTCCTGGAATGTTCTTACAAACATATTCTTGAATCGTACAACCCTGTGGAATCCTCTAAGATGTCATCGTTGACCGGAAACTCATCGGGGAATAAAAGCGTGTCATATTCTTCAAACTGCAGCTCCAACTGTCGCTGGACATCGTCGGGAGCGTCTTCGAAGCCGGGAAATGACGACGACTCGTTCAGTGACTACTATGAACCTACATATCAAATTTACAAGAAGCGAATTAAATTTGTGAAACGTAAAAAAGCGTGAACAAGAATTTCTCCATGAAAATGGTAATCAAGAATATGATGCGTCATGAATCACAATTTTGACAGCACTGTTAAATCAGGTGTCCTCCCAATTGAAATTGAAAAGGCACACCAATTTTGTATAATATGTGCAATGAGCTCAAAAACGCGGCGCCCGAATTCAGCTAAGGCGGTTTTGAAAGCTAGTCCAAAACATACACATCTCGTACCATTGACCGCTACTCTTCAATAAAACATTTTGCCACTCCTCTTCAATCGATATAATTTATATGAATACAACACCGCAAAAGCTCAAATTTATAAAACTAGCATTATATAAAAAAACATTTTTGTTTGATTTTTTGGTATTTTGGACTATTCAATGGGTCGGGCCTTTTTGTGGACGAGCCTCAATACGAGTATAACACTTGATAAATATTATATATTACCGGTGTTAAAAATTAAAAAATGTATTAATTTATGTATTAAATTAGATAAATAATTAAATGTGTAAATATTGATTTTTATTCTATATATGTACTTTTAATTTTCTCATTTACAAGAAAAATCGTACGAGAAAATGAAAAATATAATATTCGATACATATGAATAAATTTTAATATTATGTATCCTGATTTTACTTTTAAGATTTTAAAAGATTTTTTACTGTAAAAATATCTTCATTTATCTCATTGTCTCAAATTATTGTTTCTTTTCAATGTTTTACTTGAAATTTTTCAATAAAATTAACTAAAAAACAAAAAATACTTTTATTATTTGACTTCTGTACCTACCCCATATATATGAAAAAAGACAATGCAAAAGTAATATAATAAATCACCAATTAATTAGTCAGTCATTTTTTTCTGTCTTTTAAACGAAAGAGATATGAATGAAAAATATTCATCAGTCACAAAATGAATTCGATCTGATTAAAACGAATGCAAATTCTGCACGTGATTTTAAATTATCAACAAATGACTAGACTATTACTGGTCAATTTAATACTTTCATTAATCACAAAAAGATACTGTATATATATGAAATTCCTTAAACGAACGATTAACCTCAATTTCCAAGTACAAGCTTATTATTAATTTGTACTGCATAATTGTTTTTTTCCCATTTACTTATTCCCTGCGTAAACAATATAGTAAATATTACATACTGTATTTATGGTAAACCAGAGTGCAATTGATTGGGACTGCAATCACTATTTGATATTTTCGTTAATTTATGATAATTGTGAATACTTTTTTTAATATGTAATATGAATCTCCCTAAATAATTACCATATATATATCTGTAAAAAAATATATCAAAAGTGAATTAACGGTTAAAGGATCATGATAAACAGTTCGTTCGGAAGCTCCTCGGTCATTCGAACTGTTCAAAACTTTGATTGAATGTTAATCCAGTGGTTTTGAACGTAAAATATATAATTTTCTAAGTTACAAACTTATAAAATATGTATGTAAGTTCAGAATAATATCATTTGCGAGCTGTATATCCGTTGTCCTCTACAATGTGCCTTGTCGAATTCAATATGTACCTTTTTCGATTCGTATGCCACAGATTTTTATAAAACATACATCATATCATGTCCAACGTGTAAAACGTACACGGGTAGCCAAACTAATGAGCTAAAACGCTGCATCGATCGCCATTTGATCAGCTATCTCCCTGAGTGATTGATTCGTTATTATTAAATTGCGCTAAAAAAAATCTTTAAACCATAATCTAACATGCCGCTATGATGCTATGCGCGTGTGCGTATTATTTGAACCTTGTAATATATTATTTTTCGATAAAACGTATAACATGTTCATATTCGCGTAAGAAATATCAAAAATCCTTCGCATTGAATTGAGTATTATTGGTATGCGCCTAAACTTAAATCTGAGGCAATACACATAGCACCAATATTATATGTATTGAAATCTGCAGGGGCACGCACTACCTACTACTATTATTTGAATTGACATTACTTTTTGACACCTGCTTATTTTAATCCCCGTACTGACATAACGTATTAAAAGAAATATAAATATGGAAATATAAATGATGAATTACTCTCATCCCTCGATTTACGCGGTAGATACATTTCGAGAGAAACCGCGTAAATCGAGACTTGAAGTTTACATAAAGTAGGGGGATAGGTTCCAGAAAACCGCGTAAAACGAGTACATTGTATATACACATATATCTGCATAAAAAAAATATGTATTAAGAAAGAGATTTATTAGCTCGACATAAATTTATAACATGTTTATAATTAAAAGCATAATTATATAATTGTAATTTTATTATTCCGTTTCCTCACTGCTATATTCTAATTCAACCATTTTTTTCTTTTTGGTTGGCTCGAAATCTACCATTGGATTCAAATCCAGTAGCAGGCTCTTCTTCTCGTCTTATTAAATAGTCCGTAACTAATTTTTGTGTTGTGTTTTTTTTAAGTCTTTGTCAATTTCACCGTATTGCGCGCACAGGCTTTTAAGGTCTCGCTGAAATTTAACAGCACGTTCAATAACCGGATCAGTAGCCAAAACCTTATTTTCTAAGTTATTGGCCAATTGTAAAAATTCAGAAATGTCTTTAGAAGTAGCTTGTATGCTTCTCGAGTGCAGGAACCAATTTTCCGGACGTAAAAAAAGTATAATTGTTATTTTTCAAAGATTAATATAGTTAAAATATTTAGAAAAAAGAAAAAAATGTGTATTTTAGAATACACAATCAGGATGAGCAAATGAAACACAGAACATAAGTAGATGGTGCGATTTAATTATATTAGCTATTATCAACAAAATGGAAGATACATATATTATTATCAAAATATCTCTCAAAATAACACATTATCCAGTCATTTTTTAGTTTGTGACATACACTTTTTAAGGATAAGTATCTGCTTAAACCACCAATCATTGAAAGTTTTTGACAATATCAAACACTACTAATCTGACAAAATGCTGTTTTTTAACGATAATATATAAATTTGAGCCAAGCCCAAATTGTTATTAGAAAATATGATAAAAGATGCTTGTCCAATATTGCACTGGATTATTATAGAACAACACAGCGAATTGATATATTTTATACAGCATTTTTTATGTAAAAAATGTAAATGCAATTCACAGTATTGTGAGTTGGTTACTATTTCATAAACGCGTTTTATTTGAAATATTGATTTGATATAAGTGGCTTTCTCTATTACTTTACTGCAGTAATGATACATGTTCGTCCTTATTATGGCGGAAACATACTGTCGACACTCGACGACACGTAAGCGTGTTGGATGAGATCATAGCTACATATTTGCCATTGTAATGTATGGGACAGGAACGGACTGCAAACATCCCGCGTTGGGTATATATATTACCTTCACCTTAGGTACACTTAACATTTAGGATTTATAGACATAAATTTATCTCTGAAACCGTTAAAAATCCTTATCTTCGATAATAATATTACATTCAAACAAGGCACATCTCTCCAAAAATTAATCTAAGACATTGTATACTTTTTTATTGATACACATTCCATAGCTTCCCATCACTATATCATATTTATTCCTATTCCAATTATTATGATGCCAAAAATTTCAATCGTTCCATTTTCAGTTCATCCCAGTTGCCATAACATCTTTCAATATTAAATATTACATTCAAATGTTGCTACTCTCTAATAAACCTTACTGCATTCTGGTTTCTTAATAAATGTTAAAAATAGTAAAAAAAACTGTAATTTCATACATTTGCGGTGAATAATTTATTTAGGTCATAAAAAAATATAATTAAGCTTTATAACCAGCCACCTAAAATATATAAATTAAGAATTTATGTAAAACTTTTAGTTGTCAACATTCATTCACACTGCTGTTTATAAAATAATGGATGCATACACTACACATGTATACTTTTGGTAAAATTTCTAAAAAAAGAAACATTTCTAGAGTTACTAAAATACTTTTATGATTTGATATAGTAATAATTGAAAGAATGCACCGTGGATGGTTTTAGCACATGATACCTCAAAGACTGCATTCAAAAGAGAATAAAAGACGACAATGAGACAAATAATAACACCACATAAAGTAGAATTTTTGAATTTATACCATAAATTGAAACATCTTCAATGCTTTTTAGTGAAAAGAGACCTGTCGATGGAGTATGAACAGGTTTTGATATGTAGCGTATACAACGAGATATGACACTGTTTTAAAACGAGTAACTATTCCGATCGGCGTGAATAAAAATGTTAAATTAAAATATCTTCCGAAGGAGTATCTGCTGATTCCGGTGCACGAGTTTTATAAATGGGATTGCCCATAAAATGTTTACAAGACTACTGCGTTGCTATTTTGTCATTACTGTATTTATGAATCCCGTCACCGGGTAAATTTGGGAAAACGTTTGGCATTCTGTACCACACTCTATAGGTTATATACCACGTTAACACGGCGATCACTCCACCAATAAATTTCTCCATCATGACGTGGAAATAAATCAGCGTACAGAACAGCATGACATCCCAAAAAACCTGTAGAAGCGTCATCACTATGAAGATTCCTCGTACGTACGGAGTATACTTCGTATAGAAGTGAGTAAGACAATCTAATTCACTTCCCTTTAGCCCCCGAAGTGGATTTGAGCGCACCGTTCTATCGTTAATGCTTCTGGAGTATTTTTCATCTCTGATGTAATCGCGAATTCCTTCCCAACCGATGATGGCTTTGGCTTCTTCGATCAGTATTAAACTTGAATATATCAATATGAAGCAGTGTCCTGATATGTCAAAGCTGCTCCATAAATATTCATTCTTCAAACACGAAGACTTTGTTATGTAGATTTTAGCGTCACATTTGCCGGATGAAGTCTCAACATAATTGAAGAACATTCTCCATCCGTACCAGAATAGCGTCGCAATAGCCAGCCTCGTGAGGTGGTCTTTCAATATCCGATCTTTTTTACCGCAGCAGTGGACCATTGACACCATGAAAGTGAATGGAACGGTCAATATTAAAGTCCAGAACCAACCAATTTTCACAAAATACTGGTTGAACACATTACTGCTCCTAGAAAAATACGACTTCGGGAACGAGACGAACTCTGCTATCAACGACACCAGAAAGACGAGAACGAGGTATAGCGCAACTTTTTTATTCGTATCAAAAAAAAATGATTTCTTCCATACGCGAATAATCATCATCATGACCTCTCTAAACCAAGTAGAATCATTGCGGGTATTATCAGCCGAACCAAACGCCATGGTTAGGTTTTATTTTTGTGACACTTCTTCTTTTTACTGACTCTTTTTTTTGAACTTCTTCATTCAACTTTAAAGTGAACTTTGAAAATATATAATCGCAATCACACAATGCGGAACTTATACTTTTGATTACATCCTCTGGCGTGTGTGGTTAGGTGTGTCGGCAATTAAGGAAATATAGATAGTGTATCAAGTGCCCTGATCAAAGTTCACTCAGTTATCGCAAATCTATGCAAAAACTATCTCGTTAAGTTAAATCGTTGGGTGCTAAGAACACGCCTAGCGTGTCGGTGGATTTATTTAAGCACGGGCTTCAAAATTCAACTAAAATATCGTTATATACAGTCTACAAGTTATTGAAAAATTAGTGGGCCCCCTTCCAAAACAAGAAATTAAAAGGGTCCATCTTCCTATTTTCTGCAAAACATACTCAGATAGAAAAACCAAAAGAAGACGATGCAAATATTGTTAGAATGAAAAAATGAGAGAAAAGCCTCTCTTTTTTTGTCCAGAATATCCAAGTGAACCGGGCTTGTGTCTGGATCCATATTTTCGGTTATATCGCCAACAAATGCTAAGTTATTGTTTAATAAAATAATATTGCTTAGTTTAAGATTTCGACTGAAGGTGCTTGGTGGAATTTCAATATTAAATTTGAATCGTTCAAATTATGTACATTCTCACAGATTTTGTCACTAACGACCCGGGTTTCGCCTTTCGGCACCTTCAGGCGTTCAAGTGCACGGATAAACTTGAACTGACGCTTAGTAAATGAATTGTTCGTGTTTATATAAGAAATAAATGTATCATTGGGCTTAAAGCCATTGCTGGCAAAAAGGATAAGCTCATGGAAAGGACATTGAAGACCAGAGTATCAGAACACATGGAAGCCTTTAGATTGAAAAAAGACACGTCTACTTTTGCTAATAACTTGATTTCGGAAGTACACGTGTTCAATCAGGAACAAAGTATAAAAATGTTGCACCCAAATACGGACGGTCATAAGCTCTTTTTCCAGGAAATTTTGGAAATAAACAGAGCGCAATTGAACAGCCTTCCAATTTTAAATGAAATATTAAACATGCCTGGATCTCCACTCCTATACTCTATATAAATATAATCATAAAACCTTTTCCGACAAACAAATAAATATAATTCTTAAAACTACTCACTACTCAAATATGTACACTATACGTGCTATTGTTTCAATAAAATGCGCAGGTGCATAGCAGTCTTAAGTTCCAAGCAGTGCTGTAGAAAATCAGCAAATTATGAGTGGTCCGTGGAATCCTAGCATCTTCTAACAAATTGTATGGCGGTTATGCGTAGATCAACTCTAAATTCCAATTTATGAGCTTATTTTTCGTTCAATATAACATGTATGTTTGAAAGATTTCTCGTATGGATATTCTGTGATTCGTTGGTGTTATTAATTACAAATTAAGTAATGATTGTAAGAAATATAGCGAATGGCAAGAAATGCGATGTGTGGTAAAAACAAATAAAATTTAACTTCCCACTATTAAGTATCGCAGTTATATAGAATATTAATTATAAATTACATAAACAATAGTAACAAGCAAAATTCTTAATATATTCTATAAGATTTTGCTAAGATCTAAATGCTGCGTCTTTTACCATATAATGATGGCAATATACCAAGTAAATGATGATTTAATCAATATATATTTTTTTTAATAATGAAGTGAATTGTGCTACCCTAGTTTGACTTACTGATCTTTGATTACTGATATGGCTTGAAAAATCATATGGGAAGATTGAGTAACGAACCGGTGTGTACAAATAAATTTTGAAATTAATATTAATTGATCAAAATCCCAATAATGACTTTGGTTTTTTTTAATGAACTATCCAACCTCATATTCTGTATTGAAATATTGTAAAAAAATATATATATATATATGCCTTCTTTGTTTGCTTTTGTTCTCCGAGATTTTTATTGAAAAACCTTAGAAAATGTGATTTTTTCTTATTTTGAAAAAGATTTAATTGAAAAGATATATAATTATAATATAAATATGCATTTCCTACAGTATAACAGAAATAAATGGTTTCATAATGATGTGATATTACTTTGAACATTATGAATCCGGACCACTTATCTGAAAAAAAGTACCTGTTTCAACTCTATAGCACGGCTTTCACTATAAGAGGCTTTGGCAGGTGTCATCGCCGCGCATGCGTGTTAATATAATGTAAATTGCATAATATTTTTTTATGAATATAATCTCAAAATTTACTAATTGAATGAATGAATGTTCCTTAAAATCTGATTTTTTCTTTTAACAGTTATGGTATGGGCATAAATAGCACTTCAATCAGCTCGACATTTTTTTTTATCGCTAATTTGTCTATATTTTATGACAATCACGAAAATTTTCTCGTCTTAAGAATTTTTCATTCTGCCATTTTATTTACTTAGTAAAATTCCTAATATGAATTTCTATACCTACTAAATAATGTAAGCCAGTGGAAGATAGGATATCATTCGGTCCTAAAATACTGTCAAAACGAAACTACGATATTTGAATTAACAAAATAAACATGTTCTTCAATTCATTTATTTAATATGGGAATAGCTTTATCTGTATATGTTTTATCCCAGCGGTCGGGGAACTTTTTTAACCATTACCCCAAAAGATTTTTGCGGAAGACGATATTACCCCCTCATTTTGAAACAATGTAAATTAAAATTATTTATTGAATTAATTTACACGGAAAATAAAAAAGTTGCATAAAACTAGTAAGTATGTAATAGACAAACAAAATAAAATTCTCATATTGGAACAAATAAAATTTAATTGAAAACTTTCCCCCTTCAGGTTTTGGAGAAATGATGCTGCTTCATGTTTGATACAATAACTTCAAAATTGGGGCTTTTTGATGTAAAAACAATTTGAGTACAGTCTTCGGCGTTTAATCGATTTCTGTTCTATAAAATAGCAAATTAGAAAAATTTCCTTAGTACCCCCATTATTATAAATTATATATTAAATCGTAGATTGGATTTCGCTCCCATAATTGCTAACTATTATTACATAGATATTACCATATTATTTTCTTATGCTGAATTGATATATTATAGCATTAAAATAAAATTGCAATATCGTTTTTAATAGTTAATAGTGGCAATACCTGGACTCTGTTCAAAATTGGAATATTTACGATGTCATTGGTAGATCTTCTCACATCCCGAAAAAATACCATTTAACTTTCTCACGAGAAGCAATGTGAAAATAATGCACCGATTTATTTGTTATACATTACCAAATTTAACATAAATACGTCCATTAGATCATCAGTAGGGATTCCAACTATTCGTCATTATCAACTATTCGAATATCGAATAGTAAAACTAAAACTATCCGGATGTATTCAGATATCCGGATAGTTTTTAGTATATACAAACATTCATTATATGTTTATACTAAAATATTACATTAAATAGTACCGACATTAAAAACGAGCCCATTTGTAATAAAAGTAATTTATTTTAATTTCAAAAATGCATTTTTTTAAAATAATTTTTCATATTTTAGATTTGTTTTTAACTTAGTTTTTAATTGTTCCTGGCGTTAAAAATACTGGTTTAGTAGTAGCAGTTGACATTGGCTTTATTTTTAGAAGTGTTTTAAGCAACACTAACTTTTCTGTTATTTTTTTTAATTGATCCAAATATATTATATACAAAATATTTTAAAACTATGATTTAAAAAAACATATTTTAATAAACAAGGAATAAACGGCTGTTTTTGATAGTAGACAGTGGTCTCGATTTCTGAGTTTTTACTAAATAATCGTATAACTCGCACGTAAAAAGAAATGTTGCACGATCAAAGTTTCTTTGTTCACTGATATACATTTTATAATACAGACTAAATATTTTCACATTTTTGTATTAGATAAAGACAAAACATATTAATACATTTTTCAATATCGTTCCATTGTATTACAATATTTAAAATTTGAAGTTGCATCGGATTACTCCAGCGGTATTTTTTTAATGAATCAAATTACGGCATTGATGGTTTTTTATATCCCCGAATTCGAGCCAATTCGTCAAACTCAAGTATTATGATAAGATATTGATAACACCCGTGTTGGGTGAAGGCGGAAACACCACTACCTGGGGGAATTCATAGTTATTCTTTGAATGTGGAGAAATTGTGATATGATCTTTCGTAGATTTTGTAACATATTTCAATAAAAATGATTACGAATACTATTCGGATATCTCTTCAAATATCCGAATATCGAGTAGTTGAAAAAGGGCCGAATATATCCGGATATCGAATATTAGAATATCCGGATTGGAATCCCTAATCATCAGCTATTTTCATGTAAGTTCTGACGTTGGAAAAAACCAAACAATATTGTTTGCTCTCAACTTTGTTTCTTTGTCTTTATGGACAGCGAATATTTAATGAATACCATCAGTGGCGGATTATCCTATAAGCGCATGAGGCGCTCGCTTGGGGCCTCTGAATTTTAAGGGCCTCAAAAATAGTTTATATTATATTACTCTATATATTTTGTTCCGATTTTTATAAATTTTACATGAATTTTTTTGACGTCCTTATTTTATCTAAAAAACAGGGCCTTCAAATTTGTTTGCGCCTGAGGCCTCTCTTGTGCTTAATCCGCCACTGAATACCATTACCTTCAGTCGCTATAAAAGTCTGTATTGACCAATAAACAGTAATTGACTAGTATTTTAACATTATAACACCTGAGTTCGATAACTGTAATTTTTATGATAAATATAAATAATCAAAGGATCGAACATTTTTTTATCCTTATATGAGTTTATTATTACACTTATTATTAATTAATTGCCGAAAAGACAACTGTTAAGCTGAACATTTTACAAAATAGCTTTAACAGCCTTAAACTATTTTTATTAATAACAGTAACTAATTACACGAATACAAATTTTCAATGACGTGAATGTTTGTAAAATAAATCACGACACAAAAGCACAAAATATAATGAATTCATGTGTCTTCCGTAATATCTCATTTTGGAACTGGAAAAAAATATATTATATTGACGAATGTTATAGATATATCTATAGAGCTAAATACATGTTTCTAAATTAATTATGTATAAAGTATAGGTGATTGCAAATAAATATTTCATTTATATCATTTAATATTTATGATATCTAATATAAATGAATTCATACAATTATGACGATTGACTTTTGGCTGGTTGCATCTTCCATACTTCTTGGCGATGGATTTGTAAAAAAGAAAATACTTATACTTAAAAATATGTTGAATTGTAATAATATTTAAAACAATGGTTAAAACCCCGTTTTTGAAGGTCTAGCAGTAGTCGGCTGACATTTTGTCTTCATGGGTAGATATTTTTTTACTGACAGAAAGATATAAAAGCAGATTATTCGTTCAGGATTTTTGAATTTCGAGTGATTTTTTGTTTTTTATTAAAAAATATAAACATGTATTTTATAAGCGAGGATACTTTGTCCTTTTTCGTTCTGCTCTTTCATTGCATAAATAAACATCTACCTGAATTATTAAAAATATACAGTGCTTTCAATGTTTTTTTTTCACCAAGCAACGAATTGTACGAGTATTTTATTTAATCCATAAATTCTGTTATAAGGAAAAACCGGAGATGGAAACAGGCCTCTGCCTGGCAGGCGTGTGTCGCTTTAGTATAGATTTACCATATCCGCTGCCAGTCTGAAACATATGGACTCCTTGTAGAATTTATCCTCAGACAGATGTTTTTTCTACGGGAACTCCGTTTTACTCAGTTAATCAATCTCTATTTTTCGAAAAGAGTACTATTTATTATATATGTAGTGCTTAACCTTTTCGAAGTCACTGTGGACATAACTTTTGTTACAAATTAAACAAATTATAACAGTTTAGTAAAAAATATTAATGAAAAGGTATACAAATATACATACAAATAACTTAAATTACCCTAAGCAAAATGAAATTTATTTGATGTGAAGATCAATTAATGTCATACCAGAGCTTGTCGGATTTTGCAGATCATTTTTCGGCTTTCATAATTTCGCAGAGGATCTTTTTGGTTTTCACTATTTCGCAAGTTATTCTGCTTTTATAATTTATTTCGCGGTGCACTTGCAACAAGCTATATTTATCTGAATTTAGTTACTATAGATTCACGTAGTAAATAATATATACATTAAACCTACTTCATAACAATTCGCCAGTATAAAGTAGAATATGTTTACAACTCGTTGCCCTTTACTGGTCTGGCCCTGAACCATCTCGAAAATGTTATTGAACAAGGATGACCGACCAAATCCTCGAAAACATTGAATATGAATCACCGAATTTCAAAAAGCGTTCTGGACGATTTTCCATTTTTTTCATTCGATTAACAGAAGTTTTCCTACAACAAGTGCTTGTTAATTAGTTGCTCAACCTCTCTTTTCTTCGAAAAAAGTAGAGATACACAGGATAAGACTAGGACAGTACCAGTGGTTAGCTAATTGCTCTCGATACACCCCGAAATTTTGGAATGTAACTGATTCTAGCCTGATTAACACTCAGGGGTTCAAAAACTTTTCATCAAAGGGACAGCTTTGAAATCAAAAATATTTCTTGTACCACTCTTTCTTTGTAAATATTTTCTGTTTTAAGAAAACAAAAGACAAAAAAAGAAAAAATATTTTGTTGTGTATATTTATATTTTTAGCTAAATATACATTATAATTACTCGTTTTAATATTTAATTTTTTCACCATTTTATTTATCCAATTATTTGTTTGAAACTAAATCTTGCAATCTAGGCTCAATTTTTTAGGTGTATATATGCAAAATAGTTGTGGTGTGATTGTCTGTTATTTTTAACATAACTTTGCTCATTGTAGATTTTTTCACAAATATAGGTGCTTCTAAACTAGAAAGTAATTTGATGAACATGTTTGACAAATATCAAAATGTCGAGCTATTCATACTTGCCAGAAGATATTTTATTTCAAAAGTAATTTTAATAATCCGTATGAAGATAAAAAAAATAATGGAAATACTGGATCTAGCGGGACACTTCAAAATGTTTCGATTGACATAATTGGCCCGCGAGACACACTTTGTTAACCCCTACTATAGATTAACCAACATAACTTGACCTTCCTTGAGGGCGCTACCAGCGAATCAGTAATGTTGCCATACTCAACCAAAATTGTTTATTTATTAAGACACGTTCAAAATATGCAAATGCATATTATGCAAAATATTAATGAAAACAAATCTTCATGTCAACATATTTTTACTAAAACAATGCTATATATAATTAAAAATAAATGAAATGTCCTTATCTAATCTATACGATAATAAAGTAGAATATAATCTGAATTTATAATTCAATCTTATCTATAGTGAATTAAATATTTGAATGAAAATGAATTTATTAAATTTTAAATGTTAATCGATTATCTCGGAAAGTACTTTTCGCCATATGGGACTACTTTAACCCGTTACATGCCATCCTAAAAAATCAAGTTCCCTGCCATGATGGCATCTCAGTTTCACTGTTTATTGACAGTATTTCAACCTAAGTTAGAAGCTAAGCAACAATTTTAAAAATGTATACATGCTAGAATACCTAAAATGATAAATACTTATTGACAATATTAAGAGAAATATTGAATGATTTAATGGCTTAACTAATTACGATTGCACCATGGGCATGGAGGTGTTAATATGCAGCGACGGTATTGTTCTGCGTGATACGCCTGCATTTAAAATATATGATTGAAATAGTGTTTACTTGGTAGAACTTCATTGCCATAGGGTCAAAAAGGGCAATGTATTTTATTTCTACCTTTTTATAAATAAAAAATTGAAAGCTATTTCGCCTTTATGCCATCGTCAGAACTATCTATAGATCTGAAGACGGCAAAAAGCAGAAATAGCTAGATGTCAACTAAATTAAAAAATAAGGTAGAACTAAAATGCATTGCTATTTTTGATCTTATTAAAAAGCAGTAGCAGAAGTAGCTCTTACTTTATTATAGGCAGTTACGTTGACCAGAGGATTTGACCCAGAGCAAGTAGAAGTGTGTTTGATTCATTATCAAATATAAAAATAGCTATCTGTCAATTTTTGCTTCAAAGAGAAGAAAAACGATATATTAGTGAAAAAATATGCGATTATATTAGATTTTAAGTATCCTAGGTTATATGATAAAAAAACTATTCATTATTTCGGCATAATTATTACAATCCTATAGAAACACAAGCATTTTTAAAGAACCTTGAAACTGGCTGATGTATATTTTCAACAGAACGTCTAAACATCATGTCGTTATAATCCATCACTCAATAAGTTCATAGGATAACATATACATGGTGCCACTATAGATATATCCATATATTTTTTAGGAATTAACAAATCTTGAAATAATACGTGTCAAAATTTCATAACATTTAGTTCACAAGTTACATTGGTTTTAGTGACGCTACTTTTGCAATTTTCAAATCAATGAAAACATCTGAATTTTGTGTGTTGATAAAGCATTGCTTTTTAATCGGAACCATTCAAGCAAGGCAATGGCTTGACGAGTGTTATTCGGACTCTGCTCCATCGAGACAAATGGTATATAAATGGTTTGCTGATTTTACCGTGGCCGCACAGTGTGGAGGTAGGAAAAGAATTACCAGCTAGCAAAGCAATCTCTCTACGCCATACTTTCAGGATTGGACTGGTGGGATTGAAAGGAATAAAAAATATAATATTTTATTCATTACTCTAATATACCTACATACATTTATCCACTGATAAATCAATATATGTACTGAAAAGAATGCAATGCTCTTTACAGGGAAAGTATATCATATTACATTATATTATGTTACTTTGAGATAAATACCTGTATTTAATGTATACACTTGGACCTCGTATAACACGGTCATATGTCGTGTAATACAAATCTGTTTTATACGAGGTTTGAAGATCATACAATATAGTATTTTCCACTTAAAGTGTTTAGATATCAAAAAAGACATATCATTTGATAATTCAGTCTTGTTTATGTTTGGAAATAAATCAATGATCCTCAAACTGTTAATCAATAACTTATTAT
This sequence comes from Himalopsyche anomala, assembly GCA_031772345.1. Taxonomy (NCBI): domain Eukaryota; kingdom Metazoa; phylum Arthropoda; class Insecta; order Trichoptera; family Rhyacophilidae; genus Himalopsyche; species Himalopsyche anomala. Next base: position 7,952,578 of record CM062831.1, read on the forward strand.
CAGTTTTATATGTAATTAAAGAATATGAGTTATTATTTATGACAGCGGATATAAGTTACACTTTTGAACTTTTTTTTTTATTAATAAAATAGTATATTTGCTAAAACAGCTAATATTATCAACGCACAAGATATTTTGAATGGTAATTTACTAAATGTGAAACTGTGAAACAGAAATTGAATCTTGAACCTTTTGATCTTTAAAAGTGTCTCTTAAAAGAGTATTATTTGTAGACTGCGCAGAAAATTCAATGTTACATTTAAGTAATTTTCTGTCGGTAACATAATATGCTAATAATACTGTTATACTATATCGATAAAAATAAATCCATTAGGTAGTAATAAATTTGGACATCACTCTTGTATCACTTTTAGGGTGTTCACTGTCAATACTTGGTGGAAAGGCATTATATTAATAAAAACACAATAATCCTTTGTACTTCATTCCACTTTATTTAATATGTCAGGACCGGTTTCGCTCATTACGAGCATCGTCAACTGACGATCTGTTGACGATGCTCGTAATGAGCGAAACCGGTCCTGACATATTAAATAAAGTGGAATGAAGTACAAAGGATTATTGTGTTTTTATTAATCACTCTTATACTATTATTATAAAAGGGAATGCTGGATTATGGATCATGAATGATGGATCAGGAATCATGGATCTTATTTCTTCATCACATCAATAATGTTGGAGCAGTAAATCCATGAACGCAATAATCAATGTTATGTGAGAGTACTTTATATCCAATCCTAAAATTGCATATGGATTGTATTTCTTCATTATATCAATGACATTGTACCAGTAAATTCATAAACGCAATAATTTATTTTAAATACTGTTGCAATACTTTATTTAATTACTTGCCGGAGATTAAAGATTGTTTTCTTTTGGAAGCACAGTATTATTTACAACTCGTTTGACGTCATATTTCTGAGACATATAAAGCATTCACATCGAATCTCTATTGCTTGTTCGATAAAAACATCCCAGTGATAAATACGTGTTCTTGGAGTACTTTAAGCAAGTTTTATTATACAGTAACCAGTCAGCGGTTTATTTATTAAATACTTTTATATTTCTTTATTAGATACTAATTATAACAATCATAAAATGTCTTATTCTAATGGTGTAAACAAATTGGAGCAGAACAATGTCGTGGAATCGAAAAAGATTCAACAGCCAAAAACAGAAAATGAAAAATGTGCAATTGATTTACTCACAACATCAACGTAAGTTTAACCTATTTATTGATTTGGTATTTACTTGGTAGAACTCAATTATAATAAGGTGAAAATATCAACGTATTTAGTTCTACAGTTTTTTTTAAATATGTTTAATACAATTTTATTAAATGATGCATTGTGTATTGCTTCGGAGCCAGTATATATAGCTGAGAAAAATGTTAGTTTAAGCATAGTTCTGACGATGGCGAAAGCCGATATAGCTATCAACTCATAAATATAAAAACTGTAGAACTAAATACGTTGATATTTTTACCCTATTAGTAAATTTAACCCTTTAATCGATTCATATTTTCTGTTTTACATAAAATAAAGCATACATTGATCACATTATTTACAGCTTATCTAATCATTTTATTGCGTATATTCTTTTTAGGTAAAATTATAGATGTTGAAGTAAATGAGAAAATAAGAAAGGCGTTATTGACAATTCATAAATTTTACATGAAATGTCGTCAGCTTTTAATCATAAAATAAGTTTTTTTTTAATTTCCTTTCGCAATCAGTTCGCAAAAAGAATTCCATAAATGCGGTTAGTAATAATATTTGGTAAGTTGAAGTTTTTTACGAGCTTATTACGAGAGACAGTTAAAAAAATCTTCTGTAAAATTTAAGAATTTTCACTTACCCTTTTTTGCTCATTACATATTGTATTATATTAATATAACATCTCTTTTAATTTAGTATACGAATATAAAAAAAACCATTGAAACATTGTTTTTACGATGACTTGAAACCGATCTTTGATAACGAAATAGCAATCAACTGTGTCCCATAAATCTTGTTAAATGTAATACTAGAACGTTTCTAATATTGAAATGTAGTTCTACCAAGTAAATTGAAATTCAATCAACACATTAATTTTTGCTAATTTCACTCTTTTATTCGAGAAAAAAATGTTTTCTTGTTTTTGTTAAGATTCGTTGATGTGTTATTGACTACTCTATCAGTATACGTTATTATTTTTGATAACCTTTTCGACCTATATTATTTCATTTTTCATCTATTAAAATTGAGCACAATAAACAAATAACGCTTAAATAAATTATCTAATAAATTTTTCACTGCATATTCTATTGCGAAATTTATTAGTTTGAAAACAAACATTTTTTTTAAATATATATTATGAAGCGGGTTACAAAATAATAAATTATTATGTTTTCTTTCTGATTTCTCGTTAACGTTAATACCGGCAGCTCGCTGAGTTACAGAACAGTTAATATAAAAGTAAATTAAATACGTACAATTGGGATACCTAATCAATTGAAAAATAGTTGATGTTAATATTGTATCAAAATGTTGCCATATTTATTTGTGAATTACCCCATAAGCGAACGAGGTGCACGGTTGGAGACTTCGAATTTTATGGTCCTCAAAACTCATCATATATTTTTAACTAGTTGCTTTTGTGGAATAAATAACCAATGCATTTTTATCCAATTTATGCTTTCTTTTGAACCCTTTCGGTGTTAATAATTTTATATTTGTTATTAGAAGAACCTTTAAAAAATGAATACGTGAAGTAACATATCCATAGAACGAGAAGTAGGGATTCCAATCCGGATATTCGAATATTCGAATATTCGATATCCGGATATATTCGGCCCATTTTCAACTATTCGATATTCGGATATTTAAAGAAATATCCGAATAGTATTCGTAATCATTTTTAATGAAATATGTTACAAAATCTACGAAAGATCACATAACAATTTCTCCCCATTTAAAGAATAATTATGAATTCAACTGGTAGTGGTGTTTTCGCCATCACCCAACACGGGTGTTATCAATGTCTTATCATAATACTTGAGTTTGATGAATCGGTTCGAGTTCGGGGATATAAAAAACCATCAATGCCGTAATTTGATTCATTAAAAAAATACCGCTGGAGTAATCCGATGCAACTGCAAATTTTAAATATTGTAATACAATGGAACGATATTGAAAAATGTATTAATATGTTTTGTCTTTATCTAATACAGAAATGTGAAAATATTTAGTCTGTATTATAAAATGTATATCAGTGAACAAAGAAACTTTGATCGTGCAAAATTTCTTTTTAGTAAAAACTCAAAAATCGAGACCACTGTCTACGATCAAAAACAGCCGTTTATTCCTTGTTTATTAAAATATGTTTTTTTAAATCATAGTTTTAAACATATTTTGTATATAATATATTTGGATCAATTAAATAAAATAACAGAAAAGTGTTGCTTAAAACACTTCTAAAAATAAAGCCAATGTCAACTGCTACTAAACGAGTATTTTTAACGGCAGGAACAATTAAAATTTAAGTTAAGAACAAATTTAAAATATGAAAAATTATTTTTAAAATATGCATTTTTGAAATTTAAATAAATTACTTTTATTACAAATTGGCTCGTTTTTAATGTCGGTACTATTTAATGTAATATTTTAGTATAAACATATAATGTATGTATGTATATACTAAAAACTGTCCGGATATCCGAATACATCCGGATGGTTTCAGTTTTACTATTCGATATTCGAATAGTTGATAATGAAGAATAGTTGGAATCCCTAACGAGGAGTACATTTTTTTATGTTTTGAGTTATACTACCCATTAAGTTCGAATATCTCTCTTCTGTAGCTCCAGAAAAATACAACTAGAATTTTTTTCTCTCGGTAGGCATAACAAAATAAAGAAATAAAAACAATCTTCTTTTAGTTTCATACAGACACAACTTGAATATTGTTTTGCGGTTTTGTCAACGTTTCAAATTGAGATAAATGACTAAAAGATGAGAAAATAATAATGATCGCTTTTTAACTTAACTTAGATGCGTCATAACTTTGGTCAGACATATCTCTAAATTACCAATTTCTAATTGTATAATACATTAAAATCGCGATGCTATTTTGCAATCCTAAAAAAGGATTTTCAAATTATCTGGGGTCTTCCGAATTTTTAATCAGCCATTGACTATATTTAAGCCAACCAATGATTAAATGTAATTTTGTTCCACGTTCCAAAATAAGATGAAACATTTTTGCGTTCATTTTTTTCATATACTACTTAAAATTATATTTATAAAATGTCAGTCTACTCGTACAAAATTACATATTTTTTTATATTGTAAGAAGCAAGTATTAGCTTACAAATATGTTTTATGCAGGGCTGTGGAGTCGGAGTCGGAGTCGGAGTCGTGAAAAACGGGCGACTCCGACTACTTTAAAAAAAAAAATGCAAATTAAAAAAAAAAAAATTACTCACGAAATAATTATTGTGATATAGTTAATAATATTAAACGTGTAGGTGTCATGAGTCACGCCAAGCCAGTGAGTCACCAAGATCCACTGCATATGAGTCCGCGCAAAAGTTGTTGTTTCTTTCTTTCTCATGTCGAAAAAGTAGATTCGATATATTTTTTTTTGTTACTCGAAGTGCATACATTTATATGCACGCATTTTTTAGTCAAGTCATAGTCGGACTCGGAGTCAAATTCGAAGTCGGAGTCGGAGTCGGAGTCGGAGTCGTGTTTTTTTTTAACGACTCCACAGCCCTGGTTTTATGGACAGGATTAGTGGTTATCTAATAGCTCTCACTACGCCCCGTTTTTAGCATATAATGAATGGGAGGGGGAATTTAAAACATCACATACATACATGCCTCTGAACAGAAATTCATAAATCAATTTATAAAATTGTCAATATCAATGACGTTGACCACTCGACTATGCAGGCGGTATATTTTTATAATATTATTCAATATTTATTTGAGTAATTTGACAATGTGTAATACTGGCCAGATATTGAATAAAAGTCGAATTGGACCTAATATTATTATCGTAACTGTCATATTGCTTGGTCGAACGTGTTAAATCTTAGTTCTACAAAAGGATTGTTGATAATAATTATCAACGAAACGTTTAAAGTGTAATAGTAGAATATGTGTGCAGTTAATAGATTTTGTGTAGGTGTTTAGTGATAAAATGAATATCGCCGGAGATTGGATATTCTAGGAACCTACAGCAAAGGTTATTTCTGTTTAGTCTTAGATTTATTTAAATCGCGCCTTCTTGGTGTCAATAATAAATTATTCTACAAATGGGGGTCCGCGAGTCGCCACAAATTAATTTATTAAAATTTGATTATTCTTAAATTTATTGTTAAACATCGCAGACAGAAAAAGAAAAAAATAGTTAAGCATTGCACGATAGATAAAGGCTTCAACAAAGTTTTGATGTATATGCAGTGGCGGATTATTCTATCAGCAAATGAAGCGCGCGCTTGGGGTCTCCGAATCTTATAATCCATATACTTATTATTTAGATTTGTATTTTTTTTACTATTTTACTTGGAATTTTCTGACGTTTTTATGTTATCCAAAAAACAGGGTCTCCAAATTTTATTGCGCCTGGGGCCTCACATGTGCTTAATCCGCCACTGTGCATATGTCTATCTGCCTAACCCTTTTCAATTCCATTAAACCGGATAAGAAGAGATATTTTCAAGAAAATATGTGAATACAATAAATATATGATTTATTGTTGTGACACTTTATTATACAAGTTAGTGTAATTCAGTCACTCGATCGCTGTCTTGTTAAGAGAGTACAAATACAAAAATGTACAAATGTACAAATACAAATACAAATACAAAATACAAATACAAAAATGGGGAGTAGTCAAGTAGAGCAATACCAATTGTAAGCTAATCGCTCTCGCTATGTTTCGTTTTAAGAAACGGATTAGTGGGGATTAGAGATTCCAACTATTCGTCATTTTCAACTATCCGGATATCGAATAGTAAAACTGAAACTATCCGGATAGTTTCAGTAAGTTTGAAACATTACTATATATATAAATGTATGTACTAAAATAATACATTACAAACGAGTTCATTTGTAATATGTCATTTATTCAGATTTTAACAATTCATATTTTAAAAATAAGAGAGCATTAAATGTATCATATTTTAAATTTGATCTAAATTTAGTTTTAATTTGTCCTGCTGTTGAAAATACTCGTTCCGTTGCTGTTGATGTTGATTTTATTGTTATAAGTGTTTTAAACAACACATCCAACTTTCCCGTCCTTTTTTAAAATTGATCTAAGTATTTAAAATATTTTTTCAGATTATTTTTATTGTCATTTGAATTGTCGCCAGTTTCCGCGAGAGATGAAATAAAATTACGCATTTCATGTTGCAACTGGCAAGTCGAAAAATAGATAGTGTATTTTTCTACATCAGAGTTCTGGGAGATTTCTCGTCACTAGTATACAAATTTGGATGAATTCTCTTAAAAAAAATACTTGTGCTAAAGAAATGGCCTCATATTTTTTGAGTATCGAAATATTCATTAGAAACTGGGAAATTTCCACTTTGTAGTATTAGCACGAGTGTGGATTATTATGAATGTCGGCGTACGTTCATTCTCTTTTCAATCGAATGTACAAAATTTCAACTTAATGAACTTCCAAATTTTGAATCTTTTTTTCAAAAAAATTGATCAATGATCTGACTAAATCCTTTCTGACTTCTGTTAATGCCTTAGATAGAGACAATACTATCATATTAAAATATTGAAAATGTGCCAGCTGCATAGAGTACTGCAGCGGCATTTCTTCAATGAATGAAATTTCGGCATTAAAGGTTTTTTTTTGCCTCGAGTCCGAGCCGATTCGTCGAACTTTTAAGTAGGTATTAAGATAACGAGATAGGATAGTTATATTACCCGAGTTTGGGGAAGGTAATAAAAAACACTCCTCTTAAGTAATGGTTTCTCCCAGGTTGTAAATACCCCAGTATTCATATCATCTTTCGTCGATTTTGTAAAATATTTCTTTAAAAATTATAACGAATACTATCCGGATATTTCCCCAAATATCCGGATATCGAATAGTTAAAAAGGGCCGGATATATCCGGATATCCGGATATCCGAGTTGGAATCCCTAGTGGGATGTATCACATAATGACATAAACCAAAGCCGTTTAACACTAACCCATATATCGATTGAAAAATTAAAGTTAAAGTGTTTGTATCTATTCTGGGACTCCGCTTGGCAAAGGCTGGTGCTTAAATTGTTGTGATATTTACCACAAAATTGTGACGTCTGCACTCTCTGCAGTACTATTTTCAAAGAAATTTTGTCGGCAATTTGTGATTTTCGAAAAAGATAGTATTGTCATTAACACATACATAGATGACATAATCGTAAGAAGTAATGAACATTCAATTCGATTATGAAAAATCACATACAAAAATCTAACGATAATGAAATATCGCAAATATTCTCAAGGATGAACACAGAAAAGGATTTAGATGAAAATAGTATGTAAAAGAAAATTAGTCTTATAATTTTTTTTTTAAACATTTTATTATAAAAGTCTTTCGCACCAGTTCAAAATTTCGTGGATATTGTTTAAATTTCATAATGGCCATAAACTCAAATAAAAATAATTGATAGCAATATGAAAGATATTTTCTCGTCTAAAAAATATGTATACCTCTGGCCCTGGGTATTACTGAATTGAACTATTTCCTATGTTTTGTTTTATTTTTTTATTTAGTCATGGCAACACAAACAAATTAGTTTTAAATTTATCAAGCGTCGATAACTTGAGCGTTGTTTCGCTAGTATGATACGCAAGAGCAACAGACATATAGATTACCTTGAAAGATTTATCACACTCGGCTTCAATTAAAAAATTGACCGATGAACTTGACAACGTGGTAACTAAATTCACGCATCGGCGGTCTGACAATAATGTTTACACCCCCCGTGTCGCAACGCAACGTCTCATTATCGCAGCTCTCCATAATGTATTACAAAATATTCATGTTTTTAACATATCGCCAACGTGTGATAATTAATGACGTTACAATTTAGTATATTTATATAACACAAAAAAGCTCTAATAATGATTTTTCGAAAAGTATCTGATAGTTATATTAAATTACATCACTAAATTATTTTCTATATTGAAACATTTGAGTACAAGTTGTTGTTTTTATTTCATTGAGATTGAATTCTAATAAAAAGATAGCTAATAAAAAAATTTAAAACATAAATTCTCTTTATAAATATAAATTATAAATCCTAATGTTTTGTTTGGTCAATAGCAAAGAAAACGAATAAATTAAAATTTTCATTTCTACATTATGTAACGTACACTTTCCATGCACTGTTAGTCGTATAATATAAGTTATTATGCATACAAATTTTACTACAAATTAAAAAAAAAATACTACATTAAAGATAAGACATTCAACTTCCTATAGCAATCTCGGAACTAAGCTATAGAAACCTGCCCTATAGTAAACTAGGCTACAATACAAAATTTAGAGATAGATTTTTTAAATTGCTCGAAATTTATATAAATACGTGTAACATTTTTAAAAAATGCATATCTAAAAATATTTTAAATGACTCACTTTGTTTTATGTAGATATGTATTGTTTAATTGGACTTCGCATGTATTGACGACATTGTTGATGATATTCGCAGAACATCTATATATTAATAGTCGACAATGTCCGTCTGTATGATTGTCCCTGATTACGAAATATATTTGTTAGCAAACTTAAACATTTCAATTATTCTAAAAATTATATTATATACAATTTAAATACTGCAGGGCAGGGCTGTCGATATATGCCCCGAGATATATTTCTTTTACTTTTAGAATTTCTGGCTTATTCAATAAATAGGTTTGTAATTTATTTTTCACGCCAGTAAATTTTCTGACTACTTAAAAATGCAACAAAAATCCCCCCGCTGAAGTCAACGGGCTTACAGCTAGTAATCAATTATTATTTATGCATACAATTAAATATTTACGACATAAGTAACATGACTTTTTGAGCGTTTTGTTGAAAACAGAGCTAACTGTATTATAATTATAAAGACGGGCTTACTGTATTCTTATTCCGTAAATTCGTACGTTAGTGACCTGTATTTGTGTTTTAAAAAGTATGCAAATATATTTTTTCAGGAAAACCCATGAGTGTGAAAAAATCCTAACATAACGGTAGCAAAATACAATGTACATTGTTCTGAATCATATCACATATAATTGAGTCAAAAATATCAATTGCCGTATATGCTAGAGAATGTTTCTTTGAAAAAACGGAATTCAGAAAATGTATTTTATGGTTTAGCTATTCAAATAAAAAAGGTTTATTCGCATGTTTATTTTTTTAAAAACCATGCCTGCTTCTAATGTAGACTTTACTGATACCCTAGTTGCAGTGTGCACTATGTTTGAATTTGACAATATCGAGTTAAGTATGAAAAGTGTTTCAGAATATACGAAATACATCTATCACCTCCAAAGAGCAACCAATACGTTATTGTGCTACACTAGATTCTAATTTATTGACGGTACTACGGCGCAGTGGTTAAAGTTATGGGCTTCCATGCTAGATCTAACGGATTCGAGTCCCAATAGGAATAGCATTTTTTTTCGATTGATTTATCGATTTCTGTTTGAAGGTATGGGTGTTTGTGATGCCTACAAATTCCCTCCCATCATTTTCGATCCTTTAATAACTGGGCGTAGTGAGAGCGATTAGTTAACTACTAGTCCTGACCAATTTCATACACGACCAATATATAGTCCTTCGAATACAAATCTAAATTACAAAATACATATCAAAATAATGTATGATAATATTCGTTTGTAGACTGCAGCCAATAGACACCGTAACTGATAAAGATGACACTGACCAATTGGTTACGATACCCAGTGGCGGATTATCCCATAAGCGCAAGAGGCGCGCGTTTGGGGCCTCCAAATATTGGGGGCCTCAAAGATAGGATATATTCTATAAAATTTTACATTTTAATTTCAGTTTTCAATATTCATTATTATTCTACGAAGAGGTTTGCAGCACTTTTATGTTATTCAAAAAGCAGGCCCTCCAAAATTGATTGTGTCTGGGGCCTCCAAAGTGCTTAATTTGCCACTGACGATACCTGTGTTTTTCTAGCTTTTACACAAGGTTTACAATCAGTTTTAAAAACACATAATGTCTCAAAAGTTATTTTTATGACTTCAACATATTATTTGCCAGCTCAGATTCACTCATGACATTATTATCTCCTTTTAATCCATGTCCATAATCTGTAATGTATAATAATCTTAAAGATAGGTGTCACGGAAATCTGTTACTGCACCGTGGAAAGCGGTTGGAAAACGAACCACGTGTGGTGATTGGAAAACCGATTTGTGTTGATATCGTCTATTCAATTCGTCCATACGAGCCCCCGTTGACAATAATAATTCTATTTTCAATGAATGTAGTGTAAATATTTTTAAGTGGCTCGGAATTTCTAAATACACAGATCAAACGGCAATGACGACAGCTGATATTGTTTGTTCATCATTATTTTATTATCTCCTTGTGGAATAACACAAATATTTATGGAAGTTTGTTTTTGTTACAATATTACGCTGATAATCAAACAGTATGAAATATTATTATGTTTCGAATCAAAATACTACAACGCACGACTAAATTTATATTTGTATTTATTAATAATATAAATTAATATGTGATGAATAATTATAACGATTTCATTTTGTTAATTGTAATTTATACATCATGGAATATCTAGTTATTTATTATTCAAAGTGTATTAAATATCATACTTATTGTCTCATATTGTTTATTGCTCAGGAGACAGTTTTTTAAAAAAGAATATGTATAACAGTTGCAGATCCAGAAACTGTCCCAGGATATTCAATTTGAAAATAAACATGATACCTAAATTACACATTAAAAATAGATGGTTTTAAAGTGTAATACATATATATATTAAATAAAAAAGTATGTATTCTATAAAACATAGTATATTAAACAATTAAAGAGCCCAATTCACGTAAAGTTTTAATAAATTAGAAAAATGGAAAATAAATTCTCCTTAGAAGGAGCCATGGCCCCCATGGCTTCCCTCTGGATCTGGAATGGTGTATAAACTATAAACAGATCTTCTATACCAAGGGTGGCCAACCCGCGGCCCGCTGCGTTTCTACTTGTGGCCCGCGGAGCATATGTTCACATTTTTTTCTTTCAGTGTACATAAAACCACCAAAAGAACATTCCAACGTGCGTGGTTCGTATCATATCTCATATATGGAAGTATCTCATTACATTGATTCAACTATCGTGACAACTTTTTGCTGCATTTGCAACGCCATTCTCTGTAGACGTGAATTTATTGCCAGGAATTTTACAAATGGAAAATTGTGAAATGTGTTGTGATGCAACATTGATTCACTTAGTTCTGACAAACAAAATCAGACGTCTCACTAAAATTTATTATTTTTTATCTATTTTTTTTTTTTTTTGTATTGCTCTAATCTAATCAATATGTTTGATTCTCATTTTTGTTATATCTTCTTAAAAAAAAAATATATATTTCTTGTTTGCTTTGAATAATAAAAGAAATTTAAGAAGAAAAAAAAGCTGCCCGGTAGGAAATCTCATTTCTAATATCTGGCCAGGCTGCTGAACAGGTTGGCCACCCGTGATCTATACCCTTTGGGCATAACATTTATGTTGGTTTATAATTCATTTGGTATCAATGAAAACACAAATGAATCTTTAAGTTTTTCTTTTAAATTATCCTAAATTATTTTTAAAAACTTTCTTTTTATCTCATTAATTATATTAAGTCACTGTCTCGAAACGATTTTTACTACTCCTTAAGTGTACAGCACAAAATTGCTTTAATACTTCCATATATTATATTTTATAGTTATATTGTTATTATTTGTAATAATGTCAAAACATTGAAAATAAATACCGATTTGTATTCATAACGAAAATATTAGGGATGATAAGAATTCAACATAAATAATTATGGATTTGCTGTACGTCACACCTACGCAGAATTTTCATTTTTGGCGATAATTTCAGTATCCAATGTCATTGTGACTATAAAGATTGTAAACTTAAATGTTTCGATAGACTTTTCCAATTAAACGAAATGTGAAGTTTGCTCCGTAGACCTTGTACGCATGGTTTCTACATTAAAATAAAATATGTAAAGAAGTTGGTAAAAACACCCTTTAGAAATCTGTGATCTTGTGTTAAGAGCTGCATCCTTATCGCGCGAATTAATTTCCCGGGTCTGGTTCAAGTCCCGGCAAGGTCAGTATCTTATATAGGTTTTTACAATTAATATTTGAAAACGGATAACATGATGTCATTCCTCCTTCAATCTGATCTCGAATGACTTAAAACAAACTAATTGATTTTATCTCGTATAATTTTCCAATTTCAAAAAATAATTGACGCATTCACATACTCGATATATTTTTTTTAGTTATAAAATTTTGTAACTGAAAGTTTCAAATAACATTGATTAAAGTATTGTTTACCAATTTTACTATACAAAGATACAACAGCGACGTGTCATTTTCAAATCAATTCATTTGAATTGAACATAAATGCAGACGACGTTGATAGTTCTTAATATTTAACATTGAATTTATTGGTGTCAACTCAACAATGGAGAAAATTTATTTCAATCAATTGACAGTCGATATAAGAAACATTTAATAAATATTGAAGCACAATGTGTCTCTTAAATTTGCACATGAGTTTAGAGCTGTTGAAAATATAGCAGAGCATATATTATGGATTCATGGTTCAAATTCATGTAGGAAACCGGGATATTCGATATTCAAAATTTATAGACCAGCGATAATTTATTTAGGACAAAAGATAATTATGTGATGAAGGAATATTTTGTTACTGACCAAATAAATAATTTAATGAGAAATAAAAATAATGGTTAAAAAAGTTTTACTAGTGACAGTAAAAAAATATGTATAATATAAAAATAAGAATTGCCAAAAAAATGTCAAGATGTATTTTAAACCACTCACAGTAGATATATAGTTATGAAAATAAGATAGCTATTTTTATCCTGGTAAATCAAAGATTTGGTCGCAATGGATATAATTATTTTGACTGATTTGGCATATTTAGATGTTTCAAAATTAGCTTTAAAGAATAGAATATATATATTTGTTAATACATGTCCGCTCGCAATGTGGAGCATATGGCCTCCTAATGGAGGTATCTTAACAGAAGTTTATTTTCTACGAGAACTTTTTGTTACTCAGTCGCTCAACCTCACTTTTTTCAAAGTGAGTAGTAGGGAAAGAAGGACAAGGCTAGAACAGTACTAGTGGTTGGCTAATCGCTGTTGCTACACCCAATTATTAAAGGATCAGAAGGATGGAAGGAGAGGAAATGATGTGTATTGACATCACAAACACCCAGTCTTCGATCACAACTTTGAATTTATCATTTTTCGATCACAGTGAATTTTCCGAATAATTCTTAAATTCACTGTGATCTGACCGGGAATCGAACCCAGACCTGCGTGATCGGACCTCAGATTTGATAAATCCATATGTCAAGTAAAACTGCAAATATTCATAAATAAATTATTATTTGACTGTGTCTGAAAAATATTCATTTTATCAAAAGGTGTTTGTTTACAGATTAGATACGTAGGCCAGGTGTAGTAGTAAAACGTCAAGAAATATTTGTGAAATGACTCAGAAAATACCAAAAATATTTTGGAAGTTTATCGGCATTAGATTTTTTGTACCATTTTAATTATTTCATCAATTGACCTGGTAAAGTGCAAAATTGAACACGTGACTGAATATTTAACAACGATTTCGTTTTTTCAGAGTTGTTGCACTTGTACAATGGAATATTGATTTACATATATGTGTATTTATTAATTTTAAAAATATTCTGCCTTAATTTTTTCGAATTGAATAGAGGGCTAGAATATTAAAGGATCGGAAAGGCTGGGAGGGAATTTTTAGACATCACAAACACCCATGCCTTCGAACAGAAATCATAACAAAATAAATTTGAAAAGTCAATTTTCGAAAAGAATACAAAGTATTCTTAAATAACCAAATACATGTGTGAAAGTAAAAATATTATAATGAAATTGAAATATCCTAAGTTTTAATGTTAATAAATAATTAAACTGGTTTTGAATAATGAAAACTTTGGTATCGCGAATATTAGACATGTTTAACTGCTTGAATACCGCGCAAATAAATCATTAATATGTCCCAGAGATACTGCGTGTTTTTGAGAAAAATAATTTTGCCTAATTGAGTGTATATACACTCGAATTCGATATTTTAAAAACCTATGTTGACTCAGTATAAATAGCACTACACATATCCATTTGCTTATATTCTATTAGAATATCAAGTATTTGATTTTTTAAATGCCTTGGACATCCGTGTTCGCTTGCATATGTTCCGGACACCGGTGTCCGCTTGGTATTCAAGTGGTTTTAATCATTCGCTCCTAAAGTAATAGTATTAAAAATTAAAATAAATAAAATAGTACCGTACATTGCATATGCACGCTTTTACCGGGTTAAGTATCACTTCTTGAACATTTTTAACGGTAAATATGAAATCTTGTAAACATAATTAATATATTATAATGATATTCTTAAAAAATATTTGTACACAAGTGATTAGATGCTAATATTGTTGAATATTATATAATATAACCCCAAAGAATGATAATCTTATGACCTTAAAAACTGATTAAAATCTTGAAATTGTATATTGTGTTTGTTTATTATAAACCATTGATAAAAATAAACAGGGGCGTCATTTACATACGGCACTTTTTATATTTAATTATACATATGTGTGTACGCCCGTAAACACATCAAATTAAATATAGCTACCCGGTTGAACCGGCGAGCGACCTGAGACCATCATTCGATTTTTTTCCTTCTACACCGGCAATCCCTTATTCGCCCGTCCAATTTTTTGATCCCGAAATTGTGACCTTACCAATCCCGGTATTTCGGGATTGAGAAAATTTTAACAAATTCGTAGAGAAAATAGGCCCTTAATGATTGTTTCCCGAGAAGATTTTTTCGAGAATTTCTTGTTAATCTAAAATTTATATGAACTTAAAAATTACTTTGATTATACAACGTATTGTGTTACTAATAATGTCACGTGTTTCGCCTCTTTCAGAGGCATCTTCAGACTATCTTCTATATATTGTTAATCAGTTGCTCAACTTTTTTTTATTTTCTGATATTTATTAGACTTTACATATACATACATAACAAACGAAAATAACATTTCAAATAAATATAATAGTATAAAAAAAAACAATTTTTCCAAATTTTTAATAAATATAATCAGGACCGGTTTCATTCATCACTTCATTATTTTTTTCAAATATAATGCCTTTTCACTAATAATTGACAGTGAGTACCCTGATTTGGCTAGTACAGGACTAGTGACTAGCTATCACTCTCGCAACGCCTCGTTTTTAGAATGAGATGGATGGTATGGAATTTTACGCATCACAGACATCCACGAACATAAATCGTTTGAATTTTAGTAAAATAAATAAATATAAATTATTATTATCTATATTTTATAAATTAATAAATCAACATAACCTCAACGGGTGACATTTTTGCGACATCTGACGTGAACCCTGATTCCGTAACATTTTTCCCGAGACATGAACGTAGCTGTTGAGCGTCATGTCCCGCGTCATTTGTCTCTGGATACGTAGCTTCAAGGTACGAAAATTTCAAGATGCACAACGTTTGCGGTAGAAGAAATGACTTCTATATTTTTTTTTCTAATAAAGTAAAACAAATATATTAAACGATCGAACGATATTCCAGTAGGACTATATCTCTTATATATAATATTTTGAACACTTCTTAAACCTGAAAGGTCATTATTATCAAAATAATGAATAGGTCAAACTCCAATAAGAACGAATAATTAATAATTTATTCATTATATCTGCGAGCGGAGATAATTTGTAAGTAGATAAATAATTTATTACCATTTACAGTATTTACACAATATCACAGACATTGTGCAGTCAGTGAGCTTTTGAACGTGCCCTCGACAATTTGAAGCATTAAATAAAAAGCATTTTTGGGGCAACATCTTTAAAAGTGAAAAGATTTTTTTTAAAGTAATGAAGAACTAAAGATTGATATGTATACAAAACCAATGCAAAATGTATTCATTTAAATACTTTCTTCTGCTAATGGTTCTCTGTGAAAATCAATTACGTGTTATAGTAAAACCAACATCATGATGACATTGATTAGGAAGAATTTAAAATGTTATTGCTGTCCCTGCTAAGCAAACAGTGATAAGAAAGAAAAGCAAAAGCCTTTCGAACGTTTTGCAATTTATTCTAAAGTATAAATAGACGTTTCCAATATTGTCATACTATTGTTTTTTTTCGTGCAATTGCTGCAATTTTGCAGCTATGAAACGATTTTTCAGAATTAAAATTTTTATAAGATAAATTACGATCGTCGATGAGCAATTTGCCATAAAAAAGTCGTGTAAAAATTCTTTTTATAAAATTAAAACTAGCAGATAAAATAGACTTTTATATTTAATTAACGATTTTGCGAGGAAAAAAGCGAGGAAAACCTTTTTTCCAATATGCTTTTTTTGTCAAATTTTATGTTTACAAAATAAAATCTGGTATATCTTGTTCTAAATTAACTTTTAATTTGTTTTATGTAAAATAAATACTTTTACTAATGCAAATAGCTTTTAATTTGTATACAATAATGTCTCCAAGCAAAATAAAATAGACCATTGAATAAGTTCTTTTGTACATTCAAAACAAAATAGCGACCTTTTTTATCCCAATATGGAGTATATGGCCTCCTAATGGAGGTATCTCAACAAATTTTTACTACAAGAACTGTTTGTTACTCAGTCGCTTATCCTCTCTTATTCAAAGAGAGAAGTAGAGATATAAGGGTAAGGCTAGGACATGACAGTAAGCCACCTGTAGTATAATCTCGTAGTTTATAATCATGTCCGCTCACAATGTGAAGCATATGGACTCCTAATAAAAAAAACAAAGGTGTTTCACATTCTTTAGTCTACTATTTTAAGATCTCTCAATTTCTAACTTTTCCCAGTGATCGATCCCGAGATCCCGAAAACCCACATACCTAAATAATTAGAAATCCTGAATTTCTCTAAGAATCTCAAGCAATTGTGACATGATTTCACGGCGAATGATCAATGAACAATGAATTGTGAATCCCGAAATCCCGGTATCACAAAAAGGGTCCGGGATTGGATGTCCTAACTTCTGCTAATGCCCAAAATAAGGTTTTCAATAAATTGTGCCCAAAACCTTCCTTCAGAAGCGTCCGTTCACAATCTGGCTATGCTTAAAATTCAGTTAGGGGCTTGCAAGCTTAAAGAAAACTCTTCATTTAGTTAAAGTACTTCTGCTAATATCACATCTCGACGAAATCTTGTTAAAGATTGAACACATTTGTTTTCTTTCTTTAATAGTTTAAGGAAGAAGATAAAACAATTAAAACGGCAGGTATGGAAAATAAACCAACAACCGGAAAATATCTTTTTTTAACCATGTTCACTTTCAATGTGAGCATATGAACTATAAATTGAAGCCAACGGCGTTCATCGGACACTATATATTCATCACCCAAACTAATCTTATAATTTGCAACTACCTACATTCAGGGCCGGCGCCACCATACAGGCGAAATAGGCATCCGCCTAGGGCGCAAATCATTAGGGGGCGCGTAAATGGAGTATTTAAATTATTTTTATGTATCCTAATAAAAAGGTATATTTTATTTTGATGTTTATATTTTTTCGTTGTAATTATGTATCCTATTCTATAATATATAATTTGAAAAAGAGAGGTTGACCGACTTAGTAACAAACAGTTTACGTAGTAAAACTTGTGATGATATACCTCCATTAAAAGACCATATGATTTAAATTGGGAGCGGACATGGATATATTATATATAAAAATATTTCTATGATCCCTACTTATTTTTTTTACTATTTCGAATAAAATGGATGATTTGTTAAAAAGGGAGCGCGCCAATAATCATTGCCTAGGGCGCCAAATAACCTCGCGCCGGCACTGCCTACATTACTTCAAACAAAATTAGTGGTGCATTTACTACCAGACTGGGCTGGAATGGTATTACAAAAGCAGCAAAACCTGTTCAGTTGCAAACCATTCCAAATTGCATCGACCGTATATTATTACTATAATCATGGTTAAGTTACATTCCAAGTGGTGGTAAGTCCACGTAAAGCAGAATATACAGTTCATTTTAATTTACGCTTTAATTTAGCCGCAATAATTATAAGTCTCCTCGTCTCCTCTTTACAGATCTCTTACACAGTATGCAAATAGAAGAGTAGCGAATTTATGAAACGTCACTTTGATATTAGCGTATCGCGCCAAATTTCATTTTGAAAAAGGAATATATTTACATGTTCAATTGAAAAATACATTACGATTAGGTATGCAAAAAAACTGGGAATTTTCAAACAGCGGAAAAAAATGGGAATAAATCCGGAAGATTGGGAAAATACACAGAATGAATATTAAGAATAATTTGCTTAGATGATATTTGTCGTCGTTTTCACCGAGTGTCATAAAAACATAAACGTTTCCAAATGTTTCGTTTCGGTTTTAAGTATACCTAGATATCACTGGTCAAATTCATAGACTAGTTTTAGTCATAGACTAATATATACTTCGTAAGAACAGATTTTCATAACATCATAACATTCATATTTAGATCTAATTTGTGTGTAGAATAAGTAATACGTGTCGCGCTTTTTAAATAAGTGTTACCGAATGCTAAAAATTATATACCATTATCAGTTTGATGTTATAATGTTATTTTCCAATTTTCCCAAAGAATCATCAGTTGATAATGCTCGTCATGGGAAACTAGTCCTGATCACATAAAATAAAATTTGGAATTAGTACAAATGAGTGTTTTATTTATTGAATATAAGGCCTTTCCACCAAGTATTGACAGTCAGGGCCGGCGCTACCATACAGACTGTTGAGATACCTTCATTAAGAGGGCATATGTGGACATTGTGAGCGGTCATGGATATATATATAAAAAATCGAATGATCCTGAATTGTTTTTTTTTCCATTATTCCGAAAAAACGGTTTGTTAAAAAAGGGGCGCGCCAAATAACATCGCGCCGTAACTGTTGACAGGGAACACCTATAAGTGTTAATGAACACTAAAATAATATTATATCAACATAAAAAAAACATATTCTTATTTTTTACAGATATACCTATGAATCTATACTAGAAACAGCAAATTTTCTATTGGATCGGATTACGATGAGGCCCGTTATAGGAATTATTTGCGGGTCAGGAATGGGTGAGAAATTTGTTAACGATGTGATTTCATTAAATAACTAAATATTTATGGAAAATCAATCCCAGAATAATTTTCAAAATTTATAATTTGAATATTTTTGTGACACCGATCATCATAAAGATGACTGATATATTTTTTAAATACTACTATAGTCGGTGAAGTGAATATTTGAACGGATAATAACAGTAATTTGATAACAAAAAAGCAGTTTCTTACAGTTTTTTGTTATTGTTATTATTTGTTTTTTGTTATTGTTGATTATTGATTTTAAACATCGTTTGGGATGACTTGTAAAGCAAGCCTGAAACACGTTTTGCTTCAATACTAATAATCGTTGCAGAGCAGGTGGAAATTATTATTATTATTATGTTTGTTCTGAGAAGAATACTAGTAACAAAAATATGTTTTTTTTTTATAAAACACTGAATTTATTCCAATGTTAAACAATTTTGAATGACTTCAATTATTTAGAATGTTTAGATGCTCTGTATAACTAGAAATTTGTCAAAATAATTAATGATGTACTATTTAAATTAAAAAATAATTCAAAAAAGCCTAATGAAAAATATTTAAATATGATATTCTAAAAATCATGTTAAAAAATGATGTATATATTTTGCGATGAATTAGAAAGATTCTATAATATGTATATTATTATTTTTGTAAACAATATTTGGAGAAAATTGTTTTTAATCATAAGAATTTAAAAGCTTTCGGATTTTGAAGTATTGTTTTTGCAATTTTGAAATGATGTATGAAAAAAAGGAGATAAGCTTCATAACGTTATTATTATCTGTTTTGGAAGTTGCAAGGTCTTTTATACCCACTTCATGTCCTTAGCACGGTTTATAATAGTGTAATAAAATATAAATATTCATATTGTTTCTAAGCTGTCAAAACAAAATGAATATTGAAAAACTTTTTTATATAAACGAATAATACGATTATATTTATAAAACTAAATTTTAATTACATTTCATAGACTGTACGAATCTATTTCGATTTGGGTTAAGAGCAGAGTTTTAATAAACTCATAGATCCAAAATTGTTTTCAGGCCCATTGGCCGACAGACTGACGGAGAAGATTACTTTCCCGTATGAAATCATACCACACTTCCCAGTTAGTACTGTGCAAGGACACGTTGGACAACTCGTATTCGGAAAGTTGGCAGACATTCCTGTGGTCTGTATGCAGGGAAGGTTTCATTATTACGAAGGATATCCGCTATGGAAGGTAAGTGGTCAAATCTCTATAATATTAATATAATAATATACAGTTTACTACACTTATTTAGTTATTCGAGCAGCTAATTTAATTGAGGGATTTTATTGAGTATATTGTACATGTTTTATTTATATTTCAGTGCTGCATGCCAATAAGGGTAATGAAGCTTCTCGGCGTAACTCATCTGATCGCCACCAACGCGGCGGGAGGCCTTAATCCAGACTACAAAGTTGGCGATATTATGTTGGTGAGAGATCATATAAATTTGATGGGATTCGCGGGTAACAATCCGCTTCAGGGTCCCAACGAGGAGAGATTTGGACCCCGGTTTTTCCCAATGAACAAAGCATACGACAAAGATTTGATCAAGCTAGCGAGAGAGGTAATTTATTAATTTAATTTATATTGTAATTAACCAATTATATCAGTAGTACAACGAATAATATCTACGGACCATCGTCGTATATTATTCTGGTCTGTTCAAAGTACGGACCAGAAGGCTCTAATTTTAAAACATACCACTATTATCACAGAGACTAATAAACAAAGAAAAGCTACATTCATTCCTTATGTGAAATTTTATACGAAGAGAAATACGAACAACCCCAATTCAACATTTAAGAGATATAATATGGCAGCGAGGCGAAAGAGAAAATAAATTCTGCCCAGTATCCCCAGTAAGTGGCTTAATTAATGTCCACGGTATTAGTGATCTGAAGCGACCAGAAATAACCATTATTTTATTATATCGTCTCCTAAAATATAAAACTTGGTTTTATGAAAAAAAAACAACTACAACCATTATACCAAACAAATATTACCCTAACAGTCCAATTTGTGCATATAAAAAAATATTACCTTTGCATGCCAATTTAAATGATTAGTATAAAGAGTAAGTTTGGTTAAATTTACAATTAATAATAAACAATACTGTTAATAAAATAAAGCAAAGAAACGCATTTATGGTTCTATTTCACTACGATAATTGGCGAGGGTTCTCGGAAGAAATGAGAACCGGTTAAATTGGATGATGCCGTGCTCCATTCGTTTTAAAAAATAATATCACTTGTTCACTGTCAAATACTTGGTGAAAAGTATTACATTAAAAAAAATACTCTTTTGTACTAATTCCACATTTATATAATATTTTTATTTTACATTTGTCGAATATTTTTTTTCATCCATGATATTATGAACAAATATTTTTCTCGCCTTAAGATATAATTTTACATGGATGCTGTAAATTTATTTACAAATTCTTAGTTAAAAATTGGATAATTTAAGATTTCGACTGAAGATGCTTGGTGGAATTTCAATATTAAATTTGAATCATTCAAATTATGTACACTCCCACAGATTTTGTCACTAACGACCCGGGTTTCGCCTTTCGGCATCTTCAGGCGTTCAAGCGCACGGATTCAGTTCAGTTCAGCACGTCAGTTCAAGTTCATCCGTGCGCTTGAACGCCTGAAGATGCCGAAAGGCGAAACCCGGGTCGTTAGTGACAAAATCTGTGGGAGTGTACATAATTTGAATGATTCAAATTTAAAAATTGGAGTTGCGGCTACTCTTTTTAACACCATCTTTAGATATGTTCTGTTTATCAACATACACCATATTTATTCTGAACAGACAATAATAATATACAATATTCTTTATTATACAGATAGCAAAAACTCTCGAATTAGACTCCGTCATTCACGAAGGTGTCTACACGTGTCTTGGAGGACCGAACTTTGAAACTGTTTCTGAATTGAAAATGTTACAAATGCTCGGTGTTGATGCTGTGGGAATGTCTACTGTTCACGAGGTATTAGAGCCTTTTTATTTTCTTATTTATGTCTAAAGTGTATAATAAACCCTACTGTTTCAATGATGACTCGTTTTTGAAAACCTCTCTTATTTTATAAAGGATGCCTATCAGTAGAGTAGGAAAGGGTCCTGTCGCCCGGGGCGATTCTTGAATTTGCCGCCCCCAATATGACGTCTAATTTTGTTTTTAAATCACTTCAACTATTTATAAACTATGAATTTGGTTTTTACCACAGGAGGCTTAAGTTTTTTTTATGTATAAATATAATTTCTCACAAAATATTGAATTTATTTTTGAAAATGTGCCGAAAAAAGATTTTAAAAAATTACCCAAGAATTTGCGGATTTCCCAAATTGAAAACACGCGAGACCTTTTTTATAGCTCTTCCCGGATGGCCAATTTCAAAAACCCAGAAATTAACGGATTTCCAAATTAAAAACCTGGGACTGTTGACCATGACCTCCCAAAACTGTGTTGTGGCCCCCCTAATATTATTTTTTTCTCCGTGGCCCTTTTGGAACATGCTGTGGCCCTCAAGGTGGGCCACTTGGGACCCCGGTTGAGAGAGATATAGACGACCCCTTTGGCAGTGGCGGATGAAGCACTTTGGAGGCCTCAGGCGCAATACATTTTGGAGGCCCAGTTTTTCGGATAACATAAGAATATCAGAAAATTACATGAAAAATAATAAACGAACGACATAAAATTGCTGTAAAACTCTTCGCGAATAATAGTGAATTTTGAAAACTGAAATTAAAACATACCAGTGATGCTATCTTTGAGGCCCCAAGCAAGCGCCTCTTGCGCTTATGGGGTAATCCGCCACTGCCCTTTGGTGGTGATTGCGACGTTGGAATAAAAGTCGTTACAGATGGTACAATATGCGTTGCGATAATTGAATAAAGTGTTGATATATTTTCTTTATTTTTTCAGGTAATAACGGCCAGGCATTGCGACATGACTGTATTTGCATTCAGTCTTATCACCAACGAATGCGTCATGGACTATTACAGCTCCGGAGAAGCCAACCACGAAGAAGTCATGGATGTTGGAAAACTTCGACAAACAACATTATCAACCTTTGTATCGAAGATAGTAGAGGTTATTGCGAATGAAATAAAAACTGCTGCAAAATAATGATATCTGTATTAGTTTAATAAAAATAATATTTTTAATAAATAATCAAATTTTGAAATATGTTAAACAGTGGCGTAGCTGAAAAATTTAGGCCCCTATACAAAATCATGCAAATGATGGCTTTTCGATAGGCGTTCCAAAGAAGTCTAGCTCGAAAATGTGCCAATAGAGTATTATAATATGATGTATTTATTACTATTATTTCGAATTTATATGGATCTGATGGGTAGTTATATTGTTTCATGAATAAAAACGATGTTTGATTAACAAAATATATGTGAAAATCATTAATTTTGCCGTTTCAAAACAAGATCGTCTATGTTTACCATATTGAAAAAATATGGTGCTAAAAAATAAAAAAAATACTAATGATTTTCACTCAAATCATTTTCATTTTATTTGTATTGTTATATTTATTAGTAAGCAATGAAACTATGCGTATAAATATATTATACATCTGAGATTTAGAGGACCTCATCCGACTGGGCCTCAATTCTTATGATACTGTAACGATAAGATAGCTACGCCACTGATTGTCATCCCTGTATCAGATTATAATATTTATTTTTATCATTAGGAATAACATTGTGCATAAAATTATGAAATACATTTGTACACAATATATAAATCGTATCTTCATATAAATAAATTTTATATCTATAGTGAAAAAAAAATACATTCGCGTATGACAGCGGCTTCCAACATGGTGAAATGAGTTCTACGATTGCAATAATAATATATTATAAATTCTTTCTGATTGTAGAACCCATTTCACTCGGAAAATTTTGGAGCCCTATCTTTTTTCGCTGATACAATCAGCAAAAAAAGACAGGGATACAATACATGAAAAAAAAATGAACTTATAGAGGATGAACAAAACAATAGAATCAATCGTGTGATAAATGACATAGTAGGAGAAAGGAAAAAGATCTTTGGAGGAGAACAGAAAAGATAAACCAAGGCTGTGGAGTCGTGAAAAAACTGCAACTGCGATTACGACTCTGGCGATTGTAAATGTTTCAACTCCGACTGCAATTCTGATTTAAAAAACGACTTCAAAATTTATATTAAAATGGAGTCTTAACTAAAATGCATAACTTTATGCATTTTAATTTTATTTAAAAGGGGGAATCAAAACCGCTCATTTCCTTTGCGACTCCGACTTCACAGTCTTTGAAAAAAATCAACAATATTACAGAATCGAGTTCTACTAATTAAATGCTAATTCTGATTGATTTATATCGATTATAAAATCGATTATCGGATATTTATCCAAAACCACAAATGTGTTACATGATTTTTATAACTCCCCTACTGGGACGCAAAGAGAAAAATCAGCTTATTACTTGCCTTTTTCAAACCCATCCTTATTCCTTTACCCAATTATTCCCATTGAACAGAAGTTGAACGACTTATTTAAAAGCAATTTTTATTAAAAAAAAAAGGTCTGTTGACCCTACAATTGAGCTTATTTTCTATGCACAGCAGCGATTTCAAAACTGAGAGGCGCGCCTTTCTGGGTAGGCGTGGACTATTGCAAAAGGCGGCGCGGACAGTTAAGAAATATTTCTTTGCCATTTAAAACGTGTCTTTATATGAAATTTTGTATGGGCAATTGCGAAAATAACTATTTTTCAAAAGTAGGCGTAGTAACAAAAAGTTTGGAAATCACTGATGTACAGTAACATGTGCCTTGGCAAAAAACAAAATAAAGTTAATTAAGAGTGAAGTAGTCAAGTATGTTGCAAATCTTTCCCCTCTCCCAACATATTCTCTATAAATAGATAAGTATACTAGTTTATGAACTAGATGAAATAAAATGAAGCACTTTTAAATGTTCTCATCTAAGATCAACAGCGCGCTGTACACACAGGCGCTTTAACAAGCGATTATGTATTTGTGTGTGTTTTTTCAATAAGAAAAAAGACGTGTAAGAGTTCTTTCGAATTTTAGCATGCACATTAGCCATAACATAACCCAATTGTATGTGAAAGCACCAACGTATTAAGCTGGTTGATGACGTCAAACCAAACAAAAATCTTAACACACTTTATTTACACACAACCACCTGACTGCACGCAAAAAAGCTTTCGCAGGATTCATTTGATTTAACATAATAACCCTTACACACTTTATTTACACACTATTTTATCTAGTTTTAAAGTAAACATTTTATATAATTGAATTCTTGTGTTAAGTCAGGTATCGTTTTTTAAACGTTCATTTTATCTTCCGTTTTTGTGAGTTGACTTGCTTTTACAAGTGGAAGAACGTTATGATTTTTAGCACCCAAAATAGCGGGCTTGGGAATTAAGCCCGCTTATAATGAATTTTAAATAATATTTATAAAACCACCGCTGAGTAAATTTACCTTAAAAAAAAAAATCTAAACACAAAATATTTTTTATAATCGTCTGTAATGGGGAAAATTCTTCTATATTGTCTGTGGTATGTACGTGTGGTACGTCAATTTGACAAGTCCATATTATCCAAGTCTATGGCCTGACATATCTGATCCAATAATTGTTTTAATTCTGTGTTTTTTGGCTATTATCGCTTTAGACTGATAAATACTTAAATATGAGAACTTTAGTCGAACTGAGACCAGATAGAAAACTTTTACAACCTAATTTCGATGGATATAAGCTATCATTGGATAGCGTCTCTATCTGGCGAGAGAATTTAACCTCTAAAATTGACCGAGTATTTCCAAATGATGATCAATATTCACTTATTCATGCAAAACTCTTCGGTTTGCACAATCATCTCGTAAGCGATAACTGGACTAACAGCGGTGTTTATTTTATTGATGATCAGTGGTCAGTACATAAAGCGGTGGCTAATCCAGATGAAGGTAGATTTAAAACCATCGAATGCGTCTACGAAATCCCGAGTCACATTGAAAGAAAATCGGGTCATTTTAACGTATCTTTGCATTTCTGCTCCGAGCAGTACGCATTGCTATCCGACGGAGCAGGATGTTTACACATAGCCTTGACAGGGAATAGAAATCGTTGCCAAATCAAATGGATAAACGTATTTTCAGATCAAGTTTTAGGACCTGACAAATGTTTTTTGATCGTTGACAGTAGAGTAGAAATTGAAGATACGAGAGAAGTAATCCACTGTCTTTTACAGTATGTACAACAAAGCGAAAAATATTTTGAAACTGTGGTGGCATGGGTAACACTACAGAAAGAAAATAAAATATGGAGCCTGTTGTCTGTCAAAGAATTGAAAGGCCAAGGAAGCGTTTACTACATGGCGCTAGAAAATAAATCAAAAGCCATATATCTCATCAGCGACCATCCATTTAACATTATTAATGATTCAAACGAAGGCATATTAAAAATGGAGCCGGCAATAGACCAAAAAAAATGTATTTACACCTGGTTACAAACGGGAGAAGATATAACGCTGACTCTTAGCTTGGGAAAAACTTTCAATGAATCACTTGTCAGTGTAAACACAACGAAAGATTCTGTGGAAATTAAATACAATAACATCGCATTACTGAGAGGTGTCTTGCATATGCCGATTAATTCTGATTTAACCACTTATAATATTAATAAGGATGGAAAATTAGATATCCTCTTGACAAAGTTTCATTCTGATGGGATGTGGAGAAATTTTTTGAAAGAAGGCGACCCTGACGGTGAACAGATAATGGATCCTACATTGGTAGATGCGATTCATTCTCGTCTTGCGCATTTGTGCAGTGAAACAGAAGCAGTCGCTGAAGGTACAATTCCTTCATTTAGCAATCAACAGTTGGAGGAATGTGATGCTATATCAGAAGAAAATACTTCACTAGGTTTGTACTATTTTTTTTTACTATATGTTGATAAATGAAGTCGAAATGTATATTTCAATATTTTTTTAAAACGTTCATTAAAATATATAGTTTTTTAAATATTCATTATTGTAACCAGTGGCGGGTCCTGACCTAAAATCTTGGGTGGGCTAGAGAAAAGTTTAGCATTGTATACTATTTACGAAATTGTGCATGTTTCCACTTCACCTAATGTATCTACAAGCAAATTAACAAATACTACGACACTACTGCAATGCATAAATAATTATATAATAAAATCAATGCTAATGTAAGTAAGAAATAAAAGAATAATAATACTGGACCCTTAAATTCGTCTCTTTCAAAGTAAATTAACCAGTACACAAAGCCATACAGAGCTGTCACATATTAATTTATGGTTGTCACTTTCATACAATACAACGATATTGGTATTTGTGTTTGAATGTATGGGGCATGGGCTGATTCGATTTAGCCCATAACGTATGACAGAAGCCTGATATTTTGAATCACAATCGTGTGTGTTTAGATGACATTTCCGTAAATACAAATACAAAAAAATTCTAATCGTGCTTGATTGTGTCCCAGTGTAAAGAAAGAACTCGGGCTAATATTAATACGTAGGTGTTGCCAGACTGACGTCACATTGTTTGTTCTCTATGAAGTATGTATAGGGTTTTTTTTTTTTATGCCGGCTCGGTTTAAAATTGTAATACAAAACACAATCGAGAGTATTATTGTAGGTAGACATAGCATTGTCTTATATTGACAGAGGAAAATCAAAACAAAGATATTGTATTAATTTGGGAAAGGTTAGTTACGCTTATAAATGTATTTATTTTGTTCAGCGGCTGAATTGCTGTTCATTTTTATTCAGCCATCTAAAGTTTTGGGTGAAAAATGCAGGTCGGGCTTAGCCCACCTAGCCCAGTACCTAGAACCGCCACTGATTGTAACTAATGCCAATGTCCTAAATATTAAAAAAAAAAACTACACAAACTCGCTGAGAATTTTTCGCTCAGGATCAGTTCAAAGAGAAATGACATCACATACACCTATTTCCAAAATGTTTAATTTAAATAATCTAATTTTCATGTAGACCTTGTCAGAACCCAGACCAACTCGATTGCTAGGGCAAGGTTTTTACCGCTAGACCACAAAGGTTGACATACTCAATGAATGATCACACCACTTTCTGAGAGTGCCACGTGTATCATGACTCTTTTAGACTAACATTTAAAGGTGTATACAACTATAATATAAATAACATCAAACAACTTGACGCATTGTTGTTGGTACTTATTTGTTTTGTTGACTATCAGTACAATAAGACTCAAAGAGCAAACGGATAAACGTTTAATATTTATTTGTTATTACTAAATTTTCAGTAAGGATGGACGGTTTCAGTCATCAAGTAACACACCAAGCGCCTCTAAGTCTGCATCAAGTAGTTCTCACAGTGTGCTTAAATCCTGCCGAGCCTCTCGCGATTGGTCTTCGGCACGATGTAGACTGCTGTATTTGGCAGCCTGGCAAAGCAATCGATGAAGATAAAATCTGGCCGATTCGCCACGAGGGCACCCTCTTAGCGTTCGGATATGTTCAATCGTCAAAACAGCAAAAAAAGTTCACAGTAT
Organism: Himalopsyche anomala; assembly: GCA_031772345.1. Lineage (NCBI taxonomy): Eukaryota > Metazoa > Arthropoda > Insecta > Trichoptera > Rhyacophilidae > Himalopsyche > Himalopsyche anomala. The sequence goes on from CM062831.1 coordinate 7,981,686, forward strand.
GTCCGCCAGATATGAAATACTGCATCGTATGCGAGGCAAATCGACACGTATTTATTTACAGAAAAGAATCGGTCAAGAGCCAAGGATGTCAACTGCGGCAAAGAATTGGAGACGGAGAAAACAGACAAGTAAGAATCGGCGAACAACAGGTTGTGTCTCTTGATAAAGATGGAGAAGTTTTAGGAATATGTGCTACAAATGAAATTCTCTACATTCTAACAGAGAAATGTGTTATAGCATTCATAATGGCATAAAAGATCTTTTTATACGGTTACTGAAAAATAAATAAAAAACAATATTTTACTTTTATATGACTATTAATCTTTCAACAATATAGTTTTTAACAGTTAATGTAAAATTATAACTTTTTTGGAAAAAGGTGAGCAACAGATTTACATGCAGATTGAATGTCAGGGTATTTGAATTGAAACCCGGCTTCTATTGCTCGTTTAGGTGAAACAAATTGACCCTTAGTGATCATTATAGCACGTTCTTTTCCAAGCATAATATTGAAAACAAACTCTGGAATCCAAAATATAGCTGGTCGATGTAAAGCTTTTGCAAATGCCTAAAAAAAGAAGAAACGTAATTTAAGATTTATTTGATGAACTATTTATCAGTTCATTTTTAAAAATGTATTAGTACCTCAGTAAATTGTTTATTTGTAGTCTTTTGGGGAGCAGTTCCGTTGTATATTCCATTTAAGTTATTCTCTATTGCAAAAAGTATTAAATTAGTTAAATCATTCACTTGAACCCATGGTAAAAATTGTTTCCCACTTCCAATGGGTCCTCCCAAACCGAAGAAAAATGGAATAAACATGTTATTAATCATTCCACCGTCTCTTCCTAAAACCACGCCACTTCTTATTGTTACCTAGAAATATTCCAAACCACATTTGGTTTTTATCAAAGCCAATAAATAGCATTGAAATGTTGTTAAAAGTCAGATTTCTTGAATGCAAAATTTAACACTATTTTTAACTATTCAACGAAAATTTGAATCTTGATGAAGCATGTTGAACAGGGTATGTTATCAAAAATCACAGTTCTTTGCGACTCAATCAATATGCTTAAAATATCAAGGAATATGAATTTCAGACAACTAACTCTTGACAAATAACAAGTTATTATTGTATAATGTATTCATAATTCCAGCTTACACTTCTGCAATTTCCCGGAACATTTAGTTTAGATGCTGATTCCCAATTGTGACAGAGTTTAGAAAGAAAATCAAACTCCTTTACAGTTGTATCTTCATTATATTCTGTTTCTTCAGATGGTGGATAAATACCCACACCAGATATGGCTATGAACGCTTTAGGTTTGTCTTTAGCTTCATCGATAGCCTTTGCTAAGATTGCAGTTGACTTTACTCTTGATTGATAAACCTCATTTTTGAAACTGAAAAAATAATTCACATTATCCATATGTTTTATGTGTATGTTTTTGTTCAATTTGTCTGACTATTAATTAAATGTACATATACAGTTAAAGTATAACTATAATAGTTAAAGAAGAAGTTTCAGGGAGTAGCGAAGACTTTGTAAAGCTTAGTAAGAATAAAATACTGAATACCAATGATAATTAATTACTGAATAGCATTTTCGAATATATTTTAAATAAAAAAATGCATATTTTCGATGGATTCGGCGGTAGCTTTGTGGAAGATCATTTTTAATAAAAAATAATTTCATATGCTTGTTACACCACTTGTTGTGAACAGTTTATACGTTTTTAGAAATAAATAAAATCATTAATAGAAATGAAACATTTTAAATATGACCGGCGGCTGACCAATTTTGAACTTATTTCCTTTGGGATTTACTATTCCTAATATAAGTAATTAATTTGTAATTAGTACTATCAATGTTTGTTTATTACCCCCTACCTGTGTTCAGTAGAAAAAAAACCTGACCTTCGTTTTGTAATTCATAATTTTAGAGTTGGAATCAATTTTTAGTTTATTTGTAAAACTTGCAATATACTCTTGGATGGTGCTTCTTAAAAGGGTGAAACACTTGTAAAATGGAGTGAAACAATTATCAAAATAAAAATTCACAGTCCCTACAGTGATTGATGGACGGATAAAGATTATAATTATAAATTATGTGATCTCTGTGATAGCAATAATTTTCATATTAAAATTGCTGCTACAACCATTAAAGATGTATTTATCTTGCCCTATATATTCAATACAACGGTAAAAATACATACCTTTCTGTCCATCTTTTGGCAAAATTTAAGACATTCTCACCAGCTAAATTAACAACCGATTTGGTTCCTTGAGGAAGACCATTTTTTTCAATATCATCCCATGTAAGTATTTGAGGACCAGGCTTACGGGATACCTTAATCACATCAAATCCTTTTGATTCTAGAAGATGAGTCAAGTGCTTTCCTACGAAACCTCTTCCGCCACCTTAAATGTACAAGGATAATTTATTGCTCTTAACACAGAGGAGTGCGAGTGGACCACAGAAAATTCTATTTTTTTTTTGTAGATTATGGGCTATCAGTAGGCCGTAAAGGCGACAGCCCTTTTGGAATGTTCACATTAAACAAATGGTTACAATAAATTTTAGAATGATGTCACTTTTTATGTCTTGACATTAAAAAAAAACTTAATTTTCACCCTCAAATTCTAATGTTACTTTGGAATAAACTGTTTTCAACTCAGTTCATCTATTGATTTAAATTTGTATTTCTTCTATTTAATTTGATTAAAAGTTTCAATATAACCTTAAGTAATTTGGTACTAATCTCTACATATTTGGATTTTTCAAAGGTGAGAAAATTAAAATTAAAAAAAAATTGCCACATTAAATTTTGTGAATTGCAAAAAGGTGCGAGTATCAATATTTAATTGTTTTGTACCCTAAACAGACAGAGTAATACTGTCAAATTTGCTTGAACACCTCTGATCGAAAATAAAATACTTTGTTCCCTTCTTTTTTAAAAGCATATCTGATGTTTATCTGATTGACCATCGCGTAGAGTGCGGTGTCAGTTTCTTAAACCCCAATTGAAAGAAGGTGGTGGACAGTGGCCGACACGTGTCAACATGCTGGCCTATCATTCAGTATGTAGTTACCATATTATGGTGCACAACTGAAACAATGAAATTTTTCACTTCATAGAATCTTCTTTTTCTTTATGTACACATTTAGATAATAATTGTAGATGCTAAGTAAATAAATGGCCACGGCTGAAACCGTTTCGACATACATTCTTCACTACTCAGTGATGATTCCGAATGATGGACCAAAGTATTGACAGCATCAATGGCTGGTGATGTTTGAGATATTCAATGGCTTTGATGGCCTATCATGATGAGGGGCCATTAGAGTAGCATACTCAGCACCAAGTGTATATTCTTAATCTTGCATAAATGTTTTCATTATTCATTTTGTCTTAGCATATTATTTATCTCAAAACTTAATTGGGCAACATTTTTTAACGAGTAAATAATATGTTTGTATTCATTTTTTAGAAGAAATTGAACATTCCAGATAAAATGTTATTGTAGTACAATCGTATTGGTATTATATAATCTACAAGAAATGAAAGCTGTCTTTTCTAAAAATGGCATATAAGAGCAATAGAAGTTTAAAAAATATATTCAACCTACCAATTAGTACACGGCCAGCCATTTCCAATATTTCAATGATTAGCAACTAATTTAATCTGAAAACGGAAGTTAAAAATAATCATTTAAAAATTGTTAAGACATTAGTACCGAATATGTTGACGTTCCAAACAACGGCAATTATAATATAAGGTTAAAGTAAAGAGAAAAATCAAATAGTCCGATAGAAATATCATCTTATGGTTGTGTTAAGTAAATAGGGGTTATGCGAAATTACAATAAAATACTTTCATGTTTACTTAAATTGTCTGTTTTGATTTGCTTGCTAAATATTTCTTTCCTTAAATATAGGTATTTCTAAGCATGTCATTCGAATATTACATCAGTCAATTTGGCAAGTTTCCGTCTATTGAATGCAATTGAATGGTAGAGATGGTAGAGAGTCAAATTAGTACTGTCTCTGGTGTAAATTAAAGTAACTAGTCTATGGTATAAATAATGAACTGTCAAACATTCACTATAGAGATGTACCATTTTAACTTGACAGTGGCAGAACTCAGAACTAAAATTGTCGCCCTAGGACGTGTTGACTATGGCAACGTTAATGATGCGAAGGTTGCGCCCTCGCGGGCGATCAAGTTGCACTGGTACATCTATAGCTAATATACTTAGGTAGAATTATATTGTCGATGGTAAAGATTCTATCATAATACCTAACTTTATAGAAATGCATGCAGTCAAGGGAAAATGAAGAAATTTGCGAAATATGACACAACTTTAGGTCTGTTCTCAAGGATGGGCTCGGGGTGTCGCCCAATTTTGAAATCCTGGAAAAAAAAATTGGGACCTTTTTTTAAAATTCTTCTAGGATTTCCAACTTCAAAAACCCAGGAATTTTGCGGAATTTCCAAAATTAAATAATTAGAACCTTTTTTTAGCTCTCGATATATATTTTTTGCACTATTGCACTAAGAGCAGTAAGTTTTTTGATGGCAAATTTTTTTCAAGTTTTCGAGCTACTGCTTGAAGCTCACTGCATAGATATTTAATATTATTAAAATATAAAAAAAAAAAATTACTCATTCATTTATGCGCCCTGGGTGGTTTTCTATTTCGCCTGTATTGTGGCGTCGGCCCTGGATGTCACACTGTATTGCACTATGCGGCTTGCGGCGCGTGGTGAAACCAGCGCTTTAGGGAACAGAGCGCAGCGTCACGTAAACTTTATGCTGAGGATCTCCTCCCCCCCGTGAATACTGTATTTAATTGTGTGATCTAGTCACTAAGAGCTTGGCTATTCTGACCAGGCACTTCTGGGCTTAAGATCCAGTAAAGTCAATAAAGGTCTGTACACTGGAGCGCCGTCGTCTAGGATTTAAATATGTTTTGATTTTCCTCAAATTGATCTTAAGTGGCTAAGATAAAAATCTGGTCGAGTTAATTTCACACGATCATTCAATTCCAAAATATGTGACGCATTATAACTAATTGTTATGCCAAAATATATTTTAATAAAAGTGGAAAATGTTAAATGTAAAAAGCTGATCTGATCATTTCAAATGAGCTGTGTATTTTTAAAAACGTCTTTTTAAATTTGTTTAAATGACCAAATAATTAGTTGCCAAATTTTAATTCAAACCAATACAGTATAGGTATGTAATATCTAATATTTATTCGAATAACTAGCATGTTTATGTTGATTGTCTATTGAACCCATACTGTCAAAAGATGATAAACAAGTGGTTTTATAAAATATCATTCTGTATGAAAAAAACTGGCAAAATTATTTGATTTGAAAAAAAAAAACATTATTTTTTTAGCAGATGCTTAAAAAAACCTGGAGAAAGTTTCAAAAGTTTTTTATTTCAATTAAAAAATGTACCGATTCGATCAAATGTAATATACAACTTGAAACAATACCAAAATATGCGATAGATGACTTGATTAAATTTCAATTACAATTCCGGAGATAGTTAAAACATTTATTTAAAATGGCTTTATAAAATTGTTCTGTACTGTCCGTATATGATGATGATTTCATTACACTTCAGAGGTGGCAAAGCCTACGTTTGGAATGCAGAAGGTAAGCTGAACTACAGCTTTCGATAAATATGCTTTACTAAGTGCTAGGATTCTGCAAAAATTACTTGATGCTGTTTGAATCAACGCTATACAACTGTTTCAGAAAAATTGCATATTTAAAATGCAAAGTGACTGTGATCAATAGATTGACCAAACCAAAGATGTTAACATATTCAGCGATGAATTTTGTTTATTGATTTTTAAATTCTGTTTTTCTTGTATTAATTTGTGAAGGTGTCATATTATGGACACATTAACCACTTAAATACTAAGTGGACACAGGTGTCCGGAACATATGCAAGCAAACACGGATGTCCAAGACATTTAAAAATTAAATACTTGGTATTCTAATAGAATATAAGGAATATTTTGATGAATTAAAATTTTACAATTATACCAACCACAACCTGTTAACTCAATAGAAACCGGTGGCAAACTGATTGCAAAGTGACGCACCAAAAAAAATGTCATTTCTTTCCTTTTTATCTAAAATATACCCACAGACAGACACTACTGTGTTGAGTTAAAAGTATGTCTGTACTCTTTTACAGAAAAATAGCGTTGACGTACATGTACGTCCATAAAGGTTAAAGAATGTATTATTGATGCTTGTGGAATTAATATATGCCCCGACATTAAAAACAAATTTGAGAAGCACGTGTATGAGAATTTTGATAGGAATCAAAGGTATCGATAAAATATTAAACAAGCAATTATAAATAATGTTAGGATTGATGATATGATATGGTATCAATAGCTTTCGTTAAAAATAAATAGTAATGACCAAAAGGATACCGCACTGTTATTAATTTCCATAAACAATTTAAGTTTATGAAATTAAACGGTTCACTGTTAAAAATTCTTCACTCATATGTACTTTTACTTCTAGATTGGCTCAAACTTCGTAGTACTCATCGGATAGTGGGTGAATTTTTTGGATCAATTGCATCTATGCCTCGCAATGAGGGATTCCAAGGTTAAATCACATTTGGTTAAGTTGTACCATCAGTTTTGTATTCAACTAAATTATCACTTAAATTGTTTTATTATTCTAGATTATACCGTTGAAATATAGATATTTATTGTGTTCGACTTTATACATCAAATTAATATAATGGATATACAGTAAGAGTAGAAGACCGATTGTGGGTATAATTGTTTTAACAGCTTAACGACCGCAGGTTTTTTTTTTATAAAACTTCACCTGGTGAAATAAAATTTTGCGAAAAATTCCCAAAAATTGTAATTTTACTAAATTCACTATAATTAGTTAAAAAATTGAGATATCTTTACCAAATTTAATTTTCTTAGCTTCCAGATACTTCGTCTATACGCATACATGCGTTCGCCGGCCAGCAACCTTTGTTTTTCAAAGACTTAAATTATAAGATTACAAAAAAATTCCAGCCTAGGTGCGATTGAACAAATTAATTCCAATAGCATAACATGTAATCTTTTTTCAAATTCAATTATGTTATTATTGTGCTCAATAGAATATGTATGTAGTGATTTATACTTAAGTTAAAATGTAAATCAATGAAGCAACCAGTGCGCGACAAGAAAGCAATGCATTTACTTAACTCATTGAAATTTCTCCATTAAAAATGGCAACATTTTCAAGACATCAAAGTTGTTATTGAACTGTATCTCCTGCAACACCTTAAAAATCACAAATTTTCAATTATAAACTCTCCTACAGATAGTTCTGCAATATTATGTTTAATAAACTAAGTTAAGTAAAGTGTCTCCTTTTAGGCTTTCCGATGGCGCTCACTACAGAAGAGACTGCTCTTCTAGTGGAAGAAGGACACTGTCAACTAATAGAATCTACAGATTTTGAGACACCGCCCAGCCCAAATCATTGCGAGCTAGTTTCAGAAGTGGAGAAAAGGTAAGATTATTTCAATTGCACGCATTTCTTACATTTTTACAATCTAAGCCATGATTTTCAACCATTACAAAACTACCCAACGTTTTATCTTCCCAGGATAGACAGTGTTCACCTGCCACCATCCATTTCTGATTTACAGTTAGAGTATTTTGTAACTGGTTAGGCGTTAATTACTTTAAATTGATCACAAATACAGTGCATAATACAAAGCATCTATGAGTTAGGATTGACTCCATCTCCATATAACACAGTAGATTAGTCACATGCAAATCACCTTAGCCACATGTCAGAGTGGGATGGTTGAACAGTGTCTGACAGATTTGACTAATCTTCCATTTCATTATTCATCTCTGAACTTTCCCAGATTATGCGATCTGCATTCTATACTTTATTGCTACCTTTGCTATTGATTTATTTTTCATTTCAGAATTTATTTAGAACAATTACATTGTATGAAAGAAAAAAGAGCTGAGCAACTAGCATCGAAAATCGATATGATAATTGCTGGAAAAAAGAAGAAAATGGCTACCAAAGGACAAATTATTGGTAATTAAATATAATATGGTTTTAAAAATTTTGTTATACTTACATATGAACTAAAATGGAAAATATTGAACACATCATATGAAAGATTACTAAATAATCACTGGACAAGTTCAGTATTTCAGCGGTACCCCGAAAAAAGACTCAAACTGAAAGTCATATTAGGAACTGCCTACTTCATGAAATAATTATTATGTTTTCTGCAGAACATATACTTTATGAGGTCCGTTTGCAGAAAAATCATTGCCATCGGTTGTGTATAATATTTTTTAATTGATTTTCAGAGATTAATCGTGAATGCTTGATGGAAGAAGAATTACTCAAATTACCACCGCTAAGTGAGGGACACACTTTAATACAAATTCCCACCGAACATCCGTGGCCCCATGGTAAACTACATTTCAATTCATCAATTCATATTATGATTCCAATTTAGTTTGCTATTTAACCGAACAAAAGATTTTAAATAAAAATATTCAACAGGTTTATTGCTTAAAGCTCAATCAACAACCAGTCCTACCCCCCTCACCCCTAATATAATGTTTTCTGTAGCTATTTATAACGTTGATGCACAGTAAAAAAGGGTTATTAATCGTAACTATGTCAAACGTCTTCTAGGATTTCAGTTTTCAACCTTGACTTGTGTTTAATTTTGATCAAGTTTTTTTTATGTTCGATTAGTTCTGAAATCAGTTTCATAGTAGCCAATTGCATTTTGGGTGAAAATGAACCCTTTTCAGTCAGTTATGGTGTCGGTGTCAGTTATTGAGCTTATATTCATAAATGAAACTGTTTTTTTACAATAAATAAAAGAGAACACTATACAGCAGTGGTTCTTAACCTTTTCCAAGTCACGGTGCACTTTTTGTCATAAGAAAAAATGGCAGTGCATCAAAATCTAACGGGTAGAAAACAAAGAAAAATATACAGGAATAAACATTATTAAAAATTTAACATATTATATAACAGTTACAACAACAAAAAATTAAAGAAAAGTACAGTACATATATGTAAGAACTGAACATAAATTATCCATAATAAAATGGAGGCTATTTGATGTGAAACTTGATATGGTCTTCCATTCGACACCAGGTATGCGTGCAATCAATTAGGCAAAATCGATTCGTCGGCTTTCATAATTTTGCTAAGCATTTTTTCTGTTTTTATCATTTCGTGGATTTTTTAGCCTTTACCATTTTTTTCTGTGGTGCACTTGCAACAAGCTCACGGTGTACCGGTTAAGAACCACTGTTCTGCAGTATACATGATAACAATATTTTCTTTTCAGAAACAAAAATAGTAAAAATAAATGAACTTAGCCCGAAAATCACCTCTGAAATGGGTAAAGTGAAATATGCAGTCTTTCGAGACTTATGGAATAGAGGACATCATATTACAGCTGGCATGAAATTTGGTGGAGACTTTCTAGTTTATCCAGGTATCAATGTTTTCTTATCAAAAAAAAGTTAAATGAGTAAGATGTCACTGCAAACGAGTGTTAAACTCTCTTAGGCCTTTCTCCTTCTCAGTGCCACAGTCAAGGGTTCAAACACCCTTGACTTGAGGTTTATTTTCAAAGCATAAATATATGTGATAATTGCACAACTCTTCACCCACCCCTAACCGATACTGATAGAGAGAAATAAACCTTTAGTTCTTTTGACATCTTTCTATTCTTACGTTATTCTGAAGGGAGAACTTGAGTGACTGACTATGTCTAGGGTTGCCAGATTTCTTGCAAGTCAAACCAGGACAATTGTCCGATTTGCCGATCAGCGTGACTCGTTTTTTTTTTTAGCTCTTCCGAGACTTTCGTATCCAAAAACCCAGGAATTTACCGATTTGCCCAAAATACCAGCGTGACTCTTTTATTTATTTTTTTTAGCTCTTCCAAGACTTCCATCTTCTTAAGTACCAACCTTCAAATAATATGTGTCAAAATTTCACAACAATCTGACGTTTAATTCACAAGTTACAGTGGTTTTAGTGACACTTGTTTTGTAATTTTAATAATCCAGGCAGTGACGCCCGGTGACAAAAGTATTAGGGAGTGTAAAAAAAAACTTATTTATGTAAGAAATCTATCACCTGCTTCTTAAATTAAAACAACACCAACTACACGAACGCTTAAGTTTGAAAAATGACAATGCCATATTACTATTATTTTTCTACAGTTGCACGATCACTTTATCCTTTTTGAGTCATATTTATATTATTTCCGGTATTGAGTCAAATAATGACTGCCCTTTTTAAAGCTGATAAGCAGCTCTTACTTTTGACAGAAGTAATTAGTATTGCACAAATCATTTGAAATAGCTCAACACTTTTGCCAAGTACTTACTTCAAGTAGGTACTTATTTTTTTTATTCGTAAAAAAAGTTTGAAGTACGAATTATTAAAAACGCTCCACCGGCGTCGTAAAAATCTTCTGCTGTATAAGATAGTTTATTTTGATATTTAAATTCTTTGTGATACTGTATGTTGAGAAGAATGCCATGGAAAAAAAATCTGTAGTAATTTGGGATTTTTAAAACTGAAAAATTATTAACCTGTTAAATGAATGCGGTACCTGTGCGAAACAATCATTTGTTTTATTCAATAGTTTCACATATTTAATTGGATATTAATTATATTATAATGATAAAAATATTTAGTGGACATCATTATTGAACAATATAAATATGAGATGAAAGTATATTTTAAACCAAAACACAGCTAAAACACAGCTAAAAAGCAATACACAGCTGAAAAATAAGGAATATGTACCTTTATGCTAGCCCTGAAAAAAACAATTTTATCTTCTTAAATGTTATAAACCATTTTAACTATAATGTTATAAATAGTATTTATCAATCAAAAAGTTAACATGGTAGGTATATACATTTATATTATTATTATAAACGACGGCCTGTATTAACAGCTAGGCCGGTGCGAACTGGTTCTTATTGGAATTCTGGGGAGGCACTGCCCGAGTAAACCTAAACATTTTCAAAAAAGGTATGGGTCGCGCGATCCATACCTAGCAAGACGACCCAAACATTGGCATCGCGATACAGTATTGGGGAGTACAATTTGAAAAATTTCATTATTGCCAAGTAATACATTCTCAAAGCGTGTTAATTAGTTATCGATTTCTGAAATATTTATTATATATAATAAATACACGAGGAATTTGAAATGAGTGAATGTTATAAATGTTATGTTTGAATATTATAGTACCCATTTGTCTTATAGAAATACCGCCCCCTCATATACAAAGAGTGCATTGACCAAATGCCACATTAACCGGACGCCACTGGCTCCAAGGAAAGTAATTTAGCTCCAATGAAGTACTGATTGCTGAAACTGAAGCCTATTTTGAGGCCGAAGATAAACCAAACAACAAAAAAGGCATCGGAATGTTAGAAAAGCATTGGAATGCACGTATCACTCTTGAAGGAGACTATGTTGATGAATAAAGTTGAATTTTGCCTAAAAGTTGTTGTTTTTCAAGTCATCTTACAACTAATACGTGATTCATCCTACAAACTTATTGAGTGATGAATACATTAACTAATTATTTGTTTGTTTTTAGGTGACCCTGTCAAATTCCATGCTATGTACATTATAAGGTGTTTAACTAAACCTCAGCAAGAATTAAGTCTATCTAGTATGGTAGCCTTCGGAAGACTGGGTGTGTCTGTTAATAAACTTACAGTGTTAACCTATTTAAATAGTGAAAACAATGTGATATATCAGACATTGCAATGGTATAAGACTGTTATTAAAAATACATGAACTTATATACCAACATTGATTTAGAGAAAATTTGACATGAACACACATGAAGTATATTTTATTATATTCACACAAAAATACAGTTGAAAATATATTTTTTATTCTAAATATTCCTCATCTTTTTGTTTGATTTTCCACGACACAAAATTTGTTTCTTCAAATAACAGTGTATTGAAAAAATGTCTTTAGTATGAATAAAAAAATGGCGACAGCGCGGCTGGGGTGGGGGAGAGGGAGGGGACCTTCTTTCTTGACGTCATCGAAAAGGCGAAATCGGGGACCGACAGACAGACAGACGGAACGACGGACATTTTCGACTATTAATTAATATATAGATTATTATGCACAATACAGTAAATCCGCCCATAGCGCGGAGTTAGGTTCAGCACTCTTTGAACACGCATTGTCAGATACATAAAATTCATACAAAATTTAAGGTTACATTCTTTTATTGAAAAATGCTAAAATTAAAAAAAGTCGAGAAAAATTTCTAGACAAAATATTTTGTTACTATGCGGACTTATGAAACTATTGTTCATGCGCCAACCAACCGTCAGTTGTATAGATTTCCCGTTTGTGGCTACAACAGGGGAGCTAAATGCATACTTTCGATGGATTCGGCGGTAACTTTGTTGAAGTTCATTTTAATATAAAATAACTTAGATTATTCCACGTATTGTGCTACAAACTGTGACGCGTGTTTCGCCTCTTTCAGAGGCATCCTCAGACAGACTTACTTTCACAAATGCCTGCTTAAGTATGAATGATTTTAATTTAATAGTTCGACTTACGACGATTCGCACTTACGACCGAGAAAAAATATTATTTTAAAAAAAAATTGCATCACGGGGCATTTATTTTATTGTAGACAATTTTTAATATTTATCATAGACAATAAAAACATGAAGAATTTAAAATGAGTGAATGGTATAAATGCTATGTTTGAATATTATTTCATGAAATATAACCGCCCCTGCGGGACAAGGGGTGCATTGATCCAATGCCACATTGACCGGCTGCCACTGGATGGCACATAGTTTGTTTTCTATCTCATTTAGTATGTTGTATTATTACATGGTTCATACTTTAGAATGCTGAGAAAAAAATAGAAAAAAACTGTATATTTAGCTCATTTTCGTAAATTCGTCACATATACCATATTTGATGTGCAGCGACGACATATTTTGTATGAAATTCGACATATGACCAAAGTTCAGGAACGTATCTCCGTAGTAAGTCGAGGACTGACTGTACATATTGTTTTATTTGATTTTAATAAGATAATGCCATTCCATAAAAAACTGACAGGTTATATACACAACGTGATAAAAATATGTGTATTTGAATTGTTAACTGAAAATATTAATTTCAAAATGTAAAGATATTCAATGAATAAATAAAAAGATTTTTAAATATTGTGAAATTTTATTTTTGCATAACCCTGTTTGCTTTTACCCAAATAAAAATTAGAACTGGTGATCTCCAACAGAAATTTTTATATCAAAACTGGTCAAATCCTGACGGTATAGAGAATGTGATTTACTCAGTTTCATCTTTGATGGTTACGACCACGTTTTGTTTTGAACCGTCACATATATTCTTCTGACGATCTGTTACGTCCTCTTAAAGATTTTTTTATATAGGCTGAGAACATGTGTAGTCTTACTTTCAGAGGGCTGGGTTGACTTGAGATGTAGATTGTAGTCTCTTTTTCTTAGAGTCAAAGAAGTTACGATTGGGGGCTTCCCAAAGGATAGTCCAGGATTATAGACAACCGTGAGGTATTTGCATATGATTTTTGGATGGACACAGGCGGTAGACACTTTATCAAATAAAAATTAGTTTGTTTTGAAGATATTTGATTTTATTTGTGAATTCAGTTCATCACAATAATAACAGCTTGCTAACGGTGTAGAGAAGAATATCATATAATCATTGATTGTACAGGTTTTTATAGTGAGGAAATTAGCAACCCACATATTTTAGATTGTTATAATTAATAATTGGCGTGATTTTTCCGAAGGAAATTGTGGTTTTACTTTACCATACCCTGTTATCAACCTTATCTAGTCGAGTAACATATGGTTGTGTTCATCTTTTTTTGGGGGACCGATTCGAGAACATTTTCGGAATCGAAGAAGAAAAGCATTGCCCAAAACATAAGGTCTATTGGTAGCACCTATAACATAAAAGTAAAATTGAAGAAACTCGTGAGGTAATTACAAAATGTAGCGATTCTTTGATTAAGAATATCTTTTGTTTAGTGGTTAATGAATTTGCACACCTATTACGAAGGCAGTGAAGACAGATCGAGTTCGTTCCATAAACTTAAAAATTCCTCTTTTATCTTTGCCTTAGTTTCGAGATCGAAACAATGAGTCAATTTCATTAATGAATATAATGCACGGTTGTCGTTTTACGGCCGAAACCAGTTGAGATAATTCCTCGTAGTAACAGTTGAAATAGATCGAAGATTTATAAAATTATTTCTCGCTTCTCTAGCTATAGCCTTAGCAATCTTCTCCATGTCGACATCTAAAAACAAAAATTGTATTAAAAATGAACTTTCACAAATTACAGCCGATTCCATCGAAAATATTGTTTTGCTAAGAGATTTTGAAGTGATCAACCCTCAGGTTCCTAGAATGGGTGAGCAAGTCATATTTAGTTAATATATCAGTCAATATTTATATCCAGTGCGAGCAAAAATAATAATTACTAAATTGAATTTTCACTTTTTTCTGTTATTGTAATAATTAGATTTTTACGACCAACCAAATAATTGAAAATCTTGCATATATTAATGGTTCCAAACTGTAAAGTTTATGGCATATCTGTGTACCTAGCAGGGGCGTATATTCAGGGTGTGCAAAGCGTGCGCCGCTCGCCCGTAGAGACTATATCATAAAGCGATATATTTAAAATGCATTTGCAAGCGGCAGTGAATCGTATATGAAATCGCTCAAGGCGTTCAATACGATTGCCGCTCGACTAGTGATCCCATACAGTAGCATACAGTTGACCCGTCTGCGCAGGCGTCGCGTCAAAGTCATGTTTTTGTTTGAAATTTCAAGGACCCAGGACGATCTCTTTCATTCTAGCTCACACGTGTTGTATTGGTTGCAAACTCATAGCGTTGTTAGGCGCGCACTAACTCCCAATAAGAAGCTATCAAAGTACACAAGGCCAGACTGTGTAGTCTAAATTTAATTTATGTAGAACAAAAGGATGCTCGTTGAATTAAAACAGAAAGGCACGTTTTACGATAGTGTAATAGAAAAATTCATGTCGAAAAAGCGAAGAATTAAACACAAGAAGAATTGTACAAATAAATAAAAATAAAATTCATGTTATTGTAATAATTTAATTTTTACGACCAACCAAACAATTGAAAATCTTGCATATATTAATAGTTCCAAACTGTAAAGTGTATGGCATATCTGTGTACTTAGTATGCAGTGGCGTAAGAAGGGGTCCCGCCGCCCAGGGCGATTCTTGAATTTACCCCCCCCCCCCTAATAATTCCTCCACTTTTTTTTAAATTACTTCTATTTTTTAGCTGAGATTACTACAGGTGGCTTATTTTTTTTATTTATAAATATAATTTCTCTAAAAATATTTTGTTATTTTTTTTCTTTTGGATTTTTTTTCAGAGCAGGAACTTTTTTTAATGTGTCAAAAAAAATATTAGTCAATTGTCTTTTTTATTATGTTTGGAGGAAAAGTGGCAAATTATTGCTTTATTATAAGTATTCATTTTACAAATAAGTAAACGAATTTAAAGTTGTAAGTTAATTCATAACAAAAGATACCAGATTTTATTTTGTAAACATAACTTTTGGGAAAAAAACATATTTAAAATTTAATTTTCTGGCTTTTCTCTTCACAAAATAGTTAGTAACTTTATCAACATCAATTTATTAAAAACATTGTTGTAGAGTTAGAGTTGTTACCGTAGTCGGAAAAAACTAACGACCCCGACTGTTTTTTTAATTTTTTTGAGTGTACAAATCTCTAAATCAAAAGTCGCCACTGGTCGATTTGGTATGAATGTGAATTAAATAAGAAAGAGATTTTTTTAAAATAAATTGCAAAAGTATAAGAGTGAGTAAGAGTATTTCAATTTTCCTTCACATCTCTGTTTGCTTAGCAGGAACAGCAACAAAAATTTGAATTCTCAAGCAATGTCATCATGATCTTGTTTTTAGTGTTTTACAAAGCATAATCATGCGAGGAAAAAATGGTGAATTAATTATCACTTGCATTGATTCTTTATACGAAACAATTTTTGTTTATTACCTCTGAATTTTTTTTCTATTTCTTAAAAACGAAATTCCCAAATGGTTGTGTTTAAGCAGTAGTCACAGCACAAATTATACGAAAGAAAGCATAATATTGAAATAAAGCTCGCATTGATTAAATGTCCAAAACAATTTGTATTTGTTTTTGACAATAAAATAAAAATAATAAAAGATTTTTAGTACTTTTTCCACTTAAAATTTATTTGATCAGGACCGGTTTCGCTCCTCACGAGCATTATCAACTGATAAGGAAAATAAATTAAACAGTGCTATTTATACAAGTTAAATTGAAATAAAAAGGTGTAAGCAATTACTACCTTCATATTATACCTTATTATTTCAATTTAACTTGTATAAATAGCACTGTTTAATTTATTTTCCTTATCAGTTGATAATGCTCGTGAGGAGCGAAACCGGTCCTGATCAAATAAATTTTAAGTGGAAAAAGTACTAAAAATCTTTTATTATTTTTATTATAATGCCATTCCACCAAGTATTGACAGTGAACACCTTAAAAATAATTTGTTTTTACCTTTAAAAATTTCAAAAATGCCGCCTACAAAAAAGTATATATTTTCAGTGGATGGAAGAAAATATAGTGAAAGTGATATTGCTTACATTGGTTCTTTATACATATCAATCTTTATTTTCATATTACTTTCAAAATTTTCTTTTCATTTTCGAAAATGCCGCCCACAGAAATGTGTCGCCCCCTCCGCTCCCCCTTGCTACGCCACTGCTAGTATGCTAATTATAAACGTAATGGTTGAATAGAAATATAGACAAAAAATATATTTTTTTAACTTTTGCACATTCAAGTATAGTATTTATTTCCATAAATGTGTATTTTTTAGCAAACAATACAAATAATGAACAGGTTAAAATTTCTTTAGATTTAAATATCACACGCTGTGTTTTAAAATTGAATGGTGTATGATTAACAAACAACCTGGAGGCCCATGTAACAAAACACCTTTCGTAGGTAGTAGTAGAGATGACTCAGTCAATAGTCCTTGTCTTTGTAGGGGAAGAATCACAGAGTCTTTCAGTTTATGAATCGAATCACCAAAGCCGGTAAAGTCAGCCAAACTACCCTGGAAGTGAACATTTAAAGCTTACACACATTTCCTAAAAAAACAGTTTTTAGTGGAAATTTAGTTGAGAATTAGAATCGTATCAATTTGTTCGTAAATATCCTTATTATAGTTTGTCTGAAGATGCTTCTGAAAAAGGCGAAACACCTGTCACAATTTATAACACAACCTGTGAAATAACTAAGATATCAATTTTAATGTCCTCTCATCAAGAGCTGACAAACCTTCGAAGTGAAGATAAATATATTGAGAAACGTACTCCTAATAAAAGATGATTGATTATTCATTCCGTTATCTTATATTAAACTTTAAAATGTTATCAACCGCCAACCTATTATCTCCAGACTAAAAAATATGTAGCCACTGTTAGGCTCGATTATTCTACCTTTAGTGGATTAAAAAGATACAAAAGCATAAACACATGCTTTTCACGTGAAAATTTGAAGAATGATATTTAAGAGTGACACATAACATATGTGCGAGAACAATTTTAGGTAAGAACAAGAACATCTTCATATTGACTACTTCACTTACTTTTATGTTGTCAGGCTTAACTATATGTACTGCAATCTTCTTTTCATTTTTAGTTAAATTTTCATATTCTGGTTCACTTCTACGATGCAGTGGCGTAGCAAAGGGGGTGTAAGGGGGAGGTTGGTCCATCCTGGGCTAAAAATTATTTAGATATAAATATTATACACTGTTTTGAAAGTAAATGGTGTATGATTAATAACCTGGAGGCCCATATAATAAAACACCTTTTGGAGGTAGTAGCGGAGAAGACTCTTTCAATTTCTGAATAAAATCACCTAAGCCGGTAAAGTCAGCCCAACTAACCTGGAAATTAACATTCAAAGCTTACACACATTTTATATAAAAAAAACAGTATTTTGTTTAAATTTAGTTGAGAATTAAAATCATATCAATTTGCTCGTAAATAACCTTATGATAGTTTGTCTAAAGATGCTTCTGAAGGAGGCGAAACACCTGTCACAATTAATAACACAACCTGTGGAATAACTAAGATATCAATTTTAATTTTATATTATAATGTCCTCTCACCAAGAGCTGACAATAAACACCTTCGAAGTGAAGATAACTATATTAAGAAACATACTCACAATGAAAGGTGACTGATTATTCATTTCGATATCTTATATTAAACTCTAAAATAGTTATCAACCCCCAAGGTATTGTCTCCAGACTAAAACATATGTAGCCACTCGTGAGCTGAGTACTACAAAGTTCTAAGTGTCGACTTTTGATCAAACTAAAGTAATAATGAGGCAGTCTTAAGCGTAGCATTATCTACATGCTGTATTAATATGAAATCGAAATTTTGCATAAAATTCCAATAAACCGTAGTTTTAGGTGCACGTCGCAAGATATCTGAGGTTTCAACTTGAATTCCTGAAGATGCCGAAAGGCGAAACCCGGGTCGTTAGTGAAAAAACTTGTGTTAATGTACATAAGTTGAATAATATCTTTTATATTTTGATCATTTTATTCCTTTTTTTTTCTTCAATTATTTGATTTTGATCAATTATTTTTATTCTTCAACACAATGGTGCTATTTTTAACCAATATGATGTTTTGTATTCTTGCAGTGTGGTATTATTACATTTTACAATATTAACTTAGATTACTTTGATATCAAACACAAATTAGAAAAAAAAACCTTCTTTCCCTATTTATCCTCCATTTTTTAAATATATTTTTTCCAATAATAATGATCACATTAGATATCTTCCATAGAATTTGTTTTATTTTAATTTAAAAAGCGTAAGTCAGTTTTTTGAATCACCTGTGTTTTCATACAAATTTCACTTAGAACCTTGTAGCACTGGCGGTTTGTTTGAATTTCAGATGGATAAGGTTCTAATAGAAGTTTAGGTATTTACAATTAACTATGAAGAACTATTTTTAACAATATTTTATTAAATGGTATATCATGCCAGTACTATTATTGATATATACAATCAAAAAGAAGCTTGGAAACATTTACAATTTTCAAAATTTCAAATGCTCATATCTTTTTTCATGCAGCTGTCTACATAGAACCTTGAAGTACTCAGCTCGCGCACTGTTAAGCTTGATAATTCTACCTTCAGTGGTTTAAAAAAATCCAAAAGCATAAGCAAATGCTCCTCACATGAAAATTTGAAGAATGATATGTAAGAGTGACACATAACATATGTGCGAGAACAATTTTAGGTAAGAACGATAACATTGATATGAATCAACTACTTCACTTACTCTTATGTCGGTAGGCTTATCTATATTTGCACCAATTTTCTTTTCATTTTCAGTTAAAACGTCATTTTCTGGATTACCATTATGATGCAGTAACGCATTCAAGATGTCGAGGTTGCCCTGCACATTTCTGTGGGCGGTAATAAGGAAATAAAGGTATATATATTTATACAACTAATGTAAGCTATATTCTTTTCACTATGTTTTCTTCCGCTTTTGAAAAAGAATTGAAATTCTCAGAGGTACAAAATAGATGATAGCTCATTGGCGGATCCAGGAGTAGGGGATGCAGGGTATGTGGGCCATGGCTCTCCCTAGGGAGAATTTATTTTTAATTTTTCTTATTTATTAAGACTTTATTGTTAAATGGGTTTTTTGATTGTTTAGTTTACTATGTTTTATAGAACAGTGTTCCCCAACTTTTTTACACCTGTAGACCAGTAAAAAAAAGAAAAAAAAATCGCGGACCACTAATGCAGAGCCGCATTATTGATGTCTACTTTTTACTAGAAAGATTTCATAAGTCATAAGTATTACTAATATTGGTGTTTTAGTGCGTTTTTAAAATTAGCATGCGTATTTTTTTTTAACCATGTCCGCTCACAATGTGGAGCATATGGACTCCTATTGGAGTTTATTTCAACATATGTGTTTCTACGATAACTGCTTGTTACTCAGTTGCTCAACCTCTCTTTTTCCAAAGAGAGTAGGAATAAATAGAGTAGAAATCTAAGGACAGGGCTAGGACAGGACTGGTGGTTAGCTAATCACTCTCGATACGTCCCGTTCATAGGATAGGATGGGTGGGAGGGGGGAGTTCAAGAGATCATATACATCCATGCCTTCGAACAGAAATTCATAAATTATTTGAAAAATCAATTTATTAAACTGTCCGTACCAAGATTCGAGCCCAGGACCTCCGTAACCGAAGCCAACGACGTTGATCACTTGACCACACAGGCGGTATCTAATTTACACTTCTACCCACAATTAATTGGGTATATAATTTCTAGGTTTTGAAAAAGCACAAAATTGGATAAACGATATAATTTTAAATGACGTTTTCTTTACACATGTCTATATTCATACCATATTATACCACAGTCGAGATCGGTTGCCGGCTTCACCACATTTGTTGGGTATTTCACTTCCCATTATTTTTAAGTTCCTTGGTGTCGCATCATCCTACCAATTATTATTATTTAACAATAAGTCAAAATACAAGTATACTTGCAGACGAAAAAAGATCCTATATTTATTATTTTTGTATGGCGAATTTCTTGAAATTTGGCATACTGTTTGCGGCCCGGTACCGGGCCTCGGACTACCGGTTGGGGAAAACTGTTATAGAATACATACTTAATTAGGTATTGACAATTTTTATATAGATACTTCTATTATTTTTAAATCATCTATTTTGTAATGTATTATTTATGTATCATGTTTATTTTCAAATTGAATGGCTCCCTCTTGGGACAATTTCTGAATCCGCCACTTTGCCTGCACAAATTTCAAACCATTACAGTTGAAGTGGCGGGAAATATTGACAGTAATTTATTATTATCTTGCTTATTTATTATTATAATAATAAAATATCCTGAGTGGATAAAAAAAAAATGTTGCCGAAAGTATTTTACTACAGTGTTAGACTTCGAATTAGCAAATGGCCAATATTATTAAACGGAAAAATTCTTATGTCAATACCATAAGTAACAACAAAATGCTTTCAACACAACGTTTTCTTATTGCAACAAGTTTTTGCCAGAATCAACAAGTACATGGTAGTCTTACCCCGTGAGGTTCAGAAGAGAGGATGTTGTTGGTTTTTTCCTAAATATTCCAGTAGAACAACCAGGTTATTTTGCAATATATGTACATATGTAAAGATCCCGTAGGTTTGGTACGTTGACCAGAAAAAAACAATATTATTTGATGCCCTGACTGTAATAGACGTTCTTCGTTAGAGTAAACATACAACCCTCTTAGGACATTGCTGGAAACACAATAAGAGTTTTAATGGTAGGTAAAACTCCTATATTATAACTACGTTTCCTGGTACATTAAAGCCAGTTATATATTTTTGTCAGTTCATCGACAAAAACATAAACATTTAGTTAATACTAACGCCTTCGATAGTAGTTTGGCAAATAATTTGAATGAAATATATATGTTACATAATATTAAATCCACACATTGAGAAGCAGTGTTATCTTTTAGCCTTTTTCGTTTGACAATTTTATCAATTTCGGCTTATCAATTTTATTATTTAAAAATTAGATAAGAATCTTCTTATGTTCATGTAACAATGCCACACAAGATTGTTTTGCATATGTTGGTCACTTAATAGCAGCTAAGCTTTTTGTTAGTGAAACTTTCCCGAATTACTATACAGTAATACCCCGCTTAGCGCGACCCCGTTAAGCGCGGTTTCACTATAACGCGAATTTCAAATTTCGCGCTCAAATGCCTCATATTACGCGAAAGAGTGCGTATAAACATATTCAGTCATTAACTTCTCTATGGTCGCGGGATCCCCGCTTTCTCTGAATATTCTCTTTGAAGAACTGGGAATTCCCAGTCCTTCGACTTTGTTCTATGGGGATTTCCTCGTTCGTTTCGTGTGTTCTACGATGAGGAAGAACAAGTAGAAGAGAAAGTTTTATCTTCAGGGGAAATACAAAATGCACACAAAATTTATTCAGGTTTGGACATATTGCAGAGTATAGACAATAATGATGACCGTGTCTTGACCGTGTGTCAAACAATTAAAAACAGTGTTGGGTGTTATGAACGTATTTTACAAGAACGTAAACAAAACGCTACCACAAAACAAAAGACAATAGATGTATTTTTCCGTAAAAAATAAGAGTATGTATTGCATAAAGTGTTCTTAGAATTAAAGTGATTGATTAAAATGATTTATATTAAATTTTGACTATGTTTAATCATGAACCTCGATATACGCGAATTTCAGTTAACGCGATTTTTTTCGGAACGTATCCCTCGCGTAAAGCGGGGTATTACTGTATTTATTTTCCAAAAGCAGACTTTAATTTTGTAACATCAACAAACGATTTTATTGACGAGATGAAATGAAAAAATTAAACTAGCTGTCATATACAGTAGAGAAAATTTTTACGTCACCGATTGGGCATTATTAGAGAAACGTATTTCTAGCATCTATTTGAAAAAAAAATAGCATTTTGACGTTCGAATTTCGCGTTTTACAGCAAATAAAATTTCAAATTTTAGCATATATTTAGGGTTTATTTCTTAATCGTTTTTATAGTAAATAAGTTAAAGATTCAAATGAAAATAAAACTTACTACACAATAAACAATTTATTGATAAAAAAGATTTTAAATTAGAACAAAAAAAACCGAAAACGACAAGAATGTAATTCAAAATAGAGGAAAACGTACATACATTCATACAAAAGTTCAAATAGAGTATTCATGAGTACAAAACTTTTGAAATTGTTGTAAAAAGTACAATATATGTAAGAAGAAATGTATTGAAAAATATTTAAAAACATGGGTTCAAAACCAAAATTCTTAAAATGTTTAGTAACATTTTTTTATTTTTTAATTCAAATTTGATATTGAAGTTCCATCAAGGACCTTAAGTTGAAATTCTAAATTGTATTATAACATGTTTCTTGTAGATGAGTGGTGAGCCGAGTACGGCGGTCTATTATTATTAATTATAAATGACATTACTGCCGAATTCCAAATGTTTCATTTTGACTACCAGTAATAAATAGCAGAAGAGTGTTTGATTTTACCCCACTTTGAATATTTAAAACTCAATTTTTACAAATGTGTGAACAACCTTCCAAACATTGATTGGTTTTTATCATTGTAAATAGTGGTAAATTTGATTATAAAATATTATTATCGTGTATATAAATAAAACCTCTTGTTTGTAAGCTCTTGCTCTTTCTTTTATATTTATATTTTTTCTAACCATATTGAGGCTAAAGAAAAATGTATGTATGACATAATGTATGTATGTCAACACAACCAAGAGGAAAACACAATTTTATTAGTAGATACTAACTTAAGAGTGTGGAATCATATACTGCAGATGAAGAGTTGACCATTGAGTCCGGAAAGATTTCCAGTAACCATTCATTTACGATGAGATAAAAAGAAAATCGAATTTTATAAAATTTCGCATCTATTCGATACTTTGACAATTTCGCAATAATTTCGTTTTTATCGCATTTATCGCTTCTGTGTCGCATTTATCGCAAAACGCGATAATCACGTATCCTAGGCATTATCCATACTTCAAGTTTTTACAAAGAATAATTTGCTTGTAGTATTTAGCGAAAGGGTTAAGCTTTTACAAATTATTTGTACAATACCGATGACTTCAGTCGAAAGTGAGCGTTGTTTCTGAACTTTAAAAACGATTTAAGTATTTTTTAATTAAGGACAGTTATTTTTTAAAACAAACATATTATAATATTTTAACGATGCATACCTTGGTGGATCATTTTGATAATCAAGTTGATAATTAAGTTGATGATTTCTGTTTTGGGCGTGCAATACAACTTTTACCACTAAAATTACAAAAATTACTGAAATTACTGAAATTACTGAAATTGGCATAAAAGGAATTCCCACATATTGATTTTTAATTTTTGGAAAATTTTGAAATATGATTACAAAGATAAAAACAACTTGCGTGTAATCTGGTAACAAAACGAATAGATACTGCAAATAAATGAAATTCCATATGAAAAATAAATGATAATCGGATAATTATTGCCACAAGATAAAATTTGATACGATTTGCACCTCTGAAATGAAAATAGTAGTACGTATTTGTAGACCAATAATTGTTGATTAGGGCAGCGGTTTCCAACCTTTGTGCTACTGCGCCTCCCTAAAATAAAAATAAAATTGCCGCGCCTTCCCTACTTTTTATTTTTTTAATCAATGTAGAAATACAGACATGTTATAAATAATAATAATTTTATTACAAAAAAAATACTAAAAACCATAATTAACAGAACAATAAAAATAACATAACATCTTTGTACATTTTTTTTTACCATGTCCGCTCCCAATGTAGAGCATATGGACTCCTGATGGAGTTTATCTCAACAGAAGTGTTTCTACGAGAACTGCTTGTTACTCAGTTGCTCAACATCTCTTTTTCCAAAGAGAGTAGGAATAGAAGGAAAGGGCTAGGACAGGACTAGTGGTTAGCTAATCGCTCTCGATATGCCCCGTTCGGTGGGTGGGAGGGGGGAATTCAAGACATCACATACATCCATGCCTTTGAACAGAAATTCAAAAATCGATTGAAAAATCAATTTATAAAACTGCCTGTACTGGGATTTGAACCCGTGACCTCCTTAGCGGTAGCCAACGACGTTGACCACTCGACCACACAGGCGGCTTTTTTTAATGTATTTTTGTTAGATATGAGAACAGGTCACTAAGTATATTTCATACCGCTAGGTGAAGGATGTCCTTATCCAGATTTTTTTTTTCAATATTTTTGACGTCCGTCGTTCGTATTTCAAACATAACGAAATTATTTATGTTGTTGAATGACAGATGGCGCTACGTGCGCATCGCAAGAAGCGTTGCGTCGTTTTAACATTTCATTCGGCATTTGTTTTGTATGTAAAATTTTGTACGATTTACTTTAATTTATCTATTTGTGTGCGTGTATAATGCCAGCAAGACTCAAGGGGGCCGATTTGGGCCGTCAAACGAATAAAGTAACAAACACGCGAAATAGTAGAGCAGAATGAACAAAACATTCAATGCTCATATTAATGTTGAGTACTGCAGTTCGGTGAAGAGCATCAAATACATTTGCAAGTATGTGAATAAAGGCAGCGATATGGCTGTGTTTCAAATTCAAAATACCGATGTGAATGCTCCTCGATTGAATGACAACGACGAGATAATGCGCTACCAAATTGGCCGGTACATCAGCTCCAATGAAGCTGTCTGGGGTATCTTTGGTTTCCCAATTCATGAACGGGACCCAGCAGTTATACATTTAGCTGTCCATCTTGAAAACGGCCAGAGCGTATTTTTCACCAACGAGACAGCAATTGAGCGTGCCATAAATCCACCAAAAACTACACTCACCGAATTTTTCGAATTGTGTAATCGTGCGGATACTTTCGGTGCCTTTGCATGAACACTACTCTGTTCTGAAGTACCACGCTATTTCTCATGGAATCAAACAAAAAAATGGATGCCCCGCAAGCAAAGCACACCAATTGTTGCGTTTCCCGGCCTATTCAAATCAAACACCTTGGGCAGAGTATATACAGTCAATCCAAGGCAAATTGAGTGCTTCTATCTGCGACTGTTGTTGGTTAATGTCATTGGCTCATTGTCATTTCAAGATATATGCAAAGTGAATGGACAACAGTATTCAACATATAAAGATGGGTTCCTGGTAAATTGCTTGAATAACAAGATAATCAATTTGTTTCCGTTTGTTCTGTCTTAGTCCTTGTCTTCTATGTGTTCTGGAAATATATAGAAACAGTTTGAGTAATTAATAAGCAGTTCTCGTAGAAAAACTTCTGTTGATATAAACTCCATTAAAAGATCATATGTTCCACATTTGGAGCGAACACGGTTAAAATAAATACTTACGAAAATTATTTTTATATTTTACTCTCTAAACAAGTGTCGCACAAGATAAAAATGAAATTCGTAGAAAAAGTCGTGAAAAATCGTTTAAATAACCAAGCAATTCGAATAATTTGTAATTCGAGCAATTTCCATTCGAGCAATTTACCGGCTCCCATAAAAATGCATGGCTTGCACTCGGCTTGCTCGAAGACGACAATCACTGGGACGATATGCTTGCTGAAGCAGCATTGGGCTGTCCAGAAATACAAATTTGTCTACTATTCGCTATAGTGTTGACTAGGGCATCCAATCCCGGGATCCCGTTCAATTTTCTGATCCCGAAATCTCGGGATTGACAGGCTCGCGATCGGGATTGAGAAATTTGGAGTAAATCTCGAAAAGTGAGATGAAATTGGCAAATTGTCGATTCCAATTCCCCGGTGAGCTAAAAAAAAAAAAAACGAAGTTTCGTGAGAATTTGGGGAAAAAGTATACCAAATTGAGGATTTCAAATTCCTCGGTGAACTAAAAAAAAAAAAAAAAACGAGGTTTCGTGAGAATTCGGGAAAAAGTATACCAAATTGAGGATTTCAAATTCCTCGGTGAGCTAAAAAAAAAAAAAACGAGGTTTCGTGAGAATTCGGGAAAAAGTATACCAAATTGAGGATTTCAAATTCCTCGGTGAGCTAAAAAAAAAAAAAAACGAGGTTTCGTGAGAATACGGGGAAAAAAGTATACCAAATCGGAGATTTCAAATTCCTCGGTAAATTTATCTCAATCCCGGAATCCCGGGATTGAAAATTTATCAATCCTGAAATCCCGGGATTGGAAAAAGGCTCCGGGATTGGATACCCTAGTGTTGACTGCAGACACGTTGTGGAATAAGCACAAAGATTCAATGACTGATATATTGCATCGAATTCGTACACGGTGCAAAGATCTAACGATTACATTCAGCGACGCTATGTACAATGAAGCATTGATTGCTATCGAGGATCTTTGCGTTGTCATTGCCAATTTACCACTCAGTGATTTCGGTATGAGTTCGCCAAATCGAAGTGCTTCTGATTTAATGGACACCGAAATGAATCGTGAACTGCAGTACTGCAGAAATGGCAGCAATTGTTACTCGCAATGTCCCACTACTGACTCATGAAGAAAAAATCATTAACGACCGCATTATGCTAGCGGTTTCGGCAGGACAAGGTAGATTCTTTTTTTGGATACACCAGGTGGAACTGGAAAAACATTTCTCATTTCGCTAATTCTCGCCAAAATACGATAAAATAATGCCATCGTATTGGCCGTTGCATCATCTGGCATTGCAGCAACTTTACTGGATGGAGGCAAAACAGCTCATTCAGCATTTAAGCTGCCACTGAATATTCAAAATTAACCCAGACGCAGTGTCAAACATAAAAAAACAATTGTTCATGGCCACAGTGAAACAATGCAAAATTATCATCTGGGATGAATGCACTATGACACACAAACATTCTCTTGAGGCGTTGAGCAGAACACTCAAAGATATAAAAAAATAACGACAAACTATTCGGCGGCACTCTGTTACTCCTTTCAGGTAATTTCAGACAAACACTTCCCATCATTACACGTTCAGCGTACGCTGATGAGATCAACGCTTGCTTGAAATCATCGCCACTGTGGCGTAATGTTGAAAAAGTCAAGCTAAACATAAACATGCGCGTTCAAATGCTACAAGATCCATCCGCTGACACATTTTCGAACCAATTGAAAATACTGGATCCACAAAATTGCCCCCTAATTTCTGCACAATCGTTGATTCGCAAAATACTCTCATTGACCGCATAATTCCTGATGTACGCACACAATACATAAATCATGCGTGGCAAGCAGAAAGAGCCACTTTGGCAGCAAAAAATGTGGACGTCAGCGATTTAAACTTCAAGATACAGCAGTCTTGCCAGGCGACTTGGTATCATACAAATCGATCGATACGGTTTGCGATGCCAACGAAGCTGTAAGTAGGGTATCCAATCCCGGAGCCTTTTTCCAATCCCGGGATTTCGGGATTGATAAATTTTCAATCCCGGGATCCCGGGATTGAGATAAATTTACCGAGGAATTTGAAATCTCCGATTTGGTATACTTTTTCCCCGAATTCTCACGAAACCTCGTTTTTTTTTTTTTAGCTCACCGAGGAATTTGAAATCTTCAATTTGGTATACTTTTTCCCCGTATTCTCACGAAACCTCGTTTTTTTTTTTTTTTAGCTCACCGAGGAATTTGAAATCGACAATTTGCCAATTTCATCTCACTTTTCGAGATTTACTCCAAATTTCTCAATCCCGAAATCCCGGGATCACGACCGTGTCAATCCCGGAATTTCGGGATCAGAAAATTGAACGGGATCCCGGGATTGGATGCCCTAGCTGTAAGTTATTACAGAATTGTTGAACTCACTGGATTTGCCAGGCATGTCACCACACCTTCTACGACTGAAAGTTGGATATCCGGTTATTTTATTTCGGAATTTGAACCCACCACGGCTGTGCAATGGCATGCGATCAGTCAATAAAAAATTAATGAAAAACATTATCGAAGCCACCATTTGGAATGGCAAATTCTGATCCGAAAATGTTTTGCTGCCACGAATTCCAATGATGCTCACAGACGTGCCAATTGGATTCAAACGCCTTCAATTTCCTATTAGATTGGCATTCGCAATGACAATCAATAAGTCACGAGGCCAAACGATGTTTGTTTGCGGCTTAGATTTGGGCACACCATGTTTTTCAGACGGACAATTATACATGGCATGTCCTCGCGTGGGCAAACCATCGAGCTTATTTGTGTTGGTTAAAGACGGACTGAAAAAAAATATCGTACACTCAATTGCTCTTCGAAATTAATATTGATTTTCTTTATTTCATTTTTCTACTTTAGGATAAAAAATATATTACTCTTTTTAAATTTACATTTAACTTTTAAGAGATCAAACAATACATATGTTACTCTAAGGAAATACATTGAATTGAGAAAATGAATGGTTGGTGTTTTTTGTTTTTATCGGCAATCATCGTCTACAGCAGTGCTCCGCAACCGGTGTGCCGCGAGGCGGTGCTGGGTGTGCCGCGGCGCGAATCTCTAATAAACGAAAAAAACAAATAGTTTGGTCGATACTACAAAATATTTCTGAAGACACTCATAGAGAAGCAGAAATAATTATTTTTTGGTTGAAAGAATATGTTATATGTACAGTTTGCGCAAGAATGTTTCGTGCACCTTGCGAAAATTCAGTTTTATATTTTAAAATGTCGCTTAAGAGTACAGATGAATTATTTATTTATAAATATCATTACAAATTTGTGTAAGCATGTACCCAATCTTAAATATAAGTGTTTTGACCGGTTGGAAACCACTGGATTAGAATGTTATGAAAAAGTTGAAAGTGTTGTATATTATTAATTTAGAATGACTGAATGAGCCGACGAAGAGTACCCTTGCAGTAGAGGTCTGCACGGGCCCGGGCCTGGCTCTCGGGCTTTTACCCAACCCGGCCCGTGGGCCGGGTTCGGGCGGGTAAGCGCAATTGAGATTCGGGCTCGGACCGGGCCTGGGTAAGGAATTTATTCTTCAGAAAAATATTTCAGACTATGTTCGTGTCATAAGTCAGCCATGATGATTTTAATTATTATCAGTTCTAAAGAGAACTGTGAATTGTTGTAAATTAGCATAAAACGGGTTTTTTTCGGTCTGTTGAGTATAAATCATGGCTTCGGGTCGGGTTCGGGTAACAATTGTGGTATAAGACTCGGGCCCGGGCCGGATCAGGCCGAAGTCTTTCGGGCTCGGATCGGGTAATTTTGTAAAATTTCGGCCCGTGCAGACCTCTACCTTGCAGGCAGTTTCATAGTATTAAGTCATGGGTGTCCAACCGGTAGATTGCGATCGACCGGTCGATCCCAAAGCAAAATTTGGTCGATCCCGAAAGCTTCCGTGAATTTCGAAAAAATATGTAATTTAAATATAAAATATACAAAAATACTATAATTTAATTATTTTGTAAGCACATACTTATCTAATGATATGTATTTTTCATTTAAAATAAACATTTCTAAGTTTGAAGAAGGGAAAAAATCCCACTAAATAAAATTTCTTATAAGAATCATGCTAGAAGTCGATCGCGAGAAAACTTAATATTGAAAAGTCGACCCAGGGAAATAAATTATAATAAAAATATTTTTAAAAATAAGCTTTTATTTAAATGTACTAAAAAGATAAAAATAATTCCGATATCTATTCCCTCAAAATTATTCCCTCGTCTGAGCAACATCCTGACCACATGACACTTCAGCACATTCTTGCAGCAGATTCTCCAGAGAATTGGGAAACAAACCACCTCTCACATTCTACTATCGCTAGTAGTCGACGGTAGATTAGAGTTATTAATTTCGGAATAATTGTCTCATATGACTAAAAGTAAAAGCGCGTGGCGAAGATATTTATCTAAAACTTAATGTTCAATATAATCTATATATATAAAACAAAGTGGGGTTATTTACACCACGTATATCTCGAGAATTACTGCACGGATTTCAATGATCTTTGATTTATTAAATTCGTGTCAGCCTAGAATAGCAGAATAAGCATTAAAACATCGGAAAAATATCACGGAAAAGAAATTATGAATAAAATAAATGTTCCCATATACATATTTTTTTTGAATTTGTCTAATCGAACGCCGAAACTAACATGACGTTGTATGCTGTTTCCAATAAGTCCACTAGGTGGCATTGGTTGCATTATACTTTGACCGTTGACTGCTGGGTATGGCAGGCCACACAGGCCGCGATTTTAAATTTTCATAGATTTTCATTAAGTTTTAATTCCGATAAATCATTCTGGTGTGAAAATCTATTTATCCAATTATGGTGAAACACGAGATTAATGTCTAATAAATGTGCTGAAGCAATTGTTTGAAAATCTCCAAGTCAGATACGCACATTATTTGCTATCATTATTTCGACATACTTCCCATCGATCCACGTGAAGTGTGGAACAAGTACAAGGATGACATGTCCGAATACATTTTACATCGAATTCGTGGCAGTTCAGGGAATCCCGATCTCCAGATGAATGAAGAGATCGAAGACATGTGTTACCTTATGTGCGGAAGTTTGTTAGTCAAGTTAGGAATACCAACGGCAGACCGATTGATATCTATACATCAAATTATGGGGCTGGTGGAGCCGAGCTCCAATTTCCCTTTCATCTGGTGTATTTTGATGTTGCTTTTCCCGCGTAGCGTCCTGGATTTACCTGGGCGTAGGCGGGTGCGTGGTCTTTGGTTTTTGTTTTGTTTTTGTGGTGGTATTAGTTCTCATTCGTAGGCATTATATGTGACACTAGTGGTTGATTCAGTAACCTCGAGCTGCAATTAATTGGGGTTATGCTTATCTGATCAGTTAATATATATTTTTTTTTGATTTGTTTTTTTTTTTTTATATAATTATTATTTTAATCTTTTTCCCTCTTTTTTTTTGTTATTTATCCTCGAGAGGCGTTCAAACCTACAGTGCCTGCGGCAGTCGTTCAGGTTTTGGAGATCGGGGTTTTAGCAGATGTTGATAACCAAACATGTGAATGTGGGGGATCGGGGAGGGCTAAGGAGGTTTCAGTAGGAGGACTCTCCGCGGTCGCGCTATGTTTGTGTGAGGGTAATCAATGTAGTCGTTAAGTAAATTTTTGATAGATTGGTTAGGATGATCCGCCATGTCACTATAGAACTTCTTCGACAGTTTTATGACGTGATCAAGGATCGGGTCTAGGTTCATGTCTTTGTGTAACGTGGAACTTCGCACGAACCAGGGTGCTCCCGTGACCATGCGAAGTGCTTTGTTTTGTATTGTCTGTAGTGTCCGTATACGATTCATGCCCGCGTGTGCCCATACTTGGCACGCGTAGGTCATGATCGGTCTTGTAATCGCGGTGTACAATAGTAATTTGCTTTTTACGGCAAGTTTACTCTTGTGGCCAATCATCGGATAGAGTCGACCAGTGATTTGCGACACCTGGCGTTTTTTCTCAGCAATATGTTTGCAGAAGGTTAATCGTGAGTCTAGAGTGAGCCCAAGGTATTTAACCGTGCGGGCCCACGGAATGTGGGTGTTATGCATCCGGATGCTTTTAATGTCCTTATTGTGTCTGTTAGGTCTACGACTGAAAGTTATCGCAGTGAATACCGTGTAATGTAAGTAGTACGCCAGATCGTGGAATGAACGACGCTTTCAATCGAGAATCGAAACGCGTTTCAGTTTTAACGAATGTACTACTGTTGAACCCTCAACAGAAGGAAATGTACGATACGTTAATGAAGGCAATTGATGATGAAAATGATGGCTAATTTTTTCTCGATGCGGTTGATGTCGGAAGACATTCCTCATGTCATTGATTATGACCACTGTTACGTGCGAGATATAAAATTGCTGTAGCAGTTTCTTCTTCTGGAATAGCGGCCACGTATATAGAAGGATGCCGAACGGCTTATTCAGCGTTGAAATTACCGTTAAACCTTTAAACCACTGAAAAACCGACATGCAATATTGCGAAACACTCAGCAATGGCCGAAGTTTTGGAAGCGAGTAAAATCATCAACTGGGATGAATGCACAATGGCGCACAAACGCGCATTGGAAGCACTCAACCGAACTATGAAAGATCTGCGCAGTGACTCAAGATGTTTTGCAGGCGCAATGATTCTATTATCTGGCGATTTCAGCCAAACACTACCAGTCATTCCAAGATTGACCGTTGCCGATGAAATAAACGCTTGCCTCTGCTGACGACAAACATGCGAATTGCATTGCTAAACGATCCATCTGCCGAAGATTTCTCCAAGCAATTGCTGACTACCGGCTATCCCTCATTTCATTACCATGTTATCAAGTAGAAGAAAGTAGGAATAGGCTTAAAGGAATTAATTATAAACTTTGTATCATCTGTAGGATGTAGAAAAGTAGCACGTCTTTATCGACAATCAGTAGGACACTAACATGACTCGTAATTTACTTTAGAGCGAGTTTCACTTATTGTGAGAAATTTTTAATTTTGTTCACGATGTTATACACCAAGAATAAATCCGCATAAATAAAAGTCATTAAGATCAACAGCAGTTTGGATGAAACTCGAGGTACAAGTAGGTAGGAATAAATAAAACACCGCTCACTGTTAAAGAAATGTTTTATTAGGAATTTACAATCATTAAATTTTTAATCACACACAAAATATCTAACCAATCGAATTGAAATTATTACAATACAATTAATACCCAGCTTGCACAAACGATTTTATAGAAGTTACGAAATTTTATGCCAAGTCCGCGCGCGACAGAAAACAAAATTAACTTTAATTATCGCCGAGATGGAAAAATATCAGTTCTTTCATCTTCGACCTCTAGCTTTTGATACGTCATTCTGTGAATAACGCATCGCACAAAACCACAAAAGAAAATTATTTTCTTGAGCAATAGATAAACAAACACACTGTGAACTATGATTTTTTAATATAATATTGTGGAAGTAATTTTGTACGTAATACGCAAATGAAAATTGTAGTATCGTATAATACCTATATGTATAAATAAATAATTGTTCATAAAATAACATATACCCAATAAATAATTGATGCTATCATAAAATATAATTATTATTGTGCTTGTTAATCTCAATTATAATTTAAGTATTATGGTCTGCACATGATAAACATGATAACGCCGAGTCCATGGGCGAGTGGTCAACGTCATTTCTTTGGGTTGCGGACCAAACGAGCTTGAATCCCAGTACGGACGGATTTTTGCAATCAGTTCATAGATTTCTTTTCTATGACATGGATGTCTGTGATGCCTAATATTTTATTCCACTATCCCTTAAATTACTATGACGTAGTGAGAGTGATCAGCCACCCACTAGCCGTGTGCTAGCCATAACTTTTAATCTCTTCTCCCTTCGAAAAAAGAGGGGGTTGATCAACTGAGTAAAAAGCAGTTCTCGTTAAAAAATAATTGTTTGAGTCTATATGCTTCAAAGTG
Organism: Himalopsyche anomala; assembly: GCA_031772345.1. NCBI lineage: Eukaryota > Metazoa > Arthropoda > Insecta > Trichoptera > Rhyacophilidae > Himalopsyche > Himalopsyche anomala. The sequence continues at coordinate 8,015,899 of CM062831.1, forward strand.
GGAATGGAGACATAATATAAGTTAATATTTTTGTATTCTACTATATTTTTGTCTAAGCAATGGATGTCCTGTCTAGTCGATATGCTTAAAAAATAAATGCATTTATTTAAATATCTTTCTTTTGATTATCAAGCTCTATTTTTTTATTCGACATATTTTATCATAAAATATTTTTCCAAATTTAATTGACATTGTTGTATATATAAATATATAAAATGCCTTCTGTGTTCTATCTATAAGATAAATATCGATTTTTCATTAACTTTGGAACATTTATGACAAATATTTAAAATTTTCTACAATTTTTTTTTGCATACCTACCTAATCAAAATACGTTATATTTCGGTTTAAACCGGTTAACCGGTTTTATTTCCAGAAAAAAACCGAAAACCGGTTAGTTGGAAAGTCCGGTTAATTGGAAGCCCTAGATACACCTAATCCATTTTTTACGCGATACATTTGTTTCAGAAAGTGGTGCGAAAAGTTCTAGAAAGTGGTAAAAAAAATGCTTAAAAAACCTCACTTTCACATACATCAAAAAGTGGACACTCGACATGAACGGAGTATATTTTGCTTCCTAAGAAACGCCCCACTTCCCCGCAAACAAAAAACCCCTTATAAATGCATTAAAAAAATCTTACCGTACGCTATTTTAAAACTTAGTACACCTTACGTAAGATGTTAATTTGGAATTCCAAAAACTTAATCCTGTTAAATAGTGTTACCAATAGTGTAGCGAGAAGGGTGCGGTAAGGGCGGTACATCATTGGGGGCAGCATTTAAAAAAATTAATACAATATTTTTCGAGAAATTATATTAATACTTTAAAAGAAATAAGAGACCTGTAGTAAAAACTCATAGTTCATAGATAAAAATAGTTACAGTGATTTAAAAACAAAATTAAAAGAAATATTGAAGCGGCAAATTCAAGGACCGCGCCGGGCGGCAGGACCCCTTCCTACACCACTGTTACAATAAAGTATTGCTAGTGATGTCCTTTTCATAATTCAATAAATATAATGTTGTTTATTTAAAATGTGAACAATATCTTTAAAAATTGATTTTATTCTCGTTAGATAGAAACCTAAAAATATAAAATAAATTGCAAACGAAAAATTCAATCAAAGGTGAAAGGTTTCAATTAAAAAATAATATTTCCACATTCGGTTCGTATTTATTATTTTGTTTTAAAAATATTTGGACGTCTGGAGTGCATTTATTTGACAAAGTAAGTCTCGGTGGTAAAATTTATGACCGGGAAACGGGCTATTCAACGAATTTAAGAAATACATTGTATTAAACTTTTCCGGTTCTAAGCTCAAGAAATGCGACCCCAATACCCACATATTCTTAAATATCTATTTTAATATGGGTGATACCATGTTTATAATTAAGATATTCTTATATCATAGTTTTTTGGACCTTTTGTAGTTTATATAAAAACGCGATGCGATAACGAGATAAGCGCCCGATTATCAGCGATCGTTTGTAAGATAACTGCGCTGAACGCATCAGTTGCAAATTTATATTTGTATTGGAATGACGTCTTTTTTACGCGCAACTTAAAATATGATTTTTTATTAAAAAATCACGGATTTTTATAAAAAAAAATGTATGAGGAATGATGCAGAGAGATATTTTAAAGCCCTTAGACTATTTTTTTTTGAAATTCATAAGAATAAGGCCAATAATGAGGAAACCACTGGGGTCCATAAACGACCCCCATCGGCAGAGAAGTATTTTTCTAGTCTCCGAGCCGCGAGAGTTAAACAAGTCTTAGAGCAGAATTACATAACATGATTTTGCGCAGGGTCATCACTTCTTTAAGCGCAAGGTAAATTATGATGATCTGTTGTCTCAACATAAAAAAATCTTTCTTTCATTGATGTTATCATGATGAATGTTATTTATAATATAACTATTACTTATTTAATTTTTATTTTATTATGAAAGATTTTTTTTGCTTATTGTTATTTTATTTACGCACGAAAAAGGGGTAACATTAATATACTTGATATGATTGTTATTAAAGTATATGCATGTTTGTTTTTAACGAGGGGTACTCGGTGTTACGAAAATTATAAAAGGGGTATACAGATGTCGAAAGTTTAGGAAACACTGCTTTAGGTAGATTGTAAGCAGTGCTGTAGTAATAAACGATGCTGAGGGTTTACATAACTATGTTGTATATTCTAAATTTACATCAGAGACGGTTAGTGACCAAAAATTTTGAGTGGGCTAAATAAATTTTGCATTGTACAATCTCCAAAATTTTGGAAGTTTCCACAACCCACGACAATGAAAAAGGAAAATAACTAAAATGAAAACTTACACAATTTACTGTAACGTTAATGCTATTTTCATGAATATAGCTGAGGGCAAACACCGTCTCATTATAAGTTTCTAGCTAAAATGACGTCCACCTTTTATTATCAGACATATTGACTATTTTGAACTTCTAGAACACACATTAACAACATATTATTGAGACAGACAAACATGCCAAGCCGGTGCCGTTTTACAAACATTTAAAATATGGCAGGCTTAGATTATTTGTTTTTTGAATTCTGTTCTTCTATTTCTCTACGCATCTCTTCTTCCATCTCTAAGGCTTTGATTTTCTTTTTTCCGAGGGGAGTTTTCCACCACCATTGTTCGGCGGCTTCATCCTCTTCCTTGTAAACTGGCTCATGCTTGCTCAAGGCCATGATAAGTTCAGCGTGAGTCAGCGGGTGAACGCGCAGCTGAAGCATCCGTTTTGTAGTTATGACGCTTTTTATTACTTTAAGTATTTCACCTGGGGAAATTTTTCATTATCAGTGATTGTTTATTTAAGTGGTGACTCCTTGAATTTTTATTCGAATATATAACAAAGAATATGGCATTAATTATGAGTAGGGAATCCAATCCCGGGATCCCGGGATTCGGGATCCCGGGATCCCGTCCATTTTTCGATACATTTCAATCCCGGGATTAGAATATATGATCCCGAAATTTCGGGATTGGTTTACTTATCAAACAAAAACGTGTTGGTTTTCAAGTCGAACGGATGTTCACGCACATAATAAACAAAGCTCATTTTTAATCCTTTGCGATAACAATTACTGCTAAAGAAAAAGTAATTTGAAACTAAGTATACTTTAGTAAATTATATTTGAATGCATTTGAAGATATTTATTGTTAAGCATCACATTGCAATATTTTTTCTTATCAATATCTTAATGAATGTTATCAGATATCAATGACTGTGTTTATTTTTTGTGACTTATTGTTCTATTTTTATATGTACATTAGTTTTGTAATACAACACATCTCAACTAAAGTTTATTTCGGTAAGTTTCTATATGAAAAATATGATAAATATCAGTGGCGTGCGAAGAGGGGAGGAGAACAATAACTTTAATTTTTAAATTTAATTACTTCATTTTTTGAAAAAATATTTTATTCGACGCTCCCTCCATCTTACAAAAGTCATCAATAATCATCATTCGGGAAAACGAACATAATTTTAATCATAACAGTAACGTAGAAATACTCCATCGAGTAAATAAAAAAGGCCTTAAAATGAATAGTCTAGAATTTCTAGAGATAAATAAAAGCATTAATAATAAAGAAACATTATTAACTCCTAGCACTCGAACGTCGACATATAGTCGACATCACGATTCGGGTCTACCACTCGAACGTCGACGTATAGTCGACATAACTTCAACCCCGTTTACTGGCCACAAATTAAATTATACTTGTTTATTTTCGTGTTATTTATCATATAGATACTTTGATCTTTATACACTCATCCAATTTTATGTTATTTTCATGCATTTAATGTCAAAATATGCAATTTCAAAACATCGGGATGAGTACATTCCCGGCGTGTTTATGTGCGCAAGTGCGAGTGAGATGGATCCTGTGCAAACGAGACAGCACAACATTTTAAATCTCTCGCTCTACTTTGCTTCGGCGTCAGTGATACACAACCATAGATGTGCGTACAGTTTGTTAATGAATTATTGCTTATTTACAATGAAAATAGTCCATGGTTTTACTACAATGATTACATACATTATGGCCAGAAAAATATTTTAACAATTATCAAAATTGTTGGTTATCTATATATATATATATATAAATGAATGTTAGTTTGTTTGTTACATATGCGCTCCTATACCGCTCAACCGATTGCGATATTTTTTTTGGTAAGTTGTTATAAAGACGCCAGAATAGATTTATGAATCAGCGGTGGGCTACCAATGCGTTAATTTGTTTGTTAGTCTGGTATGCGTTCCTATACCGTTCATCCAACTGAAATACAATTTTGGTGGGTTGTTGTGCGAACGCCTGCAAATGTATATAAATCAACAGTGGGCTGCCAATACGTTAATTTGTTTGTTTTTTTCGTATGCAATCCTATACCATTCATCGGACTGCGATAAAACTTTGGCGAGCCGTTGTGCGGACGCCTGCAAATGTATATGAATCAGCGGTAGGCTCCCAGTACGTTAATTTGTAAGTTTGTCTCTTATGCGTTCCTGTTTCTATATCATTCATCCTTTTGCGATAAAACTTTGGTGAGTTGTTTTGCGAACACTCGCAGCGGTATCTGAATACATTCAGCCAGCGGTGGGCTTCCAATACGTTTATTTGTTTGTTTGTTCCGTATGAGTTCCTATACCGTTCATCTGATTGCGATAAAGCTTTGGTGAGTTGTTTTGTGGACACCAGCAAAGGTTTTTGAATCAAAACATACAACGATGGGCTGCCAATACAGTAAATTCGTAGTTTTTCCTTTATGCGTTTCTGTTTCTATACCGTTCATCCGATTGCAATAAAACTTTGATGATTTGTTGTGCGGACGCCCTTAAAGTTTTCTGAATTAGTACAACCAGCGGTAGGCTGCCAATGCGTTTACAAGGTGCTCGCTTTTTATCAAAGCAATTCTCGGTATTCTGGGAAGCAGTGAGTTTTTTATCACTCTGATGGACTACTTAAACAAGCAATCTATTTTTAAGTAATAAATTTACAATACGTAACAATATGCAATATACTGTAAACTCATCAATGTAAATGGCCGAAAATGTACTACTGTGTATACTGATGCTGTCATAGATAATGTATGTAAGTCAGAAATTGCAGTTATGTACTCATTTGATTTGAGAATATTGTTTTCTCTTAAATTAACAAGGGGCTGGCCGATCTTAGCAAAATTTCACAAAGGGCTTGCGCGAGCCCCTCTGTGCTTCCTCCTGCCACCCCAGAGTGCAGCCATTTTACAATGAGAAATTTCGCCGAATAAAGCGATCTGCGTGCCACGGCTATCAGTTTCATGGCAAATCATAGGTTGCGAAAAGTGAAATTTGGATCCGTTGATTGGCTATTTTTAGAATTTTCTATGGCGCATTTTCTAAGAATTATCGCCTTTTCTGGTGACTTTTCTCAATTTAGCATATGTGTGTATTTCATATGATTAAGCGTCAGTTCGCGTGTCTGTGGTGTGAACATTTTTGGATGGTGGTCGAACAGCGCATTCAGCACTAAAATTTCATTTTAATGCAAATCACTCAGACACTAACATGCAATATCAAAAAAAAATCGGAATGCGTGAAGTACTTCAATCATGCCAACTCATAATATGAGACAAATGTACTATGGCGCACAAAAAGGCATTGTAAGCTGTATACTTTGCACTAAAAGATTTGAAAGGAAATGAATAGTGGTCTTTGGTGGCGCACTTATTTTATTGACTGGTGATTTTCGACAAACCCTACCAGTTATAAAACGTTTAACAGCTGTTGATGAATTAAATGCATGTCTCAAATCATCAGTTTTATGGAGACACCTGCAGAAATTGGCTTTCAAGGCCAGCATGCGTGTAGAACTGTTCTCACAAGGTGTAGAACCAGCCTGCCAATGGGGATGCCACTGGGGAGAGCTTTAACGGTGTTCAACAATATTGCTTCGGATGTCGACATATTCCACGTAGACGTGGGTGAGTTCCGACGAATACTATTTTTTATGTATTAAAGTAGAGTTCGTCGGAGCTTACTCAGTTGACTTCTTTGCCATTTTTTTTTCTACTGATTTTAATATTAAATTGTACTATTTTTTTCTCCATTGTAAAAGTTTTAAATTTATAATTTGTCAACCTTTTGCAATGTTAATTAAATAAATAAATAAATAAATAAATAAATGAAAACTACAATATGATGCATCCGCTGAACGTTTCGCAAAATAATTGTTTGATATTGGGAATGGAAAATTGGAAATACATTAATCCACACAATGTATTACATTGCCAACAAACTTCTGTAAAATTACAAAAACAATAAGAGAATTGATTCACAAAGTTTTCCCAAAAATATTGCAAAGAATTACAAAAATCAACAGTGGCTCAGAGAAAGTGTTATATTAGCAGCCAAAAAACACGATGTTAATGCCATCAACTTCAGGATTCGAAACGAAATACCAGGCGAAGAGAAAACGTATCAGTCCATCGATACTGTAATGAATCAAGATGAAGTTGTCAATTATCCAACTGAATTCTTAAATTCACTTGATTTGCCAGCCATGCTGTCACACGTTTTAACATTGAAAATTGGCGTACCTATCATTCTTCTCCGAAATATAAATCCACCACTTTGCAAAGGTAAGCTTCTCACTAAAAAAAACTCATATTTTCCACTTTGTCCGTACAAAGTGGATATTGTGAGTTTTTTAGTGATAAGCTTTGAAAAATATTTTTGGGCGTTCTCTCGTGCTAGTGGGCAATGTTTAATGTAAAGTATTAAAATATATATTCGTGTGTACAAAGTTCGTCCTTTATTTTTTTAGTTCAATTATATATAACCCATTTATAATTTAGGCAGAAACACGTGTCTCAACAATTTCCGGATGGTTTATTTGTAATATCTAGTGTTATAAAGTAATATACATATTATTTTTATAGACGAATTAAAATATTACAATTCAATTAAATGTGTTTCAAATTGTGCTGTGTATTTTTTGTATGTATACATTTTGAGCGACTGAGTAACAAACAGTTCTCATAGAAAAAACTTCTGTTGAGATACCTACATTAGGAGGTCATATGCTCCACATTGGAAGCGGACATGGATTAAAAAAATATATTTTTACTTCATGCAGAAAAACATGTGTTTCAACGATTTCCATATAATTTATTTCTTATCATATCTAGCGTTTATAACGTTATCTATATTTATTAGTTATACAAACAAATAAATATAGTATATTACTAATGATACAATGATGTATATTATACATATAATATACAAATATATATTATATAAATATAGTAATACTGTATACAAATAATATAGTATATATAGTATTAAAGGTCTCGAACCACTGACACACCAGCAAACGCGCGATGTAACTTAGCAACGCGAATGTTTATTACGAATTACCTAGCTATACAAAATTGAGGTTAGGATGACATCGGCTGTCAGATGACAAAATTTACCTCGTTTTCAAATCTTAATTTGTGGACTTATTGTTACCTTTATTATTGTAAATTATTACAGACAATAAGTAACAATCCTTGTTTAAATGTTTTTCTATGCAGATAGTATCTAAAGTAATGTCTAATAAGTCCTAGAAGGATTTTGATACAATAGGTGTAAAATGTGTGCAGCTGGGTTAGAACCTTTCAGAAACATATATTTGACTTCTTTATGTACTAAACAATATTTATAATATGAATTGAATATATTCTACATATTTATTTATTTTATTTTTGAAAAAATAGCCAAGGAAAAGGTGTTTTTTTCTTAATTTACTTTCAGAAATTATGTTCCGGAAAAATCTAAAATTAAATACGAGTTGGCGCTACCAACCTTTGAAAAAAATTACGAGTTTTAAGGGTTAAATAATATCTTGAATAAATCAGGTGGTTCACCACTGATAAATATATTTTCAAACGGTTTAACCAGTCCTAATTGATGCAACTCATTAGATAATCACTTCTTAATGTAAATGTCATTTTGTATTACCTTTATCGTTTGTTTGTTTTCCCCCCTTGTTTCCCCCCTTGCCAGCCAATTTTATTTGATTTTTGTTATGATATATCAGAATAGTAATATATTTTCTAGCGGTTTAACCCGTCCTAATTGATCCAACTCATTAGATAATCATTTCTTAATGTAAATGTCATTTGTATTACCATTATCGTTTGTTTGTTTTTCTATCATCCCCTCCCATTTTATTTTGATCTTTATTATAATATATCAGAATAGTAAAATTAAAATCATTCGTACTTAAGCAAACATTTGCGAAAGTAGTTGTCTGAGGATGCCTCTGAAAGAGGCGAAACACGTGTCAAATTTTGATACACAATACGTGGAATAATCAAAGTTATTTTAATTTTATATTAAAATGAACTTCCACAAAGTTACCGCCGAATCCATCGAAAGTATGAGATAAAGAGAGCTTTTTGGTAAGGTATTGACAGCCCACATCCGGTTATATCATGTAGAATAAATTGTTTAATTTATTTTTCACCAATATTATCAATTTTTATTTCTTAAAAAAAAATGTACTGATCTCGGGATCGAAAAATTCTAATCCCGAAATCCCGGGATCAACATTTTGGCTCGGGATTGGATTCCCTACTTATGTGATATGTCTTACCAACAGTGTATCCGTCTGACATTTTTGCAATAGGAGAAATGTCAAAGTGAGGCCCTATCCCGCTGTACTGATTTAGTTGCATCGTCCACAGAAACGAAACAGAACCGTAATCTGGTCGTGGTATTTGAATATATTTCTGAAAAGTTTGCTGTAATAGCTTTTGATCTGCATCCCATGGACAATATGATGTGCCAATAAACATAACTCTGTCTTCTAGTGTTAAACCTGCAGAAGGAAATGAAATTTTCATTAAGTAATTAATATACATATATATATAGAACCTTTTTAAAAAAAATGTTCTGTGCCTTATTTGGTAATAGTTAATTTACATAAATAAAATATCCCACCCTTAATGAGTTTTGGTAAATCTTTCTTTAATCTCTTCGGATCGGTCTTGTCAGTTTTCGGTATTTTTTTCACAAAAGGCTTTTCTGCACCATCCATAAATATAATCGAAGGCTGCAATAACCTAGACACCTTGTTTACCAGATGCGTGAGCATAATCAGCCCTGTTTTCCCCGGATACTTTCCGACAATATTCGCCGGTGTCAAATCAAACATAATCGCACCGAGCTCTGTGCACACTGCGTTCACCAACATTTTTTTTCCACTCCCATGAGGCCCTATAATAAATCACTAAATTATTTCACAGTATATTTCGTTACTTTGATAATTATTAAACCGTTGAAAATAGATATTACCTGAAATTAGAATAGATCTTATGAGAGGTGTAGACTGGTGGATGATATCGGAGCCCATAGGAATGATGCAGTACTCTTTGATGACTTGACGTATGTCACCCAAGCAGGGTAGAGGGTGCTTTCCAAGTTTTCTGAGCTCGAATGCGGCAAATGACTTTTCACCGATGAACGAATCGATGGGAACTTCTGGATATTTTTTTATTATACCGTTCGATACCAACTCTTCAAACAGCGATTCCGTCGTCCTGTCTGGCGTGAGGTCCTTTTCTTTCTTTTTTTTGGCTTTCTTCCCACCTTTTCTAGCCTTCTTCTTACTTGCCTTCTTTGACTTTTTACCTTTGTGCGCCTTATCTTTATCTAAAGCTATTTGCAGCAGTTCTAATTCATTCCTCATAATCTCATCTACTACCTTTCGAATTTCAGATTCAACTTTCCTATACTTCTCAGTGTAGATCATATCTTCGTTATGTTTTTGTTCTGCGTTGTCTGATTCATCTTTATATCTCCAAATATCTTCATACCTAGGTTTTATTCACAAATTTGAATTGATATAGACTCATTTAAGAGTACAGTTAAATCAATATCTTTAAACACTTCTTAATATGTTTTAATATTGCTCTACTTTTATATACATTATCAGGAACCAATTGAGTACAACTGCCTGTATCGAGTTCATATTAGATAGATATTTGACAGTTATTAAATAGATACAGAAATAACTCACTCTTCATTAGCTGTCATGATGTTTGGTAAAAAATTTGTTGGAGCTGTTTTGTAGCCATTGAAATCAGTCTCGGGAACTTCTTTTGCCTTACCTTCTGCAGATTTACTTTTTTTACTCTTATCCTTGTCTTTACTTTTTTTTGATTCTTTCGATGAAATTGCAGTAGATTTGCTCACTTCACTTTCAGTGCCTTTAAACAGCAGTATTATTAATTAAAGAAAAGGTAGATACAAATAAAGCTGATTCAATATTACAGTAATTCTAAGTTCAAAGAGTATTGCTAACCTTGCCTGCTAAACATCATTCTGGATCCTCCATTTTCTTCAGATGGGAATTCTGGAAATTTACCGGAGTGATCTTTGTATTCCTTAAACCAGTGTCTCACCTCTTCGGTTATTTCTTCCATTATCACCGCTCCCTTTTTATCCTTAATTGAATTTTCAACTGTATCGAGTGCCTCGAGGTAATCCTTTTCATGCTTCTCTTGAATTTTATGCCGATAGTCTTTAACCTAGAAAGAGAGCAACAATATTTTGAATATTATCTGTCGCAATCTTTATTTCAATTACTTTTGATAGCACTATTTTGTAATGTATACCACATCTGCCTTTTTTAATGTGCTCGATTCAGTTGGCGTAGGTGGGATCATGCCTATCAAATACATTTCATCCATTTTTCTTTTCCTAATATTTCGCCGTGTTATAAATCCTCTCCACATTCTTTGTATCATCAGAGCTGAAACCAAATTTATCTCTTCTTTTCCTCTCTGTCCATCCGGTTTTCCTTTCTCTTTCAAAAGTCGTATTTCTTTCATAAATTGTCCTCTAAAAATACATATTGAAAATTACGAAAACGAAGATTGCAAATGATTAATAAAACATATATTTAAAAAAAACATGGTCATAGTGGCAAAGAAAGTATGATAAAAACATTCAGTATTATTGTCAGTATGTATGTGGCCAGCCTAACTATTATTTTTTTTTAATTCTCAATATTGTAAAGATATTAAACCTATACCCAATAGCGATGTGGCCTTACCCTTTTAATAATCAAACATAAACAAATTGAAAAGAAACACTTTAAAAATTATTTCACTCTTGGGTAAAAACGTGGGGGAAAATTACATTACATCTAAAGTGAGATATTTTGTTTTTATTGGACTTTGGTAAATGTATTGTGATATATTGTATGAAATATTGAATAAGTATTTTTGTTTATGAGAAGTCACATACAATATCGAAACTAATTGTTTTTTCTTTACCTAAGTCTCCCCTGTCTTGCTCTTTCATGTATCTGTATGATTTTTATGGCTTCCAATTCGGTGAGTTGAATTTTGAATACCTCTTCTTCTACATAGCCCAAACTGCGAAGAGTGTCTTCGATGAACTGTTTTTTATAATTAATCTCTTCCTCTCTCTCCCTGCGGAAATATTTAGGCACCGCTATTTCCGCCTCCATTGGTGAAATACCGATTTTGATGAGCGCATCATCGTTATAACTGAATTCCGAAATGTCAACATTGACCAAGTCATTCTTCAATTCGATCAGTCTGCCGAGGCATCCGTCCAGCAAATTCCGAACCAACCTGCGCTTCTGCGGGTGGACTATTTGATCATAGCAATCGTCCAATTTGTTCGCTGCGATAATGTATTTGTAGTATATCTCGCTGATGGTATTGTGGAATGTTGTCTTGTCCGAGTGCGGAATATCATTTTGAAGAAATGTGTCTGCGTTTGCAGCTTCAGTTAATGTGGCTCTGGCATCAGCCCATAAGTTGTTGTATGTTATATTTGACATTTTGTTATTTACTGAAATATTAACATGAAATGACTTTAATACAATGAAAACTATATAAAATAAGATCTCGGTAACCATGGCGATGAGAATGACTCATATTTTTTAAGTGTTTTTATTGATTAGCTTATTGTTTTGATTCCATGGTTACTGTTATCATCTATAGTCTGTGGCCTTTGTGTCAAGGTCAATATCATTTTTCTTTTTTTATCATGTTTACATTTGAGATCTTGGCGGCCACGGATGTTTTAATATTTTTTCTCATTGAGTTGATCTTGAGTGATTACAAAAACTTTATTTAATTTTTTTTTCGCCTGAAGGGTTAAACATTACATTGTCGGGTCCGTGGTCAAACGTTTTTGGCTACAGCTGCGGTACTCGCACTGTTATCTGAGAGTTTATATAAATTGATTTTTCAATCGACTTAAGGATTTCTGTTTGAAGCTGATGTTCTGAAATTCTCTCCCATCCATCTAATTCTGAAAAGAGTTTTAGCAATGAGTGACAAGCAGTTCTCGTAGAAAAATTCTGTTGACGTGAACTCCATTAGGAGTTCATACGCTTCACATTAGAATTGGACATGGCTTAAAAAAAAATCCATTTGACAGATATAATTTCTTATTTTAACATCGCTTTATGAAGGATGTATTGATTTCTGAATAGAATTTATAAATAAAACTACAGTTGCATTTTTCATTGATAATATATATATTTAAAATATTGAGATACATATTTTACATTACATAGTATTGAGTAGAAGTAGTCCTTATAATAATATAACATTCAAACGCATTGTTTTTCTTCAACAATGCAAACTCTCAGTCAGGCTTAAATACTTGTACACATTTGACAATAACTAATCACTGATTAGTATGTTTGATGCGATGATATTCTGCATTAGCTATGTTAATTCATAAATGACATATCATAAATTCTATGACATCAAAAGATTTTGTGTTGACAAATCATATCAATGGATCTAGTGCACCAGGTATCAAAATGGACGCTGTAAAGAAAAGATACTGTCAATAGTAACAGCCAAGCTAAATGAAGTGGGTAATATTTTGTAATGAACTAGTGATATGGTCACAAATTTATTGATATACAATCTAAGAATTGCTAACACCGTGATAAAATAAATTACATTAAATGATTATAGCATCCTAAAGTAAACATAGCCATTAAACATGATGGAAAAATATATTAAGAGTCACGAATAAAGCCACTTTGTCTAAAAATGTTTTGCATATTCATTATTATTTATACGAAGCTTCCAGAAAAAAATAATGAAACATATTGTGTAGTGAAGTCAGGCAAGAATGGATTCTAATAGCATATCAAGTGTAAGTAGTTGAAAATAACCTCAATCATTCAAGTTGAATATTTTTACTATCATAAAATATCAGTTTCATTATAAAATTTTGAGTTGATTTCTTGTAAAAAATAAGATATCTACATGTTATTTACATATTAACTGTCTTAAACAGTTGAATATGCTTACTAGCTAAGCATAACCGGTCCTAATGTGTAAATAAAATGTGTAATATCAAACAATACAAACTATTTCACTTTTTTGAGAAACGCGTCTAGTCAGTCAAGAAACTTCTCTAAGAAGCGAAGCGCAACGTGCGTCATTGTAAGATAAAAGAGGTTTTTACAAAATAATCAATAATTTTATAAAATTTGAATTATTTTGATTCTGTACACTTTCATAAATTTTGTCGATAACGACCCGTGTTTCGCCTTTTGGCATCTTCTGGTTTTATCAAGTACACAAATGCCCTTGAACTGACTTTATGGACAAAATTTATGGAAGTGTACAGAATCAAAATAATTCAAATTTGACATTAAATTTCCATCAAGCACCTTCAGTCAAAGTTCTAAATTAGATAATTTTATATTTTTTTGCAATATATTTTTAGAATTACAAGGTGAAAAATATTCAGTTTACTTTCCATAAATGTTTATTTCAATGTCAAAAAGAAAAATAATTATTATATTAATGAACCTGGTTTTACCATTTTCTAGTAAATTAATTAAATGAAGGTTTAAATGACAATGTTATATCGAAGAAGTTTGTTATAATTGGAAATACTATTGACTTAATACATTATATATTCATATAACAACTAATACCTCAAGAATAATTAAAGGAGTAAGTATTGCGATCAACTATTTCTAATATCAGGAACTGCATTCCTTAAAAATAATTATCGATAACTTTGAACCGTTATTATACCGTTAAAACATATTAATACAAAGATATGACATAAATAAACTTTATCACAAATTTTGTCAAAATAATACATACTGTTCTTTTGGGGCTTGTATTATCATAATATCATTGTGAATAAAATTCCCTGTTTATATGATAAATAATTTATTAAAATATACCTCATGTATACTTTTTTCAATAAAAATTTTTGGATACATAAAATATGAAGAAAAATTGATAAAGTTTGAATCAATTGTACACAATCAGACTTCAATGAAGTTATTTTATTTTTTGAAATAGCTTCTCCATAGAATTGTCACAGTTTTTCACATAATGTATTTCTAAAGCATACCTATGTTAACACAATAAAAATATTGAAATTGAGAAGTTAAATTTTATTTGTCACATGGTTATTTTTAAACAATTTTCCAGCTCATAGGATAATATTCTTTTTCAAATACAATAAAAGCAATATTTAATAATACGAGATTACAAATTTCCTTCTGTTACTATAAACTATCACATAATTCAACAGATTCAATTTTAAAAATAGTCATTCTGGCAGAGGTTTATTCTAACCGCACATCGCCAAACCAATTGATATATGAAATAATTGCTACATAATTGCATTGAATTATATGACAGTAATGAAAAGACAGGGTACGACTTTGAGGCATAAGAGAAAAGTCATAATTTATGGATAATTTTATAAGTAAAAAAAATAAAATACGAGGTGTAATCATACTAAATCATTTATACCAGAGATTCTCATTTTTTGAGGGCGTATTTTGTCAGGGCTCTGGAGTCGTTAAGAAATAACATGACTTTGACCATAATTTAAATTATTTTTTTAGGCTAAGTAGTGTGTAGTGGCGCACTTTTGACCCCAGCAATTTGAATACACCTTTTTTTTAAAACTACTCGAAGTTATTAGTTTTTTCGAGCATGAATTCAGTTAAAACAGTCTGAATCCACGAGTCCCACAGCCCTGCATTTGATGTTTAATTATCAAAACAGGAAAATATAAATGTTATTTAAATAGTAATATATAAACATGTTTACGTAATTCTTTGAAATTTTCATTAATAAGAAGAAAACACTACTTTATTGAAATATTACTATTCGAAAATAGATTACTTTTTTATTTACTATTCCTATTCATATATACATAGATTTTTGAGACGGACACCAACAAATATCTCTGTGTGGGAGCACGCGCACTCTTGCGCGGCTTATTGAGGACCACCACTGATAAAAACTTTTAACAGAACCAGCATAAAAAAAACTGTTTATTAGTAGAGTACTTTCTTCAAAGATCTTTTTCTACAATCAAATTTTAATGTTAAAATCTAGTAAAAATATGCATGATTTTTAAATACAGTATAAACTCATAATAATCGCTTAAGTGAGTACATATCTCAATAAATGATAATTTTAGTACACACCTGTAAACCATATTATATGCATATGTCAAAACTATTAAAAAAAATATCCTGCTGCAGAGCTTACATATCAATTTTTCTTTACATTAAAATTGTAAAAAGTATCACTAACATTAAATCTTTGGCTGCATATTCGTTTTTTTTGTCTATATCCCTATATAACTATGTATCCAAGGGCAGGGGTCGAAAATATTATCATGATTTGTGACAAGGGGGATGGTGAAAAAACATTTAAATCGAATATGCTGATAGTATATAGCTTTGAAAATAAAAAGTCATTTTGAAATTTTTTAATCAATCTGAGAGGTTCTCAAAAATGTCCCAAATTATCATTTATGAACAAACCTCTCATCAATTACATATTTTAAGTAAGATTTAGTTTCTTATAATAACGATAGTCAATTTTTTTGATTCATTTTCAAGGGAGGATTCAAATTTTTTAATTTTAAGCAAACAAATATTTTAAATCTACTTATTCTTAGAGACAATTGAAAATAAATTTTCCAAACGTAATGTTATGCTAGTTTAAGATTTTAATTATTTTAAAATCAACCTCTTTATGCACTAATGCATATAATTTTCAATGATAGGTGAATTTATATGTTATGAGATTTATTCACAGTCTTCTCAATAAAGATTACATAAATAATGGAAAAATAAAAAAAATCTTCATATTTCGATACACTTATCAATGAGCACTAACCCAACGAAATAACCTTATTATTTATAACATGGCACATTACATCTATATTTTTTTCACTTTATAAAATGTAAATAGATATCTAAAATCGAAAAAATAAATAGAAGAATTCATAGCTTAAACATTATGTTATCAATTAATTTTAAAATTATCTATACATAGGTTTAATTAAAAGAATCCTTCAATAAAACATAAAAGAATAGGTACAGAAAATTATAAAGTAAACAATGATGCTACTAAATAATAAAGCACCCCCAGTTAATTATTGCGGTATGCTTAGCTCAGTAATGGTATCTGACATTTTAAAACATGTTGACTTTTTTAAGAATTAATATTTTATATAATAAAAAATTATTCAGGGTACGGTAGGAAAATGAATTTGATAATAAGTATTGTGGAAATTAAAAAACATTAATCGTGTGGGCGTATTATAGGAGAAAAAATATTTTGCCTTAATTCTTACATTTGCTTAAAATGGAGATACCATATCTGTGCTTAAAATATCCTTCACTATGTACCGGTAGACTCAAACCTAGATATAGTTAGTTTAAATAAGCTGTAATTGAGCTCTGCTAAGAATGATATAAATAAAAGCATCTCATTGTGTCAAAACTTCCAGCAAATATTATTTGTGATAGATGTTGAAAAAAATGTGTATTAAAACGTTAAGTGTGTTGAATTGTAAGAATAAACCTGGAGATAAAGAAGATTTAAATAATCGTACAGCATGTGTAATAGTTCAAGTTCTCACAATAAATAAATTTGCAATGTCTCGGGTACGCTGGATACATCCACCGTGTGCTTAACGGACGGTGTCTAGAAAAAACAAAAAGGACAGTGAAGAGGTTCATGAAAGACGTTAAGCAATGGGAATATGTATAGCATAGAAGAATGAAGGCGTAATATAGGAAAGGAAGGATAATGCTTGAGGTGCACTTTATCACTATCAGGTTAGGTTAGGTTAGGTTAATAGTCGCCAACCTACAAATGATGAATTACAAAAAATGTAGCATTACAATCATTATTTATAATAACCTAAACATCTAACATAAAATAATTACACAACTATTCACATAAGTATGTTCTGACAGCCTTATCACCGATTTATCAAAAATTAAAATGAAGCACTATAATATATAATTTATTGTTTTTCAAGACATAATCTGATTGAAATTTATTTATAGTGCTGTTATTTAATTACAAAAGCTATCTGATAAAAGACTCCTATGTAATTTTGAACATTTCTATTGTTCAGGCTTCAATGAATGATTGGCTAAATATGATACAGATGAACGTTAAAACACTCCTTTATATAAACTACAGGACAATAATAATTTCAACAAAATTTATGATAAAATCTGTACACTATTTTGATTCCATATATACATTCTTCAAAATTAAACGATTCATTCAACATTTCACAAAACGGATTGAGAAAAAAAATGAACCACGTTTGAATAAAGGTAAAATGATGTAATTTTATAATGACTGAATCTTAGTGCAATTTTTTTTTCATTTCATTTGTTTATAAAAAAAAACACAAAACATTCCTTGTTGTATTGAAAACAGCCTTACAGCTGCATAAAAAAAACAATATTACCTATGAAGTCTCTATAGACTTCACTCTCCGAGCCAAGAAGCCGTAGAAACAGTGTCGTGAGTATTTAAATGGATGTCGTTGGCAGAAGTCGTACTGTGATGCAATAATGTTGTCATACTTGATGAGAAGTCTTGAATAACTTTCCCAGCAGTGCCAGATGGCATTGTACCTTCTATTCCGCTTAATATTGTGGAGTTTACGACCGCAGTTATCATTGATGTGGCAGTCGTGATGATCTCGGGCATTGTCGTTATGTTGGCTGCCATGGTAGTAGTTATAGCTTTGGTCATGGGTCCGATTGTAGGGTAGACGGCACCGCAGGGATCCGCCACTTGAGGACCGAGCATAGCGTCCAATACGTACGCCACCAGTGATCCGGCTGTCAGTCCCACATTGTACGAGAGAGTCATTATGTTTCCTGATGAAAAAAATAATTGTATTTTATTAATATTTCTATAAAAGAAAGCAAACCCGATAAACATATTAAAATGAATAGCGCTCCTAAAAATCATCTATCTATTTTTCAAATGGTATATGTAACGGTTTTAATTATCGTTGGAGTTGAAACCTGCTAATTCTCGTGCATCATTTCTGACTCGTTGGGCGGCAGCCAACATCGGCGCAGCTCCCAGCGCTCCGCCTGTGGCTCCCAACAGAAGAGCTAGAATTGCCGGAGCCGCATCTCCCGCTGCGGCCACGTGAGGAGATCCCCGGGGTGCGCAGCACAGAAGGGTCAACGGCAAAAGAAGCAACCGAAGTGAGCAACACGCTGCCAGTTTGCTGCGTGCCCATTCCGAGACTCTAGTTGAAAACATCTGCTGACACATTCAATAACGGTTAGAAGGTACAAATTTATGTTATCTTATCCAAAATTTCTATAAAGAAACAAGAGATGGGAGCAACTACAAATTATTCAATATGAAATATTTAATTCATAAATATCGCTTAAGTTCAATTTTTGCTAGAAAGGTCACAGCACATACGGCTGTTATGGCAACCCATTGATCTTTAACAAGTATGTTTTTAATCATATTTAAAAATAGTGACAAATTTATAATATAAATTCTACATACAATGCGTAAATTTATTCAGGGGGAAGAAACATTATTAATGAATTTATTATAATGAATCTCCCCCCCCCCCCCCCCCCCCCCACCCCCCCCCCCCCCCCCCCCAAACCCCCCCCCCCCCCCCCACCCCCCCCCCCCCACCCCCCCCCCCCCCCCCCCCCCCCCTTGGGGGGGGGTGGGGGGGGGGGGGGGGGGGGGGGGGGGGCCCCCCCCCCCCCCCCACACACACACCCACACCCACAACCCCCCCCCCCCCCCCCCCCCCCCCCCACAACACACAAAAAAGAAACAACCCACACAACCACACACCCCCACCCAACACCAAAAAAAAATGGGGGGGGGGGGGGGGGGGGGGGGGGGGAAAAAATAAGGGTTTAGAGGATGTTAATTTTGGTATTATGGTAAGGGAATTGGTTTGAAATTTGGTTTGTGGAATGGTTGGGTATGATGAATTAGGTAATGAGATTAGGTATTGAGAAGTTTGTTGAAGAAATGGTATTGATATTAGATATTTTTGGAGTTGATTGTTTATAATGGTAGGGGTGTGAGGGGGTGAATATTAATAAGGGAGAGGTGGAATAATGTTTTTAATGGTGTATTTTGTTTAAGTGGGTGTTGTGAGATAGATTTTGGAATGAAGATATGGTGTGGTGGTGAGTGGGAAGATAGGGTGAGTAGTAATGGAGAATGTGAGTTTAGGGAAAGATTTTGTTGTGTTTTTTAAGTGTTTGATTTGTGTAGGGAATGAGTGGAGGGGGATGGGGGGGGGGGGGGGGTTGTTTTATGAGAGGTTGTTATGTTGGAAGGATTGTTAGATAGTTATTGTGTGGGGGAAGGAGGGGGTGTTTATTGTGTGGTTAGAAGGGATGGGAGTAATTGTGGGAGTATTGTTATTTGAGAGATTGATTTTGTGTGTTGGTAGGGGTTTGATTGGGTTGTGGTTTTTGGTTTTTGAAGATAATGGGAGTTTTGATGGGTTGATTATATGATTTTAAGTTTATAATATATAATAAGATCAGTAACGGCATATAGATAAAAAAATAGTCCGCGATATAGAAAAATGTTCCTCACATAAAAGCTGAAAATCTGACATTTTGTTTACTTTTTTTTTTTTTAGCCATATTATATAAGTCATTTACTAGAAGTCAAAAATGCATGCAATGTCAACTAATCAGATATTATTGATATACCTTTAATTCCGGCCCATGTTTTTCCGTGGGATGACCCTGTACTCTGCGTTCTAACTAGGACGTCTTCCACTTTGAAGCTGGGACCCGACAGTTGAACATTGTTTGTATTAACTGATGTCAAACCATTACTCGTCGGCTCATAGACGGGATTTGAAAAACTGAATGCTGAAAATTGACCACCTTCTGCAAATTAAATATTATATTATTTAACATGGGTTCATCAGCACACAATAAATACTTTCAAAAAAGAAGATTTCTTACATTAATTTCGTCATAATACATTTGAATGTGGTTGTACAATTTTTGATTTGTAATAATTAGGAGACAATGAAACAATAAAATATTGAGCAAAGGATGATTTTTTATTATTAAATATACTACAATTAAAAGCATAAGATTTTTTTACATTTAAACATAATTCATGATAATTACATTGTCTTTACTAAGTCATTGGGATTGGGATTGGGGAATATTGCATTTATTGGATAAGCTGTATTTTTTAGAGGTTTGTCTTTGGAATTAGCAACATTTTTTTCCAGTGACAGTCAGCTGAAAGCTGATTTGGGCTCGGTTTGGTTTGCCATTACACCATAAATAGAATTAGGCCAGAGCAACGCTTGCAAATTGTAAAAACTTATTTCGAAAAATAAATATGCTAGCCAGAATGTTACAGTCAATGAAGAGCGTTATAGATCCTTGATTACTATCATTTTTGTTCACCAATTGAATGGCGTTGATGTGAATAAGCTGTGGTTCCAACAAGATAGCACAGCATGCCACACAGCGTGCACCACAATCAATTTATTAAAGGAAACATTCGATAAGCGCATAAAATATGTCTCCAAAGAAAATACCCTTATATACCAACATAACATGTAACTAAATAATACAGATCCATTGGATTTCTCTAGAATACTATATTTCACACTTTTTAACTTAATCAAAAAAAAAAAGCTTGTTTTCACCTGCAGGTTGAGCCAGACTTTCTTCAGAATTTAGAGAAACGCATGTATCTGGAGGTGGACTTATCTGCAACTTCAATACTCCATATTGGCCCTTTGGTGTATCATTAGTATCCATATCCATCTAGAAAGGGTTAAATATGCAAAATAACTACAAAAGTCATAGATAATTTTAATGCAATTCATAAAATACCAGATTGGCTTGCCTGATTATCTATTTATAAATAAATACCGCTAGATAAAAATTACAACAAATTATTGGTCAACAAACATAGCACATTACAAAAAAAAAATGGAATAATGATATCATGATGATATTTTGTAGGATTTCCAATAATCTAAGCTCTAAAGCAGTGGTTCTTAACCTTTTCGAAGTCACGGTGCACTTTTGACCATGAGAAAAAGTGGCAGTGCACCAGAATTAGGAGATCGAAAAAAATATGTGGACATAATTTTTTTTGACTTTTTCGGTTTTCACTAATTTGCAGATATTTCGGTTTTTACTATTTTGCGGATTTTTTCGTTTTTACCAATTTTTTCGCAGGGCACTGGTGCACCGGTTAAGAACCACTGCTCTAAAGAATAACTTGATTTCGATCCTGGGAATTAATTTTTATATGATTTTCAATGAGCTGTTGTATTGTATTGTATTTTACTTAATTTGTTTAAAATTAAATACCAGATTGTCATATATTTTTACTATTAAATATATTTACCATATATTCTTAATATTAATCTTTTACTTGACTCTAACACTCAGTTTGACAACTATATTAAAATTAAACCTATAAAATACTGAATGTCGCAAAAAAATGTATCCACAATTAAATAGCTGGTATCCTGTGATTTTATTCATGGGATTTACTCGGCGGAACTGGAGGATGCTGGCATGTCACGGGAGAAAACAAAGCAATTGAGGCAGGGAATCATGGAGGCACCGCAATGTAAATTGCTGATACATTTTTTTTGACACCCTATAAAACAAAGTGTGTAAAAAATTCATACTCCTACCAATCCGGCATCTTCTGTTGGCTCGAGCACAATTTTCTTTCTGGATTCTTGGCAAAGAGTGATATAAAATTCAACAAATGCTGTCTTTCTGACTACTACATATAAGCCCCAGCAAACACAGAGCGTAACCAATGTAAGCCCAAAGAATACTTCTGTGTTTTTCTTTTCATCTTGCAGAAGCAATTTAGTGAGAATACGGTTGGCAGATACCCAAACACCCGCAGCACCTAAAAATGTACATTTTTTAAACTGAGAAATAATTATTTACTCTATTTATTTATTATGTAATCATCAGCACATTATTGGGTTTTGAAATCTCAGCTAATCTTTAATACTCCAGTATCGAAACGTTGAAAATAGCATCGAGGACCGATGGGGTACAAAGTGACCCCAGATAAATTTGCATAATATTTCCATTGCATTGATAGATGTACCATTATAGATTACATTAAATATCAGCCAGATATTATTGATATATTTAGAAAATGGTTGAAATAAGAAGAATTACCTGAAGGTTAATATGTATGTATGTGTCAACAGATACTCTTTTTTTAACCGTTTCAAGTGGTCTTTATTAAAATGCTAAATAGTACACTTGTTGACTTTTACTTGAAACTTAATGACGAACGAAAGATATCCACGTGTGACTTCACCTTTAAGAATGTGGCATAATGGAGAAAGTTTAGAAGAAATTTTTGAGGCTTCTTTTTTAAGGTGTATAAATTATGCACATAATTGCTCACGTTATCTAATTTAAGCTCCCAAAAAAAAAAATACTTGCAGCTTATTTCGTCTGGCCATTACAAGGCCAAAATGAGAAATCTGACATTTATGAGAACATCACACTTTATGTTCCTGATCATTTTTTAATAAATAGTGGACATGAAGTGTTGAACCATCATACCAAAGGTGATGTCTAACATGTGTAACAGTATTGTTTAGGATGTTGGCATATTTCAATATCAATTTTATTATTCTTTTTACTATGTTTTTATTATTCGTAATATTACAAAAATAATCTTTAATTTGTATCTTTTTGTAATGTGTATTGATGAATATTTTTATATTTAAATATGATCATATACATAAGATGACTGTCTTAGGAAATAGAAATATATTTATATTTTTTATTTATGTTCGTGTGGCATTAGATAAAGCCACAAGCACTTTTAATTTTGTTTCTAGTTATGAATAATCGAATGTCCCTCATTCATCAATACAGCTTACGATTGAAATATATTATTATTAATTGTATCATTCATAATTTCCCAATCTACATCATAATAAAAGTGGTGGTAGATTTAAACAGTAACTGTAATATTAAAATAATTGTCAACGCTCTATAACAGCGACATTAAACCTTTTTTGAGTCTGGGCCGTATGCTGATTTTTCCTACGTTACGTGGGCCGCAGTATATTAATAGTAATACGTCAATATACCACATACTCTATATAATATAGTGATATAACATAAATGTAAGTACACAAAAATACAAATGTATCCAGAATATTCATTGGTTTAGGTTAAGTTGTGCAAACAATACCATATGCTTAAAAAAGTATTTGGTGACTATACGATTGTTTTGTGTCTCACATAAAATCTAAATGGGTCGCAGGTTGAGTATGGCTGTATACATGCGTTTTTAATTATTAAGTTTTTTTAGCACTGACAAGAAGAGACAATGCCTTACTTTCTCCTGCCATCACTGCTTGGGTGTAGCGTGTTGGAAGCATACTGGTAAATCCGTAATAACTCGACTGCTGGACAGTGCAGCCGACTGCCACAGCTCCGACGGCGATTAGGTTTATTTTGTATGATATAGCTGGAGAAAATGCCTCCATGTCTATTTCACAGAATGCCACAAATAATAATGTAACAAGAGAGACAGCATAACCTACGGACAAACAAATTTATTAAAATTCTTTGGGATTTTTTTTTTTATAAAAATATTGATTAAAAATTATAATTAACTAATCATTTGTTATGATGAATTTTATAAAAAAACTAAACATTTGTCAATGGTTTGGGTCTTTGTTCAACTTGGTTTTGGATTAAAAGTGTTGATTCTCCACAAACTTTAACTACTTTATTACTTTCAAAAATATTTTTTCTGGGTTTTGTGATGTCATATATTATATTATATTATTATTTACAATTATTTTCTAATCTGGTGTCACAAATAATCACATTAGACACCTCCCCTTAAGTTTGTGACTATTTAAGTGCCACCTACTTACACATTTGAAAAAATCTGTTAACAATTCGGTGGTTTATTCATTTTTGTGAGAAAAAATACACAATTTGGATATTTTCCAAACGTGGTATGAATACCACTTTAAGTTATAATATTTAAGTGATGCACTAATTCTACGGTAATTAGAGTTGTTGTTTTGAAGATATTTTTTTTTATAATACAGTTAATGCTGAATGGTCACTTACCAAATGTTATTCTCGTGTTTAATGATAACATTTCTACAAGTATGTTGTTGAGCAGAACAGCAAAAAATGCTGTTATTATGTAAACCATCGACATGTCAAACATTATCGTTGTATTTGGGTAACGATCTTGAAAAAAGTCGACCGCTAAAATAAAGCTAAAAATCAAAGACATACCAATGATAAGTTGGGTAGTAGAGTTATTATAAAAACAACTATTTTCATGTTAACATTCTCACCTATTATAGGGTAATAAAAACCCTATTCCAGCTAAAACCATCGCTGCGAAAATTCGACTCTGTTTATCAACCGGCGGTGACACATGATTGAGGCCGTTTGCAGAGATAAAATCACCTCTCGGTCTTCCAATATGTTTATAGCCCCGTCCCAGGTTATCAGTCATATTGGATTGACAATGTATTATTGCTGACAGAGTGAATTTAATCTGATTATGTATATTGGTTTACATAATTGCGCATATGTTTAATGCAATGACAATTGGGGGTCCATTATACAGGACATATAAATACAATGCTACCGTTTATTTAATTTTATTGCTCAAACTTTATATCGGCAAACATTCTAATTTTTAATTTTCACACAACTACAACATCATAACCGGCTGACGCGAAAACGTAAACAGCAATTATTGCGCATGCTTTAAATTTCCCGCATTGATTATTTGACATTGCGCTATAGACAACAGAAGACTTAATCGAATTTCGTAGAAATGCTTATTAATAAAATACGAACATCGTAAACATGCACGTAGTTTGTTTTGTTCCAAATAATATTAATGCATGGTGAATTATTTATTTACACTTCAATGGAAATAATTAACACTAGAACAATAATATTTTCGGCAATTATTCTCTATGGCCAACATTTACGAGAAGCGCATAAGTTTTCGCTTCCATAGGCGGCTTTAACATATTGCGTTGGCGTTGATGGCGTTGACTGTGGGTCACAAAATAATCATATTCCAACGTTAAACATAAATAAATATGCCTCATCATCACATTAAATTTTCAAACGATGCATTGAATTTGGCAGAAATATTTGTATAGCAGATTTGACATAATGTAAATAAAAAACAATAAAACCAAACTTTCCAAAAATAATAATATACTATACTAATTGCAAACAAGCTATCAGTTAATAAAATCGTATTTCTTTAATGCTAGCAATGTCGTTAATTATGAATTATAGCCATTTAACTAATGAAATTATTTTAAATAATTTTATTGCTCATTCCAACTATGAATGTTTAAAACAGACCACAGTGGTATGGTTTTTTTCATATCCGTTCCCTAGTCGGAGCATATGGCCAATGATTCCTCCAAGATTCTCTGTGCCCGCCAGTCTTTTTGCTTCCTCCCATGTCATTCCAGCATCCTGTAGCTCCACCGAGTACACCTATGGAAAGATGATCATCAATGACCTTCTACGATGGCGGAATCTATTCAGTTGGTAAAAGAGGCAAGCAGAATTCAGGCTTTCATGTGGCATCCGCAGCACATGTACAAGCCAGCTGTCAGTGGTATGTTAATATCGAAAAAATAAAGCACTCATGCCAGACGATTAAGCCAAAACTCTCAAGCATTTGTAATTTGATTGATACCAAAGTCAAAAAGTGATCTTGCGAAGCTATTGGAAATTCCTCATTGAAACATTTCAGGCTCAATTAGTGGCCATAATGTAATTAATAATATAATTGAAAAAGTAAATTACCAAACGCCGTTAGGAATAAATCCTATCTTACTTTCTCGTAATTGTTAGTCGGCCAGTTTTATTTCATTATTTTTATAAATTAATCCTTAAATATTATTAAGATCTTAGCCCATATAATTACATTAGATATAATAATAATATGTAGGTGGTAATGGTGAGATTCGTCGATGTCATCCGATTTATTTTTAAGTATGACCATATTTATAGCCTTATTTACAGGATCAAGCTCTGTTCGCACGAAAAATTCAACAGCAATGTTTACCGATGTGTAAATACGTTGTTTTCACATATCAAAATGATTTTTTTTAAACAAATATTTAAAAAACGTGAAACATGCGGGAATAAAACTCAAAGTACCAATTAAAAAAAGAATATTCTTTCATGAGACATACAGTTATAGGGTAGTTTATGGGATAATCCGTTATTGGTAGGGTTGTCAGACGTCCCGACTCACGACTAACCGGGACTGTCACCGGTTTTGAGTCTCGTTTCTCGGTGTTCCGAACAAATCTTTCGGGACGCCTAAATGTCCCGGTTTATTTAATTTTGGGATATTGGATTCGAAAATCTTGACTAAAAAAATAAAAAACGAGTCACGCTGGTATTTTGGGCAAATCGGCAAATTCCTGGGTTTTTGGATTCGAAAGTCTTGGAAGAGCTAAAAAAAAACAAGCCACCCTGATCGTTTGGGCAAATCGGACAAATGCTACGGTTTGACTTGCAAGAAATCTGACAACCCTAACCATTGGTCGATATCCACTCCTAATGGAGTTTATTTTATTATAAGTGTTTCTATGATAACTGATTGTTACTCAGTTGCTCAACCTATATTTTTCCCAAAAACAGTAGGAGTAAAACAATAAAACTAAAACAGGACTAGTGGATTAGTTTTTAGGATAGTATCGGTGTGAAGAAATTCAATACATCACCTACATCCATGCCTTTGCACAGAAATTCATAAATCAATTGAAAATCAATAAAAAATTGTCCATACTGGGATTCAAAACCGTGACCTCCGTAACCGAAGGCATCGACCACGCTGCCAGCACTAATAATTACTACATTCACGCATATTTTTTGTAGGCCACATTGATACGAACTTCTACAACTTCAGTATAGTTCGATCGAAATTTCAAGCTTCAAATCCGTTCATCTTTTGACGTTTCTGTTTTATTGTGCATTGTTTATTTCCACTCATATAATTAAAATATTATTCCATGGCGTCTGCATTGGAGCAATTTGTCAACAATGTTCGAACGATGTCGGCATCAGGTAAGATCTAGTCGATTTAAAAACATTTATACTTGTCAAACTTAACACATTGACAACATTTCTGCATTTTTCAAGATTCACAATAATTTGTATAGCTTAGTTATTTGTTTGAATTGATGTCTTTATCCCAAAATAGAGTAAACATAGTTCTTTATGATTGGGTGGGATCTACGGCTCGGTGTTAATTATAGATTTTTCGACTAATAAAGTTGTGATCAATATTTTATTAATTATAACCTTCTTGGAATGGAGTTTGATGATAGTACATGGTAAAATATTAGGTACGCATGCTTTACAACATGCTACTCTATTTCTCCCTGGAAATTCACTAAATTGCTTTGGAAACGATGCAATTTGCTGGTAAGCTTAACCGCGGATATGAAAATATTAAACAAACTTATTCGTATTTCGCATAAATTTTCGGTTTTCCTGATTGCCATGTATGCTAATTTAGCATTTTCCTATTCGTAATTAAATTTTCTACATTTTTATTTTGTTAATTTTCAGGTAGAAAAACAGTAGCATGTTGTAAAGTATAGTTACCATCTTTTTATACTTGGAAATCAATGAATCAATATAAATAGATTTAGTAAACTTTCGAGACAAAGAGTAGCATGTTGTACTTTTTATGTTTGAAAATGTTTACACCACTGCATCAATCATTCCTTGGTGTATGCAGACATAAATCGTTATTTTTTGTTAATCCCAGACTATTTTTAACTCGACCAGGGCGTATTTCACGCGTCCACGCATACTTTGCAGCGGTGCCCTCGACACGACTCACGCGCCCGGCTGTAGTTCGCTTTATCTCACTCGGTTCGGATGTCTTTCTCGCTCTCTTACGCTAAAGCTGCACTTACACCGAATATTTAGTTTTATATATTTTTTATGCATTTATCGATGGGGCACCACGCCAATGCTTGCGGAAAAGCTTAGACAGTGAATGGGTTAAATAAAATACATAAACAATCAAAATGATATTACTAAACATAAACATCTGGGACTTTTGGAAATAACAAACATGTGCCTTCTAGCGCAGTGTTCTCCAACCGGCACTCTCTCTTCTTTTGTCTTGCTGACCGGCACTGGTCAGCAAGAGTTGATTGCCGGTCAGCAAAAACTTACAGTAAGTTTTGTACTGAAAAACAGAAATAATGTGAAATTTGCTCAGCGCTTACCGGTTTGACCATCTTTTAGTATTATAAACCGGTTTCTGGTTGCACTTATTTATAGACATTTGCACAGTGCACGGCCACTAACTGTTTGCTTTGATATAGCTTTAATGTTTACTTAGGAGCATAGAATGATCTGTGTCTAGCCGTTAACTCACAGGTTGTTAGAAACGGAGTATTCTGTTACCGGCCGAAAACACCAAATCTATAAAAATGTAATTTTCGGTGACCCGCCTATAAAAGGCTAAGAAATGATCTGATTGAAAAATTACATTCTTCATTGAAACTTTTATTATTTGTACTTAAAACTACTGATGTTAGACATGTTTTTTTTCTGCATTTATTGAAAGTCAGTCCAAAAACGATAGATACAAAATTCACTTTACATACCAATTCATTAATATGCACATGTCTTTTCTACTTAGTTTTAATATTTGCAAAATTCATTTTGTTTGTCAATACTTGTCAATACTTGTCAATACTATAACAAAATCACTACTGAAATTTTGAAGTTTTTCAATATATTTTTTTTTTGAATTTCAGGTAACTTTGTAGAACTCTGTGAGTTTGTAAGTAAATCTCAGGAAGTTTTGCAACGGAATAGTCTACACCTAAATACTGTTTTGGAAACATTAGATCTTCAACAACATTCATTAGGAGTTCTTGCTGTATTATGTGCAAAATTTTCAATGCCACAGGTTTGTCTATGTAATTTGTTGATTCGGTTATATTTTCATGTCCTTGAAGTTTTTATACACACGTCCAACATACATTCATTCTATAAATTATGATTGCTAAACTATTGTTTGAAATTTTCAGACTTGAATTTTCAATAATTGCTTATCTGAAAAGTAATATTGTATTTTGAAAGAAAGAAGTAATTTTCAATGAAAACTCAGTTTATTGATTAATAATAAAAATATAATTTCTGTCGATAGTTATAAAATCTCTCCACCTCGTTGACAACTTTCTAATCCCTCTTTCATAAAATTCCGTCAGTTTTGAATGATAATATTCAATGCGTTCCTTTTTCACCTACTTGATATTTCTGGCATTTTTTTCATATAAAAAGAGTTAGCAACGATCTTAACCCTTCCTTTAAAGCAAATGGCACAAGATCCAGAAAATATTGAATTGTTCTCTGTCCCAACGACATGTTTTTGGACACATTCGGATGCCCATGTTGTCTTTACTCAATTCACGTGGTGTCCATTTGCTTTTGCTTCCACACCATGTTCATTTTTTTCCATGCAAACTCGGAAGGGAAAATCTTAAATTGTCACCAATTAAATTTGTTTCATCTTCATCAGTTCACCCATAATTACTATTTTAGAGATAGAAGTTTTCATTTGCTCTCCTCACTCTTTGAATATTTTTACCATGTAATCCTTGTTTTTTTTATATCATTCAAAATATGACTTCGCTTGATGTATTTATTTTTCATTTACAGTCTGCTCCGGGAGTTGATAATAGCACTATGTTTGATCAGGTTCAAGAATTTATCACCGGATGTAATGGAGAACAAGTTCGGTTCTCTCCTGAAATGCGTAAGTATTGTATTTTTTTTATTCAAGTTGAAAAAATAAGATGTTTTTGAAGAATGATAGACTTGAACAGTTTTTTCTTTTTGGCATGTTTTCAGATGCGGAACTCTGTCACTTATTAACAAATTATTTAGTCGAAACTAAGCAACCCATAAGAGGAATTGAGCTCCTCAAGAGAGCGATTCGGAAGATACAACTCTTCGACTCGCAGTTAACATCGGTACATGCCGATCTGTGTCAGTTGTGCCTCTTATCAAAGTGTATGAAACCGGCTATAGAGTTTTTGGATACAGATGTAACCGGTATTAGCGCAGAAGTAAGTTTTTGTGATTTCATTATTGTTTATAATAGCCAATCAGATAAATGAATTACGCGACGGTTTACGTGGGCGAAGTCACTGCGAACACGACTGGAGCACGGCTTAAAGCGAATCAAAATATCATTTCAACTCATTTGATATTTTCGTGCCTCACTGAGTCGCCTTGCATTCATTTGGATTTCGTCCACGTAAGACATACAGTTATCAATCAATTTTATAGTATATATTAATTACCAATTATTTGTATAAATGTTATATAACAAGAGTTACTTGCATTTATATAAAATTATACCAAAGCCATATCACATAAATTATACATAACTAGTTAACAACTGTAGTAATAAAAACTCAAATTTTTGTGTTTTCTCTAGACATTTTATTTTATGTAGTTAATTCACAAGTAATTTGGATTTTTAAAATATTTTACATGTTTTCGACTGCAAAATTCAGTATGACATATAGTCGCCTGAGAACTGTACTGGGACATCTGAAAAAATAGGTGTTTTGTTTTTGCTAGAAAGATTCCCTTTCCTTTCATAAAGTTAGTGCTGTGATGGGCTATCTGTCTTAAAGACGAAAATCTCTGTTTATTTGAGATAAACCACTTTAACATGTCTTAAAATATAGCACAACATTGCATAGCATCTCAATACTAGATTTTTGAGATGTCCCAATACAGCTCTCCGACAACTCGAGGTTACTGAATCAACCACTAGTGTCACATGTAATGCCTACGAATGAGAACTAATACCACCACAAAAACAAAACAAAAACCAAAGACCACGCACCCGCCTACGCCGCGGGAAAAGCAACATCAAAATACACCAGATGAAAGGGAAATTGGAGCTCGGCTCCTCCAGCCCCATAATTTGATGTATAGATATCAATCAACAGTTCCGACAAACAACTTGACATTTACCTTTGTTTAAATTATTTTAACGGTTTACTAAATTTTTCGCAGGTTGAATATCATTCACAAAGAATTAATAAACATTGTTCTTTAATGTTTTCAGCAAGGCGGGCAGTACGATTCCAAACATTTTCTTTTGTATTACTATTATGGCGGTATGATTTATGCTGCAATGAAGAACTACGATAGGGCCCTATATTTCTTCGAAGTCGCTATCACCACGCCGGCAGTTGCTGTGTCGCATATTATGCTCGAGGCTTACAAAAAATATATCCTTGTTTCACTTATTTTACACGGAAAGGTTATCAATTCATTTATTTTGTACTCTTATTTAGTGCAATCATTTTGCTGTCCTATTTATATTATTAATGTGAAATATAGAATTGTTTCATAAAATGAAGAATTGCGATATCTGTCTCCCTTTTTATAGTTCAATTAAAAGGTTCCTTAAAATTAATTTTTGTTTCAAAAGTATTTTCTAAGTAATATTCTAAGCCCGAATTATTCTGAATTGTATTGTCGCATTTTGTAGGTTCAACCGATTCCTAAGTACACCTCACAGGTTGTTGGACGTTTTTTGAAACCTCTATCGTGTGCTTATCACGAACTCGCGGGTCCTCACGCCAATTCGTCCATACAGCATGTCATTCAAAAGCATCGAGATACGTTTCAACGAGATCACAATATGGGCCTTGTCAATCAGGTAATTCATTTTCAAGCCTTGCATATTTTGCTCAAAAATTAATAATTTTTACTTTACACATGCGTTTTAGTTATTGTAAAAATTCATACAGTATGTTTGTAACAGGGTTAACTAACTTTTTGAATCAGCTTTAAGGATATTAGAATAATTATACTCCGTAGAAAAGCCCTCAGGTCATGACAAAATTTATATTTATTTTTTTCAATTTGCCGCTGAGAAAATAACTTCTTTACTTCTTTTACCTCATAATTTGATTATTTGTTGTTACAAGCTTTGTCTACTTTTTGTTTGTTTAGGTGCTGTCGTCTATGTATAAGAAGAATATTCAACGCCTTACAAAAACTTTCCTCACACTTTCATTATCCGATGTTGCAAGTCGCGTACAGCTATCAGGTCCATCGCAAGCCGAGAGTTATATTCTTAACATGGTAATTTAAATAATTTATTTTCACTGTAAATTCTTATACAAAAATAATTCTTTCAATATTTCCAAGTATAGTAAAGTTATGGAATATTTACCCTTTGAGTAATCAGTTATGTTCTATGAAATTAGGTTTTGTTGAATGTATTGTCTATTTTAAATATAGATATTCCTTTTTCAGTAATCAGCCAATCTGGGAAGAATAATATCATACTTACTGCTACAAGATGTGTGATAATATGTCTGCAGGCTGGCTAAAAACCCAACCGTGTTTTACTAGTTCTCTTACTGTGCAGTTGCCCATTACTATGATAAAAGATATAAGATACTTATGTCTGAATTTACACTATCGGGGTAATAAATACTGAATGTGATTTGATTTCAGATTGAAGATGGAGAGATTTTCGCTGTGATCAATCAGAAAGATGGTATGGTGATATTCCTGGACAATCCTGAGAAATTCGCTTCACCTGAAACTCTTTGTCTGTTAGAAAGGCAAATGGCCAATTGTACCCGTCTTCATCAGCACATTTTGGAAATGGATCAGCAGATTCAAGTTAATCCACAGGTAAGCCATTTTTACTGATATAAATGTACATTCTCTTCACTAATACTTATATTTTGTTAAACTCATAACTTGCTTCGTAGATAATTTATTTTGTTAATGATTTGTATAACCGGTAACTGTTTTTCTGTTATCTGGAATTTGTCTGCATTGAACGGCTGAATGATTCTACCTTATTAAGATTTGCCACTCTAAAGTGCGCACAGGCTCGTCAAAATGAATTATAAATGAAATGCGGTTGTCTTTGACAACCATATCACATTATGTCGTAACTAAATTATATTGAAATGTAGACATAGGATTTTCCAGGCCTGTAGGCGAGTCGTCAATTTCATTGTCTTCGGTTATAGTGTATATGGGCTCGAATCCAAATACGAATAGTGTTTAATGCCTACATTTGGGGTACAGTAAAAATGATAACACTAACCACTAGTCCTTTCCTTGCACCATCCTTCTACCCTTATGTCTTATTTAGACCAACCGAATACGAGGCCATCAGAAGGAACTCCCCTACCACCCGTAGCACTCTCGCTCACGTTTTCAGCGTGTTTGAATGTATTGTTGAATCGAATGTAACGCACGTAAAAATTAACCGAATTGCTAAAAAAAAATATATGCGTGTAAACACTTACTCGGTCAATACTCGGGCTAAAGATGCTGGGTTGCGTACTCAGTTAATCTAAATGAGGCTTTAATCTTCAAAAAGGAGGTTGAGTGACTAAATAACAGCCTGATCCTTAAAAACAACGTCTGTACCAGTTGTCTTGTCTTGTCCAGAGTACCACTGTATTTTACTTCCACTGTGAAATTTTGAAATTTCAATGGTTGCTTGTAGATTAGTAGTTATGTGATTTATATTATAGTACATAGATTTATTGATAAATATTGTGAAGATGTAAGACTCATATGTATGTTTGTTTTCAGTATGTAAAAAAATGCATTGGAAGCCAAGACGAAGAAATCCCACCGCTGCCGAGCCAAACGTCCAAAACTACATACTCGATGTAATTCAAAATGTTCTCATCCTAATTTATATCTAATAATTGTGATAATGGACATCAAATAAAATATGGCCAAAGTATTTTTTAGTATTTTTGTTGTTTTATTGTTATAACCTTTGAGAATACAATATTATATTATACTTATTAATTTCATGGGAAGCGATCAACGAATATTTATTTGGGTATCTGTTTTATGATACATTTATCACTTTTACGTCTTTCTTTGAATAATAATATGAAAATGAGAATAAATTACATATATATCAATAATGTATAAAATTCATACAACCATCGGAATGACGAATATTATTTAATTTACTACATAACATTACTTCCCCTCCTATCGATAATTTGGCTGTACCGTAACAAATAAGATTTTAACATTTATCAAAGTATTTTTTTTTGATCAAGAGAGTTAGAAAAGTGAAGATAATATTTTGTATGAGGAGTAATAGAGTGCGCGATGACATTTACTATTATATAAGTGACACTATGGACAGAAAACACTAAGAGCTTTGAGAAAATAGTTTAGTTACGGATCGTATTGAATCTACGTTAGATTATGATACAGTACGAACTAAGAAGACATTTAAGAAATCTGGTGTAAGTTTTATTTAAATTCTACATTGAAAAAATGCAACCGTGATCAGTCGCAGGAAAACATTCATTTATAAATAACATTATAATTACACAGTCCCTTGTAATCCCCTTGTACATTTTGTTCCTTTTCTGCTTAATAATAATATGTATGAATATTTTTATAACAGTTGAACGATCATATTATTTTCATAGAGAAAGTAATATCTTTTTCTCAGCGTGAAAAAGCTTCATACATTTAACATTACGGTAAGCTCAGAAATATTATTTAATATTTCTTGTGAGGCAGCTCATTTCAAATCAAATAAAAAAATACTTGAAAATGTATAAAGTAGAACTTGGAGCTATCATTTTGTGATTCTGTTTCATCTGTTTGGTAGCCTTCCTATTAACATTGATCGATTCTACATCTTTGATGAAAAAATCTGTAAAATATCGTCATCTATGCAATTCGAGATACACGTACAGTGATGCAGCATTTCTGAAAAGTAACTCTACTCTTTTGGATTTTCTTCAGAAAAGCTTACACCCATGCCATTTTCTAATATACACTCCAAATTCAAAGACACCATCAGACATAAAAATTTACGTCTTGTAACTGAGAAAATACAGTATCTGCAATATATATAACCGAAGAAATTCATTAAAATATACAGATTAAAATACTACCTAGTATTGTCTCACGACGTGTTAGTTAACCCTCCAAGGACGAGCATGAGCATATAATTACAGTAAACACCGTTGTCTATTGATTCCACTATTCATCCTTTTTCTACCTGAATATCGTTACTTTTACTAAAATTTGGTTAAAAAGGATACAGACTTCAGTTAGTCATCATTCGGGGGGACGAAAACAACTACCAAAAGTACATGCGATTTTTTGAATTGCCGTTTATTTTTAATGTACTTTTTGAAACTGTTAATAATTATTTTATCAAAAAATGAAATTATTTACACTTCTTTTACTAATATTGTGTTAAAATTATGTTGATCTTAAGAGTTCAAATTGTAAATATTTTCAAAAATTTTACGTTTAGTTATATTTCAACCCCGAATGTTTGTGTCCCCATGTGGTCACGTTCGTCCTTACTACTGTCTGTACACAATATTACACTGTAATATAAGGATGAGAATGACCATGTAGTCACGTGGGGTTTCTATACAATGACTTTGTGTTTTTTTTAAATTTAATTTTTGTTAGAAATAAAAGTTATTCGTGACTTTAATATGGCTTAAAAATATATCTTTTATCGAAAAAAAGCTTTCGTCTCTGGAGGGTTAAGTAAACATTTTACAATTTCGCATTGCGTCACCTTTTCGACTGACACGAATAACTATCTATTTTTTTCTTGTTGATCTCATAATTACTGTGATGAAAAATATATTTTGTATATCTTCAATAGACAATTAACTAAAAATAAACACTTTAAAAAATGTTTAAATTAATGATAATGTAATCTTTTCATCGTGAATGGTAATGATAATGATAAAAAATGATTTTACATATTGATGGTATTAAATACTTGCTTTGAGCATACATACTTATGATACAAATAATTTTTATTCTATTTAATAATAAATTATAAATACAAAGTATTTTTGAGTTTGTGTTTGTAAGTGCCACCCTTCGCCATTTCAGTACAATGATTGATTTTTCCATTTAGTTAGTTTCCATGATGAATGTCTGAACCATAATGCCTGTAAGTATGCTATGGTATATTTTCAATGTTTTTTTCCGGGCTTGAGATTAAAGATTTAGTTTGTTGATACGCCGTCTTCATGAGTGAAAAAATCTTCTAGATTTGAACAGTTTCTGTTATGATGTTTGAAAAGAAAAGTTTTGAAAGTTACTCAACAACAAATCTCAGTGAGGATCAGGACTATACTGGGAATTCAGTTCATTTGTCAAAGCTTTAATAATATCTGTAAAGAAAGTGAGTTATTGATTATTTTCATCAAAGGCTTCATTTACAACCTAACTAATTGAAAAACATATCATATTACTGTCACAATAGTTGGTTCGGTAAAAACTACATACAGAGTAAATTAGTAACACTTATCTATAGACCAGGTTAAAATGATGGTCAGTTAAAAAACAATAGATCAAAGTTCTACTGTATAAAATACACACATAACATTCTTACACAACCGCTTAAAAAAATTATGTACATCTTAAGTGAATTCATTATTATGATTACTTAAATTGTGCTTAATCTTGGTATAGTGCAAAGATTAATAAATTACATCACTTTGATGCTTTTGAGAGCCTGTTAATCAACATTAATTAATATATTCATATCTAAGCAAATTATCATCAGTAATATGTTACATTTGCAATATCTTACACTAATCGGCATAGCGCTTTGGGATATATCATATATTAAAGCTAAATAGTTATTTTATAATCATAGAATACTAGCAAACATCACACGTAATAATAATACACAAATTTATGTTGCATATTTTAAAGGGCGACTGGCTCTTGGCGCAGCTAGAAATCAGATGAAAGTAACCCATAGAATAGTGGAGAATAAACTCAACAATCATTTCAATGATATCAATAAATATATCTTTGTTTCCTTATCAAGTGTGCTAATTCACACAAAACCTAGGGATAACAATTATTAGACTATATTACATTCTTGCATCAACAGAAAATTTGATAAAGAAGGACAACTAACATAATTATAACAAATTATTCAAACAGTTTCCAAAATTAACTTTTGATAATTTCTTTGATCGAATACAAACAAATCCTCTTCAAAATATAGTATTTCCCCGCTTTGTGGTATATTTTATGCTATTTCAAATATAAGTAATAAGGCATATTAAAAAATGAACAATATTTGAAAATTATTTATTTTAGTATATGTATTTTTTGTACAAATAATTTCGCAACTAAGTTGAAGTGGAATTAACATACTATAAAAAAGTCTTGTGTTTGACAAAGAAAAAGTCTTTCATTCTGACTTACTCACATTATTGAAACTTGAAAATGGTTTTGAATTTGAATTTAAGCTTACATTATTGTAAAGATTAATAGTAGA
Source organism: Himalopsyche anomala (assembly GCA_031772345.1). NCBI lineage: Eukaryota > Metazoa > Arthropoda > Insecta > Trichoptera > Rhyacophilidae > Himalopsyche > Himalopsyche anomala. The sequence continues at coordinate 8,053,670 of CM062831.1, forward strand.
TATTTTTAATAATATTTTTCATATGCTTATTTTATAGTACGTAGCTTCTGCATATAAGTGAGAATTACTGTATATTCTCTTTCAGACACCTTTTATAATCGGACTCCATAGATTTGAAACAGGTAAAATTAATGTTTTTACAATATATTATATAAACTATATTGGCAAACCAAACAGCTTCAATTAAAAAATTCTCGAATGCATGCTCTCCCGGAGAAGTAATTATTTGAATGTCTGGTGTATTTGGAATGTTTTTAATCAACTTGTAAGTTATAAAAGTGAATCGTTAAATGAGCCCTCGAGAAGCGAAGCAAGCCAGTAGTAAAATGGTTAAATTTTTCTAATGGACTTGCATCTTTACTTTGTGTTTTGATAGATTACATATTTTAATTTTAGGGAGATAACACTATTGTAGTGTGAATTGACTGAGCTCACTTAACTTTTCAGATACTTAAAGACATGTAGAACATTATACCGCATCTAACTCATATTTTCCTAATATAATGGGCACCAGAAAGAAATCGCGCACGTCTGTAAGTTTTATTTTGAGTAGACCTATTGTTTGATATTATTTGTGAGTAAAAAAAATCTTTATTATTGTTATGTATACACACCAGAAATTGACGAATAAGAATCAGGCACTGTATTTTACTTTTTTCTACTAGGGCTTGAATGCCAGCAAGGCAACTAACGCAATTAAACAAATTTATGGTGAAGTGCTAACACTACGTAGATGTCAATTTTGGTTTCAAAGATTCAAATCGGGCAATAGAAATCTGAAAAATGAACCTAAATCTGGACGACCATCAAAATTTGAAGATGTTAAGTTAAAATCTCTGATCGAGTTAGAGCCTCGATAAACCATCGAGGAATTATCAGAAAGACTCATACCTCCATGGTCAACTATGCAGTTACAATTAAAACGCATTGGCAAAACGTTCATGTTTGTTTAACCAAAAGGGTGTAATTCTGATAATGCACGCCCTCAGCGCAAGAATGCTCCAAGAAAAATTCAGAAGTTAAACTGGGAAGTTCTGCCACACCCTCCAAATTCCCCAGACCTTGCTCCTTCCGACTATTTTTTATTCAGATCTACGGAGCACACTTCAAGTGGAAAAAGTTTTCGTTACCTAACAGATGTCAAAAACCACCTAAATGAGTATTTTGAATCCAAACCGGAATGTTTTTTTTTTTTAAATGGAATTGAAAAACTGCAGACAAGATGGGAAATAGTTGTAAATAACAATTAAGATTATATTTTATAAACATATTTAATAAACTTCTAGATTATTTAAAGAATGCGCGATCTTTCTGGTCCCCCTAATATAGTGATTCTTAACCAGGGGTGCGAGAGAAGTTTCTATTTTGACATATACAAAAAAAATGTATATTAAATAATGTAAATAAATTTTAAAGTGGGTGCGAGAACATATTTTCAAATTCAAGAGGGTGCGGGTCACCAAAAAGGTTAAGATCCACTGCCCTAATATATCAATTGGTTTACTTCATCCCTCAGGGGCTCAAATGATCTAAATCTAATCTATGTGCGCAGTCAAGAAAACAGATATCCTATCTCAGTTACCAAATTTTACACTAAATTTGTCTTTGATAATATTTTCACATCGATTAAATGAAACAATATTTCAATCATCTCGAATGGTTACAGTGAATAAGCAATTCCTATTGGTAATGAAATAAAACTGATTCTATGAGATGACTAAAATAATTGAAGATTGTAAAGCACAAGAATTGTAGGTTTATATAATAATTTCTAGGGTATCAGTTATCATCCATAAATTAAGTAACATATTTTCAGAACTAATTATCATAAGTGATCGGACCAGATAAGTGTAGAAGGTCACTCGCAAGTTCATTTGATTACATTTTGTGAATTATTTTTACAATAATTTTAGAAGTGACTGATACAAAAATATCGAAGAATATCAGTGCAGTTTTCTTTTTTTAATATTGATATGAAAAAAGTTTATTGGTTTAAATCTTTAGACATTTTTGGAATGGTTTGCTTATGATTGAAAACTCTAAATATATATGGCCGGATGGATCTTATCTTGTCTTCTAACCACAGTTGTGATTATAAACTCTTTGAGCCCTAGAAAGCCAATCTATTGTTACAGTTATATGTTTAATCAGTGTTCTAATTCTCAAAGAGTAAATCTATCCTTTTTTTATATCATCACTGGACTGGCAGAAGTTGGTAAGTAACAAAATTCACAAAAGTGAGGCAAATGCACAATGAGAATCTTGAGAATTAATTTCTTGTCTGGGATAACTCAGCTGGAGCATTTACTGTACCAGTTTGGCAAAAACAGCATTTTTGAAATTGGTAATCATTCTTCTTCTTTGACCATATTCGCTCCCTATGTGGAGCATATGGCTGCCACGGCACTTCCATGTTTCTCTGTCTCCCACCAATTGCTTTGCTTCCTCCCATGGCATGCCAGCATCCCTCAGTTTTTCCGAGTACATCCTATGGATAGTATCCGACAGTCATCCAGGACACCGAAATTCCACCACTCGAAAGAAGATGCAGGCAGGACTGAGGCTTTCTGGAGGCATCCGCAGCACGTGATCCAGTCAGTTCCAAATTGAACGGCTAGCTCCTTTTTTCTACTACCGTCTTCCGGGATATGTACCTCGGTTATTATTAATGCAGATCTAAGGCAACCAATTGTCACAGCCTATTGATTCCTAACTTTAATTGAGTCAGAACTGCATAAAGCATCTATATTTTGATGTTATAATTATCCATGTAACGTAAAATAATGAGACTTTTTTAAAGCAAAATTTTCATTTGCTGTTTACTCAGAACTAACAATGCAATACTTGAAAAACTTCTGCCAGTACTGTGATGATATGTCCTTACATTTGCGTCTATACGTAATGAATTTATAAAATGAAAGATCTAAACATTGAATCAGTTTTAATGATTTACTAAATATCAGAAGAATAATGAAAAGATGTCATGTTTTACACTGCATAGCGTATTTTCTGACCTTTGCTTTTGACACAGTCAAATTTGATTCTTTTAATCGATATGCTAATAATAAAACTAATTCACCATAAATACTTTTTTCAGTCTCCGTTTAATATCTGCTATTCACTCAGTCGTGTATTTCTTCATCTCGCAGAGACGATTAAGTATAAGTTCATTGATTGGTGGAATACTGAGGTACTAGAATTTTATATGAGTAAGTACCGCCTCACAAAAACAGTTGATTATCACATAATTGGATGCTGCTTCAGCATAATTTCTAGCATTTGATACGACAGCACCATCATTATACAACAAGATGGTGATATTACCTTTACATAGTGGCTGAGGAATATTTGTGTTACAATCTTTTAAATATTGTTTATTTTTGTATTTTTCTGCATTGATTTGGATTCCGTACTTTTCTCATCTATTCCTGTTACAGGAGTATGCCATATTTATAAATAATAATAATTTGCAATTATCAATGTTCCCTTTGAAATAATTATTTTGTATTGACCAAAATTATGTGCACATATTTTTATTAATTTATTATGGAATTATTTATTCCACCACAAATTATCATACTTTTTTCACCTATTTGAGAATCATCTTCAGGCTCAATTAGTGGGATATCAAATTTGTTTAATTTAAATTTACATAAAAAATGAATTTCCACAGTAAACGCCGAATCCACTAAAAATATGTCATATTAACCTGTTTTTATTTTATACAATATTTCAAGAATTTTGTGATAAAATAACAAGAATGATACAAGATGGTCTGCAAATAACTAACAGATTGATAAATTTATAAAAATAATAATATTTTGATATCAACATCTTCATTTTGGTCTCCTCCATCAGAAGGTGGTTATTTTTAATGATGCAGGACAAGAACTTTGATTATTCAATAAACTGATCCTATTTTATTAAAAAATGTGATTAATTTGATGAAGGTACATTATTGATATTACATTGATAATGTGGGTACATATTGTTATGTCTAAATCTTATTTTATTTATGGGTACAATATCAAATATTTAAAAAAGAAGATATCACTGAGAATAGGTTTCATTTATATTTTGAAACATACAATTTTAATAATAATATTTTCATTCTGCAAGCTTGTTCATAGAATCATTTTTTAATCCTATCCCTACCCATTTTCAGAACGCGACACTTGCATACCTAAACAAGTGATTTTTTTTAAATTTACCGAATTCATTTACACTGCACTTTTTTCTCAACATATAAATCAATACAAGATGGGCGGGCAGAGGATTAAACATTGTTGTCATAATAATATATGTTTTAACTGTTATGATATAATAGATAAAATATTTAATTTGTGTAATAAGCCCACATAAATTTTGTTTAGATTCTTATTCTTTAATACAAGTACCTATGCTTTTAAAGACAATGTATTCTTTATTGTCGTTAAAATCATTTTGACGTGCCCTTGAAACACATCCATATATAAGTGACTTTCAAAAATTCTCATCGAGTATATCTCGTATGATCTCTCAACTTAAAAATATTTGACGCATTGGCGTAAGCTGTAATGTCAAATATATATATTTTTTTAAAAAAATATTTAAAAAAAATATTAAAAAAAAATAATTATTCAAAAAAAAAAAAAATAATAAATAATACATATTTAGAATACTGTAATAATAACTCTAATATTTCATTACTTATTGTTATAACTGCTGCCATATAGATGGCAGCGTTATGTACTTTCAAAATTGGGCTATTTATGGTTGGTAGGTATAATAAATGACCATCGACAATTATTTTGAATGTAAAAAAATGTGATTTATAAATTACGAAAAATATTAGATTGGTTACATTATGTAACACTGATGTGATATAATATTTATTAATTTAGTCTAATAATGATATTTAAATGAAAACATACATTTTCATAAACAGGTTTATATGATTTATTTTATTATCATGCGAGTTATTTAATTATACCCTTCTTTTATAAATTGGACATTTTTAGGCTTGATAAAACATAATTTTAAGTTTATATAATATTTACTTAAATATATTTATGCTTAGTAGCGGGCACAAAAAAAAAATTAAAAACAACACTGCACAGTTCTTAAAATAATCTGACATTTTGTATAATTATATAATATTATGCTATTTATTTCACTGAACTCTTGTTTACCTATATCGCGACGATTATTTTATTTAATACTGTGATAAAAATAACAAGAAATTAATTTGTAATATATGCTATATTTAAACTAATCCATACCATTTCTTAAAAATCAATAATCAAAAATTTTACAGACATCGTCGAAAACAATAAACTATACGAAATTTGCGATATACATACTAGACATAACTGAAATACGTAATAAACTGTTTGGTTTTGGAATCCACCATATTTTGAAGGTGCTCCTCAAGAACTTAATTTTAACTCTTTAAGGGGGTAGAGTATAAGTTACCAGTTTGTTATTATATTGTTTATATGTGAGAGCCAGTGCAGCCAATAATAAATTTTGAAGGAATTTTAAAGGAAGAAAATGTAAAAAGTCGCATCTGGAAAGCACGCGCATACTACACAGTGAATAAAATAAAATCTGAACGTTAATCAAAAAATAATAAATGTCATGTAAATAAATGTAAATAATAATGAATCCCATCGGTCGAAAGAAGAGGCAGGCAGGATTGAGGCTTTCCGGAGGCATCCGCAGCACGTGACCCAGTCAGTTCCAACGTCTTTCCATAACCACTGACGTGACGGGACGCTGTCTTGTACGCTCCCTTATCTCTGAATTCCTCACAAAATCAAACCACCTCACCCCCATTATCCGATGCAAGCATCTGTTCTCGAAGCTCAGTATACGGTTTTTATGATTCTTCGTCAGGTGCCATGATTCGCAACCGTAAAGCAGTATCGGCAGAATGCAAGCGTCGAATAAGTGGCATTTGGTTTTAATCGAGTACAGCTGTGTGTCCCAGATAGTCCGCATTGAGTTGAATGTGGCTCCAGCCATTCCTAAACGAATGGCGAGCTCTTTTTTTGTACTACCGTCTTCGGGGATATGTACGCCGAGGTATCTGAAGCTGTCGAGGTATCTGTATTCTGCTACTTAGGTAAATTATTAAGTTTTCATTTGGAATATTCATAATTATTGTTAACCGATATATTAGTAAGATTCCAATGTCAAAGTTAAATAATTTTCTTCAAAATATTGGAGTTCGAAATCGAGTTGAACGGAAAATTATTTTCATTACAAAGTTTCACATTGGACGTATTTTATTGACTGGTCAAGTTCACAAAGGAAATTTTCGAAAACTCAATACGCAAAGGAAGTGGTTTGGGCCAAGGTTTCTAGAATTTATAAACCTTTGTGTAGGGTAACAAAACGTAAACGGGAAAAGTTTCCACTAGGCCGTAATCACAAGCCTGAGTTAAGTTATAGATTTCATTTAACAATCTTTGGATTATGACAAAAAAATCGCGAAACCAAGTTGTTGACTATTGAGGAATAAGTTTTCTTGCAAACATTATTGATAATATGGTGTCTACTGGTTTATTTACACTTACCCAGTAATTTAAACGAAGTGATTTACTTTAGTGTTGTTTCGAAAGAAAATCCTTACAGCAATCAATTACGAATTTGTGAATTCTCTGCTATGTTTTTTCAATGCACATTACATTTTTTTAATAATTACAAAAACGATTTTTTTATAAGAAAGATTGTTGATTTGTCTTTGAAATCGTGTTACTAAAAAAAAAATACTTGACCCAATTTAATAAAACACAAAGTAAGTTGTGAGATTTAGCTACTTGGATTGGTCACCCACTCAATATATAAACTACTCTAAATGTGATATAATAAGTATTTTTCAAGTAGGTATACAATTGAGTCGATAGAATAGATCGCAAATCTAATTGTGCAAAAATCGTATCTTATTAAACAGGATAATAATATAATTTTTAATATATTCTAATCTTACATACTGTTATTTAAAAACACATCACATTTTCCAGTAGGTTTCCTGTTGCCTACTTTCTTGTACCCTTGTCAAATTTCGTGGGCCATCTATTAATTATAAAAACTGACATTTATTCTTCGTGAAGGTTTTCATACTCCATTTAAATTTTTGAATAATACTGATTGCAAAAACACTGATGATGGTATCTATGATATATTATAACTATAATAATTAATACATGTGTTTTTAACACAGCAAGTTTTTTTTACAATGATATCCATTGTGTCAAATTTGAAAAAAGAAACAATAAAGATTCATTCAAAATCGAATGTTTTTTACAACAGTCAGTATTTTTCAAACTTTTTTTCACGTATGAATGAATACCTTCATGGTTAAGCGTATAGTTTTAAATCGTACACAAAAAACGTTGTAAAAGTACTGTACAACACTAAATATAGCATTGTGGTTTTAATGAGAATTACTTCGTTCTTCAGTAGTGGTTTTTGGGCTTTTACACTCTCATAATAAAAATCATTTAACGTTAAGATGGTCATAATTCTCACATGATATATAATATATTTCAATTTTACCCTTTGTGTGATTTATAATCTGGAACACAAATAACCTGAGAATCATTGTCCTTCTCACATTTAATAAAAGTCTTTCTTTTCACTCGTTTAGCAAATACGCATAGAAATTAATTGATGCGGCATTCCCGAAACTTGATTGTTGGCCAAAAAATTATATGCCATCAGTATGTTGTTGATTTATTGGATGGTGCATTCCTCTGCGTTGGACTGTGCATCTCTCATCTGCTGCTTTGTCTTCCTCGAAGATCGGCGGATGAGAGATCTGGAGCGAGGTTTTGCCTTGGCATCTGCCGCTTCGGAAGTGCTTCCTGCTGCCAGGTGACTTGGCCTTCCTTCTGCAGGACTTGGCGCTCTGTTTTTACCTATAAAATTAAATCGAGACGCTCAAATTTTTTAAAGTCTGGTATAATAATAATATTTAATGTATTTTGAAGCAAGATCCGTTGTTCATTTATTTAAACAAAACGTATTTATGAATGATAATAAAAGAAAACGAAAAGATATGCAATTAAAAAATGATAGTATGAGATAGTCGGAGATAGTCAAGTAGAATTGTGAACAAATGTGTGCAACTTGTTAGCTTTATATAGTGGGCTTTAATGAAACGATACTTCAAGTATATTCAATCCAAGTTCAAATTAATTTATTACCACTCTAATTAATTTGCTCATTCATTGCTGTATGTTATTATTTTACAGAAGAAAAAATGAAGGATTTATTAGATGATCAAAGCTATACATAACTGAATTAGAATAAAAATAACTTTAGCATTTATTTGTGGGCTGTTTAATATTTTGAATGACAAGTATTCATCTCGAAATAAGTTGAAGCAGTAATTAGAAAAACAGCAGACACTAAGAAAAATGTTTTTTAAAAAAATTGAACCTAAGGAAACAAAATACGCCAATTAGTTTTCAGACTAGTTGGACGTCCGACGGTAAAAACTTTCCCCTTCCTTTGAAAACATATTCTGACAGCTCTAATTTTTAGCTGGTAAAATATTTACTAGGTATTTTTTTTGACATCATTCAGTAACCGCACGCAAGCTTGTTTTAACAGTTGAATTCACGTTTTCTCGTTTTTTTGCGTGCGATTTATGCTATGCTGTTTCATTTTTATTACATTAATATCCGCTTTTACGTTTTATTTCAGCAATTAATTCGATAATGCAATAATTTAAAATATTTGTTTTATTATTATTAATACAATTAAACACACTGAATGTGAATGACTATCATTGAAATGTATACTAAAATATATAAGTACATATGCGTCAATCGATTCAATTTCAACAAATACATTGAAGCGTAAATAATCTATTTGACTTGAATTAACGATGTGCTAGAAGATACCCTGAAATCAATTTATGTCAGTACAAATCGACGTAACACATTTTACAGGAGGCATAAGAAACGTTTTTTTATTGATTTTTTGCCAAGTCAAAACATCGAATATACACGACCCTGAAGTACTCGAAGTTAATATACTGGTATTTTATTGAATGCACCTGATATTATTTAGTAAATTCTTTAAGAAAATGCTTTTTGTAAGCCCCTTCATCCTGGTCTGAATTTTCATGGGCCATTCTTTTTTCAAACGCTTTTCAAAAGCTGAATTTAGATACTAATTCGACATTTGCAACTTACATCATTTTGATAGAAATTTGTACACAATAAGATTATCGAAAAATATGTTTTTTTAAACTATGGATGTTGTCTTTTTGCCTTTCTACAGTCGTAAATGTATTTGTTTTTTACTGTTTATCTGTAACGCAGCTTACACGCACACACTATCTCTCTGTCAGTGTATACGTTTCGTTACTTAAAAGCATATTGAACGAATACTGATAGATGAATATGTCACTTAGTAATATTTTCTAGTAGTGTTATATAATTCGACTGGGGAAAGGAAAAAGTACGTAACCCACACATAAAAAATTTTACAAGAGACACAAAAAACGTTTTTTGGTGATTTTGGGCCAAAGGAAAATTATGAAATATACACAACATTATAATGCGCGTAGACTGATAAACTGTTTCTTAATTGATTTTATCTAATATTAATTTAATATTTTTTTCAAAAAAGTCTACATGATCGCAAGTTTCGAAGGCTATTTTTTTTGAAACTTAAAACTTAATTAAGATACTTATTCGGAATTTTCAGCTAACATCCTTTTGATAGAAAGTGTATCAAATTATATTCATTGTGATTATCGAAAAAAGGCTATTTTGAAAAAGTGTAGGTATCGTCCTTTTTCCTTTCCAAAGTCGATTTAATTAATTTATTTGTTAAAAATGTACCTAAATTTAAACGTTTTTCATTAATTATTTTTTTTACTGGTCAAAAATATAAAATTAGTATTAAGAAAAGACAATATTCTTTTGTTTTTTATTTTCACTTTATTAATAAAGGTCAGGACCGGTTTCGCTCATGGTGAGCATCGTCAACTGAATTACGTGTCACACTGAGCAAAATTGTCATTGTATTGTCTTTTCTTAATATAATGCCTTTCCACCAAGTATTGACAGTGACCACTCTAAAATTACATAACATTAATGATGTATTATATTATATCCTTTCCCCGCTAGATATCCGTAGGAATATTTATTTTCTAGAAATAAATTACATCAAAACGTATAATAGTCGTAAAGCGGTCTGAGAAAAAATTGAATTACTACACAGGTTGCCAAGACACGACGGCTGCGTATGTAAGTAAGTACATCGTTTTCCCTTTAACATCACATTCCACATAATAGATTCCCCTCCTGTGATGTAGCCGGAAACGATAAAATAGCGTGAATTCTCATGGGTCGATCAAATCCCCGGACGCGTACAAATTACGTGAATCCAAAAAAAAAAATCTGAGATACTAACGTCTCGGGCTTTTCTGGTAATCCAGCCGTATTTTGTACTCAGGAAGCGTAAGCATTTTGGTATGTTCCGTAGCAACTTCTTAAAGAAGTCTCCGTAAGATATCTTTTAAGGATTTACAGATCAAAGACAAATGCGTTTTTTTTTGCTAATGATTTTTTAAAACCTTTTCCTATCCCAGTGAAAAGCATTTAAGCTCTTAATACCGGAATATCAACATACGTAGTTCTAAGAATACTGCTTGTTATTGACCCTCCAGAGACGAGAACTTTTTTCGATAAAAAATATTTTTAAGCCATATTGAAATCACGGATAACTTTTATTCCTAACAAAATTTAAAAAAAAGTCGTTTTATAAAAACCCCGCAAGACTATATGGTCAGGCTCATCTTTTTATTACCGTGTAATATTGTGTACGGACAGTAGTAAAAACAAAAGTGACCGTATGGGCACGCAAACATTCGGGGTTGAAATATAGCTAAACTATAGAAATTTTTAAAAATATTTACAATCTGATCTCTTTAGATCAACATAATTTCAATTCAAATATATTAGTAAAATAGCTGTAAATAATTTGATGTTTTGATAAAAAAATAACTAACAGTTTCAAAAAGTTCGTTAAAAAAAACGGAAATTCAAAAAATCGCATGTGCTTTTGGTGGCCGTTTCTTTCCCCGCGGCTGATGACTAACTGAAGTCTGTACCCTTCTTAATCAAATATGAGTGAAAGCAACGATATTCAGGTAGAAAAAGGATGACTAGTGGGATCAATAGACAACATATGGCCACACTCGTCCTTGGAGGATTAATGCGGCTGTTCCAAGCTGCATGTTTTGCGTTGAAGTCTCCCGCTATTACGGTAGCGGGGATATCATCGGACAGCAGATTTTCTAGATCTGCTGGTTCCAGTGGACCAACTGGGCGGCAATAAATTGATATTAATTTTAATTTGCCGGCATTTTTTGTATTAACGCATATTGCGGTTGATTCTATTTTCGATGTTGCCGGTCGCGATATTTGGGAGATGCCACAGTGATCTATGTGTGATTTTATAAAAATAGCGGTTCCGCCGCCACGCGCGTGCACCCTATCGGTTCGGTGGGTAACATAGTTCGGAAAATAAAACGGTGTCGCGGGTTTTAGAAAAGTCTCATTAACGAGTAGGGCGTCAATGTCGTGTGTTTGAAGGAAATGTTGAACTTCGTTCTTATCTTTACGAAGAGAGCCGTTGGCGTTCCAGAACGCTATCTGTAGTGAGGTCGGTTGTGTTTTAGCGGGAAAAGCAACATCAAAATACACCAGATGAAAGGTAAATTGGAGCTCGGCTCCACCAGCCCCATAATTTGATGTATAGATATCAATCAAAAAATGGAGGATTAAGTCGCTCTAACTCTCTTATTTCGAAGAAAGCATATACAGATGGACAAAGCAGGTGCGCGACTAGTAAGATTGGATGATTGGGAGAGATCCGTGCGTTTGAAGGTAAACTTTTAAATCGATTGAAAGATTAAAATTGAACTAGGATTCGAACTCTAACATACCCTCAATCAAAACGAATAACGTTGACCACATGCAACGAATAAAAAAATACAACCCAAGCCGTAATATTTTCACTTAATTTTCCATTTTCTATAAATCCATTGTTTTTAAACTTCTATTAAAACACACCAATTTATTTGAAAATAGTATTTCCAGTGTCTCTCTGTTTTCTCGAACGTCAATGATAGATAGTGGGATCACAGTGACGACATAGTCCATCAGTAATTACGGAAGTCATTCAATGAACAATAACACAATTTAAATTGTTACTTGTCAGGTGCTACAATAATACACTCGATGACCTATAATGTCCTATCTTAACTATGACTATATTGTTTTATTCGAATAAAACAAGAGTTTCCATCTCGAAATGCCGCATAGTGTTTCCTTATACCGCAGAGCCCGACTGAGCTGTTCCTAGTGGTTTAAAGGTCTGTTTGACAATACAAACTAAGTTGTATTGTACTTTACAAGATTTAGATAGAGATCTCTTATGTTAACTTGTAGGCGACTTAAAATTTATTGCTGCTAAAACTTAGAAGGTGCCTGCTAAAGACGCTTTTGCCATGAATATGGAGTAAAAAACACCCATTACTTTTTTTCAGAAAAGAGTTAAAAAGGCTTTAAACAAAGTTTAACACTCGTTATACTTTATCAAGTGGAAAAATGTGGAATATCAGTAAATTCTGCTCGGTAAAAAATGGTAATTTTCCGCCACAAGTTGTTTCTTTCTTTGAAATGTGTTTTCGGTCAAATTATTTGGAAAATATATAATATAGAAACCGGTTTTTATAACTTATTATCTTTTAGCGTAGAATAACTTTAAATGTCTTATGTAAATAAATTATTTGTTTTGTAAAGTGTAAATGAAATTTTAAAACTATCGATAAATGTAATTTATACGCACAATAGTAAAAATACTAGTGATTTCGTAATGAATTTTGAACGAACAATTTTTCAATATGTGACATTTCTCGTTAGATTGTGTTACTTAAAATTAATACACACTAATTTAAACATCGCGTGGCTATTTCAATATACAGTGAAACTTCGATTTAACGTACTGTAACAAGCAATTTCTGTAGTTTCGTTTCACTACATTTTATTTTTCCGCAATTTGCGTCTGAAATGTTAACATTCATTTAAAATTATATGTATTTCAAAATGAATTGAAGGTATTTTAAGCTTTTTTAGTAATTTTATTGAACAAACGTCCAAACCAATCGAAAGAGTTTTACACCACCACAACAAATATAATAATTATGAAATGCGTGATTTAAAAAAATATATTAGGTGAAGTTTTCTTTCTATTTGAATATATTTTTCGTCAGTCTCTCAATTAACCTAATATAGAAGTTTCACTAAGTAATATAGTTCATGGCATTCGTAAATCGTAAGCATTGTTTATTCAATTAAAGTCTTGCTCATAAATTCAATGATAAGTGTTAAATTATCAAAAAGTCTTCTTATGACTAAATATTATCACTATCCGAAATATTGTTTTAATAAAATAAATTACCGTGTAGCTATTAAAAATCCCCGAAAGCAATGTGTTGAAGTTAACATACTTATTCATTTCCGTAGAAAAAGATTTGAGAACACACATATAAGAATATATGTAACAGTATTTCTTAAGAATTCTGATAGCCTAAATGTAACAAACTATTAAACTAAGGTACGAAAAATACTCTATTGACATTTTTACTTCTAATAAAAGTAAAATATGTGATCTCAACATATGTTTTTACGGAAAAAAATATTTTTTCCTTAAGCATCAAACTATTGTACACAACATTAATAACTTCAGGATTTCGAATAAAAACTGGACAAGACGCAATTTGTTAAGTTATAATATAGCGATATTTGAAAGATATAATACCGTTTTATCATAATGTTACATGTTCTTATAAGAATACCATCGTTTCACTCTCTTGAAGCCTAAAGCATTTTTCTCTTCTTCTACGTTCTACGAGGTCGGGTTTACAATTCAATCCAATCTGTCAAGTCGTTGCCGAAATCATAATCGAGATACATTTTTAAAAGTGTTTTATTTTTATTTTATTTGAGTCAGAAATATGATACACTAGCTGAAAAGGGTGCTGGGAAAATCAATCTATGAATTTGTATATAGTTTGGATTTTTTGTCTTTTTGAATGTAAATAAAAATATTTTGTTTTTGTTTATATCAACAATGTAAAATTGTTTTTTATCGTTTTATTTTATGATATAGATGGTGCATTGGCGCCAGATGTTCACTGAGCAGGCAACTTCGAAAAATCGAAACCGAAGTTAAATATTATGCAGTAGAGTGAAAAATGCGCCCTATCGAGTTCAGTAATAAAAAAAATATTCAAAAAAATGCTTGTTTCGTCTGGGTCATTGCACGAATAGTCCTTGATGTCCCTCTTCTTCATATTATAAATGTATCTAATCTCTAAACACCTATTGATAAAATAAATAATGCTCTTCCTCTATTTAAAAAAAAAGTTTTTTTGAGCTGTCTGATTAATAAACTGGACAGTTGATATAATTTAAGATTTCGACTGAAGGTGCTTGGTGGAATTTCAATATTAAATTTGAATGGACAATTGATGTTTTGTGTTTTTCTTTTTAAAATAAATAAATAACGTATAAGAGGTCAAGATTACCATTACCTTTACTTGTTGCACTAACATAAGCACTGGAACGTCTTTTGAGTCCAGTAGTGTTGTCATCTCCAGGTTTCGGCATAATTTTGGACAGTGTTAGAAAAGTGCGAAAGATTTCCTTGACGTTGTAGTCGCTTTTGGCAGAGCACTCCAAAACTTTTGCCCTGGAAATAATAAAATAATAATACTTTTACAAATCATTCAGGAACTGTAAACTGTTTCACAATTTTTCATTTAATTAAAATTCGATACAAATAAGCATTTGATAGTTAGTTAGTTAGGAATTTAATTCGACGAACTTTTTAAACCACAGAAATATGTCCCATGCTAAAGAAGTTTAAATTTCCAATGAAAATTTGGGGTAAGAAATTTAATAAAATAAAAATAAAAAACCAAAACTTTTTCCGACAGTTGTTTTTATTCAACAAATAACCTTAAATTTATTATTTATAACAGCTTGTTCATACTATTAATTTTATGTAAAGATGATATTTATAAAAATTTTCATTTGAAATTTATATTATTTCTGTGGGTCACTTATTGCTTCAATACAATGTAAATACGCGTCATAAGAAAAACACTGAATGCACTATTTGCGTGCTATCATTTTTTATTGTCATATATAAAATATAAAGGAAGTTAATATAATATTAAAGTGAAAGAATATTAGTATAATTTATTTCTACATTTATTATTTTATATGAGCCCTCAAGAGGTAAAGTGAACCAAGAAGTAAAATAATAAAACTTTTCTATTGGATTTTTAAGTAAAACCACGACTTTACTTGGTGTTATGGTTGATTGCATATATTTATTTTAGAGAGATAACACTATTGCAGTGTATATTTACCGACCTGACTTCACTTTTACGATACTTAAAGACATGTAGAATATTTCAACTCATCCAACTATTTTTTCTTTAATACCACAAAGCTCACTTCACCTCTCATGGGCATATATCAAAGTCGATATTTTTTTCGGCTTACGTCCTCATCAGATCTATGTTAACTTAGTTATAATATACTGGCATAGAAGATATACACAATTCGTTTTCTCATATATTCTAAAATCCTTACTTATATTGAAAAATACAGTATTATATGTTATAAATTGACTTTATGTTTTCCCGGAGCTATAAATATGGTATTTTTAAGAAGTATTCACAGCAAATTAGTTTAAATTGAAAGCTCTTAGAATGAAGATAGATTTCTAATTGTTTGGGCCTTAAAAATGTCATTGGCTCGATTGTGTCTATTAATTTCTAGTTGTTTTAGTGCATTTAGCTTAGTGTCATTACACATATGCAAACTGGGTGAACATTTATGCAATGCGGTTTTTTTATGATATGAGTCGATTTATAATGAAATTATGCTAAGTAAATGTCAAATCAATCAATTAAGTAAATGTTGTTTATCCACTGTTGAAACGAATTTACATTTAAGAAATAAAATAAAAAAATGTATTAAATATGTAATTGGCAATATACGCTTACCTTAATTTGGGAAGTTCACAAAACACCCATTCTGATACGTCTTCTATTTGAACTTCCCTGTGGGTCGAAGCCAAGTCATGCTTGTTTCCGGCAATAACAATGGGGATTTCCTATGCAAACAACAAAATATAATTAATAAATCATATTAAAGCGGATATCAAACAGAGGATGACCTTAAATTGTACAAATCACTTGTACAAGCAATGCTGAATTAATAACGAAAATGTGTATGTAAATATAATACACCATATTGTGTTATACGTGAATTGTAAACAAATTTCACATGAATAAAAAAAGATCGCGAAAATAAATTTTTGTATTCAAGTTTTTTTTCGAAAAAAAAATCTAAAGTTTATAAAACCCGTTTTTGCGCATTTTGTCAGGTAACATTAATCGTTAAATATGCCGATAAAAACATTATTCACTACAACAGGTTTAATCTTTATAATAGTGCATCACATCCTGTCAACGACGGCAAACTCTTGACTGAAGCAATCTTACTTTACATTCAGTGGCGGATTACCCCATAAGCGCAAGAGGCGCGCGCTCGAGGCCTCCAAATTTTAGGGGTCTCAAAAATAGTATATAATATATAAACCATTGTATTGTAATTTCAGTTGTCAATATTCATTATTATTCTACGAAGAGTTTTGTAGCACTTATATTTTATTAAAAAAATAAGGCTTCTAAATTTTTTGGCGCCTGGGGCCTCCAAAGTGCTTAATCCGCCATTGTTTACATTTTATAATACATATAGACATCTAAATTTTCCAGCATTGTAACACCGGGCAAAAACAATACCAAAATAAGAATATATCTCTGGTAAAAAAAATAAGTTTAAGTAGCTATGGATCTATTTTACAATGCATACATGATACACATTTAATTCTTGTACACAATTAACAGCCCGTTGGAATTAAGTACCAGTATAATTATCTGTGTTCGGCAATTTGATGACTTCCATTGATTGAGTTATTTACTCTCTAATTAAGTGATAATTGAAACAGCACTATTATTGACTGGATATTGAAAAACTCAAGATTTGTGTATTTGAAAAGTAAAGTGTTCTTGACTTTTGTAAATGTTTATGTGTAATAACACATACAAATTTACAATACATCTGTATGTTATGTTAATTATTATATCGACGCCTCTAATTTTAAACAATTTTATTATACGTTAAAACATATGAGCGTATTATAAGAATGACCAGGTGAATGTAATTGTTCGATATAAACTTAAGGGTGAGTGTAGCGGTCTACAGCGACACATATAATTGAGACAAATTATGAAATTACTTCTTTACGAAACATTCGTGTAATTGATAAAATATATCTTAATAGGATTTTTAAAACATTCCAGTTGAGTAAAGCATTTATTATTATTGTGTTCCTATACAATGTATCTTATAAATGAACAGTAAAGCAAAAACCTCATATTTCTTTCAATAAATAATCGCAATTTAACTAAAACGGACTATTTATTATTGAAAATTTTATTTAAAGTAAGTAAAATCAAATATGTAAATTATTATTAACATTATTTTTTTTATGTTATCAACGATTCTCCATTTCAAAGTTACTATTTAAGCATTGTCCAGCTATGAATGTCCAATAAAAACTGAAAAAAAGTTATTGTTATTTGATTTTTTAACGTTTAGTAAAATTTTATTTCGTACAAACACTTTTAAATAATCCTTAAATTTTTGCAATTTTTAAAACAGTCTGAAGCCAAAAAGCCAGGGATGAGCTGGAAGGGGGCTCGGGGAGCTCACCCGAGCCCCTTGTTAAAATTATACGTGGCCGACGAGCCCCTTGTTAAGTAAAGAAAATCATTCATTTAAGATCAAATCAGCACCTAACTGCAATTTCTTATAAATTGTAATACAAAACAGAAGACTTTGTTGCTCCTCCATTTTTTTAATTGAAGAAGCAAACAAAGTCAACTAACGGGCCGCAAAAAAGCCAGTGAGCCACGTCATATGCATCATCTATGGTATGAAGACATTATGGCTGAGATTTACCGAGCCCCTTATTAACGTTAATATTGCCAGCCCACCGCTGCAAAAAGCTGATTCATAAACGAAGTTACATACAAAAAAAAAAAAAGAACACAGACTTTACTTTTTTTAATGATGGCTTCGAATGAATACAAAACAATTCATTTTAAAATACGGTGATTTTATCTAGTAGGTGAAAACACCAATTATTTAAAACCCCTTCTGAAGACAGTGAAAATACATATTGTCAAGTCTTATGCCACAAGCTGACAATAATGGTTTTTCGCTTTTTATTCACTATTTATCGATCAAAATAAGGAATATAATTCTTAGGCTATAAAACAACACGTTTCTTTGATTATAACACATCCATGAATATTAAAATTTGAGTTATTATTCAACTAGGTCGTAAATTTTAGACCATTATTATGTGGCACGTGCCAATCTTTACGCAACGTAGATGTTCGTAGAAGCGCCACGCCATGCGGAAAACGGTTATCATAGGCGCATAATCGGCGATACCCTCATTGTGTTATGGTTCCTTTAGGTGTAATAAATGTATATATCTGGTTGCGGGTATAAAGGCCTGTCTTCGTTTATCTAGAATAGACTCTTGAAACTCAAGATTTTAGATAAATTTGTTCCTTTATTGTGTATTGCAAGTTTAAACTATATTGCACAATATATTCCTAATGGAATGCAAATCTCTGTATTTGAATACTGCAAGATTATTCAAGGACATATTTTGAAATAAAACTATGACAAAAGGTTTTGTATTTCAACTAACTTAAGTAATATTTTTCAAAACTGCTAAACATGTAAATGACGTATTTTTTTGAGAGTTTTGAAATAGTTTTGAAAAAAAACTACTAATAAACTAATTTTAGTTACGAATTCATCCTGAAATAAATAAAGAAAAACTTTCCTTGCAGATAAATGATTTCAATCTATTCCCACAACGAATTTGTGAAACCTTACTCAACTTAAACCCTACTTAGCCTTATCTGAACCGAACTTATCCTAACTCACCTAATTGTGAAATGTAAATTAATAGAAAAACCTAAATGCCAAATTTATTACCCTATTTTCATTTGAGATAAAATACGCAATATTTAATTTTGCTATGTACGGAATATTATTTTAAGTTACAACTAATATCTTTTCGCAGCACGATTGGAGATCTTCACCACGATGAAAGCTGCTTAGAATAATTTATTTTAATATTACGCTAATTGTTTCTGGTATTGTAAAAGAAAATACACTTGTTAATTTTCAGAATGATTATTAAGTATAACTTTTGAATTCACTTAAGGTATCATAATTGATTTTAAAATCAAATTATTGTTTTTGATTTCAAACTAGTAATACTTTTTTGTACGAGATCTTAAACATTCAAATTAGTATAGATATTGAAAATTTATATTCATATTTTTTAACCAATTGTTCTTTACTACAGTAAACGTAACACTGTATCAACATGTATATATATCATTTGATAATGATCGCGATGTGTGAAAAAGGTTCTTATTATTGGTATTTAATAAATTATAAGAATTTGTACAAAATTATTAGTATACTTAAAATAAAACAAAAAATTATATTAGTGGGAAAGAAAGACGATTTTTCTTTTCAATGTCTAAGTAAAAAATTTTGATGTGTTTCTGTTTTTTTTTAAATTAAAAAATTGCTTGTTTGTTGTAATATAAGTCATTTTTTTTAAATATTTATTGCATAGCTACAAATCGGAGCATTGCAAACACAACATAAAGTTCAGGAGTGTTAGAGTCAAACAATCTTAAAAAACGGTGGCAACAAAACTAATCAAGTTATATTATATACGTACAAAAATGAATCGCGATCGGGAACCATTTCCGAACAAAATGTTTGATTATCAACTCTCCGCGATCATCTTTCAGATTAAATGCATCTATTTCTGTCATCCTTCCGCCGTGCTTTGCAGAGTCGTAGCTCTTTTGTCAAAGTGGCCGTGTAAATGAATATCTCTTTGACATGTTACTCACTTGATAGTCGGGTCTCTGCTCTCGTATTTCTTCGAAGCATTGTTTGACTGCCCCGAAAGCTGGCGCTGACGTTGTTGCATAAACCAACAGGAAGGCGTGTGCGGTTGCGATGCTCAAACGTCGCATGGCTGGAAACTGCATATCCCCTGCTGTATCCAATATATCCACCTGTACAAAACACAATATTTTTTTAAAGAAAAAAATATAACTGTGACGAAATTTGTGCTTTATGTATTATGTATATTGCTGAGTTATTCAAAACTTGTGATAAGATTGTCAGGCATTAGGATTTAGCGAATAATTTTATCATTTTAAAATTGCTCTTCCCACTATCACAAGTAAATAAAAATGATATTCTATAAATTGTGAAATAATACTTCCTTGACATTTTCGTTGATTAAAACTCACTTTGTCATTACAGTTTTGAAAAATGCTTTTTTTTGTTTATTTCTGTACATGTGAAACTAAGTAAATTTTGACCAAATTGAGATATCGACGTAGTGTAACTTTTTTCAGTAATATTGTAGAAAAACACCTTAAGTAAATAATACAAATATTATACAATAAAAATAGTAGAAGATAACTATTGATTTTTTAACACAAACTTCGTGAAGATGTTTTGAATAGCCATAGTAAAAAATTGTCATTTTTGAGATAATGTAGTTTACCTGTCATGTACAGATTTATAAATCAATAACAAGATGGTTTCCCACCAGCACCCGTTGTGTATATGCAGCCAACGTTTAATGGCCGCCTTCCACAACGCTATTGACAGAAAAAATAAGTCTACCCCTCACATTCATGGCCCGAGCAGAACTGCACGGGACTGATTTTGAACCATGCACTAATGTGCTTAAAATAATAATAATAATGAAAGTGTGACTAGCTCAGTTACTTAAATCAAGTTGATATTAAGTATCTTGTGTATAGTCTGTATACTGTTATAAATCAATAACGGAATCAATTTTTAAAAGCTTATATTTGAAGATTTATAAAATGTCGTGAAATTAATAAAAAAGAGAAAGCTTGAGAGCTTGGGCCGTTCGCCTATTGACTGAAAAATGAGTTAACCTTCACTTAAGAATATAATAATAATTGCTTATTTTACGCCAGGCGGCTCAAAGCTACGGTTACTTAGTTAAATTAAAAAGATTTTTTGCACAACTAAGGTTTAATTGGATTTATGCGTTCACTGCGACATTTTGTTTCCGTGCTTTTAATGTCCACATCGCTTTAGTAAGTAAAATAGTCACGAGGGTATGTCTGTAATGGAATTACAAATCATTCATATTTAATGAGAAGACAAACGGAAGGTTTTTGTGTTTACTACCCCGTCGAATAAATTTAAAGGCCGTCTTGTTTACATTGTCAATTTGCTTTGCATCTGTGTTGCCAAACGAGTAGAATAAAAAGGTTTTTCAGTTTATTTAGGAATTTGTGGAAAGCTTGGAAGGGTATGTTTAGACATATTTAATCTTTATAAACAGTTCTATTAACATGCTATATAATTAAAAGTATTACGTAAAGTAGATCATTTGTAATTACATTAAATAAAAAAAATATATTCTTAAATTATGTCTGCTCCCAATGTGAGGTATAAACACCTCTTCTATAAAGCATTTCAACTGAGTATTTCACACAATATCTCTTTTTGATGTACAAAACATATTTCAACTATATATAGCCACTTTTTTTCAAATCATTTATATTGGAAAACTATGTTTCATTGCATTTCATTAAAACATGAGTATCTATCTAAATTTATAACGATATTTAAAAACATTGTTGTGTAATTTTAAACAAATATCTTAACCTGTCAAATTATCTGTTGTTTTATTAAATAAACTCTGAGACGAGCTTCGTAACTAAATAATCTTTATTTTATTAAGCATCAACTTATTTAATCTTTAAAGTTGTGAAAAAGCTATTCCGTTTTTTATTGCTAAGATAAAAACCCGGTGCTTAACGTACTAATAGCTTTTATTGCAGGATCAGGTTACTAATAACTAAGTGGTTCATCAAAGTACTCGAAATATATTATACTGGATAAATAAGTTAATAAAAATAATTAATAGCTAATGTTAATCGATGGTGGTAAGTACTGATTTCGCATAAAAAAAAAAATAACCTAATCAATGTAGTTGGTACTTGGTAAGATTATTTATATTTGTGACATCTTAAAATTCCCTCCCACCCTTTAAATCCCTAAATAATGAGGAGTAAAGAGAGAGATTTGTCAACTACTAGTCTTGTCTTAGTCCTATCTTTCTATCAGTAATCTCTTCTAAAAAGATATGCTGAGAAATTGTGTAACAAACCGTAATCGTAGAAAAAAATACAAAAAAACGTTTCATAGAGACTGGTGGGATGAATCTTTGATGCTACATTAATAATTTCTATAAATTCTGACGGTGAACCAATGGCACGCGTGTCCGAGGTGGCACGTTTGAGAATTCGGATGGCACGCAAACGATTTTCAAGTTTAAAAAATCCAACTTTTAAGTTTAAAAAAATAAAATTTTGATTAAATAATCTTTTAATTATTAATTTATTCCGGTGTACTAATTTTTAAATGTTGTTGTAATTGTATTTTTTAAGCTTGTAAATAAAATTCAGAAAAAAAATCTTTTTTTTACTGCTTGGGCACGCCACACAATCAAGAAATAATATTTGAGAATTTTTGGCACGCAGACCCAAAAAGGTTCGCCATCCCTGCCCTAGACCTTATATCAGCTGACAATCAAGGCTTTATCAGCAAATATCGAACATATTTATTTGGTTCAAACTGTTGAATTGGTGTACCTTTAGCATTTAAGAACACACGCATAAGCAAATTAAAAAAATGACAAAATGCTGATACTATTTAAGCTGTCGAACATGGCAAAATTGAACCAGATAGTATACACTATTTCTAAAAGTATAGCATAGTATATACGACATGTACCACCGTATACCCTCCGCTGCAACCCTGGTGGTAGGTCTGCTAAAACCCTCTATTTAGAGCGGGCAAGGAAAAAATGGTAGTAGCAGCCTTATCCCTCTGTATACGACATTTATACAGTATCGGATAAGAGGTTACTGGGAGAGAAAGAAAACATAGAAGACATATAAGCTTTTTGATACAAATCTTAGTTGAGTTATGGGTAGAAAGTTAGAGCGCGACAAAATTTCAAACACTTTTAGCACTGTGCTATGTGAACATTTAGTTAATATGTATTCCGTATACATATACAGATCGATCGAAAAGCACTTTCATAAGCTTAAGCTGAAATATAGCTTAAATTAGTGTAGAGTTTTTGCTTTCAATTGTAATTCCATAATATGTTTTATCAATTGTCAATTTTGTTATTATAATCGTTTTTCTACAATATAATAATTAAATCACGTGATTCTACTAATTTTAGTTCAATTATATTCTATTATAATAATTCAACAATCTGCTTTGCGTGCAAAGTAATTGATTTGTAAAATAGTATGGAATTAATTATGAGAAAATAGCGACGTGATAATTAAAAATAAATTGTGACATTCAATATAAAATTTACCACAAGAAGCATAGTCTGAAATTAATTAATAATATATGCATCAAAATTTATGTTGTTTAATGAATGACATTCGTGACTTTGGTCATTTGTTTATGATTGACAAACTTGACAATTTCTCAAAATCTTGAATTTAAAAAAATAAATGTAAAAAGCTTATTGCACGTAGAAAGATTATTTTGTTTGATTGACGCTAGCAAAACATGTATATAAAATTAAATTTAAACAAAACTCTTGGGATTTTACCATTTGTCTTTTGAGCCTCTCATATGTACACTGTAAATACAATTTGCCGTAAATAATCTGCGCCGACTCATGTTTTGATGTTCAATTTTATAAAAACATGTAATATCATTAAAATAATTGCGCTTTTTGTTGGTTTTTCACTGTGAAAACTACAGTCGTGACTAGAGTAAAAAGTAAGAGAAATTTTAATAATGAGACGTCATAAGTTTACGCATTGAGTTACATAAAAAAATATTATGATTAACATAACATTGTGAAAGTATCAACATAAAGAGAGTCATAATGTAAATTAGCCAGAAGCGCGGAAAGCTTAAGTGCCATTAATTAACAACTCGGTGAAATGTTTAAGAATGTAGAATACTCACCTTGAGAGTCATGTGACCAAGATCGTATTCTCGACTGTATAAGTCCTCAACGGTGCTTCGGTACTTGTCCGAATAGGAGTTAGTCAGGAAGCGGCGGACGATGCAAGACTTCCCGACGCCAGCCCCGCCCAGCACGACCAGCCGGATACGTTCGTTGTCCCCCATATTCGAATTATTGTTATTCATTTATGAAAATAATCTAAGCCGATCGAAAACAAAAACTAAATCAAATACTGGACTGGGTGAGCACAAAATTATCGGACAGTTTTCGGACAATCGTTGTGTTTTGTCGACGGCTCGCAGGATTTAAAATGTTTCTCCATTGTTGAGTTTTGACAGCTCTTTGATGGCGCCCGTCCTCAGATCTGAAACGAGAAATATGGAAATTTTGTTTCAAACTTTGCATTGAATGTAAATTTTGTTTATACATTTTAAAACGAAAGTAAAACCACACTCTTAGCGAACAATTAAAACTTCGACGCTATTTTAATACGACTGGAAAACAAATTGTAAATGTAATAAACTTATGTTTTATTGCATTGTTTATAGAATAAATAAAAGGAGAAATATTAACACGAAGTGCTTATGAGCTTTTCTTTTGATATTTGAAACGGTAAAGTCTTGAATATTTTATGTGAACAAAAGAATATTTGGTAACAATCAAAATTCAAATTAATTTCATTATAGAATGCGCAAAGCTCTGGAAGCCTTTTAAGTATTTTTAGTTGATAATAAATAATCTA
Source organism: Himalopsyche anomala (assembly GCA_031772345.1). Classification (NCBI taxonomy): domain Eukaryota; kingdom Metazoa; phylum Arthropoda; class Insecta; order Trichoptera; family Rhyacophilidae; genus Himalopsyche; species Himalopsyche anomala. The sequence continues at coordinate 8,078,676 of CM062831.1, forward strand.
TAGGAAAAATAAATATACTAAATGCGATGAAAGAAAATATTTCACAGGATACTTAAAACCTAATGAGTGTTCTTGATTACATTTTAAGACATATCCGTGACTAATGCGATGCATAAGGTTTCTAATAAAGATTCTTTCAATAGAAAATTTTATACAAGAACTAGTTGTAACTAATTTGCTCAATATCTATATTTTATATATATATAGATTACTAGCCGGTTCCCGGCAAGCGTTGCAATGCCACTCAAAGAGAGAAAATGTTTTTGTTTTAATTGTGTTTATTAAAGTGCACGTTTTCTTTTTCTGTCTGTTTGACGTTTGCTGCCGATTGTCTATGGTACGACACACGCGCCACCTACTGTAAGTTTATTGTACTATAATCTTCGCGCAAGTGCAAGCATACTTTGTCAAAATGAACTGTATGGCAGACATACAAACATTGATTTTCATATATACAAGTAAGTTAATTTTACTATGCCTATAACATTCCCGGAAGTGCAATCAAAAAGTTTGTCAAAGTTTTATTGCAATCGCATAAAGTACGACCACACAAACATTCATTTTTATATATTAGATTATAAGATAGAGCTAAGACAGCATAAAATTAGTTCTTAGTATTTAGTTTAGTATATATTCTCTAGTATTTAAAAAATAACGTTTTCAGGAACCAATTGTGTGCGAAAGTGGAGGTCCGCCTGTATTTGTTTTTCCAAATTGATTAATAAAGTATTAAAATTTCACCTTGAAAGCAAAACCATTTTGTTGCTTAAACAAATTGCGTTATTTGACTCTGGAGGTTATTTGAAATATTCATACATAAGTAAGCCTGGAAATTTTATTTGGAATTTGCGCAATAAAGTTTTGATAATATGCTGGCAATGAGATGAATGCTGAGAGCGAAAAATTAAAGAACGCGCAATTATTAATCGTCTCTTAAGTTTATGCGAGGCTATGATTTATTTTTATAAAGTATTTAGTTATACTAAAAACCACTCGATTGCACTGTTTCAACGTTAATGTATAAGGATCAGGACCAGTTTCACTCACCTAAATATATTTTTCTCGGTTGAAAATACTCGTGGTTGTGCGAAACCCATTCTGTTCAATTAAGATGAAAAACATATTAAATAAGTGAAATAAAGTGTTTTATTTTAATAAATAATGCCTTTCCACAGAGTATTGACACGGAACAAACTCGTTAAAAGTGGAAAATATTTTGTGTTGTATAACATTTAAACGTTGTTTCTTTTAAAAATAAGAAATTAAAAACTGAATTTAAAAAATATTGGATACGATTAAATATATTAAATATATGTCACTGAGTGCTAAAAAAATTATCAAGATAAAAAGTAAAAACTGCTCACTGCTTAATCATTTTGTGATGTATTTGACGTTTTTAAGATATTGACACATAAATCATTTATTCGGGTTTTTTTACAATATTGTTAAACTTATTTCATTAATTATTTTATTATTTCAACACAGTATTTGATAAAACACTTTCAACCTGTTTTAAATGAAAACTCTAAAATTAAACATAACTAACACACGGGGGGATAGGTAAAATTTAAAAGGAAATTGTATAAACATAATAATAATTCTATTCTGTTATTTTCCATAATCGTACAACATCTTTTTGTATAGTTTACAGTATTTTATCAGATAAACGTATCCCTACGAGCGAGACGAAGTGATATACGGAGTAGGAAGTGTGAGAGAGACTCATGTCGACGCTTATGGTGGAAGATTGAGAAAAAGTTTTTTTTTTTATTTATTTCCTTGCTTATCGACTTTTTTAGAATTATAGTAACTATTGTTAAAAATTATGTCCGTGAATATGCTGAGTGAAGTTAATGTTAACAACTTAATTTGATTTCCATACGTTTTGTCTCTAATAACCTAATTTACACTGACGTCAGTTCAATTTCATCCGTGTACTGTCGATGCCGATGAACAAAATTTTATCGATTAAATTTTAATACTTAATTTCCATCAAATACCTTCAGTTGCATTCCTAATTATTAAAAAAATATATTGATATTTTAGGAACCCTCTACGACATTAGATTTTTTTTCTTCCTTAAAATAGTTATTCAAAATAAATTTTAATATACATCATTATGTAAAAGTAAATCGATAATCGGACCAATCATGTCCAATAAAAGCACACGCAAGCACGAATCACTTTTATTTTATTCAGACAATAATGTCTTGGCTTGCCAAGACATTACGCGCGTTCATGGACGCTCTCTGGTACACTGCACATATACCTCAACATTGATCCTATCCTCAACCACATAGTGAAGCTGTCGATTTTTTTTTACAGCGACAAAATAGATCATCCTTTTTTTTGCCATGTCCGCTCCCAACATGCAGCATATGGACTCCTAATGGAGTTTATCTCAACGGAAAATGTTTCTAAAAGAACTGCTTGTTACTCAGTTGCTCAACCTCTCTTTTTCCAAAGAGAGTAGGAATAGAAGGAAAGGGCTAGGACAGGACTAGTGGTTAGCTAATCGCTCTCTGTACGCCACGTTCATAGGATAGGATGGGTGGGAGGGGGGATTCAAGACATCACATACATCCATGCCATTGAACAGAAATTCATAAACTGATTGAAAAATCAATTTATAAAACTGCCCGTACTGGGATTCGAACCCGAGACCTCCGTAGCGGTAGTCAACAACGTTGACCACTCGACCACACAGGCGGCATCATCATCACCACACAGGTGGTAGATCATCCTAACCCAACGATAAAAACATTATTTGACGATTACATAGACTATCCCCATACGTACAACGTGAGGCCACGAAGGGTTATTTTGCTAAACTCCTCTTACTTCCACCACTTCTTATCTCACCTGCCTGGTTGACAATGTCAAGCCCCGGACAGATGAAAAGGACACTGACCACAAAAAAAGGAGACGGACTCGGGCACCAAAATCACTAAATATATAATGAACAAAAAATAGATATATTACAAAAACCCTAGCTAGATGAAAAGGAGATTGAAGCTAAGCTCCATAGTTCCTCATCAAAAGATGAATGGGAGGAAGAAGACTAATAAGAATCAAACAAGCACTGAAGAAGAGAAAAAAAGGGAAAGAAGTAAAACGATCAAAATACAAGAGAAGAAAGAGAAATAGAACAAGAGCTCTTCTCTATGTAAAAGATGAAAGACACCAGTCATTCAGTCAGTAAAAATGAAAATGGCTTCAATAATACCTATGCGTCATTGAATTCTCGTTTATTTAAACTGAAAAACGCAGTTTTTTGCAATTAAAACTGCGAAAATGTTCTGTTTGAACTCAATGGCTGGCAGATTTAAAAACTTTGAGATTATTCATATTATACCGCATCTATATAAATTATATTTTGCATGAACTGACTGTAAATAAAAATGCTTTACGCACGAGTTCTGGACTTTTGCTAAAAGTTTATGTGCTGTGGAAGTTGAGGATATCAAACGATTAAACAAACTGCGAACATAGATAGATTAACTCGGCGGTAAGTTGAAAACTGCACTAGTACTTTGTACTGAATTTCCGATCTTTTTATATAAATTTTGTTCATATCTTGAACTCAAATGGTTCATGTAGAACGAGGTAAGTATTATTTTATACACGTATAAAACTATGAAATATATTTATTAGCCGTTCCTTCAACTAAGAAAAAAAATAGAAATTATATTAAAACATATTTTAAGTATGAGCTTTTAAATATTAAACATTAGAAAATCGAGCAAAACGCTTGTCAATCATTGTCGTTGACATAACGTATTTCCAATTAACGAATATTTCGTCTATGTAATACGAAAAGCGGCTAATTGACAAAATGATATAATATCGGATCTATAAACAAATTAAGTTTTACCTTATATACATACATACAAAAGCATTTTTCTGACGCCTATATAAGAATTGTTATATTGTATTTAAAAAGATAAAAGTTTCAATTAAACACAATTAAAGACTTGTTTGTCACAATGTTTATGAAAACTGAACAAGTATTTTTTTTTGACTATTTCTTAACTCGATGGCTGCCACAAACGAGATATCTCGTAAAACTTGTCGTGCTCAACACGCCAGAGACGAGTTATATCGTCAACAACTAATTCATTACATAATTAGAAATTATAGCCGGCGTACTAGGTAATTACTATTAATTATCTACGGCAGCTAAATGGTTAATATATCGTATACATTGAACAAAGTGAAAAAGATTTTTAATAGCGTTTCTCCATAATAATACCACCAGGTTACTTTTTGCACTTTCATATTATGAGGGGTGTATTTCCAAAGTAAACTTTTAAAAAAATTATATTTAAAAAAAAAAAATTGACATTACAGCTTACGCCAATGCGTCAAATATTTTGAAGTTAAAAGATCATACGAGATATACTCGATGAGAATTTTTGTAAGTCACATGAGATTAATTCAAGGAGAATTAACTTCACAAACACCCATGTCTTAGATCTGAAATTAAAATTGAAAAAATCCAATTTAACATTGACCTTACCGGGAATCAAACCCAGACCCACCTAATCGGTAGAGCGAGCTCTAACCAACTAGACCACAGCGGACGACAATATTTCACTTTAACATTTTTTTTACCAAAAAACAGGATGTATTGCGTATCTTTCCTAAGTCAGTATAATATGTAATATACAGCTGAGTAAATGTAGGCTTAAACATAGTTCTGATGAAGGCATATGCCGAAATATCTATCAACTATGTATAATAATAAAAAAAAAGTTAGAACTAAAAACTTTGTTATTTTTGTTACCTCATTAAAATGGAGTTCCACCAAGTAAATGCCAATTCAATCAATGTTATTTCTGTTGCAAATTGTACTCAAAACTAATTAGCTATTTTTAACTAAATTTGCCGTTTAATTGACAGAACGCCATTGTAAATGCAGTTTTCCCATTGGTTAATCTGAAATTTTGTGTTTTTAGTACTCATTCTGAAATTGATTTTTCTAATGTATTGTATGCTTTGATGTTCTTGCATACATATAATAATTGTTAAAAGTGTTATCTTTTTCATCCGTAACTCATTTTTGTCTGGTAGTGGAATGAGTTCACCTTGGAAATATCCCCCTTATATATAACTCATTTTTGCATACAATTTCAGTAAGTCACTTTTACCACTTAGACTATTTGTCTGATCTTTATCCGATAAGACAATACTTACGTAAATGCTAAACCCTGACGAGAAATGATTATTTATTAAACGTTTTAAATAATTAATACATTTTGACAGAATATTAGTTTTCTACTATTAAAATGAAACATCATATTATATATATAGCTGTTTTGATGTTGTGGGTAGTAAAACAAACATATAACATTGTCTGTTTTGTGTGAGCACTGACGTACTTATCCTCTTAAACCCTAAAGTCGTGTGTGGAAGATTAGTTCAACATGTTTACAAAACATTTTCAAATTGAATAATCAACAGTCGTAAACGTTTAAGCTTTTATAAACAATAAATGTCTGAAAGCTAAACGTCTTTTGCTTTGTGAAATTAACACTCGAAGCTTATAAGCATTTTATTTTAGTAATATTGTTAGCAACAATTCACCTGGTAAAAAATAAAGATTTTTATCTTTTATTATATAACGACATTTGTGTTGATATGAAATCCAGTTGGGTGAATGCCAAATTAATATTTTTTTTAATTTGAAGACAGTATCATTCTTATACTGGTTGGATTCCAGTACGGAGAATAGCAAAAGTGGTTTGCTAATTACTATATAAAGATTTTCTTTGCACCATCCATAGATTTTTTGAAAAAAAAGATCGAACAATTTAATAAAAACTAGTCCATTGACACAGTAGGGCTTATTGCCACCCGCTCCCACTACCACTTTTGTGATAAAACTGGCAGAATTTTAAAATGTGTACCTAAATTAATTATGTTTAAATTTTGTTATCAGGTAACCCGTAATATCAATTGTTTTAGTGTTTATGGCCTTAAATGGCAACATTGTTTATCGATACCGATGTGATTTTTGTTTTTTTTTCTTCCTTGCTCTTTGGGACACGAACCTAACACAACGTGTGTGGGGGACACTTCCCGGTCTCTGCAACGTGGTTCCAGAGACCTTTAGTTGTAAATTTACTTTCAGTTCTTTTTCTTTTGCGGCTTTGTTTTTTTTTCGTCCGAGATGAAATAACTGATATTTTTTTCATTAAAAAAAAAAAAGATTAAATTCATTTTGTCCCCGCGCGGGTGGTAGCTTCAATTTTTGTTATTTTTTTTTAACATTTATAAAATCATGTGAGCAAGCTAGGTTGTATAATAATTATTGTGTACTGTGTTTTGTGTTAATTAAAAATTTTGTCTGTAATTAATTCGGTGATGGCAAGTTCTTAAATAAACGTTTCCGTGATAGTAGAGCGATTGGTTATTTCATTTCTACCTACCTGTTTACTTCGAGTTTATACCAAACGGTATCAGTCTTAATGACTTTTATTAGTGGGGATTTATTCTTGGGGCTTAACATCGTAAACAATAGTAGAAATTTCTCACAATAAATGAAACTCACTCTAAAATAAATTACGAGTAATGTTACCATTTAAACTTCACAGTAGACGCTTATACGATTGGAAAATAATAAAAAAATACTGCAAGTTGTTTGTTCGACATAAGCAATTTTAAATTATATCCTGTGAGAATAAAGTTTATAGCACCGTATTTTGATTCAAGTTTCTTTGTTTCATACGCTGTTGCTGTAAATCCTTACAACCTTTCGACTATAGCAAAGTCCAAACTATCGTATACACCCAATTCTGTGAAATAAGGTTGCATACAACCCGTTCAACTTTGAAGCTGCATTATATTGCCGACATGAAAATCGGAACGGTTGTCTCTTTGAGATCAAGAGCAAGTCAAGTTACCTCGAGATCTGACAATATTGCATTGTCTGAATGTCACAAGATATATTATATTTTAGAATATTACTACCAAATATATCGCTTTGCAAGATACGAAGTATTATGAACGAGATGATGAACGCTTAAAATAAGTTGAACCCCTATCAAAATTAACAATGAGTAATAATACAAACTTTTCAAACAAATCAATTTATTAGTTGCCAGCGCCGATTTTTTTATGATTGGAAAATAAATATTCTGGGTAAGATAATATTTGTAGCGCTTAGAATCAAAACTCACATTTTGCATTTTTGAGTAAAGTATGCCAAATGAATCGAAATTCATCAATACATGTTTACAAAAACAGTTGTGTACTAAAAAAATATTTGTAAACAATGTTGAAACCACTGCCAAAGATCACCATTGGTGTCAAGCTCACATTTAAAAATGAGCCAATCGGCGATCTGTATTTTTTATATTTTAAAAAGTATAATTTTCATTTAAAAAATGTCTTATTTTTTACTTAGTATAAAATATTCATAGTAATAATTAATACTATTTTGTAAAACTACAAAAAATACTGCTCTTATGTTTTATTTTGCGATTTTTTCAAAACTCGATTTTCGAGAACTACTTTATTTACTTTTGGAGAATTATAATGAAGTTGAATTTTGGCTATATTTTACGAATTATATTATACGGTATAACAGTCAAACGTGTAAAATTTTGAATTCAATTTCTTGATAGTAAAACAACCATAATATGTACTACAAACAATGTAATATATTTTAACAAAAATATTGAAAATAAACAGAAAATGCTCACAGTAACCACAAGGATTCTGAATAATATGTCCAAAAATAATTATAAAGCAGGCTGTGTTTTAGTTTAAATTGTTTTTTGAATATTGCACGGTGTTGTTTCATATCTTTAATATATACAATATAATATATTATACTTGAGTGGTAATTAAATGTTAAATATTATATTATGTTAGTTATAATGATTCCAATGTTATTTCATAACAATATACCAGGAATGATTGGGAAATGTGATTATGTTGCTCTCTGTGGTTTAGTTAATAAGTGCTTGACTTTTCCGATAAACTATGTTTGGGTTCAAATCCTGGCAAAATTAACGTAAAATTAAGAATTCTTTTCAATTTACATTTGAGATATAAGATGAGACTGTTAGTGATGTAAAATTTATTTGAGTTGATCTCAAGTGACTCAATTTAAAAAAAACGTATTTATCTGTAACTTTTTAGTAAGTCTAAATGAACAGCACAAACAATCCTCATTTTCAGTGACAGACTTTGAACAAGTATCGAATACATGTATATAAAATTATAAGATTGAAAACAAGTACATAATTTGATTTGTTTTCATTCATGTATTTGAAGAAGTTGAAACGATGTCTAGTCAGTGATTTTTTTTCTGAAACGTTTTTAAAATCTCAAGAGGTTGGTCAACGAAACTTTACACTTAGCAAGCAATCAATGTGTAAAAACTGCTACGTGCTGTGCTTATACATATATCTAAATAAGTTTAAATTCTTTTTTTCAATTTAGCGAGATTGAACCAATAATAAATTAGATAAAATACTTTTTCACTGGTCAACAGAAACTGGTAAGCAGACATTTAAAAACATTTTTTATATTGATTTTATTAAGTAATTACTTTCTGATAGCATTATTTAATAAGGCCTGGAAATGAGAAAGTTTCAAATAAAAACAACGAAAATGCTTATTAAATGTTATAAACAGTAATTTATCCAATGTATCAGTATGTTGTGGTCATTTATTAAATTGAATGGCTAGTAATTTATGTAAAACGGTGAGTATTGAAATTAAGTGGTCAATTATTTAATTAAATAGCTAGTTTTAGTTTGACAGCTGGTAAGTTTTATCCAAGATGGAGTGTAACAATTATATCCCTACCCCTCACTCCCAAAAGGAATCGCAAGAGGCAAATTTGTATTCAAATAGAAATAAATATATGAAATTATATTTTTGTATTAAAAAACAGATATTAATAGGATTTAAATAAGTCTGAAGTTCTCGAATAACATGACCATACCTTATTAAATTGCTCAACAACATTTAATCGTTTTTATATACACGCATACATACATACATGATATAAAAAACAATTTTATTAAAAATATATTTTCCATAGCTTACTGACCATTTACAATGAAATGCTGTCAAAAAATCATGACCAATTCGACAGAAAAACGAATTATAAAACCTGTTATAAACTGCATCTCATGCAAAGAATTTTGATAGTGTCACTGATGCAGACTGTAATTGAACGAAATATTAGAAAAACAAACTGCAGCAAAGATCCATACATTTCTTTGGAAACAATGTTAAGTAAGGTAGAGCTGGCGAAACAATTCTCGCTTATCAAGCTGAATAGCAGCAGATCACGTAAAAGATTATTCCAACATCGACTTTTGTCTATGCATAAGTTTTCTCTCTTCGTTTCACATTAGAATAATTGATTTTGAATATTTAGATGTGGATATTAAGTTTTCAGTTTCGCTATTTGAAAAAAAATCAGATTACGGTTACATGATTTAATTTAAGATTTCGACTGAAGATGGAATTTCAATATTAAATTATATACATTCACACAAGTGTTGAATTCAAAATTTACAGTACAGCAGGATGCATGCGACAAAGTATTAAAACCAATATGTTACAGAGCGAGAAAAAAATAACAAATTTAATGTTGTTTTGGCTTAAGCCCTAAGTTTGTGACTTCTAAAATGGTTGTTACCCATTTTCCTGTTACGAATTCAACTGGAAAATTAGTAAAGTGCAGCCATTTTCTGCATCTATAAAGTTCCTTTTGACTTCAAGTTGTGATGTTAATACAACTTTATAATCAATGGTTGATTATAATGTTTATAATAAGTAAACTTTGCTGAAAGATGTTGAGCAAGCGATGATGTGATCGAGTGTTTGCGAATCGGCAAATACGAGGTTTTTAAAATTAATTATTTAAATTACGAGGAATTGGGCTTGATTAATTATTTGTATAAGAGAGAAATTATCGTTCAATTGAAAATGTTAAAGTTCATAAAATATGAAAGAATTGTTTTCATCTAACAATATTGGCGATGCACGATAATTCATAATTGAAATTACTTGTATAGTGTTATTATCAAAATGGAGCAATATTCATAGAAACAAATTCTAAATGAAGAAAAGGTATATTTTTGTATTAATAATATTGTTTTTTTTATGAAAATATAAATCCATATATAAAAATATAACATGACTATTTGTAGTTTATATTTGGGGGCATATCGTAACAATGCGCTTATATACGTAACATAATGCGAATGCTGGGAGAGATCGGGTTTGTGACAGCGAGTGTTAAAAAAACGATAAAATATAGCACTGATATCTCAGTAAATTATTGCATTAAATAATATAATTCACTGCCTCAATATAAATAACTAACGGTGAATTAAACAATTTTTGTGAGAATTTTGGGTAAATTATTTAAATAATTAAAGTTTCGTATACTTTTTTCGAAAATTGAGTATATTTACTTTTGTCGAGATGTTCAATTATGAAAGGATGTAAAATGTAGGGAAAATCGGAATTCGGAAGTCATACCCCTCTTTTCTGAGATGAGAAGTAAAATAAATTGACTTAAGGAAGGATACAAGTTGTTGGCTTATAGCCAACTCTATCCGAATTGGTTATGTTATGTATACTCAACACCATAGCATACTATATTTTATTCTTTATGACATTCTATTTTCAAATGTTTTTCGTGCATTAGAATGAAACAATTGAAGTATGAAACTATAGCAGTTTAAAGAAAACAATTGCAACCTGTTAATCTCACCATTTTCTTCTTGATTATAAGATTGATTTATAAAGTGTAAATTATGTTATCAGAATAAAGTTGAACCAACATATAAAAGTGTTTCAGTAAAATTATAAACATAACAGTTAATCTTGACAAGGATGAAAAGAAAATATAATATACTTTTAGATACAAATGACTTATGAATTCATACCCGTAATTGCGACTCGCCGTTGGCATTAAAACCTAAAAAAGTAACCAGTTTTGACAGTGTTTGGCATAATGGCACATACTACAAGAGCCTTTAAACTAGGTGCTTACTTGTACATAAGACATAGCGAAAAAGAGATTCTTCTCGAGAAAACCTTTATACAGAACTGTCAGCAGTATCTCAGTAGAAAAAAAATGTATACGTTGTTACGTTTCATTAACCCACTTACATAGTCCCTTTTTTCCGTGACGTAGAATAAAACTTTCTTTTATTTTGTCTTATTTTCGAGTGAGTTCCTCCGAATAATATTTTAACAAAATGATGCTCGTAAAACACACACAGGAATCTCAAACTTTTATGGATATTTTTTATACGACGACGTTTTAAAACGTATCCACTTTTTGTTGTCAGATATTATATTTTATTACTCTATTTTTCATGTGAAGGTCTCGATTTATAAAAGAAAGTTTCAAAAATGCCCGAAGCTCTGATAACAACTTCAAAAATCGTTATTCATTTTCGAAAAGTTCGCTAGCATGGAAAACAGCAAAATAAGTTTGAATTGTGGCGATTGTAAAACATAAGAAAAATTTTGCTTTAAGTTTGAATGTATTATAATATATTGATTCATAAATTTTTTGTTTCATGATTTTTCAAAAATGTTTATTACTTTTGATAACCGGAAAATATGTGACATTGTACAATTAATTATTTATCGATAAAATAGACTGTGAACAGACTATAATTTAGAATAGAGTTCAAATACTGTAAATTAAATAATGAAAGATAAACAATTAAAACACTTTTTTGCTCTGTATATTTATTGCATTATAACGCTTGCCTTCCGACGGTATTACTTTACGGTTGCGAATCATGGCACCTGACTCATAAAAACCGTATACTGAGCGTCGAGAACAGATGCTTGCGTCGGATAATGGGGGTGAGGTGGTTTGATTTTGTGAGGAATTCAGAGATAAGGGAGCGTACAAGACAGCATCCAGTCACGTCAGTGGTTATGGAGAGACGTTGGAACTGGCTGGATCACGTGCTGCGGATGCCTCCGGAAAGCCTCAATCCTGCCTGCCTCTTCTTTCGACCGGTGGGATTCCGGCGTCCCGGACGTCCGTCGGGTACTATCCATAGGATGTATTCAGCGGAACTGATGGATGCAGGCATGTCATGGGAGGAAGCAAAGCAATTGACGGGAGACAGGGAAACATGGAGGCCGTGTGGCGGCCATATGCTACACATAGGGAACGAACATGGCCTAAGAAGAAGAAGAATGTTTAATAATTTTAAGCCTACATTAACCACAATATATTTAATAACATATATATATTGTTTTTTAAGTTAATTTATTTGGTGTTTTATTAAGGTAGAAAAATGTAGAGATTAGTAAATATGACGACGTATTATCTGTGCAACTGATTCAATATAAAATAGATATATTACTTTTATAATTCTTATAGAGAGGCTTGTGAAAAATGATTTTTTACGTAATATTTTATCGTAAACGTTATCGCAGAAAACGCCGTTAATTGAAACACTGAATGTTTTAAATTCATATTCGTTTGTGCGACATGTTTATTCTGAAGTGGTATGTTCTAGTGGAAATAATATGTGTAAAGTGAAATATAACATGAAAGGTGCAGTAATAAAGTGTGCGATTATTCATTTTTGGTATATTTTACAAGTGCCTTCTCGTTTCATATTTCATTTGACAGGGGCGGGTTGGGACTGATATGTTATTACATTTAATATAACTTTGTTTATTTATGAAATGTTTATGTAGCCACTAGCATAGTGTAAGTATGGCATCCAAATGAATTAATCGGTGCTCTGGCATTTTTTCACAAACTAACCGGGTACTCGGTTCGGTTCCGGGGATTTTTTCTTAAGACACATATAATTGTAATTATTTGATTTAATTTAAATATTCATGGTACACACATATCGTATTACGATAGATATAGAAAAAAGAACATTATACGTTTAAATCAACAATGTTCTTATTTTCCCAAAAGAAATTAAATATATTTATAGTCAAATATTTATTAAATGTCGCCTACTGTGGCCCAGTTGGTTAGAGCTTGCTCTACCGATCACGCAGGTCAGCGTTTGATTCCCGGTCAGATCACAGTGAAGAATTGTGATCATAGACTGGGTGTTTGTGATTTCAATTCACATCATTTCCTCTCCTCACATCCTTCTGATCCTTTAATAACTGAGTGTAGCAATAGCGATTAGCCAACCACTAGTCCTGTTCTAGCCTTATCCTTCTTTCCCTACGACTCACTTTGAAAAAAGTGAGGTTGAGCGACGGAGTAACAAACAGTTCTCGTAGAAAAAAATCTATTGTGATACCTCCATTAGAAGGCCACATGCTCCACATTGAGAGTGGATATGGATTAAAAAAAATATATACATATATTCTTTATAAAGAAAATTGTTACAAACGGAAAATACACTTTTCCTTTGTAGATTGTAGTAGATTGCAAGTAGATTCCAAATTCACCTTAAATCTATCGCTACGTCTTACCTGGGCGAAGTCACTGTGAACGCGATTATCAAAATATCAAACAAACTGATAGTGGTTTTGTTAGGTATGTACATGGTTACAATAGCGACAGAGACCATTTCGCTTTGCACTCGCTTTGATTTCGTCCGTAAATGGGAATTGCGAAATAGAAGTATATCCGGAGAATTTGGTATCTTGGTATCTTGGTATCAGAAAGTAAATACTATATTGAAATCAAAATGACCGGATTAAAGATTTACCGGTTTACGGTTCGCTTAAAAACATGCGGGTACCCGGTTCCAGTTTTACCCGTGTTGGAAACCTTAAGTGTAATATATCATTAAAATGCCCAGATGTCTGATTGAATATAGTGACTGTTTTGTGTCGGCTTACATATTCATGAATAATCTCATCAATGTAATGGCGTTTTCTATCACACCTATATATTCTCAAAGTTCTCAACGTTGTGCCTGCCACCACCCGTTACGGATTTATATACCATACTGGATGTATCGCGTAACACAAGAGTTAAGAATTTTCTAGTGATTTCCAGGAGAGCAAATACACAATACTAGTTTTATTAATATAATGCCTTTCCATCAAAAATTGTCAGTGAAAACCCTAAAAGTGACTCAAGATTAATGTTATCTATCAATATAAATATACTTTAACCATTTCCGGAGCATATAGCTACCACATGGTCTATTCAAGATTCTCTGTCAGTCTTTTTGCTTCCTCTAATGCAGCGGTGGGCTGCCAATACGTTAACAAGGGTCTCGCTTAATCTCAAAGCAATTTTCGATGTTCTGGGGAAGAATTGAATATTTGTATCACTCCTATGCAATTATATGCAATACTTAAATAAGTAATCGATTGGTTATTTAATACACTTATAACATGTAACAATATGCACTTTAACGTAAAATTATCAATTTAAATTACTAAAAATGAACTACTGTGGATACTGAAGCTGTCGTTGATAACATACATATAAGTCAGATATCACATTTATACACTAATTTGATCTGAGAATATTGCTTTCTCTTAAATTAACAAGGGGCTCGCCGGCCTTAGTCAAATTTAACAAGGGGCTCGCGAGGGCCCCTCCGAGCCCCCTCCGAGCCCCCTCCAGCCCACCCCTGTTCTAATGTATGGTTATAAGTTTCCTTCTTCGACGGCGAGACCCATTCGGTTGGTAAGTGACATATGCAGAATTCAGGCTTTTTTTAAATTTCATGAATGTAAGAGTAGAAACAATATATATTTTTTAAAGTAACTTAAGATCAACTCGAAAAGAAAAAGTGTCACACCAATGTGCAAGATCTTAAATTTTAAAATTCGAATTTTTATATTTCCATTGTCATGCCGGGGCTTGAGCCCAAAACCATGCAACCACTGAGGTAAAGCTCTTTCACTACGCCACAAAGGCTGACAAATATTAGACTATGTTTATTATAAAACAGACTTTCGTCGGTCTTTTAAAAAAAGTTTTAATGTATTTGGTGACGTGGAAAGTTAAGATTAATATTTAAGCTTTGACAGAAAATTTTGAAAGCTATCACTCGAAGTAGGTAATATTATTTAAACAATTTAAGTGTCCATTAAGTTTAGAGAGTAAAAGTTAAGTTGGTTTTTTGCTGACTAAAAAAATACTGCATGAAAGCCGTTTAGAGAGAAGATATATAATATATTATTCAAAGTAAAGCCCGCATTATTATGCCTCCGCAAAATAAAATTTTGTTTTAAAGTTACGTTTAATATCGTTGTAAACTTAATTATAAAAATGTCTTAAGCGAAGAAAAGAAAAATTGATTTTTTCACAAACGTATACACGAAGCTTTTGCGTAGATTTATGTCAAGATTTGAAAAATATTAACAAAATACTCAAAAATATTTTCATTCAAAAACTAAAACACTCTTTTGTACTAATTTCAGATTTCTTTAAAATGATCAGGACAAACATTAGCATTTAGCTGTTCAGAATACACATTAAAACAGTGCTATTTATATTGGTCTAAGTAAAACTAATAAGATTGAAAAAAACAGTTGGTGATCAGTGGCGGATTAAGCATATGAGAGACTCCAGACGCAATAAAATCAAGAGGCCCTGTTTTAAACTAAAAATCCTAAAAATATATCAAAATCTGAAAGAAGTATGTGGTTGATATACTTTTAACTATTTTAGGGGCCTCAAGCCCCTAAAATTCGGAAGACCCAAGCGCGCACCTTATTCGCTTATAGGGTAACCCGCTACTGTCGGTGATGGAAATACGAAAGGAATTTACTGATAAATATACAAAATATGAGTGATAATTTGAGGACTTTTTTTTAGATTATCTCAATATATCACGAAGGCTTGATATATTTAAGATGTTAGCAATTTTTTTAAAATACTAATGAATCGGTTTATAAAACTTTGATTGATAATCAACAAAGAAATTGCTATTAAAGATTACAGAAAAAAGTTTAACGTTTTATCGGATGTATTTCCAATACTCTTTGAGAGTATTTTTTTGTTTCGTACACTTTATTGAGAACTTGAAACTCAAAAAAAGAGAATTTTATTTCATATCGTCGGCACTTTGTTTTTTTCCGATATTACTTTATATTGAATTTATTAAAAGTTAAACAGTTGATCATAATATAAATACGTGAAAATAAAAAAGTTTGTATGAAATATTATAAAAAAATTCATTAGTTTACGTATAGTGTTGTGGTATAATAATATAAGTTACATGGTAGCTATAGTCTTAACTGATTTTAAAAAAAATTTACGTCATAGAATATAACATTTCGTATCAAAATCACTAGAATTTTGCTTACTTTAAGTTGAATTAGCAGCCAAAGTATTCATTCATTTTTCCAAACAATGAAAAGGTTTTCAGTAAATTATAAAGAAGAACTCGTTTGTAGTACTTTGTTATAGGTATCATTTTATTTTCTATGATTCTGTTTATTTTAAGGTTTCGAACACAATAACCCGTTCACGTTACGGTCGTTTAATTAAATAAAATAATATTTAACTTGTTTGCTGAAAAATATATTCACCGAACACCATTTTGTTGTATTAAATTTTACATATTTTCAGTCTTATTCACTCTCACATTTCTAGAAGCACGTGCTGCATGGTTTTGATATTTTTATTATATCAAAAGAAGTTTTAACAATATAATATAAACGTAGACACGAGTAAAATATTTAAAAATATTAACCTAAAAGTAAATATCTACGTACAAAAAGGTTGTTTTTAATTAATCCGTTATGCTTCGGCTATCAGTAGCCATAGAAAAAGTATTTATTTTATATTGTCTCTACGACACCTACTTCACAGAGTCGTAACCAGGACCTCCAATCTCTGGACCCCGTCCAATTTTGTGGTCCCGAAATCCCAGTATTTTGGGATTGAGGACAAGAACTGTGAAATTCTCAAAAAGTAAAACGGTCTCGCGTCTTTTCATTTTGGACATTCTGTAAATCTCTGGGTTACATTTGGTGGTCAATTTAATGAATTGATAATACTAGCATCTGTTTTATGTAGTTATAATATAATTCTAACGGTAATTATAATTTTGCCTTTTCATATGGTAATCTGTGATCTATGGTGGTTATTAAAAATGTGAAAAACAACGTATTTGGAAAGTAAAACAGAAGTTAGAATATAAAAGATCAAAAACTTGTAATTTTATTTGATTCTTTATAATGACACTAGGCAAACAAACTTCTTTACAGTAAAAACTGATAAAAGACGCCAATTTAATATTTCAACTGGAATCTCATTTATAATATTTGATATACTGTAAATATTGAAAGTATTTAGTTTGACTGACGAAGTAATTTCTTGTATAAAAACAAGCTTAATATATTTGTAAAATTTCCTAGAAATTTAATAGCAAACCGTTCATATAACACGAAAATTTCCTGTCTCCATGACTTTCCCGAGGCGTTTTCAGCGAATCGTCTACTAAGATTTTTTTTTATAGCTACCTAAAATCTCTTCTAGCTAAAATATATTTTGTCTTCATTCATTTTCATGGGAATAAAGCAGACATGTCTGTTATATATAATATTCCTCAGTGAACAGACTTCACTAACATTTTACAGCACATACATTTTTGTCACACGATTTTATCCACACAACATGCTATTTTGTCGTCATACAGATAATATGTAATATTGTTGTCTATAGAAATACAATAATTAATGTGTGCCGTATTTCAAAGCAGTTTTTACCTCATTATTTTAAACACGTGCTCTGCTGTTGGAAATGTTTTAGTAACAAAGTATTTCTTATAAAATAAACTGGAACTATCAAACATACAAATGGTTGAATTATACGTGTCAGTCTATACCCATAGGGCAGAAAAAGAAAAAATGTACCAAAAGCATGACGCAGAGAGCTGCAAGTAGGGTATCCAATCCCGGAGCCTTTTTGTGATCCCGGGATTGATTAATTTTTCATTATTTCATTTCCAATTTCAAAAACCCAGGAATTTGCCGATTTGCCAAAAATATCACCGTGACCCGTTAGCTCTACCAAATGCAAAATCCTATAAATTGTCGGGATTTGCTAAAAAATTCTCAATCCCAAAACAATCCAAGATTACGGGATTCGGGATCCCGGGATTAGAAAGCCTAATGAGACCAATTGAAAATAACAAGGCCGGCAAATTAAGTTTTAATTAATTTGTAGAGCTCAGAACAACTTTTTTGGTATCACCTAAGACTTTGTCTGCAAAAGGAATGTTGAATAAAATTGTGACATTTTAAATTTAGCTATTGATATAAACATATTTATATGTTGCTCAAAATACAGCAACATTTTTTTGTTGTTGTAAATAAAGAACATATTATATATTGAATAGCAATGATTGAGTATTGTACTCAAATTAAATCATTTGAAAAACTCATTCAACTTTCAAACATAAAACGGTGTGATCTAATAATTCCAAAACTCAAACGTTGATTGAAATTAAGTGATACAGTATTTTAATAAAAAAAAAACTCAATTTTCAGTGCAATCGTAGCGCAACTAGATAACTATTGTACTTACCCTACTGTAGATAACATAGTTATTTCTATGCTATCTTCAAAAAAGAGATGCTGAATAATTGAACGAAGGAAAATTTATGTTAAAATGCTCTATTAGTAAAGTATTGTGTAAGTACAAAATTGGAAACAGATATATTATCAAAGTGTCAAAGCGAAATATTATGAAACCTTACCTGTGTATTTAATTATATTAAAAACGTAGAATTTATACATAAAAAAATAAGTTAACCAATGCGATTGCCAGTGATTTAGTTTAAAAAAACAAATTATCTGTGATTTAGATGAAAAGAAAACACAATTCATCAATCAACATTTTATAAAATATTTTATATTTGGCAAGTCAATATTCGATCTGTAAAGGACACAGAAAGACCAACAATCACTTTTGGAACCATCATTTAATAAAATGCAGTTCGTGCCTCTTGACTATAGTGGGCTGACTAAAATATAGATGCAAAATATTTTCTCAGCGCTACCTTGTGGTCACCCTCACATTATATCACATATGGTTACTCGGAAAAGTTGTTCAAACACGCCAAAAGTATCGACACAAGTTTCCTTTGATACGTACGACAAGAGTAAACGAAGCAGCAAAGGTTGGTCAACATATTATGAGGCAATAGCTGTTAGCAACTTTTTTATTTTCATTCCCGTACCGAGCTTTGATGCAATATGGTGCTTGTTGCTTCAGTGTAGCATCGGCTTAGTGTGTGCAGTGTGAAAGTGGTAAGATATCGACAGTAAAAAGGACGTAACACACACAACAAAATTTACAGAAGAGACAAAAAAAGTTTTTTGAAGATTTTGGGCCAAAGGCAAATTATGAAATATACACAACCTTGAAGTGCACGGTGATTGGTAAACAGGTTTTTTTAAGCCTTTTCCTGTTCGCAATTTTCGTAGGCCCTTCTTTTTTCAAACATAACATCTAAATTTAGCTACTAATTCAGCATTTTCAGCTTACATTCTTTTGATAGAACGTGTATCAAGTTGTATACTTCGTGATTATCGATTGTGGCTAACGATGATGTATAAAATATAACAATTAATTGATTTTGACATCTTTTAATTGATTGATCATTGAATTAAATTTGAATCATTCAAATTATGTACACTCCCACAGATTTTGTCACTAACGACCCGGGTTTCGCCTTTCGGCATCTTCAGGCGTTCAAGCGCACGGATGAACTTGAACTGACGCTTAGTAAATGGATGTTTCGTGTTTATATATTAAATAAATGTATCACTGAGTCTAAAGCCATCGCTGGCGAAAAAGGGTAAGCTCATGGGAATTCCCAAAGATTTGAGTAGTGAGTGGTTTTTAGAATTATATTTATTTGTTTGTCGGCAAAGGTTTTATGATATTATTTATGATATTATTTATATAGGGTATAGAAGCGGAGACCCAGGAAGGCCTAATATCTCGTTCAAAATCGGAAGACTTTGTAACTGTGCCCTATTAATTTCTAAAATTTCCTGGAAAAAGAGCTTATGACTGTCCGTATTTGGGTGTAACATTTTTATCCCCTGTTCCTGATTGAACACGTGTCCTTCCGAAATTAAGTGATTAGCAAAAGTAGACGTGTCCTTTTTCAGTCTAAAGGCTGCCATATGCTCTAATACCCTGATTTTTAAAGTCCTCTCTGTTTTGCCGATATAAAATTTATTACAACAAGAGCATTGTAATCTATAAATTCCAGATTTATTTAGGTAATGTATTTTATCTTTATTGTTAACTAATAATTTGCCTAAAGAGCTTTTACAGTAAAAGGCTGGTCTAACACTATCAGCTAGTTGTTTTTAAAAAAATATCAGCTAGTTGTTGTTAAAAAAATATTAAATTCACGTTAGAAGTCGGAGGCAAGAATATTAACTTTCTTGACCTAAATATTAATATTGAAAACGGTTCTCACGAATTTAAAATATTTCGGAAGCCTACGTTTTCGGATACAGTGATACATAAGGATTCAATGCACCCATTTTCTTATAAACTAGCCGCTTTTCATTCAGAAATTCATAGACTTGTGAGTGTTCCTTTGAATGAAAAGAACTTTAATATCGAATTAAAAATCATCAAACAAATCGCCATCAACAATGGATACGATATGTCTCTTATAGACAATCTTTTATCAAAAAAACAAACTAAACTTGCAGAAAAAATGTTATTTCAAGGTACATTGTCAAAGGACATAGATCATACTAGGTATTGGCGTAGAATCATTTATTTAGGAAATACTAGTCTTAAAATTAAAAAACAACTAGCTGATAGTGTTAGACCAGCCTTTTACTGTAAAAGCTCTTTAGGCAAATTATTAGTTAACAATAAAGATAAAATACATTACCTAAATAAATCTGGAATTTATAGATTACAATGCTCTTGTTGTAATAAATTTTATATCGGCAAAACAGAGAGGACTTTAAAAATCAGGGTATTAGAGCATATGGCAGCCTTTAGACTGAAAAAGGACACGTCTACTTTTGCTAATCACTTAATTTCGGAAGGACACGTGTTCAATCAGGAACAGGGGATAAAAATGTTACACCCAAATACGGACAGTCATAAGCTCTTTTTCCAGGAAATTTTAGAAATTAATAGGGCACAGTTACAAAGTCTTCCGATTTTGAACGAGATATTAGGCCTTCCTGGGTCTCCGCTTCTATACCCTATATAAATAATATCATAAATAATATCATAAAACCTTTGCCGACAAACAAATAAATATAATTCTAAAAACCACTCACTACTCAAATCTTTGGGAATTCCCATGAGCTTACCCTTTTTCGCCAGCGATGGCTTTAGACTCAGTGATACATTTATTTAATATATAAACACGAAACATCCATTTACTAAGCGTCAGTTCAAGTTCATCCGTGCGCTTGAACGCCTGAAGATGCCGAAAGGCGAAACCCGGGTCGTTAGTGACAAAATCTGTGGGAGTGTACATAATTTGAATGATTCAAATTTAATATTGAAATTCCACCAAGCACCTTCAGTCGAAATCTTAAATTATAATGATCATTGAATATTTTAAATAAATTAATGGTAAAAATACCAATTTTATAGATGAATCGTGGTAGAATTATATCGCTGTTTTGCTGGCAAATGGAGATAAGCTGTTTCGAGATAATATCTTTATTTATGTAGTATATCCAAGGGTGGGCTGGAAGGGGCTCGCGGGGGCTTGTTAAAATTCTCAAATCAAATGAATACAGAATTGCAATGTTCATTGATGGTTTTATAAAATATAAAACGTTGTTGCCTTTTAAAATTCTTCGTAAAACACATTTATTTTGGGTGCATAATAAAAGAGATCTAACCGTTTTTTGTCTATTATTTCACAATGCTTTCAATTTTCATTTTTTCGGAAAAAATGGAAGATAATAAATCAGGACTGGGGGGGGGGTCAAGACCTATCAAAATAAGGAGAACCGTGAAACTTTTCTAAAAAAAAAACGTAAACCGCAAATAGCTCTGAAATTAAGCGAGCCCCTTGTTAAAATATTGGCAGCCCACCGCTGAGTATATCTATTGCGTATCGTTTCAAACACTTTATGAAATTTGATGATGATTAAAAGATTCGATCCACATATTCAAAAGTGTTTTTTTTGCCAAAAATAACGTTTAGTTGATTTAATATATTATGTTCAAATTATGTAAACACACACGGAATATGACTGAAATTGTTTTTTCAGATGATACAGCGTATTAAAATCTATATATTTGCATTCATAACTCAAATGAGCCGGTTTTCGATTTAACGTCTTCTGGTCGTATACATACGAGTTATTAATGTATACAAGAAAAAAGTCCGCATAGAAACAAAGCGTCGGGCCCTGCGATTCTTATTTACAATACATGTTCATATATAGGGAGTGTAATAGGCATTCACAAAAGAGTACATTAGCGGTCACATATATTCTGATTTTTTTACCTGCCTTTTATCAAAATCATTTCCGGGAATGGACCAATGTAAAATATTTGACTCAATCGTTCAAAGAATGTATTTGTTCAATCGCGAAAAGGTACGAGGGAGTCTGTATTCCGATTCATGGAAGTCTCCATTGTAACCCTGATTAAAACAGATTCTTTTCCACGAATGTTCGTAGTCAACCATTTAATCTACGAGTCACAAATTGCAACTAGAAATAATAGAAAAAGTTTAGTTTATAAATATATAACAAACTTAAATTATGTCTATGTTTTGTTTGTGAAGTGTTCTTGTAATCCGATAACTCCGTATTTCTATATTTTATTACAATTAATTATGATGAAAAAATAAATACTCATTTTTAATAATTCTTCTTTTATTTAATATGGTCAGGAACGATTTCTCTCGTGAATAGCATTATCAACTGATGAGATAATACAATCTTATCAGTTGATAATGATCGTTATGAGCGAAACCGATCTTGATCATATTAAATAAAAGTGGAAGAATTACTAATGGGTATTTTTTTTTTTAATATAATGTCTTTCCAATAAGTATTGACAGTGAACATCCTAAAAGTGAATTAAATGTTATTATTTTACCTAAAACCCGTTAAGGAAATGAATAAAATGGCTTACTTTAAGTATTATATGGGTCCTCTAGAGGTTAAGTGAGCCAACTATTAAAATGGTACAACATTTTTCTTGGACTTTTAAGTACAATCACGTCTTTATTTGGTGTTTTGGTGGATTGTATATTTTTATTTTACGGAGATAACACTATTGCAATGCGTATGAACTGAGGTTACTTCACTTTCATGATACTTTGAGACTTGTAGAATATTATAACGCATCAAGCTTTTTTTTCATTCTACTTTTTCATACTTCACCTCTAATGGGTATATATATTATAATCAAAATAAGACAAAAGTTTATTATTCATAGCTTAAAAAAAATATCTTTAGTAAAAAACATTACATTCAGTATGCTACATAAATTTCATTTAAAATTGTTACTTATGTTGTTGAGAACAATCACTGGATGAAAACTTTACTTTTTTTTTAAATTCATAGCCGTGAATTCCTTTAAAAAAATACCCTCTATCTGATTATATAACTGAGGTGTAAAGAACGTAATTTTCTATCTACAAAACTATATATCTATATTCTATACTTTCTGTGAAGAAAGAAGAAAAACAACTGTTAAATATTTTTTCTTGAGATTTTTCATACGGGTCCCATAATCTTCATACGGGGAACAATAAAAAAATGATAAGTATCGAAATAAGAATAAACAACTTTCGATACAAACAAATCAAATATCAATATATTCTCATTTTAACCCTCCAAGGACGAGCGTGACCATATGGTCACAGTAAACACCACCAGACTTCAGTTAATCATCAGCCGCGAGGACAGAAACGGCCACCAAGAGCTCATGCGATTTTTTGAATTTCCGTCTTTTTTAAATTACTTTTTGAAACTGTTAGTTATTTTTTTTATAAAAACATCAAATTATTTAAAGCTATTTTGCTAATATATTTGTTTTGAAATTATGTTGATCTTAAGAGGCCCAATTGTAAATATTTAAAAAAAATTCACGCTTAGCTATATTTCAATCCCGAATGTTTTCGTGCCCATACGGTCACTTTTGTCCTTACTACTGTCCGTACACAATATTACACGGTAATAAAAAGATGAGCATGACCTGAGCATGAGTCATGTGGGGTTTCTATACAACGACTTTGAACGACAACGAATACAAGTTATCCGTGACTTCAATATGGCATAAAAAATATTTTTTTTTATCTGAAAAAAGCTCTCGTCTCTGGAGGGTTGATAAGATATTATGGTGTAAGTATCTATATCATATCGTAAATGATAAACAATAAAAAAATATTTAAAAAACTTACGTTTCCCTGAACTCTGCCAAACGTTAATCTCACAAGAAAGTAAAATGTATTTGTATCGAATATATACGCTTTTATCCTTTACGTATATTTAGTCACCGATGAGTAAACAGATTTATGTTTGCTTAAATACTAAAGTTTTTCTTGAATGTGTGTTTAATATCAAGATTTTTATATGCTAGACATTTTTCCTTGCAGTGAAGTAGTAAAGTAGACTTTGATTAAGTCACATATACCGTTATTGTTGACGTTTATCCAAATAAGTTTGCCTTATTAAAGTGATAAACGAGCCTCTCATGCTACGCCTTGTTTGCTTACGGTAAACCTACGCAAGAATAAATAATAATATAAGAAAAGCACAAACCATTCTTCGAGGATATTTTTTTCAAAAATTACTTTCTTTTTAATATACTACACACACTATGTTATCACTGGTGTGTGTATACATCATGACCCGTTTGCAACCAATCAGAATTTTAAACAAACGTCTCTATGTTTATAATTTAGGCATAATTGACTTCTGTGTTGGTGAATAATTGAGTTATGGATTGAATTAAGGCTCTATTGTTTTTTTCATCGCATTTTATAAAGAAATTAAAATAAGATCTTGTTCAGCGCATACGTCTCGATAGTGTTGATTTACGGTTGCGAGCCATGACACATGACAAAGCGCAGAGTAACTTAAACTGTGATTTAAAAACATATGTCTATGGCGAATATTAGTGGTACGGTGGTTTGACTTTGTCAGGAACACGGAGTTAACTAGATGGCTGCCACAGACGAGATACCTTGTCGATTTTTTCGTGCTCAACACGCCAGAGACGAGTAACCTCGTCAATAAATAATTATATTAATAATAGAAAATTACAGCTGGCATGCTAGGTACTAATGTATTTTTTTCTACGGTAGCCAAAATTTTAAAAGAGCTGACTAGCCATCTCCTTATTGCGCAGTGTTTACCCTAAGAGAATCTGAAGCCTGCCTGTTTCTTTTACCAACCGGATGGATCCCAAAGTCATGGAAAAGCACTGATGACCATCAATAGGATGTACTGAGCGGAATCACGCGACGCTGGGATGACCTGGGAGGAAGCAAAGTGACTGGCGGGGATAGATAATCTTGGAGGAAACACATGCTCCGGATAAAAAGTGCACATGAAAAAAAATCTTTTATTTATAATATGACTTTTAAGGATTTAATTTCTCTATTGTTAAAGTTTAATTTGCATATTACCTACAATATACAATTAAAAACTAAGTTAAAACATCTTTGTTTATTATTAACTGTTTTTGAGTTAAGTTTGGTTCCATACAAAGAACGAGGTTTAACGGCACATAAAATTACAAATAAGTTAAGGTTGTAGGCACATAAAGAAAAAAAAATCTACCATGGAATGCAAATCGATATTACTTTTATAAGTATATAAATTTCTTTTTTAAGATTAACGTAAGCTGACAAGATTTCTTGTGCTTTTAAAAACCAATGACTGTCTTAAATGTGAAATTTATTTGGTCATACTTGATATTTTGTTTTTTATTACTTGCGTAAGTAAAAGTTCCATTTTCGCCATCGGAAAGCTATCATTGGATGTGAAGTATGACCGCAAAACTTCCTCTCAGTAGTTTGAAAATAAACTAAAAAAGGTTACTTCATAGTAAAACCTGTAAAAGTAATACTACAAATATAAAAGTTCTTGTATAATTTACACAGTGGCGTAGCAACAGCATCCTGTTGTATACAAAATAAAGTGAATTGACGTAAACATTAATATGCTAGTAAAATTTTAATTATTTTATAAAATTGATAATTTTGATACGGTAAAAAATAATAAAGTAAATGCCAATTCAATCAATTAATTGATAATTTCAGTTGAAGTTTCTTATTGAATGCAGAAAAGAAGTATTGATAATGACTAGCACGGTATTCATTTTATCTATATTTTTTTTAATTTACAGAAAAAAGAAGAAACTCTTTTCTCATTCAGTATAATTTTTGTAGCAGAATACGGTTGGCAAAATGTAAAAAAAAAATTAAGATGCCGACTGGTTTTATTGTTTTAATACCGTTTGAGATCACAATATATATATTTTTAATTCGATAAAAGAAAATCAGGCCTATTAGTCGTCGACATATGGCGCAGCGGTTAGCGTTGTGGGCTTCCGTGCCGGATCTCACAGGAGTCCCAGTACGAATAGCATATTTTCGATTTTAGTTCGAAGGCTTGGTTTTTTGTGATGTCTAAAAATTCCCTCCCATCTTTCAGATCCTTTAATAACTATGCGTAGCAAGAGCGATTAGTTAACCACTAGTCCAGTTCTAGCCTTATCATTCTACCCCTACTACTCTCTTTGAAAAAGAGAGGTTGAGCGACTGAGTAACAAACAGTTTTTGTAATAAAAATCTGTTAAGATACCTCCATTAAGAGGCCTTATGCTCCATATTGATTGATTAAAAAAACAGTCATCAAATTAGAATACAAAAGTAGAATTAATTACAATGTTCCTAGATTATGCCATAATACTTTATGAATATAGATCGTAAAATTTCCAATCGATCGAACAGTTTCCATTAGAACCAACGCTCAAGTTTTATTATGGCAATCAAATTCCCTCATAAAACAAGTGTGCTTACGGTAAATAGTTTCAGAGATATTTCACAATGCCAGAGTATATTGTTGACCACTTAGAGGGAAGTTCACCGGATGTTCTCCCGGTCGGCAATATTATGTAAATTCCAATCGATTTTCATTAGAAAATACCATATACATGCAGTATTGAAAATTATTCGTCGTAGTCAGTAATGCCATAACTATAGAGATAATAAGCAAACTACAGAACTTTCATAATATTCAAGTTTGTTGCTGACAATTAAATATCGATAGTCACTAATTTGACAGTCTGTGACTGTTGTGCAACTGAGTACGCCATTTTTACCGAAATGAATGTTTTTTTTATAACCCAAGTGATATTAACTTCAACCATGTGCGTTAAAAATTGTGTAGAATATAGTTCCTCAAACTTTTTAGGCCCATGGCACTTTTTTGAGTGCGTGCCCGAACAAATAAGTTTTTCGAGACTCGGGGATCGAAAGAATTCAAAATAATATACAATTTCTCGAACATTTTGCTCGCTGGTAGATTTTAATATTTGACCCAGGAGTTTACGAAATTCTTAAAACAGAAAGACGCGACACCTTTTTTTGGCTCTTCCGAGAATTTCAGAATATTTTGCCGCTGCCCGATTTTAAAAATCTGGGAGATTACGGATTTGCCCGTGGTCCGCCAAAACTATTTTTTCTCTGTGTAGAATATGAAATAAAAGTCACAAAACCCCTCTTTCTTTAAAAAAAAATAATAACAAGTATATGAAAGGACGGACATAGTGGTATATTTTTTGGTCACACTACGTTCATTATTTTGGAAATATTTTAAATATAAGATAAGGATTAAAATTATCGAAAGATTTTTGGTCCTGTCCACGAAGATGGCACATGGTGACATCGGTACCAACATGAGCTTAATAATCTCCACAGTGGGTTAGATATCGTCAAATTTGTTAAAACTCAACGCCTACGCTGGGCCGGACATATATAATGCATGGATGACAGCACACCAACAAAATGTCTCACACTTAATCCTGATAGAATAGAGTATTGGCAAAGCTGAACTTAACATTGCTTAAGGTAAGCGACTGTCTTAGAAAAGCGGAGAACTGAATTCAATGTAGAAGATTAATAAAGGCGGCCAATGTTCACCCCAGATTGTAGCAACAGAATAGAAAGAAAAAGAAAGATACGTTTAGGAATGATTTAATAATTGTGTAGACACTCTTGATTCAACCCATGTTTAAAATTAAGCGAATGGAAAAGAAGTGTCATCATCATACTTTTGAGGAAAAATCAAAGTTTATTCCAAAAATTGTCTGTATTTGATTCGAACCATTGGACACTGTAACCGAATAATTAAAATGTCCAAAAGCATTGTAACACAGTGGCTTAATAACCGCTAATTTCCTTCAAAGAATAGTAAAACTGTTTTGAAAACATCCAAATACTATTGATTGTAGAACTCCATTGTAATAGAGTTAAAATATCAACGTATTTAGTTCTACAGTTTTTTTTATAATATTAGTTTATAGCTAGTTCGGCGTGCGCCATCCTCAGAACTATCTTTAAGCCTGAATTTGTTCAGCTATATATACTGGCTTAGAAGAGATACAAATACATCTTTTTGTTTACTCTAACATCCTAATTTATATTGGTCATTAGCTCAATATGCAAAATGAATCGGTGCTGAATATATTAAACAAAAAAACCGCACCCGTTGTGTTGAGCTCTAAGTTATGTACTAATATTGCATTGCGAATGGGCACGTATCCTCCTTGCCGTTGTTGGAACCCTAACGTTGCTTTCGCGAAATGAAACCGTTTTAATATTCCTTGCAGAACAGAGCTTAATTTTCTCAAATGCATAGCGTTAATTTTATCTCAGGGAATTACTGGGTTGCGTAAAGCAACATTCAGAAAACGCTGGTGCACATTAGAGGTAAAGTGAGCCAAGTGGTATTTTATAAAATAAGTTAGATGCTGTTGTAATCAGGGTTGTGGAATTGGAGTCGGAGTCATGAAGTCGCGGTATTTTGGCCGGAGTCGGGAAAAATGAGTGGCTCGATGTACATAATGAAAATAATTCTAAATTAGTATACATATGTATATATATAAGTTAAAATGAAATTATTGAAATATTTCCTCGGAGTCGTCTTTTTTAACACGACTCCGCAGCCTTGGTTGTAATATTCTACACATTTTAAAGTATCGAAAAAGCGAAGTAACCTCAGTTAATACACATTACAATAGTGTTGTATCCGTAAAATAAAAATATAAAATCCAGCAGAACACCAAATGAAGACGTGATTCTATGTAAGTTCAAGATAGGCTCAATTCCCTTACCGAGGGGCCCATATATTAAACTATTGAAGATGATTATAAACTATGAAACTGTATTTTATGAAACATGGAAAATCAATATTTAATAGGATCAAAAGCGTGCTCGTCTTTAACAACATCGGCACAAATTCACTTGTGGCTGCATTTTTTAAAATGCATTTTTCTGTTATGGAAATACCACCCGGACATATGACACTGCACCTCCGCCATGCTGGCGGCGGATGTTCGGTTTTTGAAATTAATTTCCGGTCCACCGATCACAAGCGAAGCTCCGACAGCCAGTTCGGACACAGCCACTGAACCGATCGATTCTTGTTTAGCAATAATAATGCCGCGCTCACTGAGTGCACAGAATCTCTCATAAACACGGCCAATTTATTGTAAATACACCGTTTTCAAACTGCGACATTTCGCAATACATTGCACATATTGTTTACGCAATCTATCACGCGGAAATAATATATTGACATCAAAGTAAGGATAATGGGATGTAAACAATATCAAACTGGCATTTGTTCTTGCCGCAATATAATAAAAGTGTACAAAGATTGGTACACTATGGTGTTGCATTACTTTGTATTACAGTAAAGTAAGCTGTATTTTTTGTATTCAACATAAAAGCTTTAAACTTTGTTTACTTGGCTGCAAGGACACGTATTGAAACTACTTTAATAAAATTCAGGTGTTATTCTAAGAGTCAGCAATCGCAAACATTGATTATACTTTTAATTCATGTACCTAATTGAAGTACAAGAAAACAAGTCATAATTTTAAAACTATCGATTAAACATCAAATCGTTTTCGTTATATTAAACAATAAATTAGGCTTTTTTTATAAAGGAAAGAAAATAAAGCTATTGAACGATATTGAATATTTTCTTGTACATGCTTTCTAAAACGTAATATTTAATATAAAACTATATTTGATAAATTTTTTATTCACTTATAGGGTGTTTACTGTGTGGAAAGGAATTATATAAAGAAAACACAATATTCTTTTGTACTTATTTCCACTTTTATATACCAAGACCAGAACCAGTTTCACACATGACGAGCATTGTCAATTGATAAGAAATATAGTTTAACAGTGCTGCCATTACATCGAAAAGAATTTACAAATTACAGTAGGAATTATGAATAAGTGAGTCTAAGTTAACACAAATTAAAATGTTTAACATTTCTAACATGTAATTACAAAGATCATCAAAGAGTAATAAATTAAAGTGGTAACTTCAACTAACTTTGTTACAAATAATAACACAATCAGTGGAATAACAAAACTATTAAATTGTATTTTATTTAGAAATAAATTTTCAGAAAGTGACGGCCGAATCAATTAAAAATATGGTAAATTGAATTTGCATTACCTTGATGTAAATTTAATTTATTGTGTTCTGAAATTATAATTAAGTGTTTCAATGACAAAGGGTAATAATGTCTATAATATTATATAAGCCGTCCAGACTTCTAATTAATATTATTTAATACTTAAATTTTCCACGTAATGTTTTTAATCAGACATTTTGCCAATGTCTATTTGGGGAAACTTTTCAGAGTAACTACTAACATTCGTAAGAAAATCGACACGTGCGAGCTTTGCTGTAAAGGTCTACTTGCGTAATGCTTACATTGCTAACCAACGTGTTAACCGTAATGAAATGGGACACTTGCCACGAGAAATCACCATTTAAAATTACGGGGGAGGTAACTCTTGGTATTTTAGTTATTATTTAAAAAGAAAATTTTTCATTCAAGTCTTTGATACAAATATTTCTGTGTACACTATAAAATGACGCTTATGGTAGATTGTGGAATAAATATATAGAATTATATCATCAGAAGACTTTTGTCTATAAACCCTCTTGGCTGAAACGGTTACATCAGTTTTGATTACATGTATTTGGTGTAGCAGTGTGTATAATATATTAATGATGATTTTTTTTAAATTTATCAACACAGAAATATTAATTAAGGAGTCATAATACATCAGTGATACTCATATTATTTTTCAACCACGTCCGTTCCCAATCTGGACCAGAATATATACTCCTTGTAATGTATAAAACAACCTATATTTTTCTACTAGAACAACATAATATTTGGCCACTTGATATCTTTTTTTTTTGAGAAAAAGATGGATGGCCTTTAGAAAAGACTAAGTTTAAGCTTATCACTCTTACAAGTCCAAAGTTCCCTCTAAGCTGCGCGCGTGCGCAGCCGCGCAGCAGTTGGGAAGCCCTCGCACACTCATTCCGGGTTGGCGCGCACTACAAGACAGTTATTCAATTAATATTTGATTGGTCCGCACAGCCTTTAAAATTTCCGCGCAGCTAACCTCTTGCCTTAGAGGGAACGTTGCTTACATAGGATGAGTTAGTTAGAATTTTAAGACAAAACATAGATCCATGCCTTCGAACACAAATCAATAAATCGATTGAAAAATCAATTTACGAAAGTCTCCGTATTTGAATTAATATCAGTAAAAACTGCAATAAAGATTACGTTGTTTAAAATTCAATTACAGGCCCGGTAAACAAATATAATGAGTGTGAAAACTGATTCATATGGAAAAAGTATAGATGAAATAACAAAAGACATATTTTTAAAAAGTCAAACGATATTTAAACAACTGACATTCATCATTTTTTCCATTCCATTTCTATTTTATTCCCTACACCGCTGTATACATACACAACGAATGATACTGAAAAAACAAGTCGAGTGGTTGAACGAAGTCGAGAATCAGTTATGTATTGTTCAATTTCCTAGAAAATAACAATTTCACGACAGCAAACAACGAAACCCCTTGAGTCGTATATTTATATTAATGTCGACAGTTAATGGCAACCCTTGCTTCATAGCTGTTTTACTGAATACGAATGCACCTTCTTGAATTAAATATGACTGTAAAAACGTTAATTAGTTAGTGAGCGGGATGACGTTTTACTAAACAAAAGGAAGCGAGAGAATTTCCTCCATTGAAGCGACGTAAAATAGCCGTGATTACAGAAGAGTTTCTAATTAATGAGAGTTTTGAAATTTCTCTGTATTTAAAATACAGACATCATTGTTTTAATAAAAGGAAAACGGAATTCATTTACTTTTTACGTGTAAAGTAAAGCAATTCGTGTAGAACGAGCAATAGAAGCAGACTGCTTTAATTATTAAAAATCTTGTAATATTAACAACGGTATCAAAAATGTTTGATTTTGAAAATTATTGAGATTGCAGTATTTTTAATTATTACCGAGTTGAAATCGTGCATTTTGATAAAAACTGTTTTTTTATTTCATCTGATTTATGAGCTTAATTACATTTATTTATTGAGAATTACTCAGGATTCATAAACAAACAAATAAATATAGTAGATATTTTTGTTTTATTTTGCGGTAACTTTGTGGAAGTTAATTTTAAATAAAAAAAAATTAAAACATTGTTATTCTACGGGTTGTTTAAAAATTATCGGTGTTTCGCCCCTTTGAGAAGCATCTCCAAACCATATACGGTAAAACAAATCAAAGTATTTAATTATACTTTCATAGAACTAAATCCTTTGATATTGTTTACTGTTTTAAACTGGAGTTCTATCAAGTAAATGCCAATTCATCAATACATCTGCATACTAACTATTAGGATTTATCTGTCCTCCTTTAGGTAATTATTATACATATTTAATACTAATAGTGTAAGAATCAAACCTTCACTTCTCCTTTAGAGAAAAAAAATCCCAACTTCCATTTTGTAATTTTATAAATTGAGAATTAGAAACAAGATTTAGTTTACTCGTTAATCTTACGATAGGTTGTCTAAAGATGCTTTTTAAAATAGGCAAAATACGTGTCAAATTTGCTACACATCCAGTGGAATAATTATGTTATCAAGTTTAATTTTGTATTACAAATAATAAACTAAATTTTATAATTTTTACTGATTGTGTTATATAGCTTTGCCTCTTTAAGAAGCATCTTCAGATTTTCTATCGTAACGATATTTTTTAATTAAAGTAAAATTCTTATTCTATCAGAAAAGAAATCAATGTTATTTTTCTAAAAATAAATAACCTAGCAACTGTTGGTCTGAAGATGCATCTGAACGTATCAAAAAACATATTCGTTAGAATAACAAAGTTATGGATTGCAATTTAATATTAGTTATAAATTTCAATCCAGTTGTTGCAAAATTCATGGCAAATATTAATCTTCTACGAATTGATATCGAATACCTTCACAAGTGAAGCCATTTAATGCAAAATGTTTCATTCTCGAAACAATCAGGTCGGCTTGACTATATGAGAAATTATCAAGTCAGTAGCATTTTGTACACACTTTAGCAATGAACTTTATTTAACCTTATTGAAGCCGTGATTGCCATTATATATTTCACGCAATGGATTTAAATATTGCAGACTATCTTAAATACAATGACACAACAAAACCACATATCTCGCAAACATTAAAAAAAGAACTGTTTGTATATTTTGATGATGCGTGGCGTCTCCAAAACACTTTAAATGTCCGCCTTAAAACAACACTTCCTAAGAAAGCTCTAGGTCAGGAATGGCAAAACTACAGCACGCGTGCTCAAGTTGGTGGTACTAAAATTTTGCTTACATGTGAGCGATTCAGAAATTTTATGTTTTGCAGAAAAAAATACATTTTATTAGTAAGGATTTTCTGCATTTATTCAATAAAAAGAAAACTTGGCTTTTCTAAATATATACAACATGAGACTATTACGTGATGCTATTTTAATATTTTTAAACTGTAGTAAATTTGTAAACCTTATTTTTCGCACGTTGAAAAGTTGTTTAATAATATTTTTGATTTCTAATACGTGCACGTAAAAAGGTTCACCACCACTGTTATAGGTTATCGTTTGAGCAGATTTGGTTTTTAATGGAGAGTAAATGAGACTGATTTGGTTATTTGGTGCATAATAAATTAGTTTAAATGATCTGCTCTAAGTTTTAATTTGAAAATTGTTAGTGGACTGTGTGTAATTTCTTGTGCTTACGCATGCGTGTAGAACTTACAACTTCAATACAAATAATTTTTCAGACATTTGGAGAAGCAAGATGGTAGAGATATTTGGGTATCAAGTGAAAGTATTAAAAAATAACTAACGGATCGGGTAAAGAATACTATTATAATACGAGCTTTGAAAAGGCAACAGTGTGCTGTACTGGCATCATCGCCTCAGGGAGATAAAAACCAACTTAACTTACAGCAAACAAGAAGAATTTTGTATTAGCAAACGAACATGAACGAGATGTGTGAAAAAAGTGTTATGCCTTTATTCTGCAGTGGATAAAAAATGGCTACTAATGTTTCAAGGAAAAAATAAAAAAAAGTTTTCTAACAATATATATAAAATATCTCAGTTAGTCAAATAAAAAATAGAGAATCTATAAATAGCAATATTATTGTTTTCCAAAGCTTGCTATTTTTCTTATTGAAATCTGCGTAATTTTCTTTGGATTTGCATGCCAACCGAGAATCTATGTACATATATGTAGGGTCGTTCAAAATTTCATTTCAAGGATATTCACAACACCCATAGGGTTTACGCAAGAAAATTGCTGTTTGAGCTTGTATTGAATTTTTTCTCTGAATACATCCAATGTCAAATATCCAACAAAGTTTATTTATTCTTTGCACACATATATATTTCTAAATATCTAACACAGTAATACTAAAATGTACTATTTATCCTTTGACCTGTAGCCGTTTAAAACAGAAAATTGATTAAATTAAACAATCATAAAACATTTGAAACAGTTAAAATCATTTAAGGAATCAGCATTAATGATGAATGCCTACGCACCAGATATTTTTTGATCAACTTAATTTTTTGCGGAGTAGAATAAAAAACCTTGGCCCAAGATCGATTTGTTTAATGTCGACATTTCCAAAATTTAAGCTTAAAGCCGCTTATTTGCAACGAATAAACGGCTATCTGAAAAATTAAATTTTAATATCTGGTAAACCCAGTGGCGTAGTAAGAGGAGTTTGACAGGGGCGGACCACCCCAGGAGGCACATTTTTGAAAGCGGCATTTTCAAAGATTAATACAATATTTTTCGAAAAATTATATTTATACATAAAAAAATATGCCATCTGTGTAAAATCTCCTAGTTGATTGAAAAACATAATTAGAGAAAATATTGGGGGCGGTAAATTCAAAGATCGCCCCGGGCGGCAGGGCCCCTTCCTAGACTTCTGGGTAAACCATACTGATCATTAATCAAATAATAAAGAAACATGATGCATAACATTTAAAAATCAAATTTGCACTTATTCCACAATATTTATTAAGATCAGGAATGGTCAGTTGATAATGCTTGCGATGAGGAAAATCGGTCCTGATATAAATAGATAATGTGGAGTTAGAACAAAAAATTTTTTTTCGTTTATATAATGTCTTAACGGTAATTATAGAGTAGTAAAATCAAAATCGATGCATCAGAACGACAACTAAGAATCTCTGATTTGATCGTTGTTAGAAAAATTAATATCAATCTTTATTTGATTACCAAGTCATAAACAGTGTTTAAAATAAAAAAAATAAAAATAGTGCTTCATATAATTAAAAAATAATAATAATGTTGATGAAGTTTTGAAGAAAAATATGTAAGATCATATTCAATACCTTTTTTTAAAACTGTTGTAGGTAATATTTAAGTAGTTTAAAAAAATGACTTTTATTCTGTAATTCATTTAAGCTCACTAGAAATGGTATGATATTTATGAATAAAAAATTATACTGATTTTTGATGTCGTAAACAATATTATGGTTTGAGTATGCTGCAATTAAATATAATTTTTGTTTCTTAAAATAGTAAAATTTTATGAACTCAAATTAAAATACTTCCATATTTTGAAGTAGTTATTTAAATTTGATACAATTATGTTTTACTAAGATTTACAGCATGGCGATTTATTTTTAGCGAAACACAAATCAAATATATTGTACTCTGGCACGACATGCTTTATATTATTCGTTTTTTTTTGGTACATTTCACTCTGATTGCAGGGCTTTTTGCTCGTAACACCTGCCAGGTGAGTTGGGATCGTGATAAAATCTTCGCACGCGAGGCGAAAAAGCTGCTGTAATCATCATTTTCAACTTTGCAAAAGGTTTTCAAACCGGCTTGTCTTATAAATATCTATATATCCGCTTTATACTCGACTGCGTTTGGTATTACATCGCGGTAACTAAAGAAATATTAGAAAATACAATAAGAGTATAACAGAACACATGATAAAGGGATGCAGTACTGGACGAATTTTTTCAACACTACTATTATAAAAATAAATATAGCTGAGCAAAAAAAACATAATAATGGTCAGTTGAGATAGCAATACTTATGATTAAAATAATACCAGTAAAAACAACACGTTTCGTGTCAATATCATAATCATCAAAGGCTTCATATAAATGAATTTGATTTATTATATTTTTGGATTGAAATATGATACTTGGGTATAAAAAAAACAGTGAAAATATCAAACACCTGGTTTCGGTTATACCAGTATTGTAATCTCTTAACAAAATATTAAGAATATTTGGTTTAGCAACTGTTTTGCTTCGTTAAGCATGGTTTAAATGTTAGTATTTGCATTGTATAAAATTGATCTATTGTATTACATATATATATAAACTTGCCATTGCATTTGAGCGTCTTGACTAATAATTAATTGAAACACTGTCTGTTTAAAAATATGAACATTCTGATATAGTCGAAACCAATTATATTTTAGTTGTTAAATCTAAATATATTTTCATACAGTGCATAGTTTCATAAGGATACCAGAAAAAAATGAATATTATTTGACCGATTCGTCTCTCAGAATAAAATATGAGATTCTGTTACTTAAAATCTTTAAAACGGTTGAAAAGATAACATATTATCTAAATTTGTAAAAGATTAATTTTTTGAATTCGTATAGAACCCGGACCATGCCTTTTGGGTCTCAACAACGGTGACCGACCGTTGATATAAGCAATGACAACTAGTCTATAGAGATTCTATTCCAAGCCGGTCAGTATTAAACACTTTGTTTTTAAAGTGAAGGGTTCAAATTTTTTCAACAGTTCAACAGCTAAATAATTAGAAAAAAATACTAAAACAGACTATTTAAATGCTGTTCAGTATGGGCAGAAAATATTCTGTAAAATAGTACAAGTTCTTATACAAAAAAATATTTTCGTTAATCTTAATCTGACAAAGTTTAGGGATGGCTGTATGAATTAGATAAATATGCAGTACATCATTTTCAATCAAAAAACAATATTTATTGCGGAATAATAAACGCAAAAACAAATAATCTTTTGATCGACGAAGAGAATTGCTTTTGAATATTGAAAATGGTACATTTGAAAAAAAGTGTTTTATTGTATTGTATATCAAGGTCAGATGTAAATTTTATTACGCTGAAAAAGGCAACCAGCAAGATTCCGAGGCGAAAAATACTTGAAATTTTGTAAGCTAAACACGTTTTTCAATATTCAACATTTTTTCACAAAATAATTCTAAGCGCCCTATATAAACTTTTTCAAACGATCAAAATGCGATTGTTGGCTAAAGTAATTAATTTTAAGGGATTTTAAATTTTATTTGTATTTATTTATTATACTTTCTTATAGATAGATGATTATGGTTCTTAAAAAACATTCATTTTATAAAAGGGCCTCGATCAATTATGTTTGCATAATGGCATATAATAAATGTATTATTTTGTTAATATTTTTTAAATGACTTATAATTACTACATGAATAATACCACATTCAAAAAGCAGTAAATAAATGAACAGTTTTGTGTTATTGAAAATTGATGATTCGATGAATAAAATACAATATCTAAAACCACAAACTTACTATTTTTATACCTGTCACAAAATTTTATCATAATAGGTATTTTTCAGACGAGACGTTAAATGTCCATAAGCTTGTTTCATACAAAGCTGATTTTGTGAAAGGAACGAACGTATATCCCGAGAATTTTCTTGAATGGAAAGTTTAATGGAAGAAGGTTGTTAAATATAACGGTAAAAAGAAAATGGAAAAGTGGATGAGACGGGTCTCGAAGCAGTGCAATTATGACGAGGAAAGCTTTACTTTTAATACATTTTACTTAAAGAATGGTTCAAGTTAGATGATATGGGTAAATTTTTAATGTAAACGAAACAAAAAACCGAACAACATAATAATGCAATATAATAAATATGGAATTAAATTTGACAACTTTGTTATCACATGTGTTATTTTACAAAATGTAACACGTGTTTTACCTCTTTGAGAGGCATCATCAAACTTAATAACTACATGATTAAGAGTGACGATGCCTATCAAAGAAGCGAAACACAGGTCCGACTCCAAATTAAAAAAAAAGTCTTTGCATTTTTTTGTATCTATTAAAATTCAAAGCGGTTTGTATTTAAATATAATTAAAAGATAATCCAGAGTCACTCGACTCGGACACCACAGCCCTGATATAAAACAACTGTGAGTAGTTTTATCTTGCTGTATGAATATTGATTTATATGTGTATACAATGTATTTGGTTATTGCAAATCACTCAAGATGAACAAATTGATTTTCGTTATAACGGATTCCGTGGAAATATTACTTGTACACGGTATAACACATGGAGTTTTTATGTGTTGACTTTATTTAAAGAGATTCAGTTTTAAGCCACATAACATGTTTGATACAAATAACGAATGTTGTGATGATAAAAGTTTCGCAGCACTTTATTAAAATAAGGCAACACAAAAACAATCTTATATTTGACTCATAATATCTGTTTCCATAAAAGTGATTGCAACTTTAAGCGAATTCTTGAATTGCTCGCCAGAAAATTTGATTCCAATATTAGTTTCTAGAAAATAATTACTCACAAATAAATCATAAAAATATGTTTGAAAAATAAATTTATTATATTTGTAAAACTTAGCTTTATCAACAGAAAATATTGATGATTTTTGTACCACGTTATATTTTGTCTTTGGCCGCAAGTTGGGCACGCCTGGTATAGCCTGAGGTAGACATTGGCTTCCTCAAGAAAGCTCCGTACTGTTTTGCGTCATTTTGTGGTATTTATTTTTCAGTTAAGATAGGACCACAATTAAAAGAGTATAAGTACCATTTTATTATGAATCTTTAAGTGAATATAATAAAACGAATATTAAATTTATTATTGCGTATCTCGATATAATAATATATGTCGTTGACCTCTTTGATCACGTGGTAAAATTTGTGTCAAACATGTCTCGTGAACCTCCTATAGTAATTTTTCAAATGATATATTTATTTAAGCTCAACGACTTAAAAGTGTTATTTTGATGTCTATTTTAGTGTCTTTACCGGGCATATAATAATGGATGATATTTTTAATGACTTAAGATGTCAGAAATTACACTATTTTGGTAATTTATACCAATATCGGTATTACAAAAAAAGTTTAAGCAAAGAAAAAAAAGATAACCAATAAGAATTGACGTTCCAGGTGAGTAAATCAAAAATGGTATTTAAATATTTCATAATGTAAAATACCATCATTTAAAAATAAATTATTATTAAAAACTAGCAATTTAAAAATATGGCTTCTTAAAATAATAGCACATAGCAAAATATGCGTTTAGATTTTGGTAAGTTTTCAATAATGAAATACCGATATTTTGGTATTCGAAAGCAGCATTTATGGCGAGATTCCGGTTACGGTATTATTGGTATTGCCATCCTTTGTTGAAAAGTATACTGAATTCAAGTACAAGCGTTATATATTGATTACTTTTGTTAGATATTAATTATATTGTTTGTTTTTCTTGAGCAATGTCTGCCTTCAATATGGAAAACACGGATAGCCATATAACTGTGTCGCTCAATATCTTCCATTAGATATAGTAAAGAATGATAGAAAGACGATGATGAAAAATGATTATCACATCGTATATATCACCATCACTAAGCCCCGTTTCCAGATGGTAGGTAGGAAGAGATGAAAACATTTAATACACGTCAAATTCTTTTTAAAAATCAATGTATGAATGTACGAATGCATGAATCAAAAAAATGGATAAATAGGACAGCCCAAGAGTCAATCTGTTTATATTATATAACTGTTTAAAAAATAAGACAATACTGTTTAAACTTATCACAACGAAGGTAAAGATAAACATTATGAGCATTGAAAATTAATTTTATATTTATTTATTGAAGTATTCATCAACTTGTATTTAATAATGGCAATGGATTTTCAAAATCATGGCTCCGAAATACTTTGAAACTTTTTGCTTCATGAATTTAATGAGTTGAAGGGATAAATTGTTGAAAATACGATGCTTGTTCTAGACATCTGATGCCTAGGTGTTTTTGATAGCGAGTTTCTGTATATCGCGAATAAAATTTCGGATTCAGTCATCTGCAATTTGATATTAAACAATTTAAAAGCAATGTACTCATAACACTCGACGAGATTTGTTATTTTAAAGTTTAATATTCCAGCAACTCGTTCAACTACTTTATAAATCATAAACTACCATTAAACTAAATTAATTTGTTTAAAGTTTTGATATAACATGGTTGAACGAACACACGTTATTATTGACAGTATTTCGATGAATGTAGATTGGAAATAACTTACGGGTATATTATCGTATATTATAACAATGATTAACGTATCGAAAACATCAATTTTATGTTTTTTTTTATTTACATGACTGAATTCTAACTTTTCATTTCAATTATATTAATTTTCGCTCAATTAATCTGTGAAATCTAATGAAAATAATATTTTATATCTCAGCCATATTTCTTAACGATAAAACCATATTTTTTCAATGATGTCTAAATCCAAGGAATACGTTGGTAATGTTTGATCATATCTCGTTAAAAATGGTTAGAATCTTAAATATAAATCTAATGAATCTTTATAAGCATTTAAGTTTAACTATATTTTTATTTAAAGAAATATTTTGCTATTCTTAATATTTCATGTTAAGAACTTAAACACGCATGCCTCTCGACATATATGTAGAATTGTTTTTAATGATTTATAAACAACTAACTATACACAAATTATTTGATCACACCGTAAAAGATTGTGAATAAACACCTTTTAGTAGTCAACAATTTAAGATCAAATCAAAGTTAGTAATAAGTTGAAGATCATTAGTATACTAATGAACAATAATAATATTTTAAATTGAATTGAACCTCCATGCAATTTACCAGAAGACCGAAAAAATGCTTTTCGTACTGGGTCTCGATCCCGCGAGATCCGTCTCGGAAGCCAACGACGTTGATTAAACATATTAAAATATTTTATTTTTATTTTTGAAGTTATTACAATATGTTTGTGCTAACTCTCCTGGATAAACATTACTTAATTTAATTAACCATACAATATTTTTGAATCCTGATGTTTCCACTACATTTAATAATGAAAATAACGTTTAGAAAAATGGTTATTTCAAGATTAATAATTTATAAACACGAACAAAATCTTAAGTTCTGTTATAATAATGTTTTCCCCAATATAATTTACCCGCAGGCTACTTTAACGAAATTATGTCAGCGGAGTAGCCAATTTAATACTGCTTGTATTTTTTTAATATAATGTCAAAGTTGTTTTTGTATTCTGGCTAACGACATATTTTCGATTAAAGTTAAACGTGTACACCGATAAACAATATCTTCGTTATTAAATGTTTA
Organism: Himalopsyche anomala; assembly: GCA_031772345.1. Lineage (NCBI taxonomy): Eukaryota > Metazoa > Arthropoda > Insecta > Trichoptera > Rhyacophilidae > Himalopsyche > Himalopsyche anomala. The sequence goes on from CM062831.1 coordinate 8,120,657, forward strand.
TAAAAAATGAGGGATTGTGTACATTTTAAAAATGAGAAAATCACAATTCGTTCGGACAATTTTTCAATTAATTTTGTAAAAATACCCTGATTTTTTATAAACATTTTTTTAATATATTTTTTTATGTTCTGGTATTGTGTGGTCTTACTTGATCATAGGGTTGGAAGCTTGAATCGTAAATGTTTTTTTTTTAAATTATTTATTTGAAAAACGTAATGCAAAACATAATATCTTTCAGCCATGTTCAATTCATATCCGGACTTAATGCAGCATCTTAAAAGAAAAAATGGTTTGTTTAAAGTTGTCAGTGAGGAGAATGTGTAAAAAATGAAAAAAAATGTGTTAAGAAACGGATTTATAGTATAGCCTAGTGCAAGGATGGCGAACCTTTTTCGCAAGCAGGTCAAACTTGATTAAAAAATAGGAAAAAATCATGTCGCGGGTCACATAGATTGAATAATTAAGGCTTTAAATAAAAACAACCATTTCTAAAAGTTCAAGCGGGTTAGATAATTTCTCACGCGGGTCCCTCGTTCGCCATCCTTGGCTTAGTGAGTTGTGAGTAGGGTCGTAAAGTAAGTTCAAGTTATATGGCGCAGCGGTTAGCGTTGTGGGCTACCGTGCCGGATCTCACGAGTTCGAGTCCCAGTACGAACAACATTTTTTCGATTGATTTATCGATTTCTGTTCGAAGGCATGGGTGTTTGTGATGTATACAAAATCCCTTACACTCTTTCCGTTCCTTTATTAACTGGGCGTATTGAGAGCGATTAGTGAACCACTGGTCCTGTCGTAGCCTTATCCTTCTATCCCTACTACTCTCTTTGAAAAAGAGAGGTTGAGTGACTGAGTAACAAACAGTCCTCGTAAAAAAAAGTTCTGTTGAGATATCTCCATTAGGAGGCCATATGCTCCACATTGGGAGCGGACGCGAACATGTGTTTAAAAAAAGTAAGTTCTCAACAAATTAATCAAGGTATATGTGGCATATAAGTGATTATTGGATCATTCATTCTTATATCTCTCGAAAAACAAAAAATAGCACACATGTACGTATTTATGACATTCTGATATGAATCAGAAATATTTTTAATTATTTGCGTTTTGATATTGAATACTGTTTCTAGTAAAAAAAAATCAATTCCTTAATTAATTGCTTTATTTTAAAAAACATATTTAATTTAATTTACCGTTAACCGGCAATTGAAATTTGACGGTAATTTGCAAGCCCTAGTTGTGAATGGATTATTTTGATAGAATTACATAAAGTGAAAGCTTGGAACTTGAAAAATAATTGACGAAAAATATGTTAACGTGCATTGGTGTAAATGTAGGGCTTTTTTTAAAAAATATTTCTGTGTTTTTCATATAAAACCCCTTCGATTCAACTAATCAATTTGAAAGTTATGTCAAGTACGCCATCAGTGAAATATTTATATTTACAGAGTTTACAGTTGGTAAAATATTTTTGAAAGCGTTTTGTCTGCCATACAAATGTACACAATTTTGTTTGAAATTTTCAAAAGTTTAGACGTGAATTACGGTAAAAACTTAAAAGCCCTACACTAAATGTACTGAAATGAAACATGGTTGTAAAAATTGCATGACAATAGCGGAGAAATTGAGTGAATGAATGGAGACTCACTGTACATCCATGTTGTCCCATTAAATTGGCCTGGTCTAAAACATCTCCGCTACCATTTCAAACCTTAAATAAAAAAATGTGGCGACAATGATTAACCAGTTACTAGTTCTGTCCTATCTTTCTATTTCTACTACTTTCTTCGGAAAAGAGAGGTTGAGCCAGTGGCGGTTCTAGGTCTAGGTTCCCAAATTTATACAATATATTTGTTTTGATTTTACTCTCAATATAAAACAATGCTATGTATGTCTACCTACAATAACACTCTCGATTGTGTTTTGTATTACGATTTTAAACCGAGCTGGCATAAAAAAAGCAATGGCTCTATACATACTTCATACAGAACAGACAACGTGACGTCAGTCTGGCAATACCTACGTATTAAATAATAATAAAGGCTCGGACTAATTTGAAATCAGACCGAGCTAAGACAAATGCTTTTTTGCAATACTCAGTTTACACTGGGGCGCAATCAAGCACAATTAGAAAGCGTATGTATTTTATAACCATTGTCCACACGGAAACGTTATCTAATCGTAAGCGATTGCGCCTCGGCATTCAGCCTGCAGTCATTATGTCACAGGGGCTGATTCAATCCAGCCCATACATTCAAAATCACTCGTGCCAACCTCTGTTCGTTAAAAAATAAACTTCAGAGTTCGTTGTATTCAGAGACAAGTTGTATTGTATGAAACAAAATACGGTAGTTCACCTTGTAGTTCAGTTTTTACTATTGTAATTTTTCATACATCCATTAGCTTTGATTTTATTATATAATAATTTATGCTTTGCAGTAGTGTCGTAGTATTTGTTGATTTTCTTGTAAATTTATGTATATTGTGAAGTGGAAACATGCAAAATTTCGTAAATAGTATACAATGCTAAACCTTTCCCTAGCCCACGCAAGTTTTTAGATCACGGACCGCCACTGGGTTGAGCGACTGAATATCAAACAGTTATTGTATAAAAAAACACAATATTTCTTTTTACTTTATATCCACTTTATTTAAAAAGGTCAAAACCGGTTTCGCTCATAAAAAGCATCGTGTGTTTTCTTAATATAATGCCTTTCCTTAATATAATGTTTTCTTAATATAAAGTATTGACAGTGAATACCAAGCGGACACAGGTGTCCGGAATATATGCAAGCAAACACGGCTGTCCAAGACATTTAAAAAATCAAATACTTGGTATTCTAATAGAATATAAGCAATATTTTGATGAATATATGTAGTGCTATCTATATTGAGTCAATGTAGGTTTTTGAAAATATTGAATTCGAGTGTATATTAGGCAAAATTATTTTTATCAAAAACACGCAGTATCTCTGAGACATATTAATGATTTATTTGCGCGGTATTCAAACGGTTAAAGTAAAAAAATTCTTGTTGAGATACCTTCATTAAGAAGTAATAAGTTCCACATTGGTGGCGAAAATGGATTAATAAATATATATATGTATGTGTATGAATGATTTTTTTTATTTGGAGACTTCTGACAACCACTAAAGTACTGATCATTCGGTAAAGAAATACACAAAATGTAAAAAAAAGTGTTTAAATGTTTATATCAAGGGTGGCCAACCCGCGGCCCGCTGGGTGTCTACTTGTGGCCCGCGGAGCATATGCACACATTTTTTTCTTTCAGTGTACATAAAACCACGTAGTTCGTATCATATCTCATATATGAAAGTATCTCAGTACATTGATTTAACTATCGTGACAACTTTTTGCTGCATTTGCAACGCCATTCTCTGTAGACGTGAATTTATTGCCAGGAATTTTACAAATGGAACATTGTGAAATGTGTTGTGATGCAAAGTTTAGGAGAAATTCAATCAGGTTGGTTTGGAAGAGTTTTACAAAAAAATTGAGAAATATCCTGCATTTACAAACATGCTCTATCAATGATCTCGCTATTTGGAAACAGCTTTTTAGTCGAATGAAGCATATTAAATCTCAAATGAGAACAAAAATCACCGATGAGCATTTGGAAAACTGTTGGCGTGTAGCAACAACATCAATCGTTATCAGCATCAATTTTAGAACGAACTTAGCATCACGAAAATGACTCTCTTTGTTTAAAAACAATTTGTATACTGTATGTGTGTATGTATGTATCCGCATGTGTGTGTACATGTACGGATATAGTATGGAGGAAGCATATGGAATGTGATTTGCAAAATAATGCATATGGAGTTCCCGTGAACTTCTTATCTCTGTAGTGATCGCGCCCTTCCGTCTGCAAACGACGGTAAGGGGATGCAATTTACAATTTTTCAAAATCTTTATCGATGAAGGAGACTGGAAGAACCTTGACGCTGGCGCGTCCTGGTACTTGAAGCTCCATAAATTTGATATCCAAAAAAAAAAAAAAATCAACGTTGATGCACTTAGTTCTAACAAACAAAATTAGACGTCTCGCTAAAATTTATTATATTTTGTTTATTTTTTATTATTATTTTTTGTATTGCCTAACTCTAATCTAATAAATATGTTTGATTCTCATTTTTGTTATATTATCTTAAAAAAACAATATATTTTTTGTTTGATTTGAATAATAAAAGAAATTTAAGAAAAAAAAACGGCCCGGTAGTAAATCTCATTTATAAAATCTGGCCCGGCTGCTGAAAAGGTTGGCCACCCATGGTTTATATATTTATGATTAGTAACTGTTAAGAAGAAACAAAATAACAACAAAATCCGTATGTATGTATGTCCGGTCGTCAACGTTGTAATATGTCGTTAGGATTAATCGGAGGCGAACGTTTCTAGCCAGAGGGAGAGTAAACATGTTAAGATAATATTGTGAAATGATGTTGGAATATGGTATACAAGATCGTATAGCCAACGGCTACGCCATGTATGCTCTTTCGGTTTCCTATTATTTTGCAAACCCGTGTCATGAAAATTAATGAAAACGACACACGTTGCGATATGGTGGACTAACAGCATCAGATCATAACGTACATTAAATTCAGCAGCAGAATTAATCATCAAAAGCATTAACGCTTAAACTATGCTAATTCCCACCAAAAGTATCTTCGCAATGGCAACATTAATGGGTAATAAATTATACCTATGTTATTATTTAGTTTGTTTGGTACATTTAACATAATATATCACATGTTATTGTATTGTTCTGTAGATACAAGATTTTATCCAGGCATTTATCATTTGAATTAGATTTGAAGTAACTACTTATTTTACCACTAAACGATATTCAAATTTCAATGAAAATTAAACTTCTTTAGGCATTGTATTAAAGGTTGTATGGACTATTACTAGCAATGTCTAGAGAAAATCAAATACATATTCAGAAACAATATAAATTTACTGAATTAAAAATCAGTACCTCAGAGCGATATTTTTTTAAAAAATAATTGCAAGAATATCTAGTAAGTAGTAGAGTATCCAATCCAGGGTTTCGGGATTCACATTTTTTCAATCCCATGATCCCAGGATCCCAGGATCCCGGCATTGGACATTCACCATTAAATCATAGACAATTTCGGGATTTCAAAAAATGTTATCACTGGCCGATTTCAAAATATTTAGAAATTCCGGGAAGAGCTGAAAAAAGGTCTTGCGTCTTTTTTATTTTGGGAATTTCGTTATTTCCTAAGTCAAATTTTGAAATCCCCGAGTCTCGCATATATTTTGTTGTAAGGATATGGAGGCCACAGAAAAATATGAGACTCAAAAATATTGAGAAACTATGGCATTAATAATAGCTGTTTTTTTGGTATACGATTATTACAGTACGTATAGTTGGCGCTTCCCAGAGCATGTAAAACAGGAGCCGCTGTTCATAATTGTTGATTTTTAATGTTTAAATGTGAGTGACTCAAATCTAATTTTAAATTCAAAAACGTTAAATAACTTCACTTAAACATTAAAATATAGAGGAAATATGAATGAATAACCATATTAACGTAAATATATACTGCAATATGAATATATAAACCTAAAATAATTCATAAATAATGAGATCACGAAAAGCCGTTTGGAGGCCATGAAACAGAAGTTTAACAACCGGAAAATCTACCGCAGACCGATAGTGTTGACATGCGTGGGAGATAATAATTAACAGAAACCAAATAACAGAAATGCGACGTTATTAATGACAAACATTAGGATAATCCGGCAATCAAACTAGTGGATGATGTCATATCCCCTAGGATACTTACTGATCCACCAGTGTTCGTGTTGAATCTATTAACATTGATACTGCATGAGGATTACGCAGATTAGGGTCCGACATAATTTTGGACACCTTGGGCGATTCCACCATGAAACAATCTTTGTTGTTAATATTGTAATTACAAGTTGGTTGTTGAGTATTCCACCACCACCCGTTATGTGTATGCAGTCGCATTTTTACGGCCGCCTTCCATAACACAATGCGATCAAGAAAAGAAAATAATTTATTCCTCATATTATTGGCCCGATACAGAGCTGCACGGAACCTATCTTTTAACCATGCACTGTTGTGTTTAAAAGATAAAGATAGAAATAAAAAAGAGAATGCGACTTGCTCAGTAATTTAGTTTAAGTAAAATTAAGTATTCTGTGTATCCGTATACTGAGAATCCGCCGTGGCGGAAGAGTTTAATCTACTCCGCGTTGAATAATATTGTAATTATAAAAACATGAAAATTAAATACTGATTGTTTTTAATCAAATTTATATGGAACATAAATTGAATAAATTATAAAAGTCCAATGTTCCCTCTAAGACGAGAAGTTAGCTGCGCGGAAAATTTAAGGGCTGCGCCGACCCAACCAAAAAATGCGCGGCATAATTTGTCAAATTTTATATAATTTTTTTATTTTGATTTGCACGATAAAAAATATTATCATTTGATAATTTAAAAAAAGTGTATTAAATAAAACATAAAAAATAACAGAACTCATTCCATTCAAATCACAAATAAACTTAAGAAAACGAGCAGAATGAAAAAAATAATCATTTACTGATTATTATATTATATATTTTCAAATTTTTTACGTCGTTTCTTACAACTAATTCTTATATAATATACTCTACTTCGATCAATATATTGCTCTGATAAGATTTCAATTCTAGTTATATTTTCTAAGTGCTCAATGTAAGATTAACTGTAGTGAAAGTAAGTATTTTATTTTTTAATATAATGCCTTTCCATAAAGAGTTGACAGACTCAAATCTTGCCACAAAAATTATGGTTTTTATATATTAAAATTTTGTTTTGAAAATTATAAGCCAAGCAAACAACCGTTGATAAATGTTACAGTTAATGTGATACTCTACATCTTAAACTTGCTACCGGCTGAAGGATTAAAAATGTTAAAATAAACTGTTTACAAGATTCAGAGTATAAGTGAGGAGTACTTAAGTTACAACAAGAATATTTTATTCGTTTCGAAAACGCTACGAGCTTAAAATTACTTCCATCCTTATCAGGAAACTTGCTTGCGTAGGAAGTTTCTATTGCAAATTGTTGTAACAAAATTTCTAATAGTAAATTTCCTTAATAACTTCTTACATTTGGGTGGGTAGTACTTTTAAAAATTGGTTCAATTGATCAATCAATTCCAATGACGGAAGTTGTGTGATTGATGATTTTTATAAACTTCGAAGTTTTTTCGCATAGTGAAAGTATTTTGATGGATTTAAAGTGGTGAGGGATTTAATGTTACGTTGTACACAATAAAATTGATGTATTACCCATTTTGAAAATATTTTAAAATTTAAAATGACATAACTCAACATTTTTGAACAAGCAATGTTTTGGTTTGAACAGAGATATAATAATATTTTTATATGATTTTTTTTAACCTGAATTTCAAAAAATGCATCAGGACCCAATGTGATAAACCGTAAAAACTTGATTAATTATTTCTGAAATACATTTAAAAAATATTGATAATTTAACTGGTATATAATGAAGCCGCTAGTGATTTGATACTTATGGTCTTAAGGTCGGTATTCATCTACGTTCGTGAATCAGTAGCGTTCCGCGAACCTACGACTGCTTAAATGAAACGTACTTGTGAATACCGCCACTCCGCAATGTTTGTTTGAACGTTAAGTAAACGTATCACATGAACTAAATAAGTCAACACTATTTTTAAATAAATCAATATATGTAAATTTAGAACACAGTACATATTTACTCAAATTAAAGTATCACGATGTAATTTATGGTAGTAAAAAATGCCACATATTCTTCTAACATTATTATTATTAAGGTTTTTAATTGCTTATTTACTTGTACATAGTATTTGAATATTTCTAAGAAAGTTAGGTTTTGTAGGTTTTAAAATACCAGATTGTTATTATAGAGTTCGATAAGTAGTTAACGTTTTTCTTCCAATTACTCCATGTTTTTTTAATTTTTTAATCTATAACACGAACACGGCGTATACACTGGCTCACTAGCGTACACAAATACTGCGCACTGGTTTTATGTATTTCGCAAACACCACACACTCAGATCGCGGAACGTATCCACTAAGAAGGTTTGCGGAATATTATTTGATCGCGAACATAGATGGATACCTGACTTAAGATTTTTTTAAATATCGACATCAATATCAAAAGTATTGTATAACTTGTTTAAAACTCACTTCAAATTCAATTTAAAATAAAAAACTAAATTTAATTAAAACGAAGTTGCTGTATCGGTATAACTGATTTCCGCAAGATTTAAAAAAACAAAAACAGTTTTTAGTTATAATTTTGAAAAGTGTCAGTGATAAATAATTTTACGAAATATCAGTGATTAGCGAGCGAGACGAAGGTTTAGAATGTATGAAGGTCCTCTATGAAAAAATATTTAACATTAGTTGCCTTACAGAAGAGTAAGGCATTTTTTACGTAGAATATACGCCATAGATCCTTAAATAAAATCGTAAATGCTAAATATTAAAATGTATGATATTTATAAAATTGGTAATAATACTAACTATTTTTCAGAGCATAGATCGAATTTAATGTTTTGATGTATTATACATACAATTCGTTACAAGAATTGTAATCGGAGATTAAAATGAATACAATATCATATTTTTGTGTAATGCGATAAAGTAAATGTACAAAATAATTCGGCATTTTTTCTCTGGGTATATAAAAGTGTCCTAAATAACCAGTTTTATTAATACGTTTTTTTCTTTACAAAAAAAAACAATGTACCCAACTATACTCATGAATTCAAAAATCTCTGGAGTACTAACATTTATGTTTTTTAATTCTTTAATTAATTGTATTTTATCGAAAATGTATGACGTGAAATCGAATATGTCCAAATTAAATTTAAGTCAAGCTTGCTTTATTGTATAGGCAGTATGTTGAGATTTTGTATTTAAAATGGAGTGAGCAATTGCACTGTCACGGTCCATGCTAGTGACAAATAATTCCACTTTTCCGCGAATCTGATTTTATAACAAAAAAATGCTACCGCTATCATATTTTAAATGAAAATGAACGTTTTCGTTGAATGTGTTAACAAAAATATGAAGTTCTGTTTATTTTCAATTTTAAATGCATATTCAAAATTTTCTCTCTTCGATGTCGTTCATTATATTTTGTCAATGATGTGACAGAAGTTGGAAAATTACAAATAAATAGTCCTGAATAAACAGAAAATGAAATTTTTCAGCTTTTACGACAAAGCAGCGGCGAAGTCACTTCATAGCAGTGTCATGCAATGCATGAAGGCCCAGCAAAAAGTGGTGCCCAAATTTTTACATACTTAATGTCATCGGTTTGCTGCAAAAAATCATTGAGTGGCAATTTAGCCAAAACTGAGCTATCAACGTGCTTATTTTTTTGTTTTGCGTAAATTTTAAGTCACTTTGTGTCTAAGCATCAACTAATATTGTCAAATGGCTTGAAAATTATTATTTTGTATTTCATGAACATACCACAGTAAACGACATCATTGAAAAGCGTATACTATAACTCTTTCAAAATACATTTTAATGACTTATTGGATTTAACCGATAAAACATATTGTAGAGGACGTTTGCGTGAGGGTCCCGAATTTGTAGCTACGCAACTGCGATAAATAATCTGTTAATGTTACACAGATGATTAAAAAATCATCATATGTATGAATTAATGCCGATCTGACAGAAATAAGTGATTAAAATTATTGACTAGAGAAAATTATCTGCCTTAATCAGAATTACTAATAATTACCTACACAAATAAATGTTTTTTTAGCAAACTGTAATAATCAATGCACTAACTGAATTATTTCAGTCTATGAATTTAAATCAAAAACCTCTTTGTATATACTTCAGTTATTTTTGTTAGTCTTGTTACTTAACAACTTCTGCTAGAAAAATGACTTGAAGAACTTGTGTAGACTGTTTACCGGTACTCAAACGTACCGTTTCTTAATCTAGTCGTTTCCGCCGTAATCCGCACGGTTGACATCCCTACGCGTCGTTGACGAAGGCTATTCATCTACCTATCATAAATATTAGGTCACTGGTGGTAAAGATTACACGCTTGAAAAAAATCGGAAGTCATAAAAATGGTGACAGACTATTGTTCGTCTCGATTCGTCTGACAAATCTGTCCTTCGACGCGAATAAAAATTCCGTCACGGCTCGGATCTTATTTGAAGCGGTAGTGAGTATAAATTGTCAATGTGAACCAAAATTGAATTTCCCCAATGAATTTCATTAGGCCTGCCTGCTCGTCGGCAAATTTCATCGCATTCCGCTCAAACGGAAAGCTGGCTCCACTTCCAACACTCGGAGCATTATTGAAACACTGAATAAGGCGAGAGAAATTTTCGCAACATGCAAGATAAAGAAAAAATATTCTTGTGTTAGTATCGCTTGCTGAATGAGAAACTAATTGAAATGGATTAAGCTGTAGTTTGTAATTTGTTAGACGAGAGTTTTATTAACCCTTCAATTTGCAATAATTGACTTTCTAACTATTTTGAATTGCAAGAGTAAACGCACAATATTATTTGATTATTTTATTTCATCACTTTCTTTGAAAAACTTTGCCGTAAAAAAAAGAAAAGGTTTCTCGGTACAATTTACCAAAAGTGACAAAGCCTAGTTAGTTTTGCATTCAACATGTAAATCGGTGTTTAAAAACATTTTATCAGAAACAAAATACATAATTATGACAAATTTAGTTAGAGATGTACCATTTTATCTTGACTGTGGCAGAACTCAGAACTAAAATTATCGCCCTAGGCAAAGTTAATGATGCAATGGTGGCGCCCTCGCGGGCAGTCAAGTTACGCTGGTACATCTTTAGTAAATTACTGTTGCCATTCCATTAATCAAATTAAGTTGAATACGGCTTCAGCGCTGAAAATAATTTGTTATTGAAAAAAATGAAATTGCTAGGATATCACAAACCGTGGAGATTTATAATTAAATTGACCAACATAGTACCACACCTAAAAACTGTTAGTAACTCACATCAAGCATCAGGTTCGTACTTATGTTCATTTTATTTTTTCCGAGTTGTACGCGTCACATAATAAATACATATATATTTACTGACGAAAGATAAATTAAAAATAATGTTGAGTATATACATTTTTTATTTAAAGCAATTATTTTTTCCGAATTTGTTTGGTACCTAATCAGGGTCAGTTCGAGAATTTCTGCGCCAGCAACAAAGTCGTCTCCCAAAATTTGAACTAAATGGGTGAATACTACTAAAATCTTAGTGCGACGCCTGTGCGCCTTGCTTGCACCGTACGTGGGTCTGTGTGCACCGCACACTTTGCATACGCCACGAGCCGGCCGCCGATTTTGATTGGGGAGGAGGGACATGAAGATTGTTGAATCTTCGAAGTGGTGCATGTCACATATAAAGTAAGGAAACACTCATGTAAATAATATTGCATTTTTTTGCGTTTTATCATATGTGAAAAGAGCCTGATTCAATTAATTTCATAAAACGAAATGCACATTTAATGATGTACTAGCTGTAAGCCCGTTGACCTCAACGGGAGGATTTTTGTTGCATTTTTAAGAAGTCAGAAAATTACAAACCTATTTATTGAATAAGCCAGAAATTCTAAAAATTAAATAAATATATCTCGGGGCATATATCGACAGCATGCCCTGTAGTATTTAAATTGTAAATTATTTAATTTTTGGAATAATGTTGAGTTTGCTAACAATTATTTTTCCTATTAGCAGAAATATACCTCGTAAATTACCTAATTTTTGGAATAATGTTTAAGTTTGCTGACAATTTTTTTCGTAGTGACAGAAATTTCGTAAAATATTAAATCTTTGGAATAATGTTCAAGTTTGCTAACAATCATTTTTCATAGTAGCATAAATCGACCTCGGCGCATATATCGACAGCCCTGCAGTTTTAAATTGTAAATTACTTAATTTTTGAAATAATGTTTAAGTTTGCTAATAATCATTTTTCACATGCAAAATGGTATAAATTAATTGCACATTTTATCAAAACAAAATTATCAATTTTCCATGTTACAATCAAATGCATATTTATCAAATTAATCAGAATAAATTAACTTCACTAATTCGCCAAACGGAGCTTATTTTTAGGAATATATGAGTCTTTAAGGGAACCAAACATAAAAATGGTGAAACTTTTCCATTTGACTTTTAAGTGCAATTACGTTTTCAATTATTTTTTGTGGGAACTGTCATCAACTTTTAATTTTATGTGAAAGTTTTTTCAATAAATAAGCATAAAAAAGTAATACAAAATAACTTAGATTATTCCACGTATTGTGCTACAAACTGTGACACGTGTTTCGCCTATTTCAGAGGCATCCTCAGACAGACTTACTTTCAGTAAGTAAAAGTATCGCGGACAATCATGCAATCATGCAATCATGCAATCATACGGACATTATCGAGTATTAATATATAGATAATAAAACAATATGTACAAAATATGAATCCTCCGAAAATTCACTGTGAATGGTTCTAGTACTCAAAGACACGTTAATACGTTGATTTTGTCAACTGTTTGGCATCCAACGGCACAACAGTTTTTTTTTAAATTCATTCCCTCCCTTGTCTATGCAAAGTGCTATTAGCTGAACATCACACCCGTGATTACATTGTAGAATAGTTTACCTACTCTGTTTTACGATCGTGGCTGGTATCAATCAAATAAACGTTAAAAAAAGTAATTTTTAGATTTTTATGTTCTTATCTTCTTCCGTCCGATCGATTTAGTATTGAAATAAGGACTTAAAAAGAGTAATTATTTAAATATTAGTTGTTTTCTTAATCCTCTAAAAAAGGTAGGTTCCGTAACTTACTTAACTGGTGTTTGTTAGCGCCCTACATAATATATGCAAAGCTCTATCGAGAGTTTATTTGCTCCAAGTAGAAAAGAAACATGGCTTAAAATAAATATATTTTTAAAATTCTTGAAAGTAATTTATTCTTTCGAGCTTGGTAGAGTTTTATTTTTATATATTATTATGAGTTTAGCATCACTCTTGATAAGCATGTCTGTTGGCAGTTGTGATATGTAAAGCTTCTGCAATTTTGACATTTGCTGTAAGATATTTCCATTTGTTTCCCTAAAATGTTGAGACGTTTTCATTTGACACTAAGTAGCTCTTTGGTTTTTTTTTCACATTACAACGAAAATAAAAACGTGTCACTGAACTTTTGCATGGATACTGATTTATCTTGGCAAAAAACTATTTTTAAGCCACACGTGTTTATTAAATTGTGTGTATGACCTTTCATATTGACTGTGGAAAGGCAAAAAGACGTAACTCACGGTTTTTACAAAACAGCTTTTTTTCGATAATCACATCTATACGATAGTTACATCAAAAGGAATTAAGCTGAAAATTCCGAATTAATATCTAAATTTAGCTTTTATGTTTGCGAAAAGAAAAGCCTGTAAAAAATTTGACCTGGAAAAAGGACTCAAGAAAGTCAATTAAAACTAGTTTATCAGTGTATATACTTATCAATCAGACGTATAAAAATATTCTGAAAGTGTAACGAAAAAATAATTGCTAAGACAAAGTTTTTCAAATTAGGTTATTGCTCCTGTTACACCCTATTTGCACGGAACGTATAAAATGTGGATAGAGACGCTAATGTTTTGCGGACAACCATGCCTTTTAGATAAAGTTTATAAATCGATTAAGAGATTATTTTTCAAAGTTTTCGTTAAGAAAGTCAGAGTCTTGATTAACGAGATTAACGCAAATATATGAAAAAATGGAAAAAATCTAAGTATATAATAAACAATCACTTTCTTGTCAGAATCACATTACTTTGTTTGCTAAACCACTGTAAAAATGTATTTTCTCATGCAAAATGGCTTGTACAAATAAAAATAATATATTTCATGAATTTTTCGTAAAATCAAAAGATGAGCACTTCTCTCAAATGGAGATTGTTAAGAAATATGCGAGGGATTTGTTATATTTAAATAAAAATGAATTGTTTTGCAACATCGTATAGAAAGTTGTCAACACAGTAATATTATGTAATAAACAACGCAAAAACTAATGGAACCCTTGGGTGTTATTGGTAATGAAGATAATCTAATAATGTAGCATTTTATTTTAAATTTAAAATGATCGACTAGCTACCGATTTATAGTTTCATATACGAATTTAAACGCAAAGAACTGCACACATTCAGTAAGAGAGACATCGTTTAAACATAATTTATATAATAATAATTAATAAAAAGAGATTTCTGAAGAGGTAACTTTATTCAATATTTTTGGTTGGTTTGTTAATTTTTTAAATGCGTTATTCCACTTATAGTTTTACGAATTATGTCGTATCCGAAAAGCATCTTCAAACTTACTATCGTAAGGTTATTTATAAATAAAGAAAATATTCATACAAGTTATTTACGTATATATTAGAAAACGTAAGATTTTTTCTTTTCTAATGGACTAAGAGAGAAGGATTAGATACAAAATACAATATAATATTAATGATAACTATTATAGAATCTACTAAAATCAATGCTAATTTTATTTATGCAAACAATCGAATTATAATGTTTTTGAATTAAATTTTATATTACGTGTGAGTGTAGTAGTCTACAGTGAAATTATATTTATTAGTTAAGGTATAATAAAATTTTCAGAAATGAATAGTGCGTTTTGGTTGAGATACCATTTTTATTGAAAAAAATAGAAGGGCACCGATAAAACACGCCACTTATTGCTTGTTAATGTTTGAAATATACATTGTATTGAAAAATAATAATAATGAGTTCTTAACTCATCCGGGATGTTTTGAAAAAGCTTTTATGTTGGATTTTATCAATTACACAAACGTTTGTAAACAAGTAATTTCATTATTTGTTTTAATTCTAGGTGTCATTGTACAGTGTTACACTCACATTTGACTTTTTCAATATTACGGATCAATACAAGTATCATTATAGTAGAAAATGTCATAATAATTAGCTGCAGATACAATAGAATTACTCAACTCTGTTTATTTAGTTGATAATGGCACGACGCAAAACTGTTGTATGTTGACTATTTTCCTGGAAGCGCCACGTAAAAGCAAAATTTTCAACATCGTGAACCTGATTGTTAAAGAAAATATTAAATTTCAAAATGTGTTTGACAGGTTTTGATAAATAATTTACTTTAAAATAAGCAGCAAAAGTTTCTCAGTCGATAAAGAATTGTTTGGCTCTCGCAAAAGTTAAGCCGTTGTGGCCTATCTCGTGCAGAGTACAATTCAACAAAATACAATGCAAAATGATTTAACTGCTAAAGAGGATAATAAAAACTTTATAATAACGATTTATCGCCATCATGAACGAATGACTATTAAGCATTAAAGTAATAATATTAGCCATTATTTACTTATGACTCTATAAAGCGTTGAAGACACTTTAAACAAGAATTTTCAAATTACAATTTGGCATTTTGTAGATTAAAACTTTCATGACGTATTGTCATCACCAGTTGTTGATATAAAATTTATTAACAGGAAAAAATAGTTAAGCTATCATTCAAATGGTTTCGATGAATTCAGGTATAATGGTGAATACTTTTAATGAAAATGGAAGTTTTAAAATGTCCACTTCGTAATATCAGTTCCACATATTTTCAAAATAGCTTTTATCGATAATCACAATGTATACAATTTAATATACCTTCGATAGATTCGACGGTAACTTTGTTGAAGTTTAATTTTAATAACAAATTGTGAACATTTTTTATCAAATGAATCGTAAACTCTGAAAAATTATTGTTTAGATAGGTGGATCACTATTGTTGAATTTATTTCAATAGGAATTTAACCCGCATAATGAAAGTAATTGTTTTATAGTGCTATCAAAGATTGTATTTTACCCCTTCTCTGAGTCCAGTAAAAAAGGACAAACTCCGAATTTTATTTTGTAATTTATAACATAAGAAATATTATAAATTTTCAAAATTATTCCTAAACCTTACGATGGGATGACACTTCTCAAAGAAGAAAAAGACTTGTCATAATTTGTAACACTGCAAATGCTGAATTATTATCTAAATTTAGCTTTTTAATTATGAAAAAAGTCTCTTTATATATATATAATATTTAGAAATATACAAGTTATTAATAAATGTTTTTGGATTTGAATCCGAAACCTTACTTGTCATTAAGCAAGACTGTCCACCAGTGTTCCCGATAAGCTGTGCGCGTGTGCGCGCACATTCATTAGAATAGAACGCACTAAAATTACACCAGCTATACCACCACCAGAATAAATTAATTGTCATTATATAGTGTTGTTAATTATTGTCATTATAAAAAAATAACCATTTCGTTAAGTAGGTCTAAATACCGTTATGTGGCGCACAATTTTTTTAATTTCCTTTCAAAGTTACACAGCCTAAGAAAATTAGAGGGAACATTGCTCTCCACTAGTGCATAACGATAATTATAAAACTAACAAATAAGAATACTCCATCACTGTTAAGAATTAAAGCTTAATTTTAAAAAATGTCTTGCAAGCAGTCTCGTAATTTGTAGTTAATTGAATAAATACCTAACTGTTCGATAGGCTTTCACGGAAAGCAATTTAGGCTTTTGATCCAATCGTGCGGCCGTAAAGCAATCATACTAATTTGTTTTCGTCGAAACAATGCTTTTGTCTCTGGCCGTGTGAGCCTCCGAGGTTGACGGAACAACGTCACAACCCCGAACACGCATACCAATTTTGGAACACTTTCAATTTATCGCAGTAATTAGTTTGGAGTAAAGACAACGAACAATCAACATCGTTGCCCATAGGTGTACTGCCATAAATAAAATTAAAAAAAAAACAGGAAAACTAATTTCCTATTTAGTATATTATAATCGTAAACGTAGTTCGCTTCGGTTGTAAGGTTGAAATGTTCGAATCCCAGTACGGAGACTTTCGTAAATTGATTTATGTATTCATGTTTTATGACATAGACAAGGTCGACGCTAGATATTTAACCACCCCAGATATGAATGTATTTTTTCATTCTAGTGATAAAAAAACGCCTTGGGCGCTAAAAATTTGACAGCCTCTCCAGATTTACCGCTACACGCGGTCACCTGCTTCGTCTGCACGTAGCGCCGGCACCGGACATGGATGCTTGTAGTGTATGTATAAAATCCCTTCCCCCTTTTTTTCTTCATGTCCAATTCTAATGTGAAGCAAATTACCTTCTAATGGAGGTATCTCAACAGAATATTTCTAAAAAAACTGATTACTAGAACTGCTTGTTACCATGTTGTGGGAGTAGGTATAGAAAGATAGTGTAAGGACAGAATTAGTAGAAACTGGTAAGTTAATTGATTTGGCTACGATCTGTTTAAGGATTAAATGAGTGAGAGAGAATTTTTAAACATCACAAACATCCATGCCTTCGAACAGAAATCGACAAATGGATTGAAAAATGCTGTTCTTACTGGGCTTCAAACCCGTGAAGTCGGACGTTAACTATTGTGCCATAAATCCCTCCCCTATACTCTGGGTTGCCAGATTTCCAAAATCACAAATCGGGACGTTTACTATTTCGAAGATTTTTATATATGTAAACATTTTCTGAAGTCGGGATTTTTAAATGAACTTGCAATGTGAGAATCGGGATTTGTCTATTTATCTAGAAGAAAGTCCCGCTCAAATAAGGACGCCTAGCAGCTCTGCCCTTACTTGATCTTTAAAAATGGCTCGAGGGCGATTTGCTTACCACAGGCACTGTTAAAGGACTGTCCTTCTATCTACACATTTTATAATTCCTCCAAAAAGAGGGATCAATCAAAACAGCTTGCGTAGAACAACTTTAGCTGCTCCTTGCTTCTTTATGAGTACACATTATTCACACTAGGCGCGGTTATCGCTAAAAAATACTTATTCAATATGTGATACAATCTAAACATGAAAAATAAGTTAGAAAATTAGCTTCTCTGTCCATTTCCAATTCATCATTTTGAAACAAAACAATTTGCGTTTTCGATGAATTTGAAAAAACAAATGATTTCAATCGGACTGTCTTTTTCAATTTAATTAAATGTATTTTGTAAATTTAAGACCGGACTATGAAATCTATGAAAAAATAACTTTTAGTATACATACATCCATAACACGACTTTTTGACGATATTTTATTTTCCCAGAAAGAGGACGTCATGACAATGCATTAACTTAATATTGTCTATGAAATTGATTCTATGAAACTTTCTTTTACGAAGGTTATCAAAGAATTATTCACGTCTACTGTTCTTGGAAATTCGATACAGTGGCTATGAATAGATTTATATTGTTACACCAACAATCAGATCAAATTAAGTAAAGAATCGATTTGAGGGTATGTTACATATACTATCTATATTTTTGGAATGTCAGCTAGTCAATGCAAAATATCAAAAAGTTTTTTTGATATTTATTCATCTAAATATTGCTTTTTAAATTGTAGTAAGGAAGAAGTTTACTTATATCGTTTTTTTTTCTTTCTGTATATTTATATGTACGTATTATTACTATTTAGTGAAATAAGAATATGATGAGTGGACTGATGAATATATGTAAGTCCAAAAAACATTATTGCATGTTGGACAAAAACTGTGAAAAAGGAGGTGAGTGAATAAAATGCGAGGTGAAATTTAAAAATAAAACAAACAAATAGAATATCATATTATCGTTGTGATGTCTTTTTTAAATGTATTTTATTTACAACTTAACAGTACATACATACATATATGATACCACAAAAACTAGCTCACATTTAGAACATTTTGACGAATTTATCGCACGGTACCCAAAGGACAAGAGAGAACCTATACTCATAAATTCTTCTCATAGTATATAATATGCAGGAAATATTACATTTATATAAAAAAGTTGAATCAATAATTTAGTATTGATTTAATAAGTTATTTCTTTTGTGAAAGAACTTGAGCTAGTTTCGCTAGTTGAACTAATTACATATTATTAATTATAGATTAAAACCAGTTTTACTCGTCTCAATTGTCAACTGACCAGCAATATCAATTGATAACGCTTGCGATGCGTTAAACAGGTCGTGATCATAAAGAGGTTCATGTTATAATATAATGCCTCTCCCCGAATATTGACAGTGAACACTTAAAAAGTGATCTATTGATTTACGCTCAACACAAAAAAGTTTCAAGGTGTGAGTTAATTTAAGACATTACTTTTTTAGAATTTTCCTAGCCCAATTCTAAAAATTATACCACCGAAGTTTGCTTGTATTTGAAATATTTTTTCCGGTTTTAGAATAAATATCATATCAATCTATATGTATGTTCTTATAATAATGCTGAAATTTTGTAATATAAATTATTTACTTACTTTTTACTATTTTCTTTTTAATAATGCCGTTCCACCAAGTATTGACGGTGAACAACTTAAAAGTGATATTTGCATTATAAAGTTCATTTCGTATAAAAGTGTCACAGTCCAATATAGAAAGCAGTTACTTTGCTTTTATTATCACCGTAATGTTATAAAAGCTAGCCATCTGCCATATTTTTATGGTATGCAAAAATTAATATGGAGGAAGAAAGCATATAATGTACACCTTTATCTTTTTTAATGTAAGATGTTTGAGATTGAAAGGCCAAAAGAGCGTAAGAGAAATTTCAGAGAGAATTATTTGAATTGATGCATGTAATAAATTAAATTATTTTGTAACAAAAATGCATCAGAAAATATTGACAGGTAGATGCACAATATTTCAGATCGCTACCTCAATATTAAAACCACGTAACTTGATCATCAATATTCTTGAAATAGCTATTATATAATATACAATATAAGCCCCCAAAAGGTGAACTTTTCATGAATTAAAATTACAAAATTAATTAATTAATTAATTAATTAATTAAAAAATTACAAAAAAGTACAATCACGTCTTTGTTTGGTATTTTGGTGGATTGCATATTTTTATTTAACGGAGATAACACTTAAAATTTGTTTAAACTGAGTTTGATTCACTTTTATGATACTTACAACTTAGAATAATTACAACGCATCTAACTTATTTTTTCCTTAAATACCACTTGTCCCACTTCACCCATAATGGGATTATATGATCACACATTTCTTTTTTCAAAATCAAATTGAACCTTAATTGTTCAAAATTATACACAGCATCATTTTTCATATATATTAACAGCGATTACGGCGTGAGTGTAAGTTAATCAAATTAAATTAATTTATCTCATCAACGATCATATCATATCGATCTATTAGTTGTATTAAGGTAGCAAAAGATATTATTTGATTTAGTATGCCCCGTAACTGTAAGGTATAGCAGTAGTTTTTTACCTGTTTGAAGTCAAATCGTTAGTTTTTTTTATACGATAAAAATGCTCGGAATACCAAAATCTCTTAAGTCAGAAAACTAAAAATAGAAGTTTGCACGCATGTGTTTTATTACAAATTATATAAATACTCACTAAAAAGTCTCCAAAACAGTAATGCGATGCAATAATTTGCTAAATTCAAGCAAATTATTGCATTGCATTACATCACATTTTACTAATGTTGTCTTTTACTCCATAATATGAGACAAACCGACAGTAATAAGTTTATTATTTATGGTTTAATTGTTTTAGAATCTCGTATTTTTATTGGATTTTCATATTCTTCCCACTGCTCCAACAATTCCAGATTTAACTTTATATATTTCTACGCATGCATTAGTAATATGAATACAAAATATGAAAAAGTGAGTGAACAGAAATGTTCTATATAGCATATAGAAAATTTCTGCATACTCACTTTTTTTTTGTTTTTAGGTACTTATTGTCTCGTTTTATTTTCTGTATTCATGTCTAATAAAAAGGTGAGATGTTTTTAATGAAATTCTATAAATAAAAATAAAAAACATTGAAATTATGTAAATGAAAGAATTAAACCAAATCATATTATTAATTCCCATTTCGCGCCCTAAAAAAAATGACACTTAAAACTTTTTGGGTTTTCAATATAGCTTAGATATTACATTTAAATAGCATGCGCAATTTAATATGAAAGATGTGTGATTCAAAAGAAGTAATGAAAGATCTTAATTCAGCAGAATAAATAAAATTTTCGTATGAAACCTTTTAGTATATATAAAATAACATTATTTGTGCTTGAGAACTTCCAAGGGCTCAGGTGTGCGAAATAAAACGAAAAGATGTTTCTTTGAACCTCTAATTAACATCCAGATGAGCCAAACAACATCTCAGGAAAAAATCGAGACTAATACATTCATGTGAATTTAAATAAATTATTATAAACACTTTCGTAAACAATTTTAAAGGAAACGCAAAAGAAATAACATATTTTGTATCTAATGTATTATGCATACATATTTTTAAATCCATTTAAGTAAGCAAAAAAGATTTTTTTGTCTAAGTTTTATTAGATACACTGTCACAAGATACACGTCACAGAATTATTATTATGTAAGCTTGTAAGCGTGTTTTGCTTTTATACATACTGTGCTAGAAAGCTAAATTGGTAAATTTTACGCAAAGACTCAAACAGTACAATCCTGTTTCGTTATATCAGCACAGTTTATTTTTGAATGTGTGTCAGTTGTTTATTATGTTCCAAATTTTCTCGATTGTAAAACCTACGTAATATCCTTAGTTATTTTGAATCTATAAATTAGAATTTATATCGATGTCGTGCAAGAGAAAATATTTGCAAGAGAATAACTGTTAAGATGTCACCATATTTGAAAACACTGAAGCCAATGAGATAGTGCGTACATAATAAGCTTGGTAAATTATTGATTTGTACCAAGAGTCATAAAATAACTCATTCAATATTAGTATTTATTAAAAAAATGGGTATATCTTAAAATTGAGAACTCGTGGGGTGAAGTAAGCCAACTAATAAAACGGTTAAACTTTTTTCTAGGACAATCTTTTGTAAGTACAATCACGTCTTTTTTTGGTGTTATGGTGGATTTCACATTTTTATTTTACGGATATAACACTGTTGCAATGTGTATTAAATGAGGTTACTTCACACTGATGATACTTTAAGACGTGTAAAAAATTCAAGGCATCTATTTTTTTTCCTGAAATACCACTTGGCTCACTTCACCTCTAATGGGCCCAATTGATAGCGTGTTATTGTGAAGAAATTCCAATACATTATTGATGTGACACTTCAGTTAAGATAGATATTTAAACATTTTCTACTGGTGAAATAGATGTGCTATAGTTACAAACAGTGAATTTTATTATAAAAAATATTGTAAGCAATCTGTAAATTAATTGAAATGAATTGTACATATCGGTTAAGTTATACAATTTTTGAGTTATACAAAGTTCAAACAGAAAACTAAATGGTAAGTTTTTTTAATGAAAAATATTTGTGAGAAAGTTTTCTTCGATAACAAAAAAAAACACGCTGAAAAATCAATGTTTGAAAAAAAATCATGGATTCATTATAATAAATATATACATTGATATGTCCGTATAAAACAAACACATCTTCATATTATTTTTCAGTTGCTGCTTTATATTTTTATTAATAATTTCAATTGAATTATTTATGAATAGAAATGGATTTAATTTTTGAGTGAATAATAAAATCCGGGAATACATATTTTACGATTTTTTGAAAATACACGTGCTTATTTCAATATCAGATCCAGTTCCATTAGGTTTCTTTAAAATGTCCGTATTAAGCGGAGCGTGTTTTTCCGATGAGAAAAAAATGGCGCAAAAAAGCGCAAATAATTTGAATAAATTGCAAAGGCAAATGATCTCAAAACGTGGTCGGACAAGAATATTCCGAAACTCTGAGGGTTGAGGTAAAAGTTGTTTTACAAGAAAACTTTTTGTTTGTACGAGCTTTCAAAAACTCGACTAAACAAAAAATACCCACATTTATTGCTGGCTAAAATTTTAAGCAATATAACAGAATACAGCATAAAAGGTTTCACATTAAAATTTGAATATTTATTTAGTTATTTATTATGAGATTTTAAGACTATAAAAATAGCGATGTGACGCGTTGTATGTTTGAAATTATGTATTAAAACACATTCTAGGCGGGAAACATAAAAATACGTTTATCGGTTTTATTGGTGTATTGACTCATAATTTAATGGTTTCTTTAAAATAATTGCCACAGCTAGTGACCCTTTTTGACAATAAGCAATAAACCTCATAATTTATTATGCCCTGAATGTTCGTTCACACATAGTATTGTTTTTAAAAAAGGCGACACATATTTCTCGAATATTTAGGGCATCAGATTTCACACTTCCAGTGATTGTAAATTTATAGAAATGAGGATTTTATACTATAATTATTTATATAATTGTATGGTATGGATTAATGTTATTTTTATACAGAATATTTCATATTGATAACAAGTGGAGTGCTATCTACTAAATTAATAACAGCTTTTTATATTCAGCTTAGAAAAGTAGTGAAATTATGATGTATTCAAAATGTTTTCATTTTATTTTTAATGAATAAATGTCACATATGATTTCTTTGAAAATTTCAGCCGAAAATATTGTTTGGTTTAGTAGTTGTGTTGATTTTAAGAATGTAATATATTTTTGCGCTTATCACTAAAAAACGCCCGCTTTTATGAGCACTTTATAGTGTTAACAAATAATATTATAAATTTGTGTGGAAAAAGATTATCATAATATTCATAAAATTTGCAATATGTCGTGATGAATTTACCAGGAATTATAAATAGACAATGCTTTATATCACATAATACGGTGACAAAAAAAACCGTAGTTTAAATTGCTAAAGCAAATTTAAATAAAAGCATGGCTTTTCTTCACTAGGCACTTTTTGGATTTATTATTTTTGAATTCTCGTAAACTAATAACGTAATCTCGTAACATAATTTGACAGACATGTCAGATGTTTACCTAAGCAAACTTTGTGTCAGTAGACTTCTTACTTTAAAAGCAAAGCAATTTGAAAACTTGACATGATGAAGTGTTTTATGGTGCAAAAAAATTCGTTATGAACGGGAAATAAATACACGCGCAAGAACGCAAAAAGCAACAGTGGGGATAATAACTTAAGCCGAATCCTTTAAAAGTTTGTGTAAATAGACAGGTCATATTGCTCAGATAGTGAATTTTTACCGTATGATGCTTTTAGTACTCATGAAATATAAAAAAAGAAAAAAATGACTTCTAAGATTTCACAGGAAATAAGTGTGTGATTTGTACCAATAAATGTACCATTTTTATGAAAAAGTTCAGATTTAGCAGAACCAAATTTGCTGATATATACTTGCATGAAAATATCAGAAATAACATTTTCATAATGCCTTTGTTTTGTTATTTTTTTTATTTCATTCTTATCACTGATTTTTTTTTCTAGTTTAGAAAATAATAAGTAACACTCTAGGCTTAACCCTCCAAGGACGAGCGTGACCATATGTTCACAGTAAACACCGTTGTCTATTGATTCTACTATTCTTCCTTTTTCTACCTGAATATTGTTGCTTTCACTCATATTTGGTTAAGAAGGGTACAGACTTCAGTAAGTCATCAGCCGCGGGAACAGAAACGGCCACCAAAAGCTCATGCGATTTTTTGAATTTACGTTTTTTTAATGGACTTTTTGAAACTGTTAATTATTGTTTTTATCAAAACATCAAATTATTTACAGTTATTTTACTAATATATTTGTATTGAAATTATGTTGACCTAAAGAGGTCGAATTGTAAATATTTTTAAAAATTTCAAGTTTAGCTATACTTCAACCCCGAATGTTTGCGTGCCCATACGATCGCTTTTGTCCTTACTACTGTCCGTACACAATATTACACGGTAATAAAAGAATGACCATGCCCATATAGTCATGCGGGGTTTCTATACAACGACTTTGCGTTTTTTTTTAAATTTTTGTTGGAATAAAAGTTATCCGTGACTTCAATATGGCTTGAAAAATATTTTTTTATCGAAAAAAAGCTCTCGTCTCTGGAGGATTTAGAGAAATCGATTCCCTGAGTAGATGCCGTCAGTGATTGATTTTTCAAAAGTTTTTTGTATCTATATAGATCAGTAGTGCGTTACATATACGTTAATAGAGAGCTCGGTTAATCTAATCGGCTGTTCTGATGAGAAGCTTTTAATCACTCATTTACGAATAATTTTAATTTATAAAATAGTCGAATGCTATTTTATATATATGTACATATATTATGTAACAATACGCGATTAAACGTTATTCCGTGTTGAAATGATATCTATTGTAGACAATATTTTCCATTGCATTAAGGTACTAATTTGATGTGAACATTTTTTCCCTCATTTAACAAAAGGGTCGTTTATAGTGAAATCTAACAGAAGGATCGCGCGAGCCCCTTCATGCCCCCCCCCAGTCCTAATAATATATCAAAGATAGTGACAAGCCAACTGCTAATTCTGTCATAATACATCGACACCTACCAACGTCTATCTTTATAAAGAGTTGACAAGTGACTGGCTTCAAACCCATACTCATTAATATTTGTATATTATACTCTATATTGGAAGCGGAAATGTTTAAAAATATCCATAATGTTTATACCTCCATTAAATTAATAATGACACTTTTATATCCCTATTATGTTTAACGACTTGGGTGTTGTTATCGTCATTTGTTAATATTTTGTGTGGCTTGTCAACCTTTGTGTTGAATGACGACTTCAAATAATAATTTATTGGTGTGCTAACATATATTTTACTAGTGTCAGTAGCTTCTAGGAATTGTCAGTTTTAAAAAACTAGGTTTGAAAAAAGCGTCATTCGAAAGCCGCTTTTTTTAACATGATAACCCGGAGTTTATATTAACCTTTAGTATTTAGATTTGAAGATGCCATAGTTAAAAAGTCAGTACGCATCAATGAATGTGTTGAAAATATTAAATTTAGAATCATTTTAAAAATATTTTTGTTTTGCACTTTGATTCAGATACAAATTACGACTGCATCAAACTCAAAAAAATGGAAATCAAATTAGCGAAAGAGTATTTTCTTATTTAAAAAAAATTGTTAGCAAACTCGACATTTTGTGTTCTCATCGAAAAAAAATGTGTTTTAGATTAAATGCATATGAAATATTAGGAAATCGGGTTTTTTTTAAATGTCGGTTATTGTATAAACCCTAATAGCGTTCTTACCAGGGCTATGAAGTTGCGTGAAAAAAAGAAGACTCCGACACCGAGTCCAAGGAAATTTTTCAATAATTTCATTTTAACTTATATATATATGTATACCATCAGATCATCTTTAGTCAGCCAAACTTTTTACTATTTTGCTTAAATACACATCATTAAATATATTTTTCAAAAAAAAATCGAACCGCTCATTTTTACGACTCCGACTCCGACTCCACAGCCCTGGTTCTTACCAATAAAAACGGAGTAATTTATATCTTAAAAAAACTGTATCAAATGTGTAAAATTTGAATCGTTCAAACTATGTATATTCTCACAGATTTTGTCACTAACGACCCGGGTTTTGCCTTTCGGCATCTTCAGGCGTTCAAGTGCACGGATTAACTTGAACTGATGATGAACTTGAACGATTCAAATTTAATACTGAAATTCCACCAAGCAACTTCAGTCGAAATCTTAAATAAAAAAAAGTTTTTCTGAAGAACCCTATTTAACAAAATTTGGGGGTATTATTTTGTATTCTATATTAGATTAAACATAAAAAAATCGATTTTTTATCAGAAAAATTAACACTAGAATTCATATTTATATTTTAAAAACGATACCATTTTACATTTTTTTTTTTTAAAACCATGTCCGCTCCCAATGTGGAGCATATGGACTCCTAATGGAGTTTATCTCAACAGAAGTGTTTCTACGAGAACTGCTTGTTACTCAGTTGCTCAACCTCTCTTTTTCCAAAGAGAGTAGGGATAGAAGGATAGGGCTAGGACAGGATTAGTGGTAAGCTAATCGCTCTCGATATGCCCCGTTCATAGGATGGGATGGTTGAGAGGGGGGAATTAAAGACATCACATACACCCATGCCTTTGAACAGAAATTCATAAATCGATTGAAAAATCAATTTATAAAACTGTCCGTACCGGGATTTGAACCCGGGTCCTCTGTAGCCGAAGCCAACAGCGTTGACCACTCGACCACACAGGCGACTAAATTTTACAATTACAAAAATTAATATTTTTGGTCTACTGACCAATTTCAGCTATTTGCATGTCTCAGTTCAAGTTTAAAAAAAACTGTCAGGTATAACCAATTACACAAGTAACCCCTTGGATAAAGTCTATATGTGTAATACGAAAATCCCGTCATATGACAATTCCACAAAGGGATGAAAACGATAAAAATTCACTCCCCTTAAATAGGTCACGCATTGTTCTGGTAAGTATTTAAAAATGATTGGCGTTTTAATTTATTCTATTTGAAAAACCAATTCCGTTCTTTTAGACAGGTGTGGAGTGGGATGATAATTTAAAATATTTTCATTGTGGAATTTTATTTTCGATTCATAAATACACGAACGCTAAGTGTTCGCGACGCGACGTGACGTATAATCGATATCTGTTCACATAAGATAAACGGCCATAAATAGCATTGCAGCAAAAACAAATAAATTAATTTGTCCAATAACGTTTATCGCAGCTACATAGAAAAATAGAAATTACTCGCAATCTTGTAAATGAATTCTGCTACTGTGATTTAAAAAACATTAAGATGATAATGAAAGTAACAAATATACAATATTAATTAGACAAGTAGTAAGATAATCAAGCCATTACTTAGTGTTTTTGGGGGTTGAATATTTATATCCTGGGAAGAAAACACTGTATTGAGGTGTGCATTTACTAAGCTCGCTTCACTTTAATGAATAATATTATAACGCATCTAATTATCTTTTTATAAATGACCACTTGGCCTACTACTTAGTTTAAAAGTATTGTGAAATTTTGATGGCGCAAACTATGTGGAATTTGTTACTACGTGCTGCTCTTCTTCCATACTTTAGTATAATGAAGTTCTAGTAAGAAAATACCGTAAAGAAAATATGTCTTAACAAACATTCAAAACATACAGTTAATATTTACAACTGTTACATCTTTATGAATCACTTTTAGGGTGTTCAAAAGCATTATATAAAAAAAATTATATACATTCGTATTAATTTCCACTTGTATTTAATAAGCTCAGAACCGGTTTCGTTCATTACGAGCATTATCAACTGATAAGATAATAAAAGTTACAGTATTATATATAAGAATCAAAATGAAATTAATAAGTTGAAATAAAAGTGGGAATTAGTACAAATATACATTTTGTTTTTTTAATCTTTATGAATACTTATGCGTACCATTATTTTACTGATTTTTTTTACAGTAGTGATATTTACTTTGACTTTTTTCTATTATTATGTGGAAAAGAAAAACGGATAAATAAGGATAACAACGACTTATTAGTTAACCGACCGATTTAATTTTGGGAAGGTAAGGGTGGGAAATATAAGAGGATACCAATGCATTTAAATCTTAAATAAATATTTATAATAAAGCTGGGTTTGTTAGAATGAATGTTCTTCATTCTTCAGTTGTAGCCCCTCTCAATATTTCACAAAAGATAGAACAAATGGCTAGCAATTATTCCTCTTCTACCCACACAAGGAACTAAAATAAAGCGATTCGTATTCTCGCCAAATATATTTCATTCGTTCATTTCGAGTTTCCATAGTCAATTTGGTAGTGGTGATGGAAAAAATAAATCCATTTTTGAATTTAAAACACAATATGTAAAAGAAAATATTAATACTTTTTTTATTTTTGTAATTTTTTATTTATAAAATAAGCAGCCTTTACCAAAAAACAAATCCGTAAAAATAAACAAACAAAAAATAAATATTTTATGATATATTATGGTGAAATGTTTTGATTACTTTGAGGTTGGTATCACTGAAATATTCGATGTTCAGATGTTTGCTTTTTACCGTCATTAGTATTGTGGTTTTTCAAGGGATTAATAATATGAAAGTTTACATATTTTTTTGGTGCTGTGTTTATTGTTTGCAATATACTAATTATATTTATATAATTTCCATTACTTGTGTGGTAATACAAATCCAACATATTTTATTATATAATTACAACAAAAAATACTGTTTTTCCTGTAATTGGTGAAAAAAGTACGTAAGGTAAATATTATATTGATGAAAATAATATCCTTATTTGCAATGTTATAAAGATTTATTATTAATGTTTTTTTTGTTTCATTTATAA
This sequence comes from Himalopsyche anomala, assembly GCA_031772345.1. Classification (NCBI taxonomy): domain Eukaryota; kingdom Metazoa; phylum Arthropoda; class Insecta; order Trichoptera; family Rhyacophilidae; genus Himalopsyche; species Himalopsyche anomala. Next base: position 8,149,990 of record CM062831.1, read on the forward strand.
CAGAATCATTTGTGGCCAAATTTTATAAGAAATATCATTTTCATACAAAAATATACAGAGCCGGTATTAGATAATACCGGCTCTAGATATGTAATAGATATGTATATGCTAAAAATGAGATGTATATATTTTTTTCCAGAAGATGTTTGTGTATAAATATTTTATAAATAAGAAATATGATATTATTTTATGAGAATATTGTATTATTTTAATAAATACGTCTATTTCGTTTTCTTCTACTCCTTATATTTGGCTTTGGGGGCTTCATATGTGAAAAAACTTAGGGCCTCACCACATCTATATCTGGCTTTTGAAATATATGTGTTATATCCAAGTGTGTTGAAATTATTATTAAATATGAAAATTTCAAATATTATTTGCTTGCAAGAATTTTGGTTTAACATGCTGTAAGTGTAATGTTTTTGCAGGATTTTTCTTTTCAGCAATAATTTATGATTCATATATCTTACCAACGAAATATATGTATCGTTTCAAACGTAGGTGGAATACATTGTTCGATTTAGTTGTTCTGTTTTACTTTTTTGACGACTGCATACTGCGATTTTCACAGATAGACATTTAATTGTTTCAAAGATTTATTTTATAAAATCGACATTCCAAAAGCCACCGCTGCAGCATAAAAGTATGGGTAAACCATATATTATCTTTTTCTGATTTTATTTTGATAGTTTTGTATTGTGTGTAATAAATACATATACAGTTAATATAAAAATATTATCAGCATTAGAACATTTTTGCCCGATTAACAAAATGTAGAAGAATTAGGCCACTAGATGATTAATTTGTTTTTGTAAAAGTAACGGGTTTTTTTCTTATTACATGGAAATATGATTGAAATTAATTTAAAAAAACTACCAAGTAACAAATGATAGAAAATAAAGTACTAACTAACTTAATGAAGGCTGAGAAACTGTAATTGCGATCAAAACTGACTATTATGTTGTTAGGTTGGGTTAGTGTTTTTTGATATAATTGTAAAGGTGTATTTATTTTACAGGAATGTACCAAAGTAACATTTTTTTTTATATAATTCGGTTATCAACCATAAAAATCGCTGGATAGAAATCAAAACTCTTTATTACTAAAATAATTAAACTCAGAAAAATCTGATCGAATTGTTTAAGCTCTTTGACAAAACAAAATAAAAAAGAACACATGAAATATATAATTACATAATTATTTTGTCGATGTCAATAATTGTTTGGTTTATAAACTAGACATGAACATTTAGAAAACTATTTTGTAATATCCTCACATAGAGAATTTTCATATTATACACGCAATATGACTGAGAAAGTTATCGCTTTCCAAAGGTAAAAAAAAATATACAGTGACATTACAACTTTCTTTGAGAAAAAAATCCTGTTATAATATTTCAAAGTTATATCACTGAGTCGCGGGGTAAAGCGTTGGTGCATTGCAGCATGGGTTTTTTTTAACCATTTAAAGTCACCTTTATCGCAGGGGTTATTTCAAAACGTTCAATTCGCGTGCTATTTATGGCCTCCGATTTTCACAGAGAAAATAGATTGCCATCTTGTATTATGAAAACGGAACACGTGGCTGTTGTTTATTGATGGTGTGGCAAGCCTTACGGCGATTCATTATTTATTTTTGTTGCTATGAAAGTATTAAACATGAGATTAAAAAAATAGGTAATAAAATTCCCTATCGGAATCAACAAAAATATGTACATTGGCGAAAACATGTTTAATACTAGTCGCCTCAACTGTATTTAAATATAGAAAATCAGCTTGTCATTTGTTTTAAAAGTGCTAGATTAAAATCGTGTTTTGCTTTGTAGTCTGGAATTATATTTACACCTCTTGCATAAGAATTAGTTACAACCGAAGCTAGAATTAATTTGTATTATTTGTTCAAAGTATAGAAAATCTACAATAAAAGAAATTCAGTCTGAATAATATTAACTGTAAGACAAATAATATTGACAGATCTTTTTGAAAATTCTAGCATTACTAAAACCCTCTCTCGAAATCGGCTTATGACGATGGGAAAACTGTTTTTATTTATAACAAAGAATACAAAAAAGTGACACCATCTATTGAAGCACTGTTTCGGTAAGTGACGATTTTAAATGTTTTGTTTTCTGTTAATCGAAAAATAACAAAACCAAATACGCCAAATATTCCAAAAAAGTTGTAGCAATACAGTACGACCAGTCTTACTAAGGTTTCGAAGATAATTTACTATTCTCGTAGCCTATTTTTTTAAAAACATTTTTTATCATGCCTCCTCCCAATGCGGAGGATATTTATTATTAATGAAGTTTTTTGCATGTCATTCTAATCACTTTGAAATTGATAATATTATGAATTCGTTTCAAATATTAAAAAACGTTTAATGTTTTAGAATTTTATTGAATTTATTGAACACATTTTAAAGGAATTTACTTGATGTACAATATTTTTTAATAACGTCGAAATACTTAAAATAAGGCTTAAATTGTCTTTATCAGAAGATAGATTGTGTTGAAATATATATTAAATATCTGATTTTATAAATCAGGAAATACTGACAATATGGTTCACATCAAAAGTGATCGTAGTTTTAAAAAAAAAAATTGAAACCAAATCTTATTAGTACGCTCGAGATTTATTAAAAATTCTGTTTCCTTTATTTTCTTCAAAATAAGTTACTCTATTCATTTAACAAAGCATTGTTAGTGTCTAACTTTCGTAAATTTAAATATGTACTCAAATTTGTGCTTTTTATATTTTATATGTTCTTCTATATTCCAGCGATGTTTCGAAGTAATGATTGTTACACAAAACATGCTGTAAAAGTTAAGACCGCAGCGCAGTAGCGTAATAACATCGCCGGCCACATTTGGATCGCTGCCAAGCACCGCACATAAGCCGTAAGTGAATAAGAAATTACTTGCCACGTCAAACACCATATGCTGCTTTCTCTGCCTTTACTTTATTATCGCCTCACTCAGTTTCGTTGATATCGGTTTCCGCTTTTTATTCTCAAACACAGTTTTATTATAAAAACTTTGTAATTAGAAGAAATCTTTAATGTTTTTAAATTATAAAATTTCCAGGCTTTTGAGGGTTCGTCCTATTATAATGCGGTGGTCATACGATCAAATTCCCAAACCTTCATTTTTATGCATCAAATTTTCAACTAATTTACGGATTCATTCAGACACATTCACATCCATCCGATATTAATAAGACAAGGTAGGGTGTAAGGAGAGTGATTTGCTAACCACTAGTTATTTGCAAGTCCCGGAGTGAAAAAAAATAAGCGACTGAATTTCATTAAGTTATCGTAAAACAAATAACGCTGAGAACTATATAAAAACAACTTCAAAATTTACTAAGCAGAATAGTTCCAATCAGGGCATCAAACCGAAAACCTGAAAAACCGTTTTTTCCGGAACAAAACACCAGGAATGAACCGAAATAAAAACATCAGGCAATCATACAAATACTATAAAATGTTCTAAATTACAGCCGAAATCAAATTTAACATACTATTTACTATTAAAAACACGGAAACGAACCATATGTGTGTAACAACTTGAGCCGGGACGAAAAAAATACGATTCGAAACCCTGGTTGAAATGATATACTGATATATGTATTTAAACAATCGTTTTAAAAAATAAATAGTCACCATAATAATATAACCACCATATTTTTTTAAATAAGCTGTTGCTGATGATAACTATAATGTATTTTTATAAAAAAAATCAACTGTTGTTCAAAATTATTTTTCTTAAATTATTTAAAGAGAATTTTTTCTTTTACGATTTCGATGGTCAGTAGTTTTCCAGAATCTAATATTCAATTTTGAAAGAGTGAAAAGTAAACTTTAATTTATCACAACAATAACAGTATTCTCTGCGAGATGTAAGCCTGGTTGATCTATTTTTTTTTTGTGTATGCTGCAAACAAATGGTGTGTTATTATTTTTTAGGTGTTTGTGTAAGCCCCGAAAATGAAAATATTATTGAAAAATAAACCAAAGTGTACGCTGTTTCTTATAAAAACATTGAATGTTTTTTTTTCATTAAATGAACTTATAAATTTGTTTTTTTATGGTTGTATTGAAAATGAAATGCAAACCATCACACAATTCTGGTAAATGCTCATAGAAAAAAAAGAAGCAAATCCCAATCATAACTAAACCTCCAAAGAAGGTAAACCAATATTTTTCTGTAAAAGAATTTTTCATACAAATTTGATTTCATTAAATTTCATGTTGTCTAAATTGACGAATTTATTGATAGTATTATGTAGAAATAAAATTATGTTATTAAATGAATGACATATATCGACAGCCATGCGTATTTATATTTTAATTTAATATATTTTTTAGAATAATTCAAATGTTTCAAGTATGCAAGCAAACATATTTCGGAGAAGAAGAAGAAGACCCCGGGACATATATCGACAGCCCTGCAGTATTTAAATTGTAAATAATATAATTTTTAAAATAGTTTAAAACTTTCAAGTATGCAAACAAATATATTTCGGAGAAAAATAAGAAGACCCGGGTACATATATCGACAGCCCTGCAGTATATAAATTGTATATAATATATTTCAAAAATAATCCAAATGTTTCAAGTATGCAAACAAATATATTTCGGAGAAGAAGAAGAAGACCCCGGGACTGTCGAGACTATATGTAAAAATATATTCTGAAGATTTAAATGAGATACAATAATGTATCTACATTATTAACTCATTTATTTTGAATTTACCACATTCATTATTTGACATATTCAATTTTTTTATACAAACAATCGAAGTCACTTTGAATCCCAAATATAGTTCCGTTTTAGAATGTTTAATATATATAATCTATTTTTATCTATGGCGGGTGGTGCGTGAGAATATTTCAAATAAATTTGTGTGAAATGAATCACACGATATGAAATATTACTTGGAATTTTCAACGCAAAATGTTTATTTGTCTACTTTTAGCCCATTTAAATACAAAGCCATCAATATGCATCGCGGTTAATGCAAACAGACTCAACACGTCGGAGGTTAATTCTCGTTGATTATGAAACATGCGAAGGACGGTTCCATAGATCAAATGCAATTAACTTTGCGTATAAATTGAAGCTAGCAATGTGAGTGTTCCGGTTGCAGACAAATAGTTATTTTAAATATGTGTATTTTATGGTTTCCGATTTGAGCACACATCTAACAAAAACTGGCGATTTAGTTTTTCATTGTTTGATGTGATTATAAAATTAGTTAAGTTATATCAAATAATCATTAATAAACTTCACCAACCATTATAATATAATGCGAAAATTGATACTTTGATTTGATATCTACGATAATTTTTCTACTCATGTTTGATCTTTTTTAAGGTAATTAATATGAAACATTTTTTTTGTGTGAATATCATATTATTTATATAATTTTATCGTCTATAATTGAAAGTTTTGCTCATTGAGAAATAATGTAGAATTAATACAAAAATGTTTTATAATCCCTTTCCCAAGTATCGAAAGTGAACACCTTAAATCTGCTAAGTATAATAGATGCAATCCAGTACAAATAATGTGAAGGAGATGTATCAAATTTAAAAAAATACAATTTGAAAAGTTTTAACTTGTGACTGGAAATTCTCGATGGAAAAAGAATATATTTTGAGATCATGTTAAAGATAAGGACAGGTTTTGTTCAGTTGATAACAGAGCTGTGGAGTCGGACTTTTTTAACGGTAATCAAACAGTATTCAAATTGCTAGGGCTAAAAGTGGCGCCACTGCATCCTACTAAGCATACAAAAATAATATAAGTCTTGTTTTAAGCTATCACCGGATTCGTCTTATTTTTTTACAACTCAACAGCCGTGGTTGATATTGCTTGCGATGAGTTGTACCGGTTCTGATCTTTGTTAAAATTTATGGAATTCGTACATTTTTTTGAGAAATTAAAAACTCCGAAACAATAAACATAGATAGATGATAATGGCTCAGTGATTTGATCATACAATTTCATCTTCCGATCAAAATTAAAATTCTCAAAAGAACCATTCCGTACAATACACAATTTAAATCAATCTGTGGGCTTACATTTAAATGCAAGAATGGATGAATGAATCATATTATTATCTCTTCTTATTTAACCCTATCCAGATAAAACGGGTCGTAGATAAAAGATAAGCTTACAATTTTTCCTCTCATATCGTTCCCAATCGCTTAAATCGTATTCTCTATTAAAAGACGTTGAGCGATTGGTGTATTTTTACTAGTGCTCGTTTAATATCTTACATTGAAACATTTTATTACAAATACATCATGATTATGCTCTTTGCTACGAGCAGACAATGTCTTGATAAAAAAGTGCATAATAACATAATTGAGATTTTTAACATCATTATATTCTGTTACATAATGTTTTATTAGTAAATACTCATTACATTGTATCGTGAAACTTGCAGTATTCGGTCGCATGTCATTAAAATGAATACAATATGCATGCGATAATGAAAGTAAAAATATTGTATGGGCTTACCTGCAATATTATTCGAAACAAAAGTAGTATCTGCGGGGAAATCCCGGTGCAAATGAAACTGTCCGACGAAACAATCTGCCTCGCGTCAAATTGGCAGACAGATATTCTGAAAGAGATAAAAAAAAACAAATTGATAATGACAAAAGTTTGGCGCTTGCGAAAACTTTTTAATTATTTTCGCGAACGTCATTAGTGAGGTAGTCAGTGGACTGAAATCAACATGCATTCACAGTGAAATTACTAACTACCCGACACTTTCGTTGAAAATACATAAGTACATTGTGTAGTTTTTTACAATCATACATTCGCTTGGAGTTGATATTGAATATGTAAAAATTCGTCGTTATATTTTGAATCTTTTTGTATGGTTTGTGATTTTAGCAGTAGAAATGTCGCATATTTTTTTTTGCCATTATGCCTTTAGGCTTTCGTGCTACGTTTATTGAGCTGATATTTTGATTTGAACATTTTTTCTGTTTTGATTTTTTTTACTAGATTCCTTAAGATGTTTGAAATAAAATATAAATAAACCACACCTTTCAATTGTATACTAGTTATCTACACAAAATGTGCACCAAATCATTTAAAATCTCGAAATGTTTTTTGAGCATATAAATTTGTATTTTAAAACCTTACACTACCATAGTAATGTCAATTCTTAAATGGCGAGATTTTAAAAAAATAAAACGATTCAATTATTGAAGTTAAAAAAAAACAATTGAAAACGGTTCGTTTGTAATTTTAAAAGTGTGAACACTAGAATTAAAGTATTCATGTTACAGTACACATGCGACAATAAATGAAAACTTTAGCTAGTCAGTGTGTAATTAATTACACAGACGTAGTTTAGTAATATACACGCGTGCACTCATAGTGCGCGCTTAATAGCGCAGTTATTTTGTTTCAATGTAATCTGACAATTTACATAATCTTTAAAATTTCAACGTCTTGTTGTTGTTCTAGTTCTTTTTCTACTGGACATGTCTAACTAAACCTTACCCGAGAGGGAATGGGATTTTTGCTTTGAAAAGCGCTTTTTCAGTATACTAAAATGACGAGTCCTAATGTCATTTATTCTCTGTCTCACGCTCTTCGGTAAGTTTATATATTATAACTTCCTTAATAATTCATACGTTAGTTAGTCATAGTTAGTGTGCATTGTTATGGTGTAAGTTTCAATATAAAATACTAGTTCACCCCTTAAATGCATACTGAATACAGTAGAAAAATACAAAGCATTGTTTTTTTTTTTTTTGCAAAACTGACGTCAATCATAACATAGATTTTTATACCAAATGGCAAAATACAAAACATTCTTTATTTTTTTAAAAATATATATTGTGGTGGCAAAAAGTTGTTGGTTCTAATCTGCAATCAAAGGAAGGAGGCTGAAGTTTTTGAAAATATTTATTTAATGTTCTATTCAAATTCACTTTGAGCTCTTAAAAAAATCGAAAATATTGATGCTCTCTTTAATAGTTTATATTCATGATAATTGTCAAAATGATTTTGTTTACAAAAAAATGTTTCAATTTATGTGTGCGCTTTTGGTAACAACTAACAACCATACATTTTTATAAAAAGTAGAAAATCATGCATTTAAGTATACATTAAAATTTCACGCTTTAACTTGAAAATTATAATTGCGAACTTCAAAAAAACCTCAAAGTATTTACATACATGAGAGGTCAGCGGATTGCGCACGCTTAAGTCCCCAAGCAACTCATTTTGTTTGAGGGCAGGAATAAATCGGTATTGTCCGAACGCTGTCGGTGCATAAATTACCGTGTGCTATATACGTGGTTGGGATGCGAATTCAGGCACCGTAAAACGTGTAAACTAATTTCCGGGTCGTAGAACTCCGCGTGCAATAAGGGACCACTAATTAGCGTCATGCCGGATTCAAACAAATACTTTGCGTTGCTTTCAAACAGTAGCTAGCACTGGCGATATGTTTGAAAATGTGTGTTGAAACTAATAATTATATATCAAATCGTTGGAAAGAAGCTGAATGTTTAAACAAGTGGTTAAATATCCGACACGGTTTATCCGACATGTAGCCGTTATCCGGTAGATAATAAATTGTTGTAATTTATTAGAAATAAAATAACTATAATATTTTGTAATTTAATTGTTTTTAGTAATGATAACCTTTTTGATTTCAGAGCATGGGAAATTTTGATGGTTTGTTTCTTCAAGCCAGCCTTTGTTAACAGGAAGTAAACAACACCAATTTTCGTCGATTTAATATTTTTTTAGTGATACGGTAAATAGAAAATATTTTTTGATAAAATTCTATATATCTATATATGGTGTTGTTTGGTGGTCACAAAATATCCCATTTCTTAAATATATTTTGTCAATTGTCGGCAAGAGATATATGGTGCACCGGTTAGCGTTGTTAGCTTCCGTGCCTGAATTCACGGGTTCGAGTCCTAGTACGAACAGCACTTCGAGATAGATTTATCGATTTTTGTTCGAAGGCATGGATGTCTGTGATCTCTAAAAAATCCCTCCTACTTAAGAGCTTAAAGAGAGCAGTAAGTTAACCAATAATTATGTCATATCCTTATCATTATATCCATACTACTCTATTTGAAAAAAGACAGGACTGAGTAAAAAACAGTTCTCGTAGAAAAAATCTGTTGAGATACCTCCATTAAGATACTATATGCTCCATAGTAGGAGCGGACATGAATTATAAAAATCAAATTTTTAGTAAGTTTCTTAGAATAATAGCAACTGTTTGATTTGTATTATCTTTTTGATCTGAAATCGCAAAAAAATCTTGATTATAAATTATGTGAAATGTAAATAAATATCTTCAATTTCAAGAAATTAATTCAAACATCTTTGTATATTATTAATCATTGAATCATTGCCGAGAATATTTCTGTATTTCCCTTGAGAATAGTTCCAAAAACGATTATTTATGATTAATCTCCATTCATCATTGGTTTTAGCTAGTTAGATTGACTGTTGCGTTGATTCGCAGTCTAATGTTGTAAGCCGCGAAGAAGAAAGATTATTATCTTTTTTTGTTTCCACAGTACTGCCAGTTATTTATTAATAAATACTTATGGTTTAACGCTTCGATAAACACTAAAACGACGCAACGCGCGGAACATATTATTCGAAAAAATCAGATTGCATAAGTGAGGTCGCGTCTTTCCACGCTCGGCTGCCAAAATTTTCAAAAAGGGTCAAATACGAAAATATTTACCGACAGTTGAAAAGGTGGAATAATAATGACACGTGGGTCACATATTTGATAGGATAGCCCGAATAAAAAGGAGGGGGAGGGAGGGCTTTATTTGACCGCGATATGGGAAATATTATAAAAAGGAAAAATAACGTCGGACAGCTTTACCACATACGCGAAATAATGATGGCTTTAAAAGAACACATCAACAATCGAACAGTAGTTTAAGTTATTATGTTTTATATTGAAAACATAAAAGGTGCAATCATTTTATACGATACAGAACGAAAATGTAGTTATTTTATTGTATTATGTTACCTTGTAGCAATACATTATGTCAACACATTTTTTATGTCAAATTATCGAACAAATTTTAATTTTAAGATGTTTACTTTTGACCATCTGTCATTGAACGATGCTTGATATAAATGTGAAGAATTTGTTATCGCGTTATTTAGATATGAAGGTCCTTATACCGAAAATGTTATAAAAAAATATATTCGCTTTGTTGATAAAATTCATTCCGCTTACGTGTTGGCACCATCGATCAAAGTAATTGATCATAGAACGAACATTTTTAATATTATTTGACAGATTGCTTCCACTTAACACGAATATACATGCATAATAGATTATTTTTATAACTATATGATCGAATTATTTTTAAGAAGAATTATTCCAATATTATTTGAATTATAGTTGTATTCAATAGATGCCAGTGTTGTAGATAGTTTATCTTTATGATTAATGCGAATATGAATAAAAGCACAAACAATATTGACAGTACCATGCTATTGGCTTAAAAATGTTATATAAAAAGGAAATTTACTTTTCAAATGTTATATTCATATGGAATTTTCACAGTAGGGTTTTTCGCAATTGAATACGTATACACAGTTTTTACTCGTATTGTGTACCAAGATAAATTGTTTGATATAAAAAAAACCTGTTACGTGAATCATTTTGTAGAACAAGAGGAGTATTTTTCCATCAGGGTATGACAGCGTATAGAGTAGAGAAAGGGTGTAATCGTGCGAGAGATAGATAAACCTGAAGCAGGTTTTGCCATCCAGTGGCACAAACTACAACGATGGTGGTGGTGAAGGAAGGGTTAATATACAATTAAATATGCGCTAATTAATATTTAAATCAATATAATTTTTGTAATTTCAAATAACAGTCTAATTTAAATTGCAGCAGACTGGCATATCATCTGAATGAAAATCAATCGCTTCATTGGCAATCAGACGTAAGACCTGTTAAATTGATGAACTATTAAAATAACATAACTTTTTTGCAATAAGCGACAGTGTATCGAGAAGTCTGGATATAACGTAGGCGAGACTTTGTTCTATATTGGATTTCAAATTTAGGAGTTATTGCTGATTGTGTTCGAAAATTGTCGGCAGAAAATCACCGTTAGCAATTGATCGCTAAGAGTTTACCGCCGCGTAAATTAGTCGCATAATCAAAAAATGATTATTTTATAATATTTATCTATATGCATTAAGCTATGATTACCATATTTTTGAAATTCTATTAATTATAAACGTATAGTACAAAAAATGATACCTACAAAGGTAGATCATTTTTTTTTATTAGTTACATGTATTCAAAAACAACGTTATTAGGTTATCAAACAAAATAATACATACTTTACTATATAACAGTAATTAAAGTGAGACAAAATAACCCATAAATTTATGTATTGCCTGGTGATGAAAGTTAGGCAATAAATTGTTTAGGCGGTCAATTGACTTGGCGGTGAATATGATATATGGCATAAAAATACTTTATACATAGCGCATTAGTCGAAGTGGGTACTGAAATTATGTTTCAGTATGTACACACTAATAAGATATACATAATAAAATTCATCATTCATTTTACTATATAGTTAAAAAAATGTAAAAAAAATCTTGAATATATCTTTACACTGTAACAAAAAAAATCAAAGCTATCAGATGTCTGAGTTTTGGAGAGAAATTCTCGAATTAGTAACAAACTTACTGTTTGTAATTCCCAATTTGGGAATGGGTAATAAATAGCAGTACATATTAATTTGAAATTCAAATATATGGTTGAAATGTTGAATCGGTTGGATGAAGATTGTTTTTATTAGGAAATTTAATAAGAATAATTCAACAATGAGAAACGAAAATTTGATTTCGGATTTTTCGGAAAACATATTGAATGAAGGAAAATTTGAAATATGGATATGTGTTTGATAAAAAAATATTGAAATATTTAATACTTTTCTTCTTACAATACTTTTCAGAAAACGTTCATCGTGAAAATCCATGCAGAGTTGCAGTCCGTTAAAATTGAGCGATATTTTTTATGGAATCTTTCGTAATTTAAAAAAATATTAATAAGACGGTTTATTTTTTTACCAAGTACTCTAGAACGTTTTTATTATACATTTGGATGTTCGTTTACTACAAATGTCATTACAATCAATCAGTTGGTAAGTTATTTTTTTACTACTCCTACTTTAACTTATTCAACAGTTAAAAAGACAACAGTACGCTTAACTATGTAAATACAGAAATTTTATTTTATTTTAAAATGAAGATTAGATTGTATGTCGTTTCAAAAAGAAAATGTTTTAGTATGTTGAATACTACTTTGTGCACTACACAAATGAAAGAAGATTGTTGGTTCTGGCGACATCGATATATAAATACATGTATTATTTCTATTTCACCTTGGTATGTATGGGCACGATGATTTGAAAGCAAAAATAAAAACTTAAACACGTGTCGATCAAATAGCATAAGTAGATGCTGGGGCTACACGCAAAAAAGGCGAGTTTCTTCACAATACAAAGATTGCTAAACTATACAAAAAGCACAAGTATCAGAGTTTTTTATGCTTGTCTACAGTGTCGGATGTAATCGGATGTGTAAAACAAACAAATTTTGCTGAAAGAATAAGTGAAACACTTGTATGCAACATGTGAGTAATTTATCAAAGGGGTAAGCGCTACAATAAAAGCTTTGGATGAGATATTGGCAACAGGGTGCGAGATGAAAGCGACATACGACTGTGTACATGTACGTAAAAAGTTTACGCGCGAGAGATGAAAATGAAATATAAAACCTTTATGTGGAGAAGGAAGAACAAACATACAGCCGAAATGTGGAATATTAAATAACCACAGTGGCATTGTGTGAAAGATGTATTTGAAATATATCATTGTATTCAAAGCGAAATGAAGCTATGTTTAATGAAACATTTTTGTTACGCTGTATTAACCAAACATTTATTTTCAAAATAAACGAGTATAAGACGTTTCTTATAGATGTATAAAGAAAAAGTGCTGAAGAAAAAGAGACATTTAGAAAACGGAGAAATGTAATTGAAAAATACATATATCATTACAACTATTTACCAACGCGTCAGATGACTTTCAGTTTTTATATCTGCAGGTCCGTAATACCGACTCCGATTTTAAATATTAACACAATAGCTAATATTTTCCTTATGCATATTCTTCTGTCATGAAAAGACAAGATGTGTCATTATTTAAACATTAAAAACGTGAATTAATTTAACTAAGTTTTTAAATTGTCTAACAATCAATTAACTTAGTAAAAACACAATATTCCTTTGTACTTCATTCCACTTTATTTAATATGTCAAGACCGGTTTCGCTCATTACGAGCATCGTCAACTGACGTTGATCAGTTGAACATCAGTTGACGATGCTCGTAATGAGCGAAACCGGTCCTGACATATTAAATAAAGTGGAATGAAGTACAAAGGAATATTGTGTTTTTACTAATATAATGCCTTTCCACCAAGTATTGACAGTGAACACCCTAAAAGTAATCAATTAACTAAATTATAAAATATGTTAATGACAATGTATCTAATTTCTTTATCGTTTTTTGACAGATTTATACCCTAAATTACACACTCCAGAACTATAGTCGCTTGAGGCCAAAGTCTAGGAGAGTGTGAAAATCAAATTGGAAACTTCAATAGGTATTTAAAATAGCTTTTTACGTAAATTAGTCTCGTAGATTTTGATTGTTAAGCGTAGTTATTTCTTCGCTACAATCAGAATTAATAATTTAAGTGATAATACAAAATCAAACTGTGGAAAAAGGTGACTAAGATTTAATTCTAGATGGTGCGCTGAATAAATTAAATTTACCTGCAATAACGGTTGAGTATGGGCGATAGGAAGAGATAGTCGAAATCGTTTTATTAACAGCCGACAATCACTCTAAATACTTGTGTCATTCAAAATATTTATTTCAAAACACACACGCTCCCGTCGTAGAAATGCAGCATCTAATTTATTTATTTATTTAATTAACATTGCACAAGGTTGACAAATTATAAGTTTAAAACTTTTACAATGAAGAAAAAAAATAGTACAATTTAATATTAAAAGCAACAGAAAAAAAATAGTAAGGAAGTCAACTGAGTAAGCTCCGACGAACTCTACTCTAATACATAAAACATAGTATTCGTCGGAACTCACCATGAATATGTCGACACGCGAAGCAATATTGTTGAACACTGTTAAAGCTCTCCCCAGTGGCATCCCCATTGGCAGGTTGGTTATACACCTTGGGAGAACAAACAATTCATGTCCACGATTTCTCAAAAAATAATCAGGTACATTTAGATTCACAAATTCAAGAATGGTGGAATTCTCATTTTGGCCTTGTATAAGCCGAAAGAAATATATGGCCAGATACATTTCTCTTCGAACTTTCAAACTATTAAAAGTAAGCATGTCTAAGAGAAAGTCATGACTAAAGCATTTTGTTCAACTGTCCGTTCAAATAAGGAAATAATAAAAGAGTCGGGCTACACAAAGGTAAATAGTTTGCCAGTAAATTTATTTACGACTCTGCTTTTCAATGAGATAATGTTTGAAAGTAGAAATGACATCATCACAGATATCCTACCCTTTAAGACGATGGAAAAATCAATCGAGATTTCCAAAGCGAACTCCTGTCCGCATTACTATGAATATGAAAGCCCAAAAACGTTTGATATAATTTAGAATTACACTAAAAACAAATCGTTTCACAATTTTTTCATGAAACCTATCATAATTGTTAAAAAATATACACCCTATTGAAATATCCGTGATACTATAATAACCAAGAAAAACTATATGTCCACATATTTACGTTTTGAAACTTTTACGATGTATAAAAAAAACGGGCAATCATTTCGTCGAACATCATTCGCAGCAATTTATTGATAGTATCAGGGTTTATGGGAAAGTGTATAGAGAATCTACTTAAGGCAGTGCTTGTCAGTCGTAGCCTTCTGAGATTGTTTGGAGTGGCGAAGTCGAGTCAATAATGTGAAAGCTCTCAGGCGCAGAGCTTTTATTTACAGTGGACTGAAGCGTCGCGTCGTGTGTTTGACAAGACTCGGGTCTGGGCTGGCCTCACGATTGATTTCAGATTGACAGATCGATACCAATAAGTATTCTAAGCAATTGGAACTAAACTGCTTAGTTGCATGTTTGTTATGCATCAGCTGATTTCACTATAATTGATTGAATTGGTCTTTTTCACTAGTAAATAAGTATAACTCCATTATAATAAAGCAAAAAGTGTTGATAGCTATAATGCCGTTACACCATCGTCAAAACTACATATGATGAAGCAGATTTTTGTTCGCTTTTATAAACTAATAATAATAAAAACATATCCATTTAGTCACTGTAATAATTCTACATTATGATCATTACCAGTTTTGTTCACGAAGAACGTTTTCAACTATATAAAGTGTGTTTTATTTTTTTAATATAAAACCTTTCCATCAAGTTTTGACAAGTGAACACATAAAAAAATGATAAATAGTTTCCTTTACACGTTTTCAATATTTTACAGATTTAGATTGAAGATATTAATTCTGAGTATATACCATATTAAAAATGCGAGCATAACGAAATATTGGTACATACTTAAATAACAATGAAATCACTTTTAAGGTGTTCACTGTCAATACTTGGTGAAATGGCATTATAATAACAATAATAAAAGATTTTTAGTACTTTTTCCACTTACAATTTATTTGATCAGGACCGGTTTTGCTCTCCGCGAGCATTATCAACTGATAAGAAAAATAAATTAAACAGTGCTATTTTATAACAATGAAATCGTTCAATATTACTCTATATCTGTATATATAAATTCAAAAATACAGTAACATATTTACAAATCGGCAATTAGTATGCTATATTACAAAACATTTACCGTAAAAGCTGCCTAATTGATTTAAGTTTTACATTTGCCAAAAATAGATACTTCAATAAAACACAGCCACCTAAGCGTAGTTAAGTCATAAATACACAATTCTGGGAAATCTTGGGCCAGGGTTAGTGAAACTAAAAGGTCTAAGTCCATAATGTACGGCTTGGATATGAAATAGGATTAGTGAAATAATTCTATTTTAAAGGTAAAGTGACTCGTTTAGCATTCAAGCAAAAGACTAATGAATTTTAATTAAAATATGTCTTCTAAATAAGATACAATGATAGATTATCCTTTATTTATCTGCTCTACTAAAAACAGTTGGGGACAACTATTGGGGTTCAATTAAAATATATAAAAAGCTAGATAAATATGTTCTGTTAAATTAAATTCTGTACAAAAATTTCCGTCATTCCATCAATCATGTTATTACAAGGGTCTTTTGATATTCATTTGAACGAGAAATCCTCTTTTTTATTTTCAAACTAAAACCCTTTTTTTTCTCGACGAAAATTTCGGTAAAAAATGAGAAAGTTTTATAATATTGTTATAATGTATATCCGTGGCTAGTCGTAACAATTTTGAAAGAAGTAACGAAAATGATATAAGTAAAAGACATGTCTATGATTACGATCTTAACATTTAAAGAATACATATAAAAAAATGTTTGTAACTCTTTTCTGTATCTTATTTTGGTACTTTTATCTAAAAATATACTATGGCTATTTAACTGTACTGTACAGATTGTTTTTTTATTTATTCTGTAAAATATCAAATTAGTTGTGATGTTCATGTTGCTCTTTTTGGCTACAGATTCAATACAAGATTAAATAATTGGATTCCAAAAAAACACAAATTTCTTGACTAAGAGTGAGCCAGAAACGTTTTAATATGACATATTTAATAGGTCAGTTTTTTAGAATTAAATGGTAAATAATATATTAAACTATGATCAGTATAAACTTTACATTTGATCAGTGTAGATATTTTATAATATGTTTGGTCAGTATGAAAATATTAAAATATTTAAAAATGCTCAATTGACGTGCATAGTTGATTATGTAAGGTTAGGTTAAGTTAAGAAAGGTTTGTTTGTCAACATGAAATTGGCCTTAACCCTTTTTCAATACTCAATTAATATGTTTACACATTAGTTAGTTTTTAATTAATTTAAAAAAATCTCAAATAATTTAATTGTTATAAAAATTTTAAAAAATGTATAAATCTATAATGTTGAACCCAGTTCGACATATGGATTGAAATAGTTATAGTTAAAATACGGATCAGTAATATGAGATTTGGCAATTAAATATAAATACTAACAATTATATATGTATATTGATATCCAATATTGACAGACCAGATATACATGCCTTTTAAAAGCCATACAATATTTTACATAATTGGTGTGAGCTATATATATATATATTTTAACCATATTAATATTGAGTTTTAGCAACTAAAAAACACTTATAATAACATGAAGTTTTGATTTTTTGTAATTTTAACGGCTTTTACATTGTAACAGTAAATGTATTATATTGTATGAGTATATTTTCAGTGCTCAAAGGCGTCTTCACAACTCGTAACAAATGATGAATTTGAACAGTATTTTTTAAATATTGAATCGTCACACGAACCGTAAAAACCACAGAGAACAAATAAAGGAGTGTTTTTAACGTTGACAGTGTGATTGAATTTTTTTTAATGATATGTTGAAACAATATAGAAAACGTTTAAGAGATGATTCCTTAAATGAAAATTCCTTTCCGAACGCTCTTTTCCACAATTCGACGGTAAATATGCTTTAAAACATTTTTATGACATTGAATAATTTTAGCCCGTTACGGTAAAAATTCATTGTAACATTTTTCTTTGTTTTTAATTTTCGAATTTTCCATTTCAGCAGCAATAAATATCGGTCGTGCTTATTTTTTTACCAACATTCCAAACAATCGGTTTGTACAAGATGAATAACCGAAATAAAAAAAAACAAACCGATTGGAACTCTAGCCGTAGCGATGGAAAACTAGCAGGCATGTATGATAAATCTTTATATGTATAAGAATTAATTGTTAAATAAGACGCGAGAGAAACCTAAGAAAATATATGGCCTAGACAAAATTTGACTTATTATTTAAGTACATACATGATTTTAGAGTAGAGAAGTATAGATCAAACGTACAAGTGATTCAGAAAATTAAAGATGTTGGTCATTTAATACAAAATACACCATGACACGAGTCCGTGAGCGCTGCAGCTCAAGGCAACGCCACTAGCCTAATGGAAAAAGTCCCCGAAATGTATATTTATAAACATGTATCATATATTATTCAATTCAATGGATGAAATAAAAAACGTGCTCAATACATTGACAAGACGAACCATAAGAACGCTTTTGAGTCAAGACGATGTCGTTGAGAGATTTTCCAAGAAGCCCTCATTATTAATCAAATGAAATTGTACTTGCTCTTTGTTAAAATATATATATTTTTTCCACGAATATAATTTAGACAGATAATAAATGCGAATGATACCAGAGAAATAAACGAAAATCACTTTCAACAGGATCAGCGAACCAGAAGTCTTATCTTTAATTGCCCTATTTTTTATTTTTCCTTTTAATTAATCAAAATATATTTCAAAGCGTAAAAAAACAAACGCGAATTTTTTTCTTGTAATTCTGATGGATTGCGAAGTATGGAAACAGTGATACTTTTTTGAAATAATTTATATTTACATATTTATGGTTCGGACACTTTCGTTACTATTCTACTTGAAGATTTAGTGTGCAAGTTTTTCAATTATATTGACTGACTATATTGATCACGTGGACTGCTCTTTCAAAAGTCAACAAAACTACTTTGATAGAACTGAAGGTTATTTTATTTGATGAACATTACCTCTTGTTTCGTGAGGTTAACACGGACGTGGAATACAATGAAAAAAAATATAGTTTATCGCTCACCCTAACCATGGTTTTAAGCAGGAAAGAGTGCAGCCATGGCTTAAGTAAATACATTGGAATAAAATCAATCTAAAAATAAATTTGTAAGAGTGTTTATTTAAGGATTCAAGCCCGTGGCCATCGCAAACGGTTACAATTAACGTACATAATTTTAAACAGTCTATCAGGTCAATAAAACCTTTTTTAAGTATTTTAGTCCACTGTTAAAATGATAGGTGAGCAACAGTGTAGGCAAATCAACTATCTCTGGGCACGATGGGTTATGATTGTAAATAACGTCTACAAAACTATCAATGTTATTTATTTATCTGTAAAGAAGTTGTATTTTTACACTAAAACCTTAAATTATAAAGATTGTATTGTATTGAAATAATGTAATAATTTTCATTTATAATTTCGTATTTCTAAGTAGAACATTTTAAGCCAAAGTGAGACACGTATTGTAATCAAGATGGCAGGACTCGAGATAATTTATCTGCCGCTTAAAGTGTATTATCTAATGTCAAACCAAATTAACAATTAAAACATTCAAAATTTGATTTTCATCACAATAATTTCTGTTTCAGAACTAATTCACGCCTAAGAATTTCGACACGCAGCGCTGCTAAATACAATTATTAATGAAATAAGAGTCGGAAACAAATCGTTTTTCTCAATTTGTTTTATTAAAAAAAAAAGATAAGTCAAGATGAATCCGCTGGATAATCTTTTCATTTTAGAAGGGCGCATTAATTTATCTTTTATAAAATGAAATTCGCACTCAAGAAATCTTAATTAGTTGTATTTAAAAAATCTACATTATTTTGCTCACGGTTCATTGAATTCTATCACAAGTCCTTCACAGTCTTACTGATGTCTAGTAACAAATCACAATTTTGTACCATGAACCTTCTTTCCTGATGATAAATAATCATTGAAAATATACAATCATACAGAAAAACAAAACTATGTAAGTCCAAGAGAGCGAAATTAACGACAAAGCTACAGTCCAGGTGAAGTAAGTGGTCAAATATTTACCTCAATCGTAGAGCAAATTTAACCGCCTCACTAAAACGGAAGCTTAATCTATGTGATTCGATCTCTCTCTACAATGAAAAGTAATTAAAAAGAATTTTCAATAGTTTGTAATATAAAAATAATCTTGACAGTGCTGTGGAATATTTTAACAATTTAAATTGATGTTAAATACATAGCATGAAAAAGCAATTTGTTAACATTTTTTTTTATATAAAAACGTTTGTTAATTAATCGACGTTAAATTTGAAAGCTTTATAATGAGATCATTAGATTTACAATACTAAACGAGTATATCAAGCTGGTATTTAAGTATTCTACAATAAAAACCCGTACTTAAAAAAATATCACAATTATACCCTAATGGGATTGCAATACTGGATGAATTAATCAATACCAGTAGGTAATTAAATGTTTCAATATTAATATCGGTTTTAAATTGTAAGCATAAAAGGCTGGTTGTTATAAATATCTTAAAATTTTATTTTTATTAATATTGAAATATGATCCAAAAAAACATCGTTTACCAACGCTATGATTTGTCGATATTTACGGAGCAACCGTGCAAACTATTGGTATAGATAAAGTTCTCATAAGCTTAACGCTTGTTTAAACTACAGCTATTACTGTTTATGTGCACTGATACAATTGCTGTAAATACTTTATACGTGCAAAATTACGGACGACTGGTATAAATCATTTTCTATGCCTCTGAAATATCGGTATCTCCGATTCAGTGATACTTTTATTGCAATACTCAATCATGGATAGTTGGCCTTATGCTTGATATATTGAATATATTCACTTGATAATTTACTGTATTTTGTTTTATATTTTAGTTGCAATTGTAATTTGATAAAAGTGAATGAATTAGCTGTGCAAAAAAAATGTCTAAAAGAGGCGTAAGTAAAGAGAGATTTCTTGAGGAAATAACCTCCGTAAGATGTTCAATTTCCAAAGTGTAGGTAACGTTACAATAGAATCACTGTCCTAGAATACAAATATGATCTGCAATTTCATTGCCTTCCCTCAATTGCGAAAGGCATCACGTGGAACAAAGGGTTTGATTTACAATTTTTGTGAGGAACAAATACAATTATAATGAAGGGTCAAGGTAATAAAAATAATTAATACAACGGAACATGTGTTGTTTTACAAAAGCTACAGCTGTCAAAACGGCATGAAACCAAATACGTAATTTATATAGTCGAAATACAAATTAAGAGGTTGATTAGAGCAGAAAATAAAACAAAAGACAAACGTTGATTACTGTTGGCGGGAAGTTTTTTAAAAAGAGAATAATTATCATGAATATTTATTTACACAAAGCCAGTCACTGTCATACCGGAGGGAGTGAAAAAGTCGAGTAGCTAATTTAAAAATGGAGAACTTGGATAAATGAGCCGGGTTGCTTATATTTGGGGATTTGGTTTTACGAGTGCTCAATTCATGACATTGTGTTAAAGTAAAATCAAGGTAAAAATATTGTTATATTTTAGAAAAGTGACACATGTTTTGGGTAGGGATTTTTTACTGATGTATAAATACAGGTGTCTGAATATTTTTTATAATTACGGAAATGATGTTTTAAATATTATTTTTAATTTAATAATGACGAAAAGAAAGAGTGATGTTAAAGATAATTAAATAAAAAGTTTCTATGCTGAGGAAAAACATTATGCTATCCATTTTTTCTTAAACTACATTTTTATTGGAAGTTAGAAAGAATTAAAGAAAATTTGAAACATTTTTTTTCGATAAACTTTTAAATTGTATCATACCATAGATATGACATTTATATGTAATTAGAAACAATAAATAGAATTTGAATCATAAGTACTTAATGAAATCGTCAATAATCAGCAGTTAATCTAATGTCGTTAGTTTATTTGCTTTCAATGATAAATTTAATTAGGGCTTGAATGGTGAGAGGCAGAGAAGATAAACTTTTTGTTCTAAAGAAGTGACAAAATTTTGTTATTGATAGAAAATTTTCTGACAATGAAACTAAATCTGGATGTCCGTTAAAACCATCGCGGTTATTTATACAGAATAAAAACAAAACATCTCTTTCAATGGACATAATCGGATAACCCCAAATAATATGCTCTGAATCTTGATTTTTGTCACCACGAGGGCAGTTTGAGTTTGGCTTAAATTTAAATGAATGTAACTTGGCATTAAACGCACTGTTTTCAGTGATAAGTTGTAACGTCTAGCAATAAGGAGGGATTCAGGTTGCATTATGACGAAAATAATTGTACATGAGAAGAGTAAATTGATAATTCTACTGTTAGTGAGCAGAGTCTTGAAAATCTTGACAGTCTTCATTTTACACGGGTTTTCTGTGCAAAAGGTGATAAATCGCAACTCGTATTTGTATTTCAAGACCTAAAAGAGTAAGTTTCAGCATGTGTTTGTAGGCTTCGGGCATGGTTAGTAGAGGAAACCATTCTTCCCCTATGAAGTATTTGACATGTTTCATGTCATTGGAGAAATATATATGCCCAACAACTTTCAGTGTGACACGCAATACCAAATAATATAGGCATATAGAAATAGGGAATGTCGAAGTATTCTATATTAATTAATATAAACATATGTATTTATAGTTGATTTAAGTGTACGGATTTGTACAAAATATACAAATAAAATCTCCATAAAATATCCTGAGAGGTACAAAATAAAAAAAAAACAAATATCATTTTCACATATTTTTTGTTTATTAGTATTATAAAATAGTAAATGACATTTTATTGACTTGCATAAAAACAAGAGTGAAGAAAGCAAATTTTTGAAAACAATTTTCTTGAATGGATGGATTGTCATTATGGCCACGTAAAAGAGGAAGAATTATGTCACTTCAAAATCCAATAGCATTCCAAATTAAAATGCAAAGAGCGTACAACATACTTTTTTACTCATTTAATAAAAAAAACTTCGCTTAAGCGGTATTCATAACTCTGAAGATGTTGAAATATACAGAATTTAAGCTTGAAGTAAACTCGTTTTGTAACAATTACGAATTCATTGTTCATCACTTCTCTCCTATTAAGCGTAATAAAAAGGTATTAAAACGTTTTGTGAAATATAAATGTCACCGTAGGACAATATGAAACGAAAACGGTTTGTTCCTGAAAGTTTATTTCCCTTCCGTAACTTGACACGGGCGATGCTATAAAGTATGTACGGCGATTTTTTTTGTCAATAAAGTAAAATAGAGCATGTACAATGCAAGGTGATTAATGGCGTAAAAAAAATTAATATTTGGCGTGGATATATTTGATAAAATAACACCTTTTTACGAGTAGTTAATGATATTCAGCTTTTTTATTATAAGGCTACGTGTACACAGCGGACTGGAAATTCGATGGATTAATTTTTAATTAATTTTAAAGATTTTTCATCAATGGTATTGATTTTTTTCGGATATCAAATTTATGGACTAGTGCGCGTTGGCGTCAAAGTTCTTCTTTCCTTCATCGCTAATGTTTTGGTAGTTTGTATTCCTTTACCATCGTAGCTGACGGAAGGGTGTAATTGTTACAGAGGTGAGGAGTCATTAGTGAATCCAATCCACGGGGACTCCATATGCATTCATTTGAAAATTACACTATATATACCTGCCCAAATACACACACATTCGCATACATACGTATACACGTATAATAAACAAAGAAATAAACGAAAAAAAGTCATTTTCAGGATGCTAAGGGTGGTTTTTGTATGTTTTATTAATTTCAGACGAAAAATAAAATCTACGGTATGTCGTCGACTTGAACTGCTGTCAGTCTCAAACGATTTTTAGGCATTATCTCGTCGTAGTTGTGAAGATGAAAGATCGGTGAGTTATAATGTTTTCTTACCTCGTTGTAAAACTTTTGAGATATTTCACGAACGAAATCGAAGATGGTAAGTAATTTCAAGTATCTGTGAAGCATATTATATCTACAAAACCAATTCTAAAAACAGTGCAGTTAGCTTATTACTTTTACTTACATAGAGAGGCTGAATGACTCAATCATACACAGTTCTCAAAAATTAACTTCTGTCTGGTTTATCTATTAGAATATCATAATTGTTCTCTATAGAATCTTGAATATATCTATGTGATCGACATTACTGACGGGCGTGTTTAATTTAAATTTTATTTATTAAACGAATATTCGCTCTTCTTACAGTAGTCATACTTTAAGTGAATGGGGTAAGTCATCAGATGTAAATGCGCTTTTGAGTAAAGTGAAAATTTGTCGGAATTTGCACAAAATTTTGTGACGCGCAAGTAGGTGATGATAGATTACTCGCTTAAGCCTTATTTTTTTCAATTTCCGGCGTGACTTTCCTGCAAATTGCGAAAATTTAAAAAACCCTCTACAGTTTACACCCATTTACTGCGCGTTAGATTTTTTTTGTGAAAAACCTACGTAATGTTGTTTAGTTCGAACGAAAAATTATGTTGAATATGTTAGATAAAAATGATTTATTGTAGCTGGCTATAAGGTACATTTCGAAATAATTCAAAGAAAGTCGTCAGTTTTTAATATTTTTTAGGGGCTGTGCATTTCAACGTCTTGATTAGTTATAGTTGAGAACCCCGGTTGAGAATCGCTTATTTAGATAACTGAAAGAAGTATAAGGATAAGCATTGACCATATATTACTATTTACTAACAGAAGTTAAGGAATTCCTTTATCGAAGAGTAATTAAAAAAATCTTCTGTAAAATTTATAAATTACCGTTTACAATTTCTGCCTATTATGGGTCTATAATGTACTCCATAGTATCTATGCATCAATATTTTATCTATAAAAGAAAGTATTTTTTGAAAAATCGGGTACCATTATTTTTTTTGCCAACGTTTCCTTCATTATTAACGAGTTAACATATTTTATATTTGTCCTACGCACCTGGGGATGTTAAATGTTAAATGAAGTTTTTAAGTAAGTTACTTAATACGTTCAATTAATCTGACAAAATTTGAGCATCGGATAAAAGTTTCAAAGACTTTCTTAAGTTTAATTGAGTGTAGCGGAAATGAAAAGCACAATTATTGTTTGCGACATCGTGATAGCGTTTTATATTTATCGGAACAGACGATGCACGAATTCTTCAACCATATCTCATTTCAAAGAAGACGATTATTCGCCACTTTGGGGTTTTAACTAACAATATTCTTTTCCGTAAAGTAATGAAAAATGATTCAGTGTGATGCTATGTTATTAGTCCGAATTTTGAAGTAACTGTCGTTTGATTGAGAAAATACAAAAATGTGTGTCTCAGCTATTGGGTATAATCTCACAAGGAGACGAAGACAAATAACGAGATTCTGTATAGCTAATTTTATTAATATTTAGATTAATTCTTTTGTTTATAACATTTTTAGTACACCTTAATCGACCAATTAAATACAGAAAGATTCATCTTAATTGGAAGAATACTTAAACTTAATATGTAAATGTATATTTTTAATGTGTAAATGTGATATATGTATATTTAATGTGTAAATTGTATTCACAGTTTCATATCATGGGATATAGCATAATTATAAAGCAAGTGAGAATAAGAATTTAATATCGCCCTGAAAGCAGTAGCAGCCGGTCAATGTGTCATTTGATCAATGCACCCCTTATATATGCAGGAGCTGTTATATTTCATGAAATAATATTCAAAAATAACATTTATACCATTCCCTCATTTTAAATTCAATAAAATAAAATTTTAATTAAATAAAATATTTTTTCCTAAAATATTTATTATAGACAATAAATATATGAAGAATTTAAAATGAGTGAATGGTATAAATGTTATGTTTGAATATTATTTCATGAAATATAATCTCCTCTGCATATACAAGGGGTGTATTGATCGAATACCACATTGACCGGCCGCCACTGCTTGGAAGTATATTTTATATTGTAGGTTTTCTGATTATACATTTTCTTAAATAATTCATTTTCATACATTAAATAAAATAAAAACTCTACACGTCTGTATGTATATACTACCCCAATATTTTCAGGGTCTACGGATGATATATTACGGTATTTTTTATTTAATTTTTGTTCGGTGATGTTTGAACGACAGCTTTTTTTCTCGTGATATTTAAATTGATAACATTAAATTGCATCATGCACAGTTTTGAACACTTTCGTGAATCGATCAGTATCAAAATATTGTGCTTCTAAGCCATAAATTCTCATACCTATAATATTAAAGCATTCTTTCAATTTATTAGTTACAAATTCTGTTTAAAAATCTATAGATGTCGATATATGAAACAAATGGACATAATACGGATTTTTAATAATAGATTCTCATCCTTGTAAGTACGAAACTGCGTAAGTAGAAGATGCACTGTACTATTTATGATTTTTCAGCAAGTCACTACATTTGAAAACGAAAGAAGAGCAGGCAAAGTTGTCACACAAAGGGATGAAAATTTCAATACGTCTGCCATGCTACCACCACTTGAAAGAATAATCGCATAACACAATCATGTAAAATGACTTAAACGAAGGCTTATCTTTTCACAAAATAAAAATCATGAATATCAAGATATAATCGACGAATACTTTGTTGACAGTGGGTTGATGGTTTCAAATAAAACTTGTATTTAATTGGTCAGTATTCAAATAATTTAATGATCAATATCTTTTTACGCAGTATTTCTTTTAAATTTGGTCAAAAGCCTAGATTATAAAAATGTTTGTAAGTAAAGCTAGGTTTGTTTGTCAATATAAAACTGACTAAAGTAAAAATGCAGATTATTAATATCTTTATTAAAAATGGCCATTTTGTAAAATCACTGCTCATTCAATATAAATACTAGATATCTAATATTAGACACTGCTTGAAAGTTAATTTCATACCAACCGGATAAATAAAAGCTTTCTAATAGCAGTCAAATATTGTACATAATTTGTGAATGCCAATTTGATGATTTTATTGAAATCAATTAAAATTAAGTCAAATTTTAATTATAAGCCATTTTCACAGCTTTGCCAATGCGAAGGAAGTTGCAAATTAATTGCCTGAAATTGACGTCTACCTTTTCTTTACACACACAAACCTTGTATTATATTATTCGGATAGAATCTAGAACTCCAACATTCTAACGATGTGAACGGTGAACAATTTTTGGAATTCCACTAGCCGAAAGTCTCAAAACAAAGTAATACAGGACGAAATTGAGGTATCAGAAAGATTGAAGTATTTGATATAATATAATACAGCTGTTGTGTGTCAAGGGATTTTGATACTGGCGTTATAGCGCAACTGTGATATGGCACTTTCTTTTGTTTAAGCAGGATTGATGTGAGTGTTGCCATTCTATCAGTAGGATAGGCGCCGTGATATGGGGTTTGAATAGCGTCGCCGTCTTTGGCGCCGACGCCGGTGAAAACGACGCCTGTCGCCACATCCGTCTGTTGCTTGCCATTCTACAATGTGAACCATAGAGAACAATCACTTGATTAAACATACTATCCAATGATTTTTTACTCGGTTTAAGTAAACTTTCCTTCAACATTTTGAGCAATCAATGTAAAATTTAATTGGTCAACATTGTTTTTCAAATTAATAACAAGAATCGGGCGCTTCGATTCTTATTTTGAGCCATTCACGTAATGAATTTATTAGTTGCTATATTAAGAAAATATACTAGGAAATTTGACATATGGAGAGTTTATTGATGAATATATAAACATATCATATTTAATAATCAGTTATTGATATTCGGACTAGTTAAACAGTTTTAAATCATGCAAAGCCTTCATTGTTTTTACGGTAAATTATTTCTACTTTATTTAGAGACCCGAGTTAGTAGAATTTTGCAATAGGTGCTAAATATAAGCGTAAATTCAAAATATATGCCAATTAAAAAAAAAATCCTTATAAATCTCTAAAAAACTATTAATTCGTTGCCTTGGGTTGAGGAGCGAAAGGGCTCGAATTCCAGTATGGTCGGATTTTTGCAATCATTTTATAGATTTATTTTCAAAGGTATGGATGACTGTAATGCCTAATATTGCATTCCACTATCTATCTTTCCGGTCCTAAAAAAGTAACAGAGTGAGAGTGATCAGCCAACTACTAGTCCTGTTCTAGCCTTAACCTTCAATGTTTTCTCTTTTTGAAAAAAGAGGGGGTTGAGCAACTGAGTGACAAGCAGTTCTCGCCGAAAAATTATTTGCTGAGTTCATATGCTCCATATTGGGAGTTGGGACATAATAAATAAAGTGAATATTTTGATATTATACTCTATTTTTGTCTAAGCATTGAATGTTTCGTCTTATCCAGTTGATATGCTTAAAAATTGAATGCATTTAAACATCGCTCTTTTGGTGAGTTTTATAATCAAGCTCTATTTTTTTTATTTGACGTATATTTTTTTATCATAAAATATTTTTTTAAATGTTATAGTAATTGTTACATATATTGCCTTCTTTGTTCTAGTTGTAAGTTTTAAGTTCTAGTATCGTTACTTTGCCATGGCAAACACTAGAGTCCCATTAAGTAACTAGAGTCCCATTATATGAGTTTTATAAGGAAGGTTGACTCTACTCAGAATAACAATGTCTATAACATCTTTAGTATCACGAAAATGACTCTTTGTTTAAATTTTGTGTGTACTGCATGTGTGTATGTATGTATGCGCATGTGTGTGTACATTTACGGATATAGTATGGAGGAAGCATATGGAATGTGATTTGCAAAATAATGCATATGGAGTTCCCGTGAACTTCTTATCTCTGTAGTGATCGCGCCCTTCCGTCTGCAAACGATGGTAAGGGGATGCAATTTACAATTTTTCAAAAACTTTATCGATGAAGGAGAGTGGAAGAACCTTGACGCTGGCGCGTCCTGGTACTTGAAGCTCCATAAATTTGATATCCAAAAAACAAAAGAGTCCCATTAAGATAAATATCGTTTTCTTGTTTGAAATTGGATTATTAGCTCTTACGCCAAATATTGAAAAATTTCTACGATTTTTTTTTGCATCAACATACATGATATTTCGGCTTAAACCGGTTACCCGGTTTATTTGTAAGAAAAAAACCGAAAACCGGTTAGTGTGTAAGTCCGGTTACTTGGAAGCCCTACTTGTAATTAAAGTCAATAAATATTATTTCTCGCAGTTGATGCAATTAATTAATAAAATGTTTGCACACAACAGTGTTTTTTAATACACTGACATAATGCAACCCAATTAACACCCACGCGTTTCCTCTAGAGTGTAAATAAAAATGTTTTTTCTTTATTGGGGCAAGTTAAAATAAAGAATATTACCCGTATGGGAAAGAATAATGGTTTAATTTTATACATGACGTAGATGAAGTATAGTGTTGCGAGGTCTCTAATACTTTGCTGTAATTTTGTGTCATATATTAAAGTTTATATTTGTATTAGTATTGTTTTCATATAACTGTATAGAAAAGCAAAATATTTAATTATGATTCTTAATTCAAAAATGGAAAAATATTTTATTTTCTAGAGTAGAATGTGTACCATGTTGTCACTTTTATATTTAATATCTGATCTCTCAATATTGTTATTAATTATTGTTTGTATTTTCGCTCCCAATATTATTCTAATATGGCTCTAAAATTGGTTGTAAGATTTAATGAACATATTTATATTGTGTAGCAAAATGACTCGATTCTTTTGAGAAAATTTGGATTTAATTAGTGCAACTCCAATACAGTAAAAAACGGTGATGGTTTTACTTTAATCATTATATGTTATGTCATTATCGCTCACAGACC